>OX578147.1:97107932-97782932 GCA_951213105.1 Amaurobius ferox | reverse complement strand
TATATATATATATATATATATATATATGTATATATATACACATACATATACATACAGGGTGTCCCCAAAAGTAAGTTTGAAACACACTTTCTTTACCTGTTGCAGATAAGTGGGCAATGTAAATTGTAAAAATGTTGAAAGTAAGGTAGGAAAAAAGACTACGTCAATGAAATAGTCCTCTCATTAATTTTCAAAAAGTTACACTTTTTTAATTTTTATACGACCCCCTTAGACAAATTTGGTCAATCACAAAATTTTTATTTTTAATGCAAAAAGATCATTAAAAAAACCCCTGCATATCTGCATCTTAATATCAACTGAATTATGATAAAGGAAATAATCTGACTTATGCCACTTTTCCGTACCATGTGAAAGGCTGTTTCATCAGTGAAAATAGGGATCATAAACAGATTGAGGATGGAAATTGTTTAGACCAAAAATACATTAATATGTGTCAAAATTTTTTATTACAAATGCATCTAAATAAAGCATTACACAGACAGAGATCATATAAAACAGTAGTACTCACTACGCGGTTGGGACACATAATTTAAATATGCATACATTGATAGAAGACCACTGATATAAAGGAATAAATTTTGTTACAAATACTAGAAATGCAATTCACAAAGCATTCTCAAAATGTTTTCCTTCAACTCCAATACGTAACTGAGCTGTTCCAATAATGCTTCTGTAAATATTTTGGAGTTCTTCACCACTAATATTTTTGAAAGCATTATCTTTTGTTTAAGGTCAATTGCATTTAGTGGGCGAGTATTATAAACTAGTGTTCAAAGACGACCCCATAAGTAAAAATCCAGAGGGGTTAAATCAGGGGATCTGGGGGGCCATTCTGTGGCTCTTTTCAAACCAATCTACTGTTTATCAGATTGGCTTTTGTTGAGCCAGTTAGCCACAATTATAGCCTGGTGTGCAGGTGCGCCATCTTGTTGATAATGCTGTGATTACTATAGTTGTAAATTTATTTCTATAGCTTAGCAAAAATGGATATTCGGCGACTTCTGATCTGTTTATCAGTGTTGATACAAACTAGACAAGTCTTCGAATAAATAATAAGTAAGATTTAAATTTCTAGTAGAGTTTAGCATTGACTCGAGAAATAAAGAAAAAGTCAAGTTCGTATGAAAACCAAGTTTATTTAATTACTTTAGTATCTTGCCAGGAGAACATGGTTGCTACTGTTTGAACATTGCATCGATAACATATTTACAAGATTTGAGTTAACGTCGCATAGGAAGTCCACGTTGGATGACTTTGAGATATATGACCTAATCATTATGTTGTTCAGATTCCACCTTTTAGAGGTCACACTTCTGGAAACTTTAGGCTTAACTATTGACTAGACTAGATATAAGCATTATCATACACAGTCTAAAACACATTAAGATTATAAAGATTAAAAGATTGAATCACTAGTGTGAATTTCATTCAGGTAACGTAAGTATATAATTCTTTCTCCAGAATTTACCTTCTCGTCTAAGGCCATCTTTGTAGATTTACTGCAATAATGTATTTAATCCTAAGATCAGCACAAAACACGTATACATACTATTCCGTACATCATTAGCAACATTCTACTAACTCTAATAGTAAAATCAACTAAATTCTATCTACGTCAAAGTGATTAAATTAAAGACATATCTGTCTACTAGTATAAGCATCATTATATTCTTCAATATCAGTACAACCGAGCATTAAGTCATCATTCAACTAAAGCCATGAATGATTTAAACTGATCACTTAACGATCTCATCTTGATCTCTAATGATCTTCCATCTATCTAATCATTACTCATCATCATACAAAGTTTGCAGCGTGGGCTTCCTATATACATTGAGATCGGCACCTACCAGAACTAGTTCTGAGATCCATCCGTCTTTTGAAGAATATGCAAATGAGCAAGCCTACATGTCGAACACCCAATCTGCATGAAGACACTTATTTAAAGACCATCATGAGTCATTCCCATGACTGAAGTAGATCTAAAAGGGAAGTAGAGTTTTTGAACATCGTCTGGGGAAAACAGGCAAGTCACGATCTTTTGTTAGCTATAGTCCATATCAATTCAAAGTAAGGTGGGTTACCTTCATCGTCTCATGTTTTTGAATTTAACATATGTTAAAATTCAGGAAAAAGTAAGAAACCTTTTTTTTTTTGTTTTGCTTAAAAAAAAATTCCTGGCCTGAGATACAGGCCGCCAAAGGTGGTGCCTCTGGTGCCATTTCTCATTTGCGATTTTCGGCAAAATTTTAAAAAGCACTATCTTTGGAATAATTCAAAATATTTTGTTGCGGCTTTTTTTTTATTTGAAAGATAATATTTTTCTGATTAAAATGATATCCTCCGTTTGGAAATATGTGTCCTGCTGTAGCCCTGTGAATTTTTTTTGAAAAATCAAAAATAGTTTTTTTTTTTTCAAAAATGCCAATATCAAAATTTTTGATTTTTTGACTGTTGATCAGTACCACAGAGTACTACATTCCCTGAAAAGGAGAACTTCCACTTTTGAGTGAAAGAGGTTTTATAAACTATGTTCATGTTTTAGCTTCCGTAGCTAATTTCTTAATGCCTTTTTTTCTTAAATTTATTTTTTTCAAAAACACCTTTCTGAAAAGGAGAACACGCCACTTTGGTTCTGGAATTTTTCATATTTTTTTTTTTAACAAATCCATTTTCGGACCAATGTGCTCAATCTGATGGAATAAAAATAAATTAAACAAAGTTGGAACTAGTGAAATGTTTTTATTCTTATAGATTTTCTTTACATAGAACCTTCCAAATCATTAAAGGTCTTCTGGAACAATGTCGAAGCTTCCTGGTAATTCCAGAATGTAACCGAACCTTCTAGAACAATCTGGAACCATTCAAATCATTCCAGAATGTAACAGTACCTTCTAGAACAATCTGGAAGCTTACAGATAATTCCAGAATGTAACAAGAGTACTAGAATAATCTGAAATCATCCAGATAATTCCAGAATGTAACAGAATCTTCTAGAACAATCTGGAACCATCCAGATAACTGCAGAATGTAACAGATCCTTCTAGAACAATCTGGAATCATCCAGATAATTCCAGAATGTAACAGAACCTTCTAGAACAATCTGGAAGTTTCCAGATAATTCTGTATGTTTTGTGGAAAGGACTGAGTTTAAAATGTCTTCTGACTAGTGCCACAGGAGAGTGAAGTGTGTTTACTATTTGCATATCCATAAAAGAGTGATATATAAGACTAGCAAAAAAACAGACTTTCTTCAGGCTGGGAAAAATATTTTTTTATTTAAATAATGAATAAATGAATATAAAATATATCTTAATAAATGAACGGTATGATATTGTTGATTGAATTATATTAATTACGGATTTTGTGTTTAAAGATTGCGGGAATTGTTAATATTTTTAATGTCTTGAATCATCTGTTTTATTTTGACAAAGAGTTTTAAAAATCATATATTGTGTTTAGCCAATTAACTTATATATATTGCATTTAGTCAATAAAACTTATTATGTTTAACAAATTAGTGAAACTGAATAAAAGTAATACAGGTATATCTTCTATCACCATTTTAGCGTTTTCATTTTGACATATACAAATGGGATCAGGATGTTTTATTATTCAGATCTATGAATGTGGTGGGAAATCGCCAACTTGGCAACTTTTTTTTAATGTTGCAAAATTGATAAAAATGACGACAAAAATGTTGCTAAATTGATAAAATGACACTAAATTAATGAAAATGACTCAAAATGAAAATGATGAAAATTCAATATTTTGTAAAATTAAGTTCAATTTCCTTGATAATCTTTGTCATTTTTTTTTTAGAATTAAATTTTTTTTTTTAAAATTTGTTGATAAACAAGACCAGGATGTTTTATACTTTGGATCTGCCTGTAAAGATAATTTTGTATAGCGAGAACACCAATTGTTATACTTCTTGATAGAAAAATTAAATTAAATTAAATAATTTAATAGAATGTTTTGAGTAACACTGTCCTATAGGAATTTTCACATAATTGTGAATTAAGTTTCTTTATATTATATATTCTATGCGAAGAAAAGAATGGGTATACTGCTAGTGAAAAGTATGTACAGGAATTATAACATAAGAAAGTTTACAAATTAATGCTAATGCTAAAAGTTGTAATATATATTTTATTTAATGAAAAATATGTACAGGCATTATAAAGAAACGTTACAGATTAATGCTAAAAATTGCAATACGCATTTTAAACATTTTGAATACACAAATTGTTTAACATTTTTCTTCATTTTCTTCAGGTTGAAGAAAGTAACTCTGAATCTCCTACTCATATTATGGAGCCCCAAGTTGAACTTAATGAAGAACTGGAACACGGTGCTCTTGAACCTGCTGTAGAGATTCAAGAACCTCAGGTAGAACTTGAGGAAGGAACCGACCAAAATGATGGAAATGTTTTTCCATATGCATCATTAGCTGTTGAGTACTATGAAGGTGCTGATGAAGCTGGTGTCTCTAATCCAAATTATATTGAAGGACATATGAATGGTATATCTCATGATTCTGAAGATACTAGTGTAGACGTTGCAATACATGATAATTCACAGTGCAATAGTGGCAGTATTGACGATACATCCTTAGGTATACATTGTTTTTGCTTACGGTTTTATGTTTACTCTTTTACTGAAACGAGCCACAGCTTTTAAGATATTAAAAGCTTATTTTTACATCATGTGGCATTGTAATGCTACAATATATGCACTAAGATTTAAAATTTTTCAATGTTAGTGATGGCCAAATTTTAGTGGCCTTAGATCATAAATCAGTACCAATAATTTTTTGAAAAATAGTAGATATTGATTATTGTATTCACCAAAAATTTAACTATACCTTCACTTTATTAGTTGCATAATATTTAGATTGTTGTATTAGCACCTGAGTTGCAGGATTACCATGCATTCTAAAATTGATATAATATTAAAATCATTATTAATGTACAATCTGCGCTATTAAAATATTTTTGACCATGTATGTCTGTTCAGGGGTTTAAAAAGCAAATTGTAAGCATAGAAAGCAGAGGTTGGTCTTAAATGGGAAGTATGTATCTTGAAATAAATGTAATAAAAATTTAATAGATTTTTAATTTGCGAAACAAAAAAAAAAAACCTCAGTCTAAAATTGCTTAAACATTTATTACATTTTAAGCCAGATTTTAAAACATGAATTTTGTAAGGCTATGGAGAATAATTCTGTAGAGAATAATTTTCTGAAATTTTTTTAAAAATTTTGAAATTATTCTCAATATTACATTTCAACTGGAATAATATGTCCAGTGACTTTTATAAGTATTTATTTATACATATTATTTATTTTTATTTTTACAGCTACAGTCAAACATATATTATGTAACCCTAAAAAGATTTAAATTTAGAAATATATAATAAATGATATGTATGAAAATTTGGGTCTGGGTCGTAATCCCGACAGCCGAAATCCCAACAAGCCAGAATCCCGACATGCCAAAATCCCGACAGGGTCGAAAGCCCAAGTCAAAATCCTGATAAGGTCGAAATACCGACAAGCCAAAATTTCGACAGCCGAAACTCACTCTTACACACACTAATACAACACTAAGGCGGTCATCGCAGTGATGTGTAGGATTAGAATTTACTAATCAGCACCCACCCCCCCCACGCACATGCGCTGGGCTTACGCTCCCTCTTGGATTACCAAGTTGAATGCATTCTTCGCGGAGAACAACAACCAAAACGTAGGAAGGTAGATGATGACAGGGAGAAGAGAATTATGACTGTTGTGAACGATCGTAATAATCGACCTGTGATGGAATATCTTCGTGGTATCGCTCACACTGTGTCACTGTAAATATGCTATTTGAACGTATGCAGAATGTGTGTTTTTTTCTTTTTTAATAAAATGAATTTCCTAAATCTTATACCAACCTGTTATATCATTTTAATCTTTGTCATTTCAATTTGTCAAAATTTATTTCAGTAATGGCATAATTGTTATGATTTTGTGATTAAAACTATTAATTTGTAAGCTGTTGAGATGTAAAAAAGCCGATAATTTTGATCAAGCTATACATATAGGCGTAGACAGCCATGTGCGTGTGCCCAGCGTGAGTCCAGCGCGTGTGCGTGTGTGTGTGTGTGTGTGTGGTGGTGGTGGTGGTGGTGTGTGGGGGGTGGTGCTGATTAGTAAATTCTAACTCTAGTGATGTCACTGCGATGACCGCCTTAGTGTTGTATTAGTCTGTGCAAGAGTGGGTTTCGGCTGTCGGGATTTTGGCTTGTCGGGATTTTTGAAAGTTGGTGCCTGTGACACTCACCAGTTGTAACTGGACCGTCCATAAATTATAAAATGTGAGATCTGGATGTAGAAAGTAGAGGTTTCTCTTTAAAGGAAGGTACAGTGTAATGAAAATTTAAAAATGTAATTTATTTTGCAAACCACCACTTAAAATTTTGTAACATTAGTTTATCCAGGGATTTAAATTACAAATTCTCACCATCAAAAATACAGTTTGTCTTAAGTAAGAGATATAGATTTTGGGGTGAAAGTTATGAATATCAAAATTTAAGACTTAATTATTTGCAGTTGGCATTTATAACTTTTTTTATCAGATCTACACCATTCTCTTTAAAATTTCTTTTAACTCAAAGATCGCAGGGAATACAATCCAGATAATATAATAATAAATACCAGGCGAGCAGCGGAGAGCAAAATCTCTTTTTAAAATACTGTTTTTTTTAATTTTATATTTATGTATTTAAAATTATATGTGCAAGCATTTTTCATAAAAGGTAGCCCCAAATCATGCACTTCTGATTAAAATTGTGTGGGTTAGCATTATACTGAGAATTTTTTTTTTTCATTTTCCTTTTTGGATTATTGTGGGAGGTACTAGTAGGAAGGGAGTAGACAGTTTGAAAATTTCATCCAAGTACTGCCACCATCTGAAAACTCAATAGCTTTGTTAATTATTGTCTAATCAAAAGATTAATTGCACTTCCTTCCCAATTGTCCTATTACCTATATTTATAGTCAACTCATCTTCTCTTTGTTTATATCCCTTGCAATTTCTTCTGATCATAACCCTCAAAGTAAGTATTGAATTCAAATATTCAATTTATACCACCATCTTCTCAGACCCTTCCATTTAAAGATTGTAGCATTCTCCTTCCTGCACACAACTTTCATTTATAATTTCTTCTGATCATAACCCTCAAAGTAAGTATTGAATTCAAATATTCAATTTATACCACCATCTTCTCAGACCCTTCCATTTAAAGATTGTAGCATTCTCCTTCCTGCACACAACTTTCATTTATACCCTCCCCCCCTTCCCGTGCCTAATCTATCCTGGTCTTGTGGTATGACACTTCAGAAATGTATTAGCCAATTACACATTGACAATCAACGATCTCATAATAAACAACCCCCGAATAACGTTCACTTTTGAATAAGTCGATTTTTCCAGTGGTCTTTTTGAAACTGTTCACCTCTGCACCAAATTTCAAATATCTGTCTGACTTCAGACTGGGAATTTCTAATTTATTCAGCTAATTAACCATTTAAGTGTTGGCATCCATAAATTAGCAAATAACAGCTGAAATTATGCATTTATTTCTGTTTAACGATCTATCCTTGCACCAATTTTAAAGTCTCTATCTCAATGCAAAGTCTGTTTTACTATCATTTCACATTTCGAACGTATTGCTGGAGAACCCCCTTTTTTTATGTTACTTTAACTTTATGATTGACCTGTGTATCATATTTTAAGTCTATATCTCATTTAAAATAATCTGATGTGGGCAATACATGACTTTCCTTATATAATGCAAAGAATTTACTACTTTTACAGTTAAAAAAAATGTTATTCTTATAGTAGATACTTATATTCTTTCCAAGATATTGAATTTTCTTCAATTAGTCGTCATTTTCATTGCTTTAGCATCATTTTTATACATTTGGTCAGATTTTTGTTAATTTGGCAACAATTAAAAATGTCGCCAAGTTGGCGACATTCCGCCAAAATATCGCCAAGCGTTATGGACAGAGAAATAAGTTATTCTTACAGCAGATAAATGACTATTGGCATTCAAATACAAAAGTATTATTCAAAGTATCTTTTTTCATGAATGGAACGAGCTAGTTCCACGAAAATGATGTTACAAAATTTATCGCATGATATTACATATGAAAAGTGAACATGTTTCTCAATAGGAAGTATTTTTTTTTATTTTATATGACTTTTTGATAATTTTTTTGAAAAATGTGCAAGATCTCGAGAACGGCTCATGTTAGCATTTTCAAATTTATGTCAATCATTTTCTAATAAAAAATTACATAAGAAATATCTATTTGCGCAACTTTATTAGTGGTTTTGATTTTTGACGATTTTTTCAAAATTTCCCTCGAAAATTTAGGGGGGGGGGGGGTCTGAACATTCGATTGTGTATAAAAACAATAGGCTTCCAGTGTTTACGGATTGTGATTTTTGTACCAAATTTCGTTCTAATTGGTCCATTCGTTCGTCAGTTATTGTCTCCACAGACTCACTGACACACATACACACACAGACATCACTTCAAAAATGTTTAATTCATGATCAGGGATGCTTGAAACGTGCTCTCCCATCGAAAACTCAAATTCGAATTTTCGACCCCATCATAATACTTTCCTTATACATTATGTATATAAGGAAAGTAATAAAGCATTTCTCTGTTATTCCATAAATAGCACATTTCGGTGTTCGGTACCCCTAAAGAAGTAAATATTGTAAAACTGAAATTGTATACTTTCATCTTATCGAACTATCTACCCTCACACACAATTTATAATCTATATCTGATCGTGAAGATGTTTTGCTATCATTTCACCTTTAGAATGTTTTGGTGTGGAGCACCCTTTACGAAAGATGTTTCAAGAATTCGATTTTTCCGTGTATTTTATTGAATAATTGTCTTGTGTAAAATATTTCAAGTCTCTCACTTAAAAGAAGGCGCTTATCATTTATTTGGTTAATCGAACATTTTGGTGTGTGGCATACCCTAAAGTATCAAATATTGAAAAATTAAAATTATACACTTTTTTTTTTTTGAACTATGTACGCATACATCAAATTTGATGTCTGTCTCATCATGAAGTTTGCCTTTCTATCACTTCACATTTCGAACGTTTTGATGTGGAGCTACCCCTCTACAGAACATTTTTCAAAAATTCGATGTCTTGAGTGTTTTCATCAAATGATTAGCCCATATACCAAATTTCAAGCCTCTATCAAATTTGAAAGAAATCATTTCTCATTTATTCTGCAAATCGAACATTTTGATGTGCGGCACCCCCTTAAGTAGAAAATATTGGAAGTCTGAAATTGCACACTTTCTTCCTTCCGAACAATTTACCCATACACTAAATGTGAAGTCTCTGTCTCATAACAAAGCATGCTTTTCTATCATTTCAGTTTTTGAACGTTGTGGTGCCGAGCTCCCCTTCTACACAACATTTTCAAGAAATTCGATTTTACCAAAAGGTTTTATTGACCGATCGACCCGTACGCCAAATTGCAAGTCTCTGTCTACTCGGGAAGTGCATAAAAAAACCCTTGACAGACGCACACTTGGTAATTAGTATATATAGATATAGGAATGTAGTTGATTGTATTTGGAAGAATCTTTTTGGTCCTATCATTAATCGTGACTATTGGATGCAAATATTATAGCATAGCTGCCAAGTGTTCTGGTTTTCCTGTATTTGTTCCGGGAATCCGATTTTAAGCCAAAATGCCAGATTTTCATCTCCATAATGCTTGTATTTTTTTTATACAAATATGTAATATTTTTTTTTTATTTACATTTGGGTATCTACAGGTCACTAATCATAAAATTAGAAATAGACCGTAAATGTTCTGAAAACGTCATGAAATTGGAAACAAAAGTCATGAATTTTGATATCGAAGTTTTCATGTTTTTGCATCTAAAAATCAGTTTCTCCGCGATTGTATAATTGGTGCTCTCAAACAGCGATTATTTCCATGTCACGAGAGCGAGAGAGATATGACCAATGATTATCTAATTAATGTGTGAACCACATTTGCATTAACCAAAATTTTATAATTATTTCCTGTTATAATCAGAAAAATTATTTTTCAAACGTATTTATTGTAAATGAAGGGTTATTTTGCTGCTGTTATCACAATAAACAGCATTTATGGATGATCCTCTGTACATTTCGTCTAATTATGAAAATAATTTTCACTTTTGCAATCTGTTTGCATTATTGTCTAAAAGCTTTGTAATTATTTTGTGTTTTATATAAAAAAAAATCTATTTTTCAATCGTATTATTATTGAAATGCAAGACTATTTTTTGAATAAATATATTAAAATAAGGATTTTGGTACTTAGAAATGCAACCATTTCAAAAACATAAATAATAGTTTGATGTATTTTCATCTAAATTTGCATTTTTAGAATAAAATATAGGTTCAGAATTATATGAGCATGCTGCAAAAAGCTAAATTAGCTACAATTCTAGCACTTAATAGAAATAATTAAATAAATTATTCTATTCCATCATTGAGTATGTGTTTGCTCAGTATATATATCGGTTGCATTACAATGTAAGGTTTAAATACATTAATATGCTATGCTATGCTAGTGTGACCAAATATCTTAATTTTTTCCTCACTCAATATGTTCCTATTTTTCTTTTTGGTAGGATGACAGCTATGCCATAGCTGTCAACGTAATAGCTACTAAGAACAATGGAATTTGAAGGGAGTAGAATATACATTAGAGGATTTTACAATAGTATGGTATAAGACCCTCAAGACTCACCCTAGTTTGTTAAATACAACCATTTACTACGATATTCATTTATGAATTGTGTATGGGTCACTTTCCCAATTGTTGATTAGAATTTTTAAATTTTACTATTGAGTAGGGCAAAATGACTATTTTTTTTGTGCAAGGTGTTATAAAAGATGTTTTTTAAAACCTAGATGCCGATGAACTTACAATGGACACTAGCAATTCTGAAGCATTAGATTCAACAATTAATGAAGATGATGATACGAATTATAATGTAAGTTTTAGTTTGTTGTTTCTTTTAATAGTTTCAGCTGTAGAAAAAATTATAAAGCTAAGAATGGATAAATGTACTGACTGTAGTTTGCGATACAGAAGTCATAGTGAAGTCTTTAAAGGTCAATGTTTCATTATATGTGGCATTTACATTGAGTTGGCATTATATTCTTGTACCTTATTATTTATGCTACTTCCTGTTTACGGCAAATTACAGTATTTATGTTTTATCTGTTATACTGTTTATTGCAAAGTTATACCAGTACTTGTATAATAATTGAATTGCACAACATCCAAAATTCAGTGTAATGATTCTATATGTGGGTTCATTTCAGTAGGGATACACGATGAAAATTTAGGGGGTTTCTGAACATTCGATTGTGTATAAAAACAATAGGCTTCCAGTGTTTATGGATTGTGATTTTTGTACCAAATTTCGTTCGAATCGGTCCATTCGTTCGTCAGTTATCGTCTCCACAGAGTCACTGACACACACACAGACATCACTTCAAAAATGTTTAATTCGTGATTAGGGATGCTTGAAACGTGCTCTCCTGTTCATTTTTAGATGACAACCCCAATATCAAGTACAACTCTTTATTTTCGATTCAGAACGTATGACTTAAATTAGTTACATGTCAAAGTTATATTGACTCTCTAATATGCTTAATTCATTTCACTTTATTCTTTTCTTCACGTGATGAAATTCTGAGTACAAAAATAAACAATTATGTTGATGCCAGTTTCCAAACCCTACATCTCCCTTTTTCAAAGACTTGACTGTGTCTTGCAAAGATATGTCAAGTTACATTGCAGACACTTAAAATAAATGAACATAAAAATGTGTATACATGTATACATGTGTATACATGTAAAAAAAAAGCAACTATTGATGTAACAACTATTGATGTACAAAGTAACTATTGATTAATTATTTTTTTAGGACAGTGATTGGACTAGTTCAAAGAGCATAAGTTTTATAGTTGCTATCAGGAATCATAAATACTTGATCACTTTCCTTAACTTTTTTATGGAGAGTTTTCCACTTGTGGGAAAATGAATATTCCCTTTGCTTGCCAATGGCAAAGAGTCCTGTATACTTGAAAGCCTTTTCTAACTTTGTATTCAACTCATTTAGATAGTCTGTTGCTGACTTTAGTTGACTCAGATAAACTAAACAGGAGTCTCCTTAGTCATCGACTTGGCACTTCGGTTCCTGACCATCTGGTACATTGGTCTTTAATGCAAAGCACATATTTATGACTACGGCTGTTTGGTTCCATAGGTCCAATAAAATCAATACTGATAATACCGATAATCTGAAATGATTCATTAGGAAGAGATACAGATGTCATCAGAACTCCATCGTAAGAATGCCTGTTAGCTGACAGTTGACATGATTTGAACTCATCACAAAATGTTCCGCCTTTTTCAGCAACCTTCCAAGATTGTCTTAAAGAAAAAATTTCTTTTTGTTCGTGCTTGAACTTATCTGAATCTGTCAGAGAAAACATTTTCCACTAATTTAAATTTTGATTCCTTTTTGATCGACGTTCATTTGATCACTATTTTCACTTCCATGCTCAGCCATATTGCACTTGATTTGATTCTTGCAGCCGATAAGAGTTACTTTTGAAAAAATATCATGCTTCAGTTTCATTCCAAATCCAGATCTATCACAAAACGAGATTTGTTTGTGAGTTTCAGTAGCATTTATACTTTGTAATAGCCTTGTTTCTTTCATGAGATTCTACTTTAATGCGAATAAATTCTAATAGATTATCTTAATCAAAGTTAATGTTTTTTAACTATGGCGACAGAATTCCAAATTCAAGTTGCTAGGAATAACTTTTTATAGTACAGGGATTAATAAGCTTCCAAATGTTAGGGTTTAAACTCCCAAGGATTTTAAACTTTTGATTTGAATTTCGATGCAGTCATATAGTTTTCTCAAATTACAAACATCTCTTGATCTGTATACAGGATTTAAATTTAAAAGTTCATTCTTATATGCATGAACAATTAGCTCTGTACTCCCAAATATTTCTTTCAAAGGTTTAATCGTGGCCTCATAGTTTTCATCTGTTAATGAAAATCCGGCAATTGCATTAGCTGTCATACCACCTAAATATGACCTCAAATAGTTAAATTTGTCTACTTTGTTAAGGGTGGGATTTTCATGAATTGCAACTTTAAATGATTTCCAGAAATCTTGAAATAATTTAATTTCATCATAAAATTTAGATATAGATAATGGGGCTATACTTAGCTCTGTACATGATGTCTCTCTTGTATGTTTGATGTTAAGTTTGTAATAATTTTTCTTTTCCCTCTAAACAAAGCATTATCCTGTCAATATATTCATGTAAACTGATAATTTTGGCTTCAAAATCATCTATTTTTTCAATCAAATGTTCAACTTATGGAAACTATTTCTTTTAAATTTGTTTCCTTCTGTTTTAACTGATCAAGTGCTTTCACCAGCTCTATTAAATCTGATTGATCAGCTAATACTAATGCTCTATTTTCTTTGGTATATCTGTAACTCATTTTCTCGCAACAGTTCTTTTCTTTTTAAGTTACTTCAATAGTCATCTTGGGCAATTCAACAACAACAAAAAAATCAAACAAAAATTAATTACTTGCTTGTAATCCGTAGTATTCCTTTTTGGATTCACTTCTGATACCAGTATAATGATTCTATATGTGGGTTCATTTCAGTAGGGATACACGATGAAAAGTGAGTTCATTTTTAAATGACAACTCCAATATAAAGCACAACTCTTTATTTTAGATCCAAAACATATCTGACATCAGTTACAAGTCAAAGTTAGATCGACATTCTAATATGCTTAATTCTTTTCATTTCATTATCTTCACATGATGTGATATCACATGCAAAAATAAATAATTATGTTGATGCCAGTTTCCAAATCTGACATATATTTTATCTGTTATACTGTTTATTGCAAAGTTATAGTAGTACTTATATAATAATTTAATTGTATAACATCCAAAAATTCATTTTATGTGGCTTAACCTTCACATATGTTAATGACTTATTCGTAAATTTACATATCAATTTAGTACATGGGAAGTAAGTATGCCAATCTATGCTGTTCATTAAGTGTTTTGTAGTTAGGTGGTGTTTTAGACTAGTTCAATTTGCTTTCCACAACTGAAAAAAAGAAAAACTTTTGTTTTTAGCTGCCTCTTTACCTCAATGGCTGCAAAAGTAAAACATTTAACAGTTTTTAAGGGGTTACTCTGGGTATTTTATTACTTTTGCTAAGCTTTTCACCTAATGTACTTTTTATTTCCCAAATTTTATTTTGACTTTCCATTTGAAAAATTTGATTTGATTTATAAATTCTCAAATTCCAAAGATCTCTGTTTTGAAAAAGACACACAGTAGTTAAACATTACGATTAATATACGACGAATTTTGATTTTGTCATTGTTAGAATTCATTATTGCCAAATCATTTTTTCAATCGCTAAATGTAATTTTCTTTCGCAAAATTTGACAGTGGCGTTTGGCAGAGTGGCCCCTCTTTTTTTGTAGTTTGGATGATATTTTTCTCCTTTTCTTTGTTTAATCAACTTAAGCTTCCTTGTTTTTTTTTCCAGCATTTGAGTTGAGATGATGTATCTGAAATTGTTACAGATCTGTTTATTCATTTTTTCTTCCATAACTATGAAGGAAAACTTGATGTTTATGCTGCCCTTTCTCTCAATGACTGCAAAAATTAAAAAAAAAAAATGTTTATACCCCACTCAACTTTTATTTTTTTAATTTTCACTTCTCTCCCAAATACATTACATGACACCCTTATTTTCTATTCAACCTGAAGTACACATGCCTTATTATTATTTTTATTTGGGTTAGTGCATGATTGAAAATTATTTAAGATTCCTTCTAGATCTGTACTTTTCCACAACTGAGAAAAGACAAAAATTTTGTATTTTTAGTAACCCCCTCCCCCCTTATTTTTTAATATCTTACTTCTTGAATTTTTTTATCTTGTGCATGTTTTTAATTCTAATTAAAATCAATACATCAGATGTTTTTCTCATATATCAACTCTTTAATTAAACCGTAAGTTTTATTATTTTTTAAGAAAACCTTTCTGTTATAGGATTTACAAAGAACTTACCTCCAAGATTTTTTCAGTTCAAGTGGTATGTATCAGAATATTGATTGAAAGGGGAAAATAATGCAGTGAAACCTCCTTATAACAGACTGATAATTTTTTTAAACCTATTTTAAATTTCATAGAAATATGCTAATTGTTTCCCTATTTAAACAATCATTATTTTCCCTGTAGTCAATTAGAAAATTGGTTGGAAGTACTTAAATTATATGTTGCAAATAAGATAATTTTCTTCTGTGTTCTGCAGTGGTAAAAATTGCTTTTTAAACAATTTATTATGATTTTGTTCTCAGTTTTTGCTTATATTCTGGTCTTTCAGTTAGTTAATCTATGAAGGATGAAAAAGCATCAAAGCAATGCAAGAAATGAAAATTTGGAATTTTAATAAGGAAAATCTAATTTCTTATTCCAATACTAAAGCAAAAAGAATTTATAGCTTAAGATTACAAGAGCAAAACTTCTAAATGTGTCAAATGACACTTTACTCATTTAAAAAAAAAAAAAACCTGTACACTGACTAATGAACTTCTGTAAAATTTAAATGTCACTGCAGGACACCTAAGCAAATTCTGACTCGAATTTCCTTTTCAAGTCCCAACTTGCCGATAATTGTGTTATATTGCTTTTTCTTACTTCCTTTAAGATTATACTATTTCTAGATTCACACACACAAGTTTATTTATTTATAATTATTAACTATTATTATTCTTTAAGTTATTTACATTATTTTTTTTTATTATGCTAAGTTATTATATTTATTTTTAACCTGTGATCGTATAGTTTTATTAAATCAATAAAGTTTAGTTTACTTTTAATATTATTTTCTCTTTATTTACTTTAACTCAATCCATTACATTGCTTGGTCTGTGCTCAACTATGATTCACCTTTTAAAAACACTTCAACATCTCAGAAACCTCTAAGAAAATCCACTTACCTTTAAATGATTAAATAGCACAGCCAACAACAAGTCAAGAATGACACTCAATATTAAATTTAAAAATTAACTTTTATTTTTCAACAATTAAAATTTAGATTCCTTAAACAAACTTTGACCCATAGTGGTCAAGGAAAACAAATTGTACATTGCGTATTAAAATTCAATTAAAATAACCCTAGAACCAATTAAGTTTAACCCAGGAAACAGAATCCACCCTGGTCTGAAGACCAGAGTTTGGTCTGCCTGAGGAGCTGTCCACCCCCAAAAATGTTGAGAATAAAAATAACAAAGAGCAAATTATTTATGTACTCAATAATAGAGCTTGGATTTGTAAGAGAACAATATATTGCCACTTGCAGTTCCCTATGACCGGATCAAAATCACAAATACAAATTTATAAACTTCAAGCTTAAGGCTGCACTGGTCTTGTATCTCTTTACAAATTTCACTTATTACTAAATCAAAAAAAAAGGAAACATAATCGTCCTACTGTAGATAGACCTTAGCATCTATGAAATTTGTATCGTTCAAGAAAATATTGCGCCTACACAGAAATATATATGAAGAGGGAGCACTACAGTCTCATCACTAGATCATTTTAATGAAGAATTTATTGGAAGAAATACTTGTGGAGCACTAAAAATGTGGAGAGATGCACTTGTGACTGGAATGACTTGAGCCGGCAATAAGGACAGTTGCGTGAGTGGAATGACGATGCACATATCACTGAAGTTTGGAGACCGCTGCACATGAAGTTTTAGAAAATATATGAATTATTCGCTGGCCTGCAAGAGCCTGTAGCGATTTGGTGGAAATGTAGGATTAAGGAAAGACTGTTGAGATCGATGATACACTTTGCAAACACTATAGGATTAAGGAAAAACTGTTGAGGTCGATGATACACTTTGCAAACACTATAGGATTAAGGAAAAACTGTTGAGGTCGATGATACACCTTTCAGACAAAGGCAACTATGCCAGCATTAACTTGGATCCCGACAGTCACGATGTCCTCATTAGGAGCACACTTCAAAATCTTGGTCAAGCTGCATAAATTGGCTTGGAAATTCGATTAAAAGCATCCTTACGGCGACCGCGGGAGACGGGCGCCCTTGCATTGGGGCCCGTTCCACGGATCTTCGCACGATCAAAACACCACCTCCAACAGTGCCGGTCAGGAATCGAATGTCTCCGGCAACACGCTTGCCTTCCCAGGAGACGCCAAACTTGGCGAGCGAAACCCTGTGCTTCGCGCCGAGCGCTCATGCATACACTGCGGGAATAAAATGCTGCCATGCCAAGAATCATAAAAAGATCACTTCTCCCGATGCGGCAACCCGCCGCACAGCAACCCACCGGATGTTCTAGCACCCCGAAAACAGGTGTTTTTACTGATAAGCGGTTGAAAGCCAAATTCTTCTTAAAAAAGTGCCTTTTTTCTGCAAACTGATGAATGAAGTGAAGTTAAGTTAAAAGATGCAAGCGAGAAACGGAAGGATTAACAAAAGATTATTTAACGTTTAAAGGCACATTGCGCACAATTTTGAATAATAAAAACATTAAAAAGATAACAAATTACATTAAAGGGGAAATAAATCGCCGAAATATTAAAAACAACAAATAAATTTAGAATTTTGAAGGGAAAGGGGAAAATAACGAATTTTAAGCTATTACATTTAGAGCTGTAGAATCTCGGCATAACATAATTCCTCTCGACCACCGGAAAAAAAATTTTAGAATAAAATTTTTCACAACAAAGAGCCGAAAATAGCCAAAAGAGAACACCATCCTGGTGGCAGAGAAATTGTAAACCTACGAGAACACTCGCTTCATGTAGCAACTCCTGGGATTACAAATCTGAAAAATGTTTACAATACATATTTTACATACAGGGAAGGCACACTGATCATGACCATAAAATTTAAAACTTGCACTTTCCTTAGACTTCCATAAAAAAAATTTCGTATCTCCCCTTTAAGAGAGGAGAAAAACCTCCAAAAAGAAAACATTCATTACAACTCCCAAATTTAAAAATTTTTTTAAAAAACTCAAACTAACCCTGACTTTAAGAGAGGAGAAAAACCTCCAAAAAGAAAACATTCATTACAACTCCCAAATTTAAAAATTTTTTAAAAAAACTCAAACTAACCCTGACTTTAAGAGAGGAGAAAAACCTCCAAAAAGAAAACATTCATTACAACTCCCAAATTTAAAAATTTTTTAAAAAACTCAAACTAACCCTGACTTTAAGAGAGGAGAAAAACCTCCAAAAAGAAAACATTCATTACAACTCCCAAATTTAAAAATTTTTTAAAAAACTCAAACTAACCCTGACTTTAAGAGAGGAGAAAAACCTCCAAAAAGAAAACATTCATTACAACTCCCAAATTTAAAAATTTTTTAAAAAACTCAAACTAACCCTGACTTTAAGAGAGGAGAAAAACCTCCAAAAAGAAAACATTCATTACAACTCCCAAATTTAAAAATTTTTTAAAAAACTCAAACTAACCCTGACGAAGAGGGAAAAAAAAAAATATATCTGAATTCTCACCAAATTTAATAAAGAAAAAAAATTTGAAACTCAACATGGGAAAAATACACTGCTCATAAAACAAAAAAAAATCAAATCCCTCCTAATCAAAACAAAAGCCAAAGAACCCCAGTAGTGTGTAGCAGAGCCTGGGCAATGTGACATAAAAATACACTGATCCTGGCCGGGGGGATTTTTCTCCAAAAAAAAATCCTCTTTTCTCATGGCGCCCCCAAGCATTCCTCGCTTTTGGGTCCGCCTCCTTTCCTATATACAACATGAGTTTAGCTTCCTCATGCTTACACCACCCTCAGCTTAGCCTTGCACTACCTACTTAAAAGCAAATGATCACAAAAATTTTGAATTTAAACTGCACTGCGCCCAGGTGAAAGAAAATCTCAAAACACTGAAAAACAGTCTGTCAAACCCCCGTTCCACATCCCTCGGGTTGCACAAGTGATACAGAACCAAAACCTGCCAGACTTCCTCAATAAACAAAATTCCCAATGACAAAACACAAAAAAAAATCAAGTGTTTCCAACAGGCGAGAGTACACGTCTGTACTCCCTCTAAAACTGAAATTTAATGAATAGCCGACCATTTCAAAATTTTCACAATGAAAAAGGTGAATACAAATTTAGAATAGAAATGATGTGAAATAACTGCCAGAGCTGTGTACTTCCAAGACGGGTAAAAGAAGAAATTAACTTGAAGTCGAAGGAGTCGAACAATCGAAATCCCTCAAAAAAACTATTGTAGGCCCAATGTAGCACACCACCCTGAACGTCCCATTAAATTTCCTAAAGCAAATCCTATCGAACGAGAAATTCTTCCCAAAAAAAAACATCTCTGCAGCAGTGACTTTCATAAACAAGTGTACTTCCACTAGAATTTCACTAACTCAAAGGTCCACAAAAATTTTTCAATTTAGAACTCCCACAAATGGTAAAATTTTGAAAATCAAACCCCTGCCTAAAATTTGAATTACAAACTTCAACAAAAGGAAATCCCAGAAATGTAAATTTCACGCAAACCCAAGTTTTAGCTCCACCTCCCAGAAAATTAAAATTCTGACAAACAAAAAAAATTTTAAAAATGTAATTTTAAACAAAAACAAAATTTAATTCAACCTTCCAGTCTATCAATTCAATCTTAACACTCCCAATCATCACAAGTAAAAAAAAAATTTCAATTACCTACAAAAAGTTTCAATTTAAAAAAAAAAATTCCAAAACAAAAAAACTGCATTTGTAGAGTGCATCACCCAAACAGCCGGAAAGAAGAAAAACAAAACAGAGTTCCCAATTACTTGTCATTACAATAAAACAATAATTTTGATGAAGACTTTGGACCAGCCGAAGAATTCAAAGGGTCGAAACATAAAATTTTGAGGCCTCCAAGATTAATAACTAAACAACTGAAAACTCAATTTCAAATCTCCTCCCCCACATTTGAAGAAAATACACAATCTCCCAGCAACAAACTTTTAAGAGCCAAAACACTTTTAAATAAAAAAAAATTTTACAAAGCTAACTTAAATTAAAAAAAAAATTTTCTCAAGGAATATTTCTCAAAGAACAATCTCCATTCCCCCCCAAAACAAACATCTGAGACTGAACTTGCACAATTTAACAAAAAATTTACACTACCCAAAGTCGATCGCTTGGCTGAAGGTTCAATGACACAAGAAAAGACAACAATTTTTGCGGGCAAGTAATTCTCCAAAAAGGAAAGGTGCATTCCCCAGCTGAGCACCTTAAAGGCGGCTTCAAAGCACCAAAGTGACAGTTAACATGGCCTAATGAAAAACAAAAAAAATTTTCTTTTTCAAACACATTTCTGTGGAGAAGAATTTCTATGAAAACAAGGCTTCCCAGACCTCAAAATTCCCCCGGGTGACCATGAAACTAACCCATTAGCCATACCTTTAACTTCACCCAAAGCCAAGAGTTGTGACTAATTACTCAAAACAGAACAAAAGAAAACTTTTGATCACTGTTCTCCCTCTTTAATAAATTTTAAAACCAAAATTTGAAATGAAACTGAAATCCCTACAACTATATTCCAAAAGAGAAAAATAATTTTCCTATCATAAAAAAAAATTCCTAACATTTAAGACTACCCCAGATCTTTTGACATATTTAGCTACTTTTAAACACACATTAAATTCAATACACTTAAAACACAACTACTAATACACATAATTTTTCGCTATAGTTAGCACTTATTTCCAATAACTCTATCTCAAATCTTAATAAAAACTGTTGCAACATTTCTCAAAAATCTCAAAAAAAAATTCTGACAGTGGGCAAGGGGTCGTGAATCCCTTCCCAAAAAAAACACAATACACACATACATCATGGGCAAGTGATTTAATTCCCGAGGGAAAAAGGTGCATTCCCCAGTGAACACCTGAAAACTGTGTGGCATCAAAGCACTGAAGTAGCCGTTATGGGCAGACTGAGAAAAATTTTTACCCACTTAAAAAGTTGAGAAGGAATGGTTTAGCAAAGCAAGGCCTCCTTCGAACCTGAATATCCCAGAATTCCCATAACAAACAACCACTTCTCCGCCGCACTCTTACCTACAAAACAAATAGCCAAAAGATCCTTAAAAAAAAATTTCTCACAATAAAAAATCCTACTCAAATTCCAAAATCACAGAGTCAAACTCCAAAGTTTTACTTTTAAATAAAAAAAAAATTCTACAAAACAAAAAAAAATATCTTTAAAACAACAAGCTATGATTAGCTTACACAGGAGTGAAAGAGAAAAAAAAATTTCAACTAACAAAGCTTAATGAAAAAAAACTCCTAAATAAAAACAAAAACAGCACCAGGCAAGAGCATATATAAAAAAAATCCCAAAACTTGCCTACCCTAAACATTTTGAAATGAAACACAAAAAAAAATGAAAAAATTCTTACATTACCATCTTACTACTTACTTTGCTTCCTAAAAAATTTAAGACATTCCCTTACTCCCAAAAGAAATTAAATTTCAAGACACTGTGCACTTCCCTATACACATGGAAATTTATTACAATAAAAAAAAATTTCAATATTGTTACTGTATAGCAATTTATCATATGGGTGGACAGCCCATTTTATATTATTGTATTCTATTCAGTGGACAGACAACTCAGGCAGAACCAAAAAGGTGAACGGCACCACATGTTATATAGCTTTTTCTTCTTTCTTATTATTAATACTTCTTTTATTTTCTTAATTATATAATTTACTATTTATACATTTATTTAATATTTCATTTTTGATTCACACACACAAGTTTATTTATTTATAATTATTAACTATTATTATTCTTTAAGTTATTTACATTATTTTTTTTTATTATTCTAAGTTATTATATTTATTTTTAACCTGTGATCGTATAGTTTTATTAAATCAATAAAGTTTAGTTTACTTTTAATATTATTTTCTCTTTATTTACTTTAACTCAATCCATTACATTGCTTGGTCTGTGCTCAACTATGATTCACCTTTTAAAAACACTTCAACATCTCAGAAACCTCTAAGAAAATCCACTTACCTTTAAATGATTAAATAGCACAGCCAACAACAAGTCAAGAATGACACTCAATATTAAATTTAAAAATTAACTTTTATTTTTCAACAATTAAAATTTAGATTCCTTAAACAAACTTTGACCCATAGTGGTCAAGGAAAACAAATTGTACATTGCGTATTAAAATTCAATTAAAATAACCCTAGAACCAATTAAGTTTAACCCAGGAAACAGAATCCACCCTGGTCTGAAGACCAGAGTTTGGTCTGCCTGAGGAGCTGTCCACCCCCAAAAATGTTGAGAATAAAAATAACAAAGAGCAAATTATTTATGTACTCAATAATAGAGCTTGGATTTGTAAGAGAACAATATATTGCCACTTGCAGTTCCCTATGACCGGATCAAAATCACAAATACAAATTTATAAACTTCAAGCTTAAGGCTGCACTGGTCTTGTATCTCTTTACAAATTTCACTTATTACTAAATCAAAAAAAAAGGAAACATAATCGTCCTACTGTAGATAGACCTTAGCATCTATGAAATTTGTATCGTTCAAGAAAATATTGCGCCTACACAGAAATATATATGAAGAGGGAGCACTACAGTCTCATCACTAGATCATTTTAATGAAGAATTTATTGGAAGAAATACTTGTGGAGCACTAAAAATGTGGAGAGATGCACTTGTGACTGGAATGACTTGAGCCGGCAATAAGGACAGTTGCGTGAGTGGAATGACGATGCACATATCACTGAAGTTTGGAGACCGCTGCACATGAAGTTTTAGAAAATATATGAATTATTCGCTGGCCTGCAAGAGCCTGTAGCGATTTGGTGGAAATGTAGGATTAAGGAAAGACTGTTGAGATCGATGATACACTTTGCAAACACTATAGGATTAAGGAAAAACTGTTGAGGTCGATGATACACTTTGCAAACACTATAGGATTAAGGAAAAACTGTTGAGGTCGATGATACACCTTTCAGACAAAGGCAACTATGCCAGCATTAACTTGGATCCCGACAGTCACGATGTCCTCATTAGGAGCACACTTCAAAATCTTGGTCAAGCTGCATAAATTGGCTTGGAAATTCGATTAAAAGCATCCTTACGGCGACCGCGGGAGACGGGCGCCCTTGCATTGGGGCCCGTTCCACGGATCTTCGCACGATCAAAACACCACCTCCAACAGTGCCGGTCAGGAATCGAATGTCTCCGGCAACACGCTTGCCTTCCCAGGAGACGCCAAACTTGGCGAGCGAAACCCTGTGCTTCGCGCCGAGCGCTCATGCATACACTGCGGGAATAAAATGCTGCCATGCCAAGAATCATAAAAAGATCACTTCTCCCGATGCGGCAACCCGCCGCACAGCAACCCACCGGATGTTCTAGCACCCCGAAAACAGGTGTTTTTACTGATAAGCGGTTGAAAGCCAAATTCTTCTTAAAAAAGTGCCTTTTTTCTGCAAACTGATGAATGAAGTGAAGTTAAGTTAAAAGATGCAAGCGAGAAACGGAAGGATTAACAAAAGATTATTTAACGTTTAAAGGCACATTGCGCACAATTTTGAATAATAAAAACATTAAAAAGATAACAAATTACGTTAAAGGGGAAATAAATCGCCGAAATATTAAAAACAACAAATAAATTTAGAATTTTGAAGGGAAAGGGGAAAATAACGAATTTTAAGCTATTACATAATTTTGAACTAATAATTAAATTTAGAGCTGTAGAATCTCGGCATAACAATTGCAGGATTTCTTTAGCTTTCAAATTCTGAACATAATAGCACAAAACTCTTTTTACTTTGTAAAAATAGAGCGTTTTAAGAGTTTATGTAAAATTGCTTATTTATTTTCTTAAAAATGTTTTTACTTTGAGTGTAATTGTGCAATTCAGTCTGCATTCTTAGCAGTAAAAATCCAAAAATATTCATTTCCATCCATATTTAGATTCAAACTATTTCCATTTAAGGATACAAACCCTTTGTTTCTTTACTATGCTTTACTATTAATATATGTATTAGAAAAATATTAATTATTTCAGGGATCACACTCGTGCGCCAATGTGCGCAATTCGGAAAAAGCTGATACATTGTGATACAAATGCATAAAATTTCGATTTTCTGCGCTAAACTATATATACGAACCCTCCACTCGTATCAATTGCGCCATTTTCACTCTGGTACAATCGTGACAATTTCTATTTAAACCTACATTTTATCGCCGATTTCCGTACACCTTTTATTATTAGTTTTTGTATAAATCATGTATGTGTATTGCGGCAACCATGAGATTAACGGCAAGAGATATACAAGCAGCAAATAATCAACGCTTGTCTGAGAAGACCTTGACTTTCACCGCGGCAGGGAAATGAGATTGAAAAAGTTATCAACATTTGATGTCCAAGAAATATACTTTGTCAGACACAGACAATCTGAAGAATGTTATGACTAACTAAAAGTAAGTATTTTATTTATTTTATAAATGTTTTAAATTTATCCATAAGATGAATTACATTTATAATATTTCTGAAGTATATTCAACATGTTTTACAAATCAGATAAGTAGAAATATAAAGACGAATTTTGTTAAAATTAATTTCATAAGACTGCCGAAGTATAAATGTTATTACGATCGAAAATTTCTGGGAAACGGAAACCGATCGCAATCGCTTTTTATTCAGTTTCGTTTTTCTCTGTGTGTCGGGAAGAATAAAATTAGAAATACAGATTTAACTTTAAGGAAAAAAATTTGTTTCGCAAAAATTTCATGTGGGCAACTCATGCATATGTGCCCATACGGGAGTGGTGGACTGCCAATATTTTCTTTTTGAAGCATGAAAAATTCACAAAAAAGAAAAAATCAAATTGGAAGGGACCCGTGATAAATGCTTGTACTGTACACAACTGTTGTTGGCGACCCTGGCCTATTACTATGGAATGACCGTAGGCGTAGTAGTTCAAAACTACAATAAAAATAGTACAGATTGCAGTGTCCCCCCCATCCAATTCATAAGCCGAATCTAAAGTAGAAAAGATAGAGCAAAACACCCTCTTCTAAACCTGAAAATAACATAGAGGAAAGAGACTGAAAGTTTGTTAAAATAGTGAGGGCATTACCCCACTTGATAAATTACTACAGTTTTGTTTTCTTTACAAAGTTAAAATTTTTCTGGATTATTCTTTGTTTGGTATCGATTTGTGGTTAAAAGTTCTGAAAAATTGTGTTTTCACCTTTAAGTGTTAACGTCATCATGTTAATCAAAACAAATAGGGGAGGGAGAGTTCTGTCTGCAGTTGATGCTCTCGGCCTTCGAGACATTAAAGAGATTAAAAGGTCAAGCTAGGGTAATTATTTTTTTCACTCCAACATAAACTATTTCCAAATATTATTTATTTATAAAACCTTTAAGCTGGATTTTTGCTGTTTTCATTTTTTTCTTCTTTTGGCTCTTTTTCTTGTTTTAATAGATACATTTTATACATATAATGTGTTTTGTTTTTTCCTTCGAACGGGAGCATATTTTAGAAAGAGAAGTGTATTAACCTCTTATAGAAAATATTAACCGATGCAAATTACAATTGTTGCATTTTAATCCGTCTACTCAATTCTAAAGATTTTGCTGTTTACATTTCATTCATACATCAAACATAATAAAAAATTTCTGTGTCATTTGAAGCGGAAAATTGAAACTGCGGATCGCTGTGAAATTCAGTACACGGGTACTTCAAATCCTCGGACAATACGCCTCGTCTTTTTTTTTTTTTTTAAAGAGGGGGAGGGGGGTGGGGCGAATAAGTTTAAAAGTTATGAACATTTAAAGCTGAAAATTCGTCTTCCAAATCAGATTCAGATTTTCAAACGGAGAAACAGGTGTTCAACAAACGAAATGGATTTCATTTATTGGTCTTTTTACTTCGCGAATTTTAAAGATAGCATTCTGATGTTTTAAACTTTGTATTATATATCATTACTAGAACGAATTACCCGGGTTCTAAATAGGCGTCTACTATGTATAAATAAATAAATAATTGTACTCAATTTACCACGAAACAAAAAATATAACCACAATTGATTCAACCGCTCATGAAACAGGCGATTCTGCGAAAATCTACATGCACCCTAATAAATATGAAACACCATCCATCAGGAGTTTCCAGCTTCGTGACCGAGATGCTTGTCTATGATCTTGCTACCGTACCTCGAATGAAATTCGAGCCACATTTTTCTCCATTCGTTTTATTGAGTTGTTAAATGAGTTGTTATTTATTGAGTTGTTAAATAAAAACAATATTTCGAAATTAATTTTTTTTTTCAACTGCGACTGTCGCACTAACCACTCGCTCTTGTTTTATTTTGTTCCTTCAGAATCTCCATGAGTATTTAAGGTGTATTAGGTCCGCGTATGCTGTTTGATTTAGGGTTTGGCACTTAGTGGCCTACGCACTAGCTAAGCAGGCGCATACTTCGATCCGGGGCCATTTAACAAAGGCCGCTTAGTGCCCGTGCATCGAATCAAAGGTGAGTAAAAGGCGCTTATTAAGGGTGTATCATGTCCGCTACGCAAGTGTACCTAGTTTTCATGTGGCAACTGAGCGGCCCATGTTCCCGTTACGCAGATGCTTATTAACAAATTCTGCTTATTAATTAACCGTTAGCGACCAAAGTATCAAGCTCCCGCACAACTGTTCACAAACAGTTCTTATTCATTTGCTTAAAATAAAAAATTGTTGAAAAGCAGGAGGTGTATGAATACCCTTTTTGAAACATTGAAATAAATTAACTGAATTAATACCTGCTTTAAATCCTAGCAATCCTACTTTTTCTAGTTATATACATAATTTACCATATATTTTATTCATATTAGTTATAAAATAGTGCATTTCTTATTTCTAGGAAGATATAGTCATTTTAATACTGATGTGCGAAATGATATTGATGAAAATGGTGATAAAATTAGCACATGGTGCAAAGCTAGTGCTAAAGAGGAAGAAGCAGTTTTTTACATATGCAATATCAGTATTAATTGCAGCCAGCATGGAATCGCTTATCAAGTGACATTAAAAAAACAAAAGCCATATAGATAATTGTGTAAAGAATCGTGGACAAAATTACATACTTAAAAAGCTGCCACAATTGCAAATTACTACTTGCTTTAATTTCCAAGGAATTACACATGCAGATTTTGTTAGATCTGCAGAAACAATGCTGTGTTTCGCCATTGCAGTTCATCATATACCATACTCATTTAGTAAAACTGCAACTAATATAATATATTCCTGAAGATGTTTACTGACAGTAAAATAGCCAGTGATTTTAGATGCAAAAGTTCTAAGTTGTCCTACATAATATCTGATGGGTCAGGATAATATTAGTTTAACTTTTAAAGACTATCGTGGGTAGGTTTCTGAAAGATGAATGTTTTAGAAGCTAGAAAAGAGAAGGTCTAAAGTTAATGGATGTGGAAAAAGGTGAAAATTAGTAAAACAAATTGGAAATAGGTCCAGATACAGAAAAGGCAATGGAACATCTAACAAGTTCAGAAGAAAGTGAACCAGATATTTTTACATAACTGAATGCAAAAACCTAATAAAAATTTTACCTTTATGTAACTGAATTTTCAAGAATTTAAAATGTCTACACCTTTTATAGCAAATTCAAGCTGAATTTCTCATCTCAATAAAATTGATTGCTTCTGAGCTTCCTGAAATAATTTCATCAGAAGATATATCGAGTCCAAGTGATGAATGGATCAGACTACTAGCAGAGTGTTCTGCTGATCTTGAAGAATGGGGACAATTTAAAACATTTCTAGCCCAGCTGAGTCTCTTGATGTGCATTGGTCACATATTTTTAAAATGAAAGATATTACTGGATCGATTAAATATCAACTAATTTCAAAACTTGTCAAAGCTCTTATCTCTCTACATGCAAATGGTGACAAAGAGGCAAGTTTTAGCTTTTATTTCAAAGAAATGATTCAGTTTTTCTTATTTTTATAATGTATAACAAAATTTTCGTTTTAAGTATGTGATCCTTCTCCTGGTAAGTGCTTTAATTCTGTAATTTTAACTTTTATTGTTTATTCAATTTCAATATATAAAAATAATTTATAATTTACATAAAATAAATTTAAGGACAAAAAGAAATACTTTACATTGCTACAAATGATACAATTTGGGCATTGGTCTGCTACGAAATTGATACTAAACTTAACTCTAGCTGCTACGAAACTGATACCAAACTTAACTTTACCTGCTACGAAACTGATATGAATCTCTGTTTTTCCTGATACGAAAGGTGATACGAAGCAGACTAGTGTGAGTGTGATCCCTGTTATTTGTAAAATGCAATTTTCAACGGTCCCTGCACATGAAGTAAGAAGTTGAATCAATAAATTGAACTGTCAACTTATTGTGCATATTTGCATAGTGTAAAATGGAAGTTAAATGGCAAACTTCTTGCATGTAACTTTTTGAACAAGCCTTTGCAACTGCAAAGATCGTACAATTTCTTGACTGTAACTGACCAATCAGAACTCATACTGAGTATGATATCATGATCCCTTTTTATATTTTTTCACTGACCTTCTGCTACTCGTGCATCGATTTCATCTTTGACTACCTTATTTATGCATTTTTAATGTATTTAATTTTAACTATTGTTGTTCAAACATTGTTTTTACTTCCGTTCTCTCTAAAACTCACATATACGGACTCTATTTCTCTCTCATTATACAGGAAAATCTCAAAATTGAAAATTTCTTTTCATTGAAATGTAACTTTGTTTACAATTATCGTCGTAAGATAATTATTTATTTTTAAAAAATTGAATGATAAATCATAAATTTATGATTTGGTTATATTACTCATACATAAATGGCGCCAGTACCACTAAGCATTGATTTAAAATGTTACCCTCGCAATTATAGTTTATATAATTTTATATTTAGTGAAATTTATATCAAATTAATTAAATTTATTGACTAGACACTTATTTTCGTCAAATCCCTTAATTGAGTATATATTTAGAATTTGGATCTTATTCTTAAAAGAATTTATATATAATTGTATTTTTTGTGAGTGGCAACCAATGAACTGAGATGATGAGATGACTACTAATGTGTATGAAGCTCTATATAAGCTGACTCATCAAGCATATTGAAGCCCACTAGAGACGGATATGTAAACCATTAGCATTAGCTCAGTTTGTATTTTCTCTTCAGGAAGTGTTAAAATATTTATGGGTGGGTGTTCTGCACCAAAATTTTCTAGTTATTCTAGGAAATGTTTTAGACTGTTCAGCTTTCCTAGAAATGAAGAGAGAAGGGATAAAAATGATTTATAAATATCAGTGAGATCTTAAGTACTATTTTCATGCATTAGATTCTTTTGCAGATCCACAAATTTTTGCTTTTTGTTTATTTTTTCCCAAGTACCTCTTCATTTCTGCCCTTTTTTTTTTCTCTGAGGAATTTTCTTTTTGCGAAAGAAAATATTTCCCTAGCGATTTCCAAAATTTCCCTTTCTGTAACAGCGAGTTTACAATCGTGAATTTTTCAAAAAGTTATTAAATCAATCATGAATCGCCAGTAAATGAAAACAAAGTCATGAATTTCGAAATCATAGTTTTCCAGGTTTACAGCTGGAAATCTGTTTCTCTGCAATTGAGAAACCAGCACTTGCAATCAGCGATTTCTTCTGCGTTATGTAAGAGATGATCAGTGATGATCTTTCTCCAATTTTTGCAATCTATTCGCATCCACTAACATTTTTATATATCGTGTTATATACAAAAACGCTGTTTTTCAAGCATAATATTAATAAAGTAAAAGGCTATTAGCAGTATTGCAGAAAACTGCATTTGTATGAGATCCTCGGTATATTTTGTTTGTGAAAATATTTTCCATGTATTGGTGTTGCATACAAAAGGGCTATTTTTAAAATGTGTTATTAATGAAGTAAAAGACTATTTTGCAGCAGTATTGTGAAAAACTGCATTTGCATGCAATCCTCGGTATATTTTGTTTAATTGGGTAAATATTTCCCACTCATACAATCTGTTTTCATTAACTGAAATTTTTATGATTTTTACATGTTGTATACAGAAAAGCATTTTTTAAAAACATATTAATGAAATATATGGCTATTTTTCAGCTGTACCTTAAAAAACTGCATTTGTATGTGATACTTGGCATATTTCTTTGAATTATTAAAATATTTTCCACTTACGCAGTCTGTTTGCATTGACTAAAATTTTTATAATTATTATGTTTTGGTATACAAAAAGCTATGTTTCTAATGTATTAAATGATGGTTTATTTTGCAGTGGTATTGCTATATAAAAGTATCAGTTTATCAGTTGTATAGAAGACTTTAAGGTTTGTTTTGTAGGGATGATTTCTTTTCTACATAAATAATAAGATACTTATCCAGATCTTAATATTTATGTAGAAGAATTGCTGAATTAGGTTTTAAGTTGCATGAATCCGTGTGCATTGAAACTACTTATCTAAATTTTCAATCCTGTGATTCAAAGGTTCTGCTCCCCTCTCCCTAAAAATGAATATGTTTTTTTTTTTTTTTCATTTTAGCTTCTGGAACTGTGGATGAGTCATCGAATTCTTCACTTGAAAGAATACCTTTGTCACGCTTCCCTTCAAGTAATTAAAGAATTATATATATACACTACCCAACATAGAAAATGCAACTCCATGAACCCTTGGCTGTATAATTATGCAAATTGCGAGACAAATACTGCTAACTGATGTATGCAAATGATCTGAAATGCAAGTAGGTCATGTGATTTGACCGTGGGGTAAAGGGGATGGAAGCTGCAGATGAGCCAACAGTTGTTACTGTGTTGCCTGCGGAAACCTGTTTTCTTATCTTTTTTTTCATTTCAGAAGACACATGTTGAATAGATGCCATGTCAATGTTGCCGAAGTCCGCTTTAGCATTTAGGCGAACGTGCGAGGGGATTCATTTTAGTCATAAGTACAACTGGGTGATCGTATTGGCGTATTGCCGCTGAAACATGTTGTTGTTGTTGAGACCCAGACCGTCCGACCTACCAGAAAGGTGTAAGGTAACTGTATGGACGGCCGGGAAGTGCCTCCCAATTTAGACCGGAACCCAGTGGGGGAGGCATCCACAGGGACCGTACCCTCCTTCCCCTACCACCAACCTCTCGGAAGGACTTACGGACCCACATGTTTAACGTGATCGTACTCCGCATGAACACGGCGGCATTTGTGGCAGCGTGCAAATCTAGCGCGCAAACCACGGGGATACCGCACCCGAGATGGCCAACAGCACGCGGCGTTCCGAGGTGGTCACCCACCAAGTACTAACCGCGCCCGATGCTGCTTCACTTCGGTGATCTAACGAGAACCGGTGTGTTTTTTTTCAGCACGGTACGGCCGTTGGCCCCCACTGAAACATGTGTAGTTACATTCACTGTGCAAAGGATTTGGAGAAGATGGATTGAAGAAGTACATGTGAATCATCGTAGTGGTACAAATTCATCCAGACGTATGTCAGCACACATTGATCAACATATTTAAAGGCATACGGTGGCGGCCTCACAAACATCAACTGTCGATATTCTGCAGCATTTACAGGGTACATTGGCAAGATCCAATATCAGCAATAACAGTTTCTCGATTGGCCGAAAACGACTTGCACTCAAACCGTCCTTTATGAAGACTGCCATTGACAACAAGACACCGACATGAAAGATTGCAATGGAGTCGGCCCCGAGCCTTTTGGATGACTAAATGGGACAGGGTAGTATTTAGCTACGAGTCTCTGTTTTGTTTGTCGAATGACAGTCACCGTATGAGAGTCTGGAGGTGATGTGGAAACAGATTTAATCCTGCTGCGACTGTTGAATGCCATACTACTTAACAATGCGGCATCAGGGTTTGGAGTGTCATCGGCTTTGATAGTCGGTCACCTCTGGTTCATATCAAAGGCACAATGATGGCACAACAATATGTGGATGAGGTGCTGCGGCTGGTTGCACTGCCCTACCTTCAGCAGTTGCAAAATTATGTTTTCCAGCAAGATAAGGCTCAACTGCATACGGCAACCGTCAGCAGATAAGCCTTGCAAGGTATCCAGGTGCTTCCTTCGCCTCTATTGTCCCCTTATCTCCCACCCATCGAACATATATAAGACATGATTGGCCGTCATTTGATTGCAATGCTCCCACCTCAAACAGAGGGTGACCTGTGGAGGATGATTGAAGGCATATGGTCATCCAGCCCTCTGGAAACTATCTGCACCCTCATTGCATCTGTTCCTCGAAGGGTTGCTGCTTGTATCGCCGAAAGAGGTGACCCTATTGCCTACTGATTACCCTGTCTATGCTATTATTGTATGGCATTTTCCTTCTGGAATTAACATTACTATTTATATATGCCATCTCTGTCTGTGTGTCCTTTATCATCACACTCTATTAATTCTTTCATGGTGTTGCATTTTCTGTGTTGGATAGTGTATTTTTTTAATTTTGCAATCTATATTTATATTTTGTATGTGCCAGTAAAATATTTTGTATTCAATGATGTAGTCGTTTCAATATTTCTCTGACAGAAAGAATCTTTAAAATATTTAATATAACATATTCAAGCTTTTAAAAGGAATGCATGATATATATATATATTTTTTTTTTCATGTGTGTAGTTGTGAAAGTTGTGGAACGAGCAGAGTATGAAACAATTCAAATATTGTACCAGTTGTTATACCAAAGAAGTGCTTGGGTATGTTCAATTATATTTCAACATTTTTGTAAAAAGTTACAATTTAAGTATAGCCAGAGTTTTAAAATGTAAATGCTCATGTGTATGCCATACTTTAAAAATTGCAGCAGTAGACAAAATAGATATCTTCCCTTTCTTTGAATTTTTAGTTTTTCATAATTGGAACCTATAATTAAAAAATTATTGCTTGTTTAGACAATTTATTTATTAATTACCTAATTTTATTGTTATAAAATGCACTAATTAGTCTGCAGCAATTTGTTGCAACATTTATCGACATAGATGCTTTTCATTTTTATTCAACTCTGCTTTTCGTGTTTGCAGATGCTTTTGCATTTTATTTTGCTGAGTATAGCTTACATTAATAGGCATTAGATTCTTCCATGAATCACCCCCGCCCCCAAAGTACTTCTGTTTTTTTTTTTTTTTTTTTGCAAATTTTAGAATTTCTCTTTCATAAGAAAGGTGTCTACACATCATGAAAATCCCAAAAGTCACAAATTTTGTGATCAAAGTTATTGTGTTTCTGTTAAATGTCATATATTAAGCATTTGTTGTATGCTTTTCATAAAATTTGAGTTTTATTAGGAGAAGTTGTTTGCAAAACTAATTATGAATTTCAATTTTTTCTTTTTTATATTAAAAATGAATGTTATATCTGTATGTATATGCAGCATTGAAAGGGTTAAATTTGTATTTGTTATGTACCGTATATATGAAAAGTATCTGCTAAATTATATAATAATTTGTACATTTTGTGTACATTGTAACTGCCAATGTTCTGTAACTCATGACCACTGGCCACAAAGCGACTTAAAAGAAAGTGGCAATAAAAAATTAGCCAACTGTTGACTACTAATAGCATATTTATCATTTACTATTTCATTACACCACTTTTATATACATATAATGTTTTATTCAAAGTGTATGCTTATAATAAAACCCAAGATTATTATATATATATATATATATGAGTCAAATTTTATAAACTCTGCATATACATTCTACAGATATATTGACGATGTTATTCTCATTAAAATAGCTCCCTCATCTAATGATATAGATTTTGATTTTTATCCTCCAAATTTATCCCTTTTACCAAACGAAAGCAACTTCTCGTCTAGCGTTAATTTCTTAGATGTAACTCTATCTCTTGATAATGAATATTCATTTTTGTCAAACATTTATGATAAAAGAAAAAGTTTTCCTTTTAAAATTCACAAGATAATCAATTTTAACTCATGTATGAGTAAACAGGTATATAAAAATATTTTAATAAATCAATTTCATAGGATTTTTAGGTTATGTGAAAATACACAATACAGTAACCATCTTGCAGATTTATTTCGATACTGTAAGACTGAATCATATCCAGTTAATTTTGTTAAATATCACTTTAGAAATTTTGAATACTATTTATAATATATTATTTATTGTTTTAGTCTAATTTGAAATTGCTATTGTATACTTTGAACATTAAAATATTCTTTGAGATTTTAATGTCTTAGTAATAAATTTTGGATACATATTATATAATTGTTAATTATTAATTATCAATGAGTTTATTGCGTATTTTTTTATTTTATTATTTTAAATTTATTTTTTATTTATTTATTTTATCTTTATATCTCTATTTTTTGGGTTTGAAACTTATAAATATGTATAGTTAAACATGCAGAAGTATTTCCTATAATTCACATCAGATGGCGCTCTCTTGTACTCTTTCCTAATACTTTGTTTAGTGTAACGAAAATGTGTCTTGTATAATGGTGAAGAAAGGTATGACTTTAATTCTATCCGAATCATTGTGGATTGTTGGTTAGATTGCTTATATGTTTGCTTAATGCACTTTCATTATATTCCTTCCAATTTCCTTTTGCTTATTTTTTGTCATTTTCGTTTATGTTATAGTCTGGAAATGTGTCGGATCTTTTGACGTTATTTCAGCCATGTGGCTGTATCGTTGAGCGAAACACATTTGGAACCTCTGTGGATGCAAAGATCCTTGATAAGCTGGATTCACAGAGCTTCTATCCTATTTCATATTTTCGGATTGTATCATTTCTCTTATTTTGTCATTTTAATATTTTGAGCCTCCAGATTTTGATAATGCTTTGTTGTTTGAACTTGATTAGTATGCTTCGCTCTTGAATGTTGATAAATTCATGTGTATTATTCATATTTAAAATTTAGATCTTTTTGTCTGTTATGGTAGCATTGTTTTCCTTTTGTCTGATATTTCCTATCATATCATAATTAATTAATTTTCCTCCGTATTGTATTTGAACCAGGGTATGACACTGATCATGTTTTAAATTAGTATAACTATTTTAATTTTATCTTATTTATTTATTATATATATATATATATATATATATATATATATATATATATATATATATATATATATATATATATATATATATACTGTTGAATCTGTTTATAACTAAGCTCAATTGATTACAAAAAATAAAGTATTCTAAAGCTACTTTAATATAAGCAATTAACACTTGCAATTGAAAATGTTATCATGCAATGTCAATTGCCTCCAAAATTTGTAGTAATCAATCAATTGATCCTGCTTGATAGTCTATATGCTATAATGATATTTTGTAGTGATTAAGTAATTTATATGTTAAACAGGTATGGAATTTATATGGCATTTTTACTGTTGATGTGCAGTTAGTTGCATAGCTGTAGAATGAATTAAGCTAGCATTTATTTTATTAAAAAATTGTATAGAATGTAGGATTTTAATGTTTATTTTGTATTTCACATATGATTCACTAATTGTATATTAAACTTATAACCATTGTGCTTTTTCAGGACACTCAAGAAATACTTTCTAAAAGAATATTGGAATTTTCTGGTTTTACTTTTGGTAAAACATCAGAAGAGTATTATAATAGAGAAATGATGTTGCAAACGTGAGTTGTTAATTTTCATGCTTAAATACTTTTTATATTATTATTATTTTGTTCTTTCATAATTTTTTGTTTATTTACTCTTTTCAGTTTACCTAATTCTGTCCTAGTAAAAATAGGAGCAATACTGTGTTTAGACCAAGTTAAAAATGTTCTCTCCAATGTTGGTCTTGGTAGGCATGATCTTATTGCTGCCATACTGGAATTTCTTGCTCTTCCTAAAAAGAAGACTCGGGGTCCTCGAAATAGTATGTTTCTTCTGATAATTATAATTTTTATATAATGTATCTGTATGCCACATCTATTGCAACAAGCTAGCTTCTCTGTCAAAAAGCATAATTACATGTCTGGTTTGCATTCAAATTCATGTTTACTCCTCGAAATTTGACCAATTCATAAAAATATGCATAGATATTTTTAGCTCTCAAATATAAATTTTTCTTTTCAATTTTTTCAAGATTTAGATGAGTGGTTGGTTGCCTGATTAAATTTAATCACCTTGTAATATAGATTATTTTCCCGATTCTTCAGATTTTAATGACCAATGTTTTATATATGCTTGGAATGTTAGTTAGTGAGTCATCTTTAGTCATTACCTGTACAGCATGAAAGAAGGTCTCTCACAGGTATTCCCACTTACCGGCCGCACTTTAATATATATTTTGACTGTTCAAGTCCTACTGAAAAGCTAGTTTTAACATGCAATGGGGTTTATAATGTCTGACAGGTGAAAATTGATCCAACATGTTAATAACTTTTAGATTAATAGATGATCTAACAATTAAATACAATGTGATAATAGCATGTCTCACTGAATTTTGCAGAATAAATATAATATAATTGCTATATTACCTGTGACTAGAAGGTTGATATTCTAAGCACAAGGAGGATTTTTGAATAAATATATGGATTTATTGACCAACTACGGGTAATGTTGGTTATGTACAAAGCTATTTTAAAATCTATATAGCAAATCGCCTTATTTACTGGGGAAGTACAAGGAATTTTCTTCAGAGATGGTTTTGCATTTAAAGACGTTTCTCAAAAATCATTTGGGTTGGAAAATTTCTTTCCTTAGGCTAGACTCAAGTTTATAAGTATGAATTTTTGGAAACAATTTATCATTACAATCTCAGTAATCTGGCAAAAACAGCTAGTGTCAGATTACTGCATTTGTTGCATTATTAGAAATTAGGGATTGTAGGTGAATAAAGTATTTAGTATGTAAAGTTTAAACTGCTCATCCAACCAACAAATTTCAAATCTCTATTTCACCTAAAACTAAGAATTTGTCATTTATTCAGCCAGTTGAACATCTCAGTGTGCACTAAATGTTTTGGTCTTGAACCTACTCTCCCTCTAAGAATATTTTTGAAACAACATTTGATTTTGCTCTGGAATATGGGGGGGGGGGGGGGTATCGAGCAATTGGCCCATATATAAAATTGCAAGTAGTCTATCTCACATAAACAAAGGAGTTTCTCCCTTATTCAGAAATTGAAGCATTTTGGTGTGTGCAGGGTTCAATTTAAGCGGTATCGCATCTCAAATTGCGAATCAAATTTGCCAAAAGAGGTATGGAAAAATTGTGCCAGTTCATAGTAATTGAGATACATCTTCCGTATCAATGATAGTCTCTCATTGTAAGTTTATTTTGAAAATTCCTACTCTAATATGTGCACACTTTTGAACAGATGTGCAACATCATGAAGCCATTGGATGTATGACTTCATACTGTAAAACTTAAAAAATGTGTTTACTGATAAGACCAATTTCAAATTACTTGTTCTGTATCACGGCTTCAAATTGGCTGCATCTACCACATAGAATAAATGACCTGTACCAAGTTGCAAATCTTATCTCACTTATAAGATGATTCTTATGTAGTCAGCAAATCGAACATTTTGGTGTGGGGCACCGCTAAAGTAGCAAATATAGGAAAACTGAAATTGTACACTTTCTTTATATCTACTTTTACATCAAATTTAAGGTCTTTATCTTATAACTAAGCATGTTTTTCTATTATTCTATTATTTCACATTTAAAACGTCTTGGTGTGGAGCAGCACCCCTTCTGATGAACATTTTGGAAAAATTTGATTTTTCCCATTGTTTTATCAAACGGTTGACCCATGTACCAAATTGCAAGGCGTGACAAACCGATGGGGGGACACTTTGAAATTAGTATATATAATAGACAGATGTTTATCTCTTTGCAACTATGCCTGCCTTAAACACTTTATCATGTAATCTTTTCAAATGTATGATTACTTTGTAGGTACTCCATTTTTTACTACCTAGGTTATGCAGGATATTAAAAGATTTTAAAGTAACATCTGGCTTCGTGGTTGCAAAACTTGATATATCAATTGCATTAACATTTGAATGGTTTTCTGTTAAAACTTCTTCATCATCAGCCTGGTCCAGCCTCTATCGATTTTTCATGCTCACCAATCTTCAATCTCTTTATCTTAATGCCATGTACTGTAGAGTGTCCTATATTATAATGTTTTACAATTTTACACATGTTTTCAGCACCATCTAATAATCTTTTTAAAATTTATATCTGGTCCTTTAATATCAAAGTTTTGTGTTTCTTTGGCAGCACATTTTAATACTGATTCGAATAGACAGTGAACTGCATGAAATAAATATGTACTTACATACAATATATGTAAAGAGAAGCTTTAATATATTTATATGGGAAAAGATGCTTCCACAGCGATGTTCGATGTGTCACTGTTTGTAAAACATTTTATCCGTAAATGAACACAATAACTCATGTAACATCAGATCAGAAAGACTGTCTGAATCCTCCCGTGCTATTGTGTCGAGTTATTAGATATGTCTGAACATTAAATTGCTGGATTTCTGAAATTTCACTGTATTTAATGTGATTTTAATTCGAAAATATTTTTGAACTTTTCTTTAATTTTTCTTTTCTTTAATAAATGAAAGATTTATTTCATGTTTTGAAAGTTCAATAAAAATATATTTTAATTTAGTTGAGAATAAATCTGCAGCTGCCCTAAATGCTGAGCCTTGTGGGTAAGTCAGTGTACTACTGTTCTCTTTTTCTCTAGTGATCCTTCAACTAGTATATTTAGAAACAGTATCCAATCTTTGATATTAATTCTTTTATCTACATTAAAAAAAATCATGTATTAATTTTTTTACGAATGAATATTTAAATTGTATATTTAAAAAATATCTTATCAGACATGTATAAATCTTGCACTGTTTAGAAAACCATTTATGGTACTAAATTTAAAATGAATTAAATTTTATAAATGCACTATTTGAAATCTATGTAACTATGTAAAATTGCAACAGAAATACATTCCCAGTGTCACTGAGACTAAAACTGCCTAGCGATGGTTGTTCTAACCATCCACCACAAAAATAAACCACCTTAAATATAATCACTCAGCTATTGCTCGCTTTCAGTCTTTTTAACACTTTCACCGGACGGTCTGGGTCTCAACAACACAACAAAGTTGAAAAGTGTTTATGACTTTGTGCATTCTGTCTGTCTGTCCGTTAGCACAATAACTGCCATAAAAATGACTTTATCAAAATGAAATTTTAGTATGTTGTTCAGATGGTCTGTGGGACCTATGGGAATATAAATGAATAATATCACCCAATTAGTTTTGGATAGAACCCTGGTTGAATAAATGAAATACATTGAACCCTATGGGACCTAATTTTTCAAACATTTTTTAAGCAGATTGAAAATTCCCAAATTGCTCTGAAAGTTTTATGAAATATTCAAATTATCCCATAAATATATAAAAAAAATTTCACAGCAAAATATATTCAGTAGTTTTTTAAATAAAAATTAAAATAATAATTACACCTTTTATATCAAGCGATCATGTGACCCACTTCAAAATAAAGTATGGCATCCATCTTGTGTCAAAATTGTGATTTTTTAAGTTCTTTTTAATTCATATTTAGTGTTGTATCCGTCCTAAAACCGCTTTATTTTTGCTTACATTCTGTGCATCTATATACTGAAACAACTCAATTACAATATATTTGAGTTTAAATGATCATCCAATTTTGATTATTTCTTCAACGAAGCCTAATTTTCACTTATGGAAAATGTAAACAGCAAAATATGTAGAATGAGTTGTATAAGAATTGCTGCATTTCCTTAACGCAAAATTATTTAGCTCATGGAGTCTCCAATATAACTGATATGAATGAAGCATTCATTGATTTTACACAAAGAAAACGATTTTTTTGATGAAGTTTTAAGCATAGAGTTAAATTACTTGTACCTCTATGGTTTTAAGTTTTTAAATAAAATAAACTATTATTATAGTATTGTGATGAATGAAAGGAATTTAACAAATTTATGAATGAAATGCTCTTTTATATAGAGACGATTTATCTTTCAATGACGTCACACACACATTTGTTTTCGATTGAGTTTTCAAATATAATAAATTATTGTAGTATTATGATAATTTAAAAAATATTACTGAAGAATGTATCGTATTTTAGAGATGTTTAAACCAGGCAATTTATATTTCAATGCCGTCATTTGAATGAAGTTCATTTTTTTATGAGGTTTTAAGTTTTCAAATATAATAAATTAATGTAGTATTGTGATAATTTTTAAAATATTACCGAGGAAAGTATCGCATTTTGGAGATGTTTAAATAAAATTGCATTGAAGTTGGAAAGTGTTTCATTTCATAATCAATGCTTTATGCATGATTGATCTTTCTTGTTTTTATTTATATTCATTAAGAGAAAGCATTTAAACAAAGATTTTCACCTATTAAAATTCAAAGAGGAATATTTTCTGGTTATTTCTATTAATCAGTCAGCCATACTCAATTTAGGGTTTAAACTGGAAAAATAATAAAGCATTTTACATGTTAACTAAAATCTGCAAAATTATTTTAGTGTTTTTAGATTATCTTTAACTGAAGTGCCATCTTTGATTTTTTATTATTATTATTATTATTATTTATGTAATATTTTGCTAATAAAATGTTTTATATCTATGTAAAGTTAATATTTAATATAAAATTAACTATGTATTTTTAAAAATTGCACTATATATATAAAAAAATTCCTGCTTAACATTTTTTTTATACATATCTGTTAAACTACTTCATGCAAGGCTAACTTCAATATACTGTGGAAGCTAAAGGAACGTCTTAATTTTGTTTTATCTTTATGCGCCCATTGTATGGTTTTATAAGCAGACAGACAAAGATAAGAGCTTTTCTTGTACAGTATAAATTCATCAAGTATCAGGTTCATATGCCTCAGGGTGAAAACCTGTTACAGGGAATTCAAATTCAGGTCAAAATCTCGAGGGAAACTCATGGAAAATTGCAATTTTTCATTAAAAACATAAAAAAGAAAAAATCTGTTTGAACCTGGAATGGGCCATTGTTTTGTCATTCTAAAAGGTTCAAACTGTTTTTAACCCTTTCGGGATGGCAGCATTCCGAAACTACTGTGGCCCAAAGGACGAAGCGCTTCGTTTCCGAAATGTGCCCAAAAGACGGCTATTTTTTTGCGCTAAGCCTAACTCTCGAAAAAAATTCACTAAAAGTCACCCGTTCAACACAGCATTCTACTTTTTTCAGGAAGAAAGGAAATACTTATTTTCTATTTGATGTATATTTTTATACAAATTTTCTTTTATCAAAATATTAAAAATTTTAGTGTATATATGTTTTAGGTACAGATGGATAATTCTTTGGCATGTCCTTCCGATTTTTTAAAACTGTATCACATACATGCGTATTCTTAGACAACAAATACTTTGCAAGTACAGGAGAGGTAAAAAATTTATCCAAATACAAAGTATATCCTTTTCCTAAAAGTTCACTTAGAAATGTTTTCACAACGCGTTCTCCATACCCACCATCAGAGTTTGATAATCCTGCGTTCTTTCCAGTATACACACGGAAATTCTATTTATGGCCTCATTCCGATTCTGATGATTTATATATTTTTATTCCATATCTGGACCTTTTCGATGGGATATATTAACGAAATCCCAGCCTTCCTTTCCATGAGAACATAAATAACCTAATCATTTCATTGCCTCACATTCCTTTACCCCCTCCCCCCTCCCCCACCCACTCAAAAAAAAAAAAAAAACTCTCTTATATTCCTCTAATTTAACAACGAAATCAATAAAAGACAAAATCAGAACAAGACCCGGAACTCAATTATAAAATTGTTGATGCTACTAGAAGTGCTCTGTTTACTTTACAGAATCATGTGTTTCACCGCTCCAAATGGAGAAATAATTCATTGGATTCTCCTTGTGCCAAGGTCAAACATCTACAAAATACATTTAAGTTGCTTCCACGGGCATTTAACGCCATCTAGTAGACAAAAACATTCAAATTAAAACGTTCCACGTAGAAACACCAATACGTGCCAGTCGTCCTTTAGGGTAAAATTTCCTGCGGCCCGTGGGCGTGCCGTTCGTCCTTGAATGTAAGTTCGCAGCTGGCACCTGGGCGTGCCGTTCGTCGCGAAAGGGTTAAAAGTATTCTTTTACCTTATTGTTACTGTATTGTCACCAATTACATTAAGGTAAAAGGATTCTTACCTTATTGTAATTTGTGAAACCACAGTTTTGATTTACAAAATTTGATTTCATGTTTTTTACATCAAATTGGCTACTTTTTTCTGTTAATGTTTTTATTGTTACTTAATTTGAATTTATTTTACTAATTAAAATTATTACATTCTGCAAAGTTATGAGATTCAAATTATGAAGTTTGCAAAACTTCTTCGTGAAAACTTGGGGAATTTCGTTATCAAGCTTGGAGTATGAACGATGCAAATACTAACAAAATTACTTTTGTATGTAAATTACGATTATCTTTTAGTCAGATATGAAAAAACTTTAATATAATTTTGAATTCTAATTTTAAGGTTTAATTGATTAAAAATTGAACCATTAGCTTTATACAAGAAAATTTTATTTTCTAATTATAAATAGTGTTTGACACATGAACGTGCAAGTTAGCTTTGTTCTTAGTATAAACATTTTGAGATCAAATCTCGTCATTCATTGTTTTTAAACTAACTATCCTATGACGTCTTCCCTTATCTGAGAGTGCTATAATGCACTTTGTGAAATTGCTGACAATAATAGTGTCATCCTTTACTGGGTGCCTGGTCATTCAGGCATTCCAGGAAATGAGTTGGCTGATGAATTGACTAGGAAAGGTTCCTGTACTCTCTTTATTGGTCCTGAGCCGGCTTTGGGTATTCCCAATGAACTTACCAGAAGAATTGTTTATGACATCTTTAGAAAGCTTCAGTGTGAAAACTGGCGCAATACAAAGGATTAAAGGCAGACGAAAATGCTTAACTGCAACTGCCCTAGTACGCGTCAGAAGGAATTATTCAAGCTAAGTAAAACGGGCTTTAGAGGGGCTGTTGGGCTCCTTATTGGGCACTTCACCCTTAAAAGACACCTAAATATTATGGGTGTCACTAAAGATTCGCTCTGCAGGGTCTGCAACTATAGCAAAGAAACTGCTGCTCACATTCTCTGTGAATGTGAGGTTTACTCTGCTCACAGATTTGAACACATAGGCTGGCATGTGATTGATCCCTGGGAGCTGGATGGCATTCTTGTCAAGTGCCTGCTTATCTTTGCATCGGCTACTGGTTTCTTTTCTTAGTGATCTGCACAGTTTTGGGGGTAGTACAATAGACCTCTGGTCGATGTGCTGGGCTCTCTTTGAGCCACCCACCTTCATTTCATTTCAAACTAACTATTACTAATCAAACACTTTTCTATTCTAATATTATTTCAAATAATAATCATATTAGAATCAGGGCTGTGGAATTAAAGTTCTTAAAAATATAGACTCTGACTCCTAAATAAAACTATTTAGAGATAATTTTATTTTGATTTAATTTTTTAGTACTTTTTAAAATAGTTTTTGAGCAATAAATTAGAAAACATTATGTTTATCAATTACAGAACTATTGATATGAAAAATTAAATGCTATTTATGTCAGTATAGGAGTCATATATTAGAAATTAAGAGTAATCTGAGTTGAACAGTAGAAAAATAGAGGAGTCAAAGTTGTAGTCGAAGGTTTTACATATCGACTCCATATCCCTGATTGAAATCTTCACTAAAATCATACTACTGTGACAAAATAATTTTAATCATATTTACTTTCACTATTTTCGGCTTGCCAATTGAAACATTTGTAAGCTCAAAATATTTGGGGTGAATTTCATGAATAATTTTTATCTTCATGAAGAGTAATTTAAATTATTTTTACTCTGTTCACAATATCTGGAATCCTATATGGATGATAGATTGCTGATGGCTTTTTTGTGAAATCTGCAAAAAAAAATTTTTTTAATGCTAAAAAATTAATACAGTTTAAACCTTCATTCGAATTGTATGTATATAGAGATAATTGTTTACAAAATTGGTTGTTTATTTACTTTAGGTGCAGAAACATTTGTCTTTCCAAGTTTACTCCAGTTGAGCGAGAATTTGTGTCTAACTATCACACAACTATAAAGGGGAAAAAGAAACAAGATGCCTATTTCTTCAATTTGGTTCAATTAAGTAAGTCAACAAAAAAGCCCGGTGAGGATTCTAAGAAACATAGGGATCACAAATATGCTTATAAGGTAATTTTTTAATCTACATTCTTTTTTAATTTTTATTTATTTATTTATTTTGAACAACATAAGATAAGTAGTTATTTCACTTATAATATCTACCTATTTACTGGAACTTCTCTTTTCCAACTTAATGGAAATAGTGGTTATTTTTTTTTAATTTTTTTTTTTTTTTAATATATAATTTGCTTCCTAGGTCATGTGATAACTGTTGACAGATGTCTACTTACCTTTGTTGGCATAGTTGCTCTGTTGTATCCTGAAGATGATGGCTATTTTTTTCTTCCAAAACCAATTGTTACCATTTGCTAATTTATTTTATGCTGTACTTTTACAAATATTTTACTTTTTAGTTATTTTTGCAGAAGTTTAAGTGATGTATTTTATATATATATATGCCTTTTATATATATATATGCCTTTTATATAATTTGTATTTCTTTTTTATTATTCAGATCAAACTCGGATTTAAAGAAGTGAATGTATGTAAAGGAGCTTTTTTGATGGTGCATAACATTAAAGCAAGCAGAATTAACAAGATTCAAGAAAGATTGAAGAAAGGAAATGTAATAAAAGCAGATTTGCTAGCTGCTCAATACCCGGCACCTGAAGGTAATGATAATGCTGGCAACTAGTTAGACCTACTAAGAAAGTAGAGCACACAAAATTTTAACCTCCTGGGCAAATTAGTTTTTTAGTTATTTGCATTTAAAAATGGCTGAAAAAGAAAAATTTCCCTCTGATGGCTGCATTTAAATTATCATATTTCCTGTTCTAATTGACATACAAGAACAATTTTGGTATTATTTTAAAGCTCTTTAAATGACGTTTAAAATGATATTGAACACATGGAGTTTTTTGGAGTAAAACATTTCAAGTTCATTGTATTTGAATTGCTAAAAATCGAATTTCTTATTTTCGCTATAATTTTCCCTTGAATACAACATCCTAACTACATGTATACCAATTTTCAAAATAGGCACTCAATGAAATCACACACACAAAAAATAATTAGAAGCAAAAAATACAATATTTAAATATTAACATAACCCTTTGACAAGTTTTTTTTTAAATTTATTTATTTATTTTTATTTTTTCTTAGTAATGCTGCAGTTTTTGATTTTGTGGATAAAAATACTATACTATTACAAGCTAGACTGTACTATTACAAGCATTTGGCATGTTGTTTGATTCATTATTTTATTGGGTTAATTTGACAGTTCTCCAAATATAGCCTACCAAAAAACCAGATTTATCCATAAATAGCCAAATATAGCTGCAAATGAAATTTTCTTGCTATAAAACAGCTAAATTTGCCACTTGGTGCCACCAGTGGCACATCCTTATTTTGGTTTGCACTTTGGATTTTAGTTTGAATTAGAGCTGACTGTTTGATCCAAATGGTGTTAGTTTGCAATTTGAGTTTTAGGTTGAAAAGCCAAACCATATATAAAGCTTTTAAAGCATATTTATGACGAAATATTGCTACATTGATACTATACTTTACTAGAATTTGTGTAAATATTTTTGTAAGAATTTAGTTTTTAAATAAGGAAAATTTTATTATGAACAAGCAGTGGTTAAACAGATGCTCAGGGTGCGTACGCGGCCTGGAAAACCTTGAAAGTCCTTGAATTTCATTATTTTTTTCAAGGCCTTGAATAGCCTGGAAAATTGGGATTATTTCCAAAAAGGTCTGGAAAATCCTTGAATTTCTCATTTCCAATTCAAAAATAACAAAATTCCAGTTGTACTAGAATTCCTACGTCACGCATTACTTTACAATCTCAAACCAGTTCTCTTTTCCCCGGCGTTGTCAATCACAGTTGAATTGGTTCCTCCCATTACTTTTTTTCCGTGAATGGTGGCCATTCGTTTCATCATTATCACGTTGTTTGCATTTTGAACGGCGCCGGCGACTAGTGTCTGCTCCTTGCGCCAGCGTGTCGCGTTTCCGATATCTTGTTTTGCTCTACGTCTCTCCCTATTCTCAGAGATGCCAACTTTTTTGGATTTTCCTTAGTTTGTACAGTTTTTTACTTCATCTTATGGTTTTACGGACATTACTTCCAAAACTACGGAAAATCCCGTGAAATCCATGCACATTAACTTGACTGATTGTTGCACATTAACTTGACTAAACAAGCTTAGTTTCATATTTTGGTTGATTATAAAGGTTAATTTTTTAATTTTCACATAAATTGTGCGATCATGAAATTCAGTTTTTTTTTTGCGGGCGTTGCCGAGAGTACGTAATTATCCTTTTCCATCCATCTCCATCTCCTTATTGTTGCACATTAACTTGACTAAACAAGATTATTTTCATATTTTGGTTGATGATAAAGGTTAATTTTTTAATTATTTTTCACATAGATAGTACAATCGTAAAATTATTTTTGTTTTCGTGGGCGTTTCCGTGAGTACACAATTATCCTTTTTCATCGATTTCCATCGCCATATTGTTGCACATTAATTGCACATTACATGATTTAGAAAAATAATTGAATAAAAATTAGATGTAGCTAACAATACTAAGTAATATAATTATATTTGTTATGGGTTATTACTGATTCATTTTTCTATCTAATTCAGAGATGAGGTATGGGATAAGTGTGACATAAATATTTAATTTAATGTTTTTTGTTTTCATAAATTTTTGAAAATGCTAATATCAAATTTTGTTGCAGCTGTTCAACATACGTTTTGTGTTCAATAATAAAATTTGATAATTATAGCTTTGATTTGAATTTCAATTTTTACAATAATTTCTAACTATTGGTTAAAAATATATTACACTAGAATCTATTTTGCTTGTGTTTTGAAATTTTTTCAAATATTTTATGTTAAAATAAAAGAATTCCAAAATTAAGGTTTTTAAATTGTACTATAAATACAAATTTAAGATAATTTTTTATATTTATTACCCCATTAATATAATACATAAACATATTTTTAAACTGTGAGAGGTATTATAAGGACTTTTTTTTTTTTTGGATCGTTAATACATTCAGATTTTTTCAAGAATTTCGGTGATAACAGATAATTCATACATTATGTCAATAATTACATATGGTTACATCTTTTCTGTTTAGCAATATATTTTTATATTTAAAACTTCTTACAAATTCCATTAATTTAAAAAAAAAACTTAAAATTGCAATTTTTGTACTGATTCAATTTTGTGCAACAGTAAAATAGGTCCTTGATTTTTTTGTAATGTCCTTGAAAAAGTCCTTGAAAGTCACTTTCAAAAAAGTGTACGCACCCTGGATGTTGCAACCCTCTGGGAAAAGAAAAAGTCTACGTCCTGTTTCTAAGTTGATTTGTGAAAATTTTCCTGAATTTGTTGGACAAATGATATATGAGGTGCATGAAAGAAATATGTGCATTAACAGATGACCCAGCTCTGGAATCTAGGTCCAAAGAAGACCTGCTACCTGGAGCAAGTGTCCTGCAAGTTTGTGATGATGAACTAATGAGTTTAGATTGTGAAGAAGCACTAGATTCTTTAAATCATAGTTTGAATGTCTTGGGAGAGTCACCAGTGAGTAAGAAAAAACTGAAACAACATAAATATCCAAAAGAAAAGTCTAAGAAGATAGAACTTGCAATGCAAAAGTTGTTTGAATTAGAAACACAACTGATGATGAGGAAGTTAAACCTGTGGAATGTAAAATGATATGTCACTTGAAAGAAAATTTTCTTACATCCACAAGTCGCAGTGAAAAGGTACAAACTCTTACTATTTTGCCAAAAACTTGGAAATAAGAAACATTGAAAGAGAGTTTAAAGCTTCTAATTTTATGGTGAGAAAAGCGAGGCAACTAGTAAACGAAAAAGGGATTGTATCATCACCGAATCCAAAACCTGGAAAGTCATTAGCCGAAAATGTGACTAATACTGTGAGAGAATTTTATGAACCTGACATTGTTAGCAGAATAACGCCAGGCAAAAAAGATTGTATATCTGTAAAGCAATTAAATGAAAAACGAATATGTAAACAGAAAAGGCTTATTCTGAACAATCTTAAGGAAGTTTATGCATTATTTAAGAAGACTACCTGCATAATAAAATTGAATTTTCAAAATTTGCAGAACTGCATCCAAAACATTGTGTTCTTGTGGGTGCTAGTGGAACGCATTCTGTTTGCATGTGCACTATTCACCAAAATTTTAAATTAATGATGATATGTGAAAAAATTGTTGAACTAATGTCCAAAGAAAATGTTCCTTTGAAGACCCATAAGGATTGCATAGCTGTAATAATTTGTAACCCTCCTCAGCCTGCTTGTTACTTAGGAGATTTTAAAGAATGAAGAACATTACAAAGATAGAAAAAATTTCATAAATCTTTGCTATCATAAAGATTTTGCAGTACCTGCTGAGTGGCATTTTACAGCAACAGCTCACCGAAAAGTAGCTTGTGATGCAGTAGAAGGTTCTGTAAAAAGGTTGGCTGCATCTGCCAGCCTGCAACGTCTGTATGATCAACAGATTATGACTCCTAGACAGTTGTTTCAGTGGGCTGTCCATAGCATTCCTTCAATGCCATTCAAATACAGCACAACAAATGACTACTTAATCAAAGAAAAGAAACTGAAAGAACTATTTGAACAATCACGTACAATTGCTGGGACTCAGACGCTCTACTTGTTTATTCCTTTGACAGTACATACAATTTGCACTACAGTGTATTCTGATTCACCTGTATCAAAAGTTGAACGAGTTACCAAATTAGGATGTGAACTTTCAATCAGTGATATCAAAGAATTTGTGATTGCTGTTTATGACGAAAAATGATGGATGACATGTGTAATTGATACTGATGAAGATAATGCAATAGTTAAATTAAGTTTTCTCCATCCATGTGGACCATCATTCAAATTTCCAAATAAGCCAGACGTACTTTTGGTACCTGTGCAAGATGTATTAACAATAGTTGATCCCTTCACAGTGACGAGAAGAGTTTACACTGTAACTGAAAAGAAAATTGTAGTGGCAAATGTAAAATTGTGCTCATGGAAAAACTAGTAGTAGTTTAATTTAAGGTTGTATATAAAACTGCAGCATTACTAAAAATAAATAAATTAAAAAAAAATAAGCAGCCTTTCAAAGGGTTATGTCAATATTTAAATATTGCATTTTTTGTTTATAATTATTTTTTCTTGTGTGGTTGTGTGATCCCATTGAGTGCCCATTTTGAAAATTGGTATATATGTAGTTAAGATGTTATAGTATTCAGGGAAAAAATATAGTGAAAAATAAAAAATTCGATTTTTAGCAATTCAAGGTCAAAGGCAAAATACTATGACCTTGAAATGTTATTCCCAACAACTTCATGTGTTTGGTATCGTATCATTTTAAAGGTCATTTAAAGAGCTTTAAAACGATACTAAAATTCTTTCTGTGTGTTAATTAGAACAGGAGTTATGGTAATTTAAATGTAACCGTCGGAGGGTAAATTTTATGTTTTCGGCCATTTTTAAATGTATATAACTAAAAAACAAATAGACCTAGGAGGTTAAAATTTTGTGTGCTTTACATTCTTAGTAAATCTAATACTTTGTGTGCTTTACATTCTTAGTAAATCTAATTAGTCCACCAAATTTCAAAAACATCGGAGACGATGCGGGAAAAAATTACATTTTTTTTGTGTTGATTTGAGATAGAATAACTCAGAAGTAGATATCAATAATTCATTTTATATTGTTTATTTTGTTTTATTTTGTTGCAATAATTAATAAAACAATAAAATAACTTGAAATTTGAAAATCTTATGCCAAAATGAAACGAATTGCTAAATATTTCAAAATATCAACAATTCCAGTTTTTTTATTATTATTGTTGTCCCATTGCAATAATTGATGATAATACATATTCAAAAAAGATTACTGCTCATTTATTAAATTAATTTATCAGATGGGAAGGTATAAATAATTGATTCAAAACTGCCTGCTTTCTCATTGCAAAACAGCAGAATATGCTTTGAAGAGAAATGCTTTTAGTCCATAAAATTCTTGTTAATCTGTTCAGGATTGTTGCATTGTAAGATGACCTCATGATGGCACGAGAAAGGTACAGAGCAACTTCTACTCGCATTAGAGTAGGTTAGCTACAAAATATTCTCTGTACATACTCGCAGGTAAACTGTGATAAAATGTTTCATAGTAGCGGTTAAAACTTTAAGATTTTGTTTTTTAATAAAATGCTTATCATTGCAATGTTTGAATTTAGCAGTGGACTGCTGGTCCGGGACTACTGAATTTACAATCGGACTAGTAAGCTTGCAATTTCACTGGTCTCCCAGATCAATAAGTTTTCTTTAATGAAAAATTATGTGAATGTTTCTTTTCTCTGGGAAAGTGCAATATAATTCTGCAAGCTACTCAATAGCATACATGGGCGATCAAGTGAGTATCTTCAAGTGAGTGAATGTGTGAGTATCTTCTCTGAATACAGTTTCACAGTCAACGCACAGATGTGTCTGCCGTCTGCAAAGGGTTAAAGACAACTGAAATGCTTTTATTATTTTGTAAAATAGTTTATTTCCTGGGATTCTTTTATGTGCAAACATGAAAAAAAAAGATAAGAAGTCTAGTTTTTGCATTGTTGTTTTTTAACTCTTATCGAATAGTTTTAGTTACTATTACCTTTACAGAGTCTTTTATTTGATTTATTTATTTTTTTCTTCTTTTGCATTTAAAAGTCTTATTGCTTTAAATGCAATACTCCTATTTTTACTACAAGTTATAAAAAAATTACAGCTGGGTCTGTGGGATAATTATTTAAAAAAATCTTTAAAGGCATTCAATTTTTAAATTATTTTTTTAGGGAAAATATCCCTAAGATATTTTAAGTGAAATGCTCCCAAAACTATATGCTTTAATAAATTACAAGATTTGTTTATACCGCAATCTGGCATAAATGAATCTTGGATAATAATTAGCAAATGAACATGAGGGAGTGTTTTCTAATTATATATATTTTATTAAAATCACAGTATTTATTATTACATATGTTAGATTGTACCCTGCGTTAGATTAACCGGATGACAAAGGTTGTATGTCTTAATATTTTGGTGTTACACATCATAAATGTTACACACCAAAAGGGAATATGTCTCATATATATAAAATTATAAATATGAAAATGAATTGTTTGTTTATATCTAGGTTCAGAAGGATGTTTACCCCCACCACCTAAGCCTGTTGAAGAACCACCTAAACCTGTTGAGAAGAATGAAGAAGAGTCAAATGACTGTTCTGTTGACAATTCTGTAACATCGGCAACAAATTCTGTTGAAGATTCTTCTGAATCAAATTCTATTGATAATTCTAAAAATGAAGATGTAAGTTTAAATTTCATTTGCATTCATTCAGTAATATTTGTTTATTTTAAAATCATAAATTCATAAAATTCATAGTAATTTTTTTTTCCATATAGCAACTTTTTCAATCGAATTTTAGGAATAACTAGCTGCATGTCAATCCAATACTTAAAAAGAGTCTGTCGAAAGAAAAATTATGTCTATCTTCCGAACCTTTCAACAAAATTTTGTTATAGGTTGCACTAGACACTAAGTAAAAATTTTGAGCAGTTCATTTCGCATAAGGAGGTTGCTTCAAAATAAAGCATATACATATTTCTTAATATAGAAAATTTGAATTTTCACAATACTTCAAGCAATCATCCAAATTGATAATCCAGACGTATCAACTCTCCTGATTTTGGCCGGAGACTCCGGATTTTTCATTACTTCTCCGGCCTCCGGATTACTAACGAAATTTTCTCGGCTTTTTTTGTTTGAAATTTATCAATTAACCAGACATGGTATAATTCCTCGGTAACACTGATTTTCCGCTTTTTTAGCACTGATTTCTACCATTCCCGGGATCGTAGTAAATCCATAATAAAATGCAGGGTAATGCCAATCAAATTAACGGAAATTTATGGCTGTGTGTAATGTAAATTAAGATCTCGATTGCTTATTTTATGAAAGTAATAAATATACTTCTTCAGAGGTTGTCTAATTCAGCATAAATCGCTAAAATGTTATTTTGCTCATTAATTTCGCATAAACACTGCGATTGCACAATTCAGTTTGTTCTCATGATTCGCAGAGAGTACAGTAGTATCTTTTTCTATCCATCTCAATCTTATACATATTGCATTTTTGATTGACTAAACTAGCTTATTTTCATATTCTGATTAATTATTACTGTTAATTTCTTAATTATTTTCGCATAAATAGTGTGATTGCGCAATTCAGTTAAATTGCGTGAATTGCCGAGAGTACGTTAGTATCTTTTTCCATCCATCTCTATCATTTAAATGTTGCATATTAGATCCACTAAACTAGTTTATTTTCATATTATGGCTAATTATTATGGTTAATTTTTTAATTATATTTGCATAATACAAATTTTTCTATTTTGAAAAATGGGTAGTATGAACTCTAAAGGGATATTTTCTAAAAAGTGGCATTAAAGCAATGATTTAGGCAAATAAAAAGGAAATCATTTTGGCAGGAATATAATTCAGTGCTATATATATTAAAGAACAATATTTATTACTTTCATTAGTGAAAACCTGTGCTTTACCAAACATAAATATTTGTTTTCATTATAAAGTAATTTTCACCTGATAAAACCTGAACCGTCCCCCCCCCCCCCCCTCCCACCATAATTTGTTACTAACACTGTTTTGATTCAAAAGATAGTTCATGGATTTTTTTTTTTTTCAGATAAGTTTAAAGCATAATGTACTTAAATAGTATACAGTATTTTAATGTTTTAAGCAAATATTAAGTGTTATAAGTAAACAATATATTTGCGACAAAATAGTCTCCTGCTTTTTCTGTTTGGAAAGTTGGCATGTCTGATAATCCTTCATGTAAAATGAAAATTCCTTATCATAGTTTTGTTTTAAATGCCATTTATAAAAATAATGCTCTTTTTTTACCAGATGTTTTATTTTTTCTCTTTTCTGTAAGTGGTACAGCAGAGTCACTGGATGTTAAATAGGAAAATTATTTTTGAAATTAAAATATGTTGAATATTTGTACAGTGAATTTTAAACTTTTATTTCTAGGTACATTCATTTTAGAATAAAAATAAATGAAAATAAGAAATTGTTTTTTAAAATTATTTTAGATACCTAAACTATTAATTTTAAAATTTACTTTCCCACTAATTTAATATTAAAATTTCTTTTTCCTAAAATTGAAAATTGTGTTTTACAGAAATAAAACTCCATGACTGGAAAACGAAAAAAAAATCAAAATGTTGCACAAAAGTGTTAATGCTTAAAATTTTTGTTTACTGGGCATCCTGTTATCCATAAAATCAACATTTCACTTAAAGTAAATATATGATGTGCCCACAAGTAATTACTTTTAAACTATAACTATTATAGTATTACTTTAATATTATATGTACAGAAGTAATGACGCTGCCTTTTATTTGAATCACACATGGACACCTATCATTATCTAAGTTGATCTGGTGGGAATGAAAATATATATTTAGTTTCTTTTCTGTGTTTTAATGTATACATATTAAAAGTGGGAGTTGGCGAGCAGAAGTGGAATCCCTTATTTAGCAGGCCTGTGGTATCGGTACTTTAAAACTTCTACTTGGACTCCATTAATTACAAATGCATTAATTAATAGCTTTTGTAGAATTTCCTGTTTCTGCAATTCATTTGCTTAAAGTCCCTAGTGTACTTTGGAAATACTGTACCATCATGATAATTTGAAATATCAAAATACGTGTAAAATCTAGAAATTCAATAATCAATAAATTGCATATAATTTTCATTTATGGAAATTCATAAAATCACTCAATAAACGTTAAAAGAAAATTTGTATTTAATTCAGCTGCATTGAATATATTTTTTGAGATATAATTATTTGCAGAATTTCCACTATTTTTTACCAGTATTAGAACATGCTAAAAGCTCTTTAAAATAATACTAAAAATTTAATTTGTTGAATTGCTTTTATCATAATAAAATCACCACCTTTCATTTTTCTTGAATTTAAAGTATGAAGAAATTAAGGAAAATTGTTGATACAATTTGTATCGATTACTATTATATAGATACAGTTAGTATTGCATATGGAATATTGATGTATTGAGACAATGAAACATCATTTATCAATATACCCATCACTACTTCTTAATTAAAAATGTGCTTAAAATTTTATTAGTTGGTATTGACTTAAATAATTATTTATAAGTATGTTTATTGTGTCTGAGTTTCTTTTACAATATGAATCTGCATAGTTTGCCACACATAATTTATATCTTATTTTCTTCTAGGAATTGAAACTGATACAGTAGTAATAACATATTTTATATAGCAAATTATCATCTAATTATATACTCTTGTATTGTAATTGATGCTTCTGTCTTGCACAACCATTTAATCCTTAAAATAATATTAAATTTTGTATTTGTATACTTTTAGGCATCTGTAAATAGTGATGATGTTATAAAGGTTGGTGATGATGTGAAAAAATCCATAATTCAAAAAGGTATATATTCTTCATGCTTTTCTATAGTATCTAATAACTAAACCAGTTTTCCAAAAGTATTGTTGAATATAACTATTTTATAAAAGGAGTGTTTTTTCTTATTACTATTGGAAAAAACAATCCATATCATTTACATTATAGTTTTGATAGTATTCCACTTGGACTCCATTAATAGGGACTCCATTAGTATTGGACTCCACTTGGGGATATATTGGTTCCTATTGGATATATTGGTCCCTAATATTGGTCCCTAATTAATGGTCCCCCCCTATATTGGTCCCTAATTAATGGTGTCCCTATTGGACTCCAATAGGGACTTCACTTGGACTCCATTAGTATTCCCAGTTTTGTATTTTACTTAATATTTTGTCATGTTACTTTAATGTTGACGCTTGTGAGTCATTCTTCCATGTACTGATTTTCTAGTTTGTTCTTTAACTCTGTTTTGTACACTTGTATGTATTATACTGTTATCTTACATTACTGTTTCTCAAACTGGTGCAAGGGAATAAATTTGTTTGGGTGCCTCTCCACACACCACCACCACCAGGGACACAGTCAAATATGTGTTAACTCTAAGTTTTTACTATAAAAAAACTATTTTTGAAGGAAAATTAATGCTATATAAAAAGAGCAAGCAGCTGACAGACAGTCATGATTGTAACCAAACTTTTATTATTATTTATTTATTTATTTATTTTGTACAGAAAAATAAGTTACATAATTTTACCTAAGTCAATCTAGCAAATTTGTACTTTATATTCATGATGATTTGTAGGGTATGCATAGTGACTGGGTAAAGTATTGAATATGACGTTCTTGGGGTAAACCAGAAATTTTTATACAAAATTGAGGCAAGACTGCACCAAATTAATAATCATTTTATTAGATAAATGTTATCTCTGTGCTAGATAATTTTAGTTTTTTAATTTCAGAATGGTACGTATAAGTGTATAGTATATAATATTTTGGTCTGCTCATAATGTATTTGTCACACTTTCATTATAAAAACCAAATATATTTTTTCAATCCATACATATCTATTGTATAACTGTTATATTGAGAAATTTTTCTAAGAGTACTTTAGTTCAATTATAAACATTTTATATTAGAATTGGACAGTTTTAATACATAATGACAAATCCCCTAAATACTTCATCTCACAAGAAGGGACTACACTATTAAGATCAATCTCTAAAATGCTGTATACAGTTAAGATTAATGTATAAAGAGAGGTATGGCATGCCAATAAGATTATAGTAAAAGGAGTATGCAAATGCTGAAAGTTTAGAAAACTGACTTATATCAGTCGAATAATAGAAATAAATATCACGTGATTAATTTATATTTTTATGCTATAAAACTTATATTTAGACTTATGGAAAGACATAACATCTATATTAATTAGCATTAGTGACAGACACATACATGCCAAATTTTATGATTTTTCTGTAAAATGTGTAAATTTACAAGTCTTTTTATGATCTACCAGTTATTTAGTACAAATTTTGGTAAATTTCTTTCAAAAATTTGATTTCAGTAATATTTTTTTATAAATGATCATTATTAGTTCCTCTGTGGAAGAAGCCTGATGGCATAGTATGTCATCTTTATCCACCAATGTATCTCAGCACTGCCTAATAAACTAATCTAGTCAGCAGTGATCTTAGCAGTTATGACCACGCCCATTCTTTAATGATGTCATATAAACAGTCAATCAGAGTGTGGTTTCCAAGAAGGCAAATCCTCAAAACAAGAAATGCAAGTTTTCTTGCTTTGAAGAAACTATAACACTGTTTATCAGTTACAACATGCTAGATGAATGAAATGTGTTATGTTTAATGGTTTTCAGCAAGCATAAACAGTATTCCAGTATTTTGTAAGATGCTTATGCCAAAAATTTCCATTTATCTGAGAATCTAGGGTGTAAAATTTGCCTTTTGCGCTATTTGTAGTTGTGATGTAAGCATTTTGCATGGTAACCGAAGCATGATATCTTTGCACATGCAAATACGCAAAAGCACAAAAATTTTGTCTCCAGCCTGAATGTGAATAAGAAGATAGCCAACCTTTTTTAACACTTCACAACATAGTTGAAAAGTGTTTATGGCTTTGTTCATTCTGTCTGTCCGTTAGCACGAAAACTGCCGTAAAAATGACTTTAATCAAAATGAAATTTTAGTATGTTGTTCAGACGGTCTGTGGGACCTATGGGAATATAAATGAATAATATTACCCAATTAGTTTTGGATTGAACCTGGGTTGAAAGAATGAAATACATTGAACCCTATGGGACCTAATTTTTCACATATTTTTTAAGGGAATTTAAAATTTACAAATTGCTTCGAAAGTTTTAGGAAATATTCAAATTATCCCATAAAATATATAGAAAGAATTTCAGCAAAATATATATATTCAGTAGTTTTTTAAATAAAAATTAAAATAATAATTGCATCTTTTATATGAAGAGATCAAGTGACCTACTTCAAAATAAAATATGCCATCCATCTTGTGTCAAAATTGTGATTTTTAAAGTTCTTTTTAATTCATATTTAGTGTTGTATCCATTCTAAAACTGCTTTATTTTTGCTTACATTCTGTGCATCTATATACTGAAACAACGCAATTACAATATATTTGAGTTTAAATGATTATCAAACTTCGATTATTTCTACAACGAAGCTTAATTTTCACTTATGGAGAATGTAAACACCTATAGATGTAGAATGGGTTGTATAAGAATTGCTGCATTTCTTTAACGCAAAATTATTTAGCTCATATAGTCTGCAATATAGCTGATATGAATGAAACATTAATTGATTTTACACAGAGAACCAGACAATTTTTTTGATGAAGTTTTAAGCATAGAGTTAAATACTTGTACCTCCATGGTTTTAAGTTTTTAAATAAAATAAATTATAGTATTGGGATGAATGAAAGGAATGGAAAAAAGTTTGTGAATGAAATGCTGCTTTTATATAGAGGTGATTTATATTTCGATGATGTCATTTGAATAAAGTTTATTTGTTTTCAATGACGTTCTCAAATATGATAAATTATAGTAGTATTATGATAATTTTAAAAATATTACCGAGGATTGTATCGCATTTTAGAAATGTTTAATCCAGGCAATTTATATTTCAATGGCGTCATTTGAATGAAGTTCATTTTTTTCGATGAAGTATTTTAAAATATAATAAATTAATGTAGTATTGTGATAATTTTAAAAATATTACCGAGGAATGTATCGCATTTTAGAGATGTTTATATAAAATTGTATTGAAGTTGGAAAGTGTTTCATAATCAATGCTTTATGCATGATTGATCTTTCTTATTTAAAATAGTGATGGTTGGTCAAATATATTTGAACTAGCATAACAAGTAATAATATTAAAAATAATTTGTGTAATAGTAAAAAAAATTTGTAGTCATTAAAAATTCTGTTAATTGCATCCTTGCAATATACAGTAAGTCCATATATTTCACTCCTTTTTTTTTTTCAATTTTTTATGATTTTTCATTAAAATTCATAAGATTTTTCATTCTATGAGGTTGGCAAGCAAAAACACATGCATTTTGCCACTGTTCCCAATTAATGCTTATTAATTTCTGATATTTTTGCCAATTTCCCCCATAAAAAAAAGTGGGAGATTATAAAATAATAAAATATTTTATTTTGGAAATATGCTTTTAGAATATTGTTTCATGTTGCTGTAATGTAATACTACTGCTTGTGCCATTTTTTCAAGCACTACTTTTCTACTTTGTCATATAATTCCCTTTTGTTTATTTGTATATTCATGTACAAATGTCATTTACAGTTCCTGCTATAGTGATTGAAAAGATTGACCCCAATAAAATGGTTGTGGTAAGTAAGGCATTTCTTTTATAAATAGTCCATCCGTAGATATCTTTTTTTTAAGTGACTATAGCAAAATCTCAATTTAATGTATTCATCTTTTTCTTATTAAATAAATACTTGAGAAAACACTTCATATGTAATCATTTTATGGTTATTTTGTTTAGCATGTACATTATTTGTTTGTTTTTTAAGTGATGCAGCATCTGAATATTTGTCTGCAGGTACAAAAAATCTTATAGATATATGTAAATTACTTAAAGTGCTCAATTGTACTCAATATATCGAAGTTTGAGATATCCAGAATACATTTTTAATGATATTTTTTACAGTAATGTCCCACAATAAAAAGTATTAAAGTTCTTTAAATATATTTGATAAATTATGAGTATCGAAAAAAATCAATTTGTCAATAATAATAAATATAAATTGGAAGAAAGTATTATTTTGAAAATTTTGGTTGTAATTTCAGTATAATTCAAAATCAGCATCTAATGTCAAGAGATCTAAGCCGAGAGACTATTTTTCTGTATAATTAGTTATTATATTCCATACATTTAGACTTTCTTCATTTCAATTCTTTTAAACAAAATAACTTCATTTATACATTAAAACTCAAGAGCATAGCTTTTACTGGTTTGTTAAGCTGGAGGAGGTTTATGGAAGAATCAAATCTGACTTTTAAAAGCTGGTAGATCTGGTTTACAGGCTGGTAGTTAGACTTAAAAATGCTTCAATATTTTTAGAGTTTTTTAAGCAAATGGTATGTTCTAATTTTCATCATCTGAAAAGGCAGACAAAACTTGTATTTTGCTCAATGTTCACCTCTTACTTTCACACATAGATATGTATCAATATTTATTTCTTATTTTCAGAAAGAAGCCAAAAGTACCAATAAAAGTGAGAATAAAAAAGATCCTCCTGCAAAAGGTAGGGATGCTAATCCAGTATTAAAATTTTAAAATTTAACTTCAGCACATTTTTATGGGCAAGTTTGAATGTGTGCATAGCCGGGAATTGTATTTTAAGTGCTAAAACTAACAATTATGGGTATATTTAGCACCCCTTTTACAAATATTCATTCACCTCTGCTTTTCCCTGTTGAAAAACACAGAACATGCCCACAAATGCTGTTTGTTGCACTGAGAGCATGATTCCTAATTTTAAAAATGTCTCCTATATGCAGGTTCTGGTTCTATATTCAGTAATACAGTTAAGTGTTAGAATATTATTTTCTGTATCCGTAGAAATGTCCTTTTAAATAAGATTTGTTTTTAAAAATATTTTTTTTCTTTGTTATTTGATTTATTTCCTATATGAAATTAATAATAAATGAATTAATAAGAAATTTAATAAGAAATTCACGTGGGTTAAATTTCTGCATTTAAAATTTAGGTGATGAAATAATTTATACCAAAGTAACAATAAAGAATGCTGATTTAACTCAAGCTAGCTAGTCTTGTAAAACAGATTAATTTTTGCATTCTATGTTATAATCATGAGTTTTGCAGTTAGAAGAATATATAACAATGCAAAATTTTCATTTAAAAAAATGTAAATTAATACACTACATACATATATTAATACATTGTGGCATAAAAAATTGTGAAGCTTATTAAAATATTTGTAGTATGTTAGTATCAATTTCATGTTAGTCTTATTCTTATGTTTTCCTCATATCACACTGCTTTCAGCTCTGTTAGTTATGTTATCATCTGGTTTATACTATAGAAATGCATAAATAGCCATAAATGTACCCAATATTTTTTGTAGTTATTTAGGAAAGCTTTACAAAGCAAAGTTCATTCAGATGCAGATATTAGCTATGAATTATGAAGCTTTCAATTATGGAGACATCTGAACCAGTATATATTTTTTAACCTAAGACAACCATGTCTTATCCGTGATTACCAATTAATAATAATGTTTTGTGGAGTTATAGATGGACTATAGTTTAGTGGAGTTGCTGAACTGTCAGTGAATTCTTCATGAATTTCTGAATACATAAGTTCAATGAACAAGGAATAGTAAACTGTTTGTTGCTATTGGAGACTAAAAACTTTCAAGCAAATATTAGTCATTAAAGACTATTTTTGAATTGTAGTTAATAAAGATTTTAAAAAAAGGACGTTACTTTAAATTTTAGTATCCCCAAGCAATGTATCTGCCATCATAAAAAATCGAGATACTATTTTGAATCAGCAAAACTTATTTTACTTTTTGAGCTACTAAATGAGAAATTGAATTTTTGAATGTTTTGATAGTTTTAGTCACCCTAAGTGACCATAACTTTGAGAGAAATGGGAAAGTTAAAATGTTATAAGAATAAAATACTACACAATTTTTAAAATAATTTAATTCAATCACAATGTCCTTTAAAAATAAATTTATGACTTCTTTTTAGATGTATCGAAAAAGAAAGTTCCTGGTCTAAAACAGAAATTAGAAGATTTTCCTCTGGGTAAGATTTTATTTTCTAATTTCATTTGTTCAGAGTTTTTTACTTGAATCATCTTTACGTATTTTTTTATTTATTCATCTATTTTTGTTTTTTAGTCATTAAAAGTCTTGATGAAGTATCTGAAGAGTTATTAATTGACCTCCATTTTCTACTATTTTTAACGGGTGCTGAAGTAAGTATTAAAATTTGCACATGCATTTGATATTTGCACTGGCTCGACAACCCAGCATATAGTTAAATTCTGTCAATGTGTGTTCTCAAAATCTACTCTGTTGATTCTCATATATTCTTTCTTGGAATAAAAGGTATTAACCAATATATTTACACAAAATTGAGAATATTTGCAAATTACAAGCATTTTTTTATTTAAAAAAGGCCCCTAAAAGGCATTTTATATGGTTTCCATTTTCAATGTTTATCACCTTTTCTTGAAAGATGATGCTTTGATTTGTTATTTATTAAAGCAGTATTTGAAATATGTTTTAATGTTTATATTTTTAATTTCAGAGTAGTAAATTGAAGAAAAACATTCTGAAGTTTGAGGGGTTTTCTTTTAAATCTGACACGGAAGAATATGATGAAAGAAATGAATTTTTACAAAGGTAAGTATTTAATACAGTGAAACTTCTCAAGCACGACCACCCTCCATTCCAATAAAAACTACTCGCTGCAAGGAGTGGTTGCTGTAAGACATCTCAATATTGGATGATCAAAATATATTGCTAAATTATTAAAGTTGAGACTTATTATGATACATTGAATTAACAACATATTTCACGTAATATCAAGATTTTATTAGTATCCATAATCAAGATATTTATAGAATAATAAATTGCACTCGCTTAAAGAATAAAATATCAGATTGTTTCATATTTTTAAATATTTTTTAAACCATTTTTTTTTCTTTACTATTTTTGATTTCTATAAATAAGGCATTGATATGATCATCGGTCATGCATTCTGAACACGTCATAAGGTGGTCTATCTCTTTTAACATCTGCTGACCTGAAATTACTGGCCGGATAACTTTTATCTGCTGATTATCATTTATCATTCTTCAGAATTAAAATGAGTGCCTGAGAGGCATAAAAATTACATTTTATTTTTAGATTCCTAGTAATTTTTTATTTGTATGATTTTTAATAAGGGAAAAAAATTCTTACCTGTAGCAGTTGCATTCTCTAAAAGACAGTCCTCCCAGCTGTCACTAAGGTCATCATAGCATTCCACATTTTCTTCATACTTCAAGGATATTTGATCATAATCTATCCTAGAGAGCTTAGAAAATTCCATGATTCTATCTGCAGGCTTTGATTCATTGATTTAAATGAATTTTGTTTTCCATTTCCGAATTGATCATTCCACAACTATCAAAACACCTTGGGATGATATCCGGACTTAAATCTCTCCAGGCAGACTTGACCACTCCACGGTAACTTTCTTGGCCAATTCTGATGTGGTTACACTTTCATCCATTCTAGCAATAATTAATTACAATGCATGTTGATATTCATTATTAAGGCACTTTATCACACCGTAGCCTAAAGGCTGCAGTGTTAGGTGGTAAAAACAACAGTTTTATGTTTGGCAACTTTGCTTCATTGATATGGCAGGTGCAGGGTGCAAAATTAGTAGTCATTAGTCATATTTTGCACTTATAAATTTCATTTTGACAACTGAGATTTTAGACTTTTGTCATTTTTTGCACCTAACTTTTCTACTTTTTTTTTCCATGTATAACACAAATTTTGATTGATTAACTGTTTATTCTTCCACCAACATATGTGGATGCCTCCCCCACTGGGTTCCGGTCTAAATTGGGTGGCACTTCCCGGCCGTCCAAACAGTTACCTTACACCTTTCTGGTAGGGCGGACAGTCTGGGTCTCAACAACAACCAACACATGTTATATATTGCATGTGCCACAAAGCAGATCAAAGGTGGGGCCAGTAATAAAAAGTGGTTTATTTTGTAAGTTGCATAACATAAGTATAAGAATTTTGAAATTGCACCCAATTAAAACATTTTGGCAACTGAAGAAATATGATTAGGTGCCATTGACACCTGATTTTCTGCTCCTAATTTTTAACCCTGGATAGTTGGCATTGTCTAATACAAGAATATTTTTTCCTTGGTTCCTCATCTTCTGATCAAAGTTTGTTAACCATTCTTCGAAAATTGAAGCTGTCATCTATACCATAGAGTCAGCTTTCATAGACACTTGGAAGCTTTTGATATCCTTCCTAATAAAGCACCTTGGTGTTTTAGACTTCCATATCACCAATGGCTTTTCTTTTTCCCCAGTGATACTGATGAAAAATGAATTGGGCAATTAATTCTTCAATTGTTTCCCTCTTTCAGATTTCACCAGCAACCGGGAGGCAGAATCCATCTGTATAAAGTTAGACCCCCCCCCCCCCCCAACACTTAAGCAATAGCATGACTCTTTTTTGCTCCCCAAATAAAAGGAAGAGAGGATTTGTTTACGAATACACACTTGCCCTGTCTCAGTAATGTATTCATTAAAGATTCACTAATTGGAATTTTCTTTGTTCAGGCAGCCCTGTATCATGCCATTAAGGACTTATTGACTCTAATGAACTTGGAAGCTCTCCCATTTCTTTAAAATTTATTCTTTCTTGGTTATTTTCCCCCCAGTTAAAGGATTCCTCCAACTTCCTATCAGATTTTTCTTATGCAACTTTATAACTTCGACATGCTAATCAAGCATTAAAAATCTTGTTTTCATCATGATAATTAAAAATCTAGCAAAAAATGGCAAATGAAACTAGATGACAAAATCACCTCTGACACCTCACTGACCAATAGACACTTCAATCCCCATCCATCCCTGTTTAGTCAGTCAGCGAAATAAAGAACATATAATACACATATCATCTTCCTGGCATGTGATGCTCTCCCCAACATCTTAGCAATAGGCTCAAGGTCAAATAAATCATTGAATTAATTTCCCTTGACATTGAAAAGGAAGAAAATTTTTTTATTTGCCAGTCACTGATAGAGGCTGGCTTGGTGTCTCAATATTTTTAACATTAACTATATGGGATAAAAATTCCATTCCATAAAAAAGTGGTCATACATAGAGGTGATTGTTATACTGGGGTGGTTGGTCTCTTCAATAAGTTTCACTGTATCTGTCAATCAAAATTTTAATCATTTTTTATTTAGATCAGTGCTGTCCAGTTTTAATTAGCAACCAGGTTAATTTTTTATTTACAAACTTAATTTGCAGACCATAAAAAAAATATGCATTTTTAAGGAATTCCACATATTAAATAGTAAAAATAGATATAGCTGGAGATACTTGAGGGTGTAATGTGCCCAATAGAAACTTGACCATATTCGTTCATTAATTAATTTTCAGGTAGAACTATTGTGAAGATCAAAAGTTAAGAACTTCAATTAAGGATACATTTTGTAACATAAGTCACTTTATTGTTCTGCATGATTCCTTTATTCTTTGAAATTTGACTAATTGTAAAATTTTGAAATTTTCTACTTTCCCTGCAATACATGGTAGTGTATAGGGAAAGTATTGGAATTATACCAAAAATCGCAGCTCAAGTTTTTGGTATATCTAATCTACATGTTTTGAGACCTAAAATACAAAAAAACTATTTTTAGCATGTTTATGTCTGTGTGTGTGTGTTTGTCTGTCTATCTATCTGTGCATTGTATTCATCCATTCTAACTGAAAAACTAATTAACCAAATTTCATAAAAATTTTATTGGTATATTACTTGTAAGAGACCCTGGTGCTGATTAGATTTTAGTATGATTCAGGAAAAAAGAACCCACCTTTTTTTGTGAAATGGCCTGCAAAAATCTCATGTATCCACATGAGCTACAAAAATAATTTACAAAATTTCACAAAATTTGGTAAATAAGTCACTTGTGGATTACCCTGGTGCTGATTAGATTTTGGTCCAATTCGAGATAATAGAACCTGCCTTTAAAAAAAATGGCCCGCAAAAGTCATCAAAATATAAAATAAAAGATTACATATGCACAAATGTGTCAACTGCTTGTTTTATATGTAATTTTTAACTCTAAAAAGAAAAGTCCAACCCCATTATTTTAGGTCTAGTCGTTCTTGAGATATTTTAGTTTTTTCGCACTTTTGCTATGCTGCCTTCTAAAGTACTTTCAGTTACCAAATGAAAATTGAATTAAAAGTACAAATTTAGTGGCATTCTAACTAATTATGCATGCTATTTTGTGCCATTGAACTCAATTTAATGAATTATTAAAGAAATAAAGAGAAAATGGATTTGACTCTGTATGAAAAGTCATGTGCTGCCTACACCAGATTTTTACAATTATTTTTTAATTAGCATCAGGATTTCAACAGTAAATGATGTATGACTTGCATAATATAATAATAATATTAATAAACTTCATGTGCTCTAAAATGTTAATTGCATTTTACAGTATTTAAATGAATCAGTAATATCAAATTACACAATGCATGTATAATAATTACAAAGTTAAGCAGTTTTTAATAATCATAAACACACATTTGAGTGAATATGAAATAAACTAAGTGGGGCATTCCACGGAGAACAGGACATCTTCAAGAATAAAAAAATATTTTTGGAGGGGAGATCCAAGCTGCCTAGTCCATTTTTAAGGGTCTAAGTAATGTATTTCTAAGAATATTTTTTTAGTACTTTACTTTTTACAAGTGGCAACACTGATTCCAATATGGCCACCATCAACTGAATCTCGTGTAGTTGAAAAAGTGTTGACTTTATGAGCTTCCACTTTATTTTCTGTTACTCTTAAAAACACTTTTGTTGTTTCAGTATAATATTCAAGTATATTCTCTATTAAATGCATTGTTTCAATAGGTTTACTTCAATTTAAACTGTGTATATTTAAAAATTCAGGTTAATACAAATGTATGTCCCACACGTGGCAGAAATTATAGTATTTTTTGTAATTAGTATTGAACCAAGTAGTTTACTTTGTAGCCATACAAGTTTATAAATAACCTAAATATGTATAAACTTTCCTTAAAATATAAAATACCAATTTCATTTCTGAAATTTATTACAGCACATTTTATTCTGTCCCACATGTGACGTCACGTGTGGGACATTTTAAACATAAATGTTTTCAAATAAAGAATTTTATTGTTATAACTAGAAAATGATTTAAAATAAATATTGGTTGATAAGTATATATATTTCTAATCTTTTAAAAGCCAAAAGTATCCATTAAATTGCAACTTTACACTTAGACCTAAGTAGGTATTATTGCGAAACAGTTCCAAAATACAGATATTGAAATACGAAATCAATTTTGCCAATAGACTTTGCAATGGCATTTACATGTGAATATCAGAACGAAGTACAAAGTGCACTATGGTCACAAGCAAGTGTACTTCTATTCACGGCTGCAACTTTTTATAAAGGCAAGTGTCAGACCTACCTCATATGTTCAGATACATCAAATAAAGATAAAGACACTATTTCTGTTTTCATAGAATTTCTTTATGAAGAAATTTTCCAATCGGATAAAATACTACCAAAAGAAGAGGTCATTTGGAGTGATGGGCCATCCTCCGAATTTGAAAACAAGTACATGGGAAACTTCTATGCATGTTGTCGCAAAAGTACACAGGAACAAATTTCACGTGAAAGTACTTTGCTACTTCTCATGGTAAAGGAGTGGTGGATGGAGTGGGGAGTAATATAAAGAGACTTGTACGTCAAAAGATGATGAGCCAAGGTGAGATACACACTGTCCAGTCTGTCAAAGATTTTGCTAACTTGGCAAGCCAACTTACAAACAGTGCAAGGATCTTCTACATTGGAAATGATCACATAGAAGTGAAAATATGAGAGAAGAACCCATGAAACAGTGTAATTCCAATTACTGGTATATCACATTTGCATGTAATTCAATCTAAAGGAGAGAGCGTCATCAACTGTCGAACCCATTCTCTTTCGACTGAAAATATCACCTTTGGAAACAGAAATTCACCATGTTTGATTTCTGGTGAAGACCTGGCATGTGGAAAATGGGTCATTGTAAATTATGAGGACAAACTCTATCCAGGGGAAATTACCAAAAGAGAAGAAAATGGTACATTTGTAGTAAACGTGATGGAAGAGTCAAAAATCAAGGGCTACTTCAAGTGGCCAAATCATGACGGAATTCCTTACAAATGTAAAGAGATAGTGAAGGTTATTTCAGCACCAGTTGTTACTAATAGTAGAGGCTCTTACAAATTTGTTGACCTGTAAAACTGTAATCAAACATTACAAAGAAAATACTATGACTTAAATACTTTATATTTCTGTTTGGAACATAAACGCTTTGCTTTAATTTTTGTTTCAAATTGTGTTTCTCTTTTTATATATATTTTTACTATTAATATATTATTAATAATAAATAATTAATTAATATTCATATTATAATAATAGTTTAGTACTTTCACATTAAAATAAACTTCTTGGAATTAATAAAACAATTGTATTTTTATTAAGTGACAAATCCAATCACACAATGTCCTGCACATGACGGAGTTGTCCCACACGTGACGACATTTATTTAAAAGGAATTACCTGGGTATATGCTTACCTTACCTCCTTTAAACATTTATGAATAATTAATATGAACCAAGGAGATATATAAAAAAATGCTGAAGTCACGTGACTACAGCAGATTCAGAGAAATTTTTGTTAGAAGGAGATATAATAAAAAGTCCTGTCAAATGGTGTGTCCTGCACGTGACAAGTTTAAGAAAAATTTTTTGTGCTTATAAAATCAGCCAACTGAAGTACTTTCATCAAACCATAACAAATTCTAAAACTTCATTCTTGCAAAAAAAGTCTACAAGAAAATATAGTGGAATATGTAGTCTAAATGTCCCGCACGTGACAGTGGAATCACCCAAGTGCCCTTTGTTTTTCAAATATTGAATATTTTTGTGCAAATACATTAAAATAAAAATGAATATTCTTTAAATTATGTGAATAAAGGCTTTTCAGTTTTTATCAGAAATCAATTTATACCCATAGAATTGTCGTAAGCTGTTCATCGTAAGATATTACAATTTTAATATTTTATGTTTAGATAGTAGAATGATGTTAAAGAACTCAGTAATTCAGATGAAATTAATTTCAATTTGATGTGTTAATTTCATTTGTCATTTAAAAGCCTATTAAATTTCACTGCGGATTTTAAAACACTTTGATTTTTATTATTTTAATATTGACAATCATGTTTGCCATATAGGATTCTATATAAAGAAAGTATATCTTTAAATGACAGATCTAACGTGCAGGTTGACCTACAGGCCCAGGCAGACCTAAGCAGACAAGATAGAAGGCTAATTCATGCCACCCTTGCAAGGTGAGGCTCGTGCAAAATGGACATACTGTTTTTTGAGTGATAGAGGAGCATGCCAAACACCTGTCAATGAGGAAATAAAGCTAAATGCACAAATTCAATTAGCTTGTAAAAGTGCTTTGAAAAAGATTGCTTTGTGTTGGAGGGCACACTACACTTGTTTGACCAAAGTTGGCAAACTTTGCTGCTGTAACACTTTTTTGCTGAAATTGTCTCACCTTCTATATTGATGTCTGCCTAGGGAAAGAGCTGATATAAATTTGAAGTACATAACCATATGTATTTAAATTTATTTTAGGATGTCTGGCAAACAACTTACTGATGTAGCAAGGGCATTCTCACTAGGTGTCATGAGCAAAAGAGAAGAGACTATTCAAAATATTATTTCGTTTCTTATGAAGCCGGAGGAAACTTATTTAAGGACAGGTATGTATATCTAATAGTTTTTTAATTGTCTAATGTTACATCCCTACTGGCTTTTCCTGTAAAACTCCTGTTTTTTTTTTTTTTTTTTTTTTTTTTTTTAATGAATTCTCCCAGTTCCGATTTTTAATTAGAATCTCCTGGTTTTTGATCAGTTTTTTTAAGTGTGATTTAGCATGTACAGATTACATTCCCGTGTAGTAATGGTGAAATATATTTTTTCCACTCATGTTTAATTTCAAATTATGAGAATTAAAAAATTCATAGCATTAATTTTTTTGCAGTATGTTTCATTATTAATTAATATATTTATATTAAAAAGAAGTGGCTGCTGCCTCTGTTTGACAAATTTTGCGTTTTCAAGTTCTTCTTTCACGTAGCGCAAAATCTATAGCATACGAAAATATGAAATTTGGTCCATTTGTAGAGAAATATTAGGGGAAAACACTGCTATTAGCCAATTTTCGATTTAAAATTTTGTTTAGGAAATATTTGCTATCAAAATCAAAAGAAGACTTTTGAACTGTGAGTTTGCATCCTGGACAGACTAGAAATAGCAAAACCAGGGTTCATGTGCACTCTGGAAATCAGGAAAACCGGGAAGGGATTTTGAAAGTGAACTAAAATGTCAGGGAAATTGCAGGAAAAATTAATTTTTTGTTCAAAATTCTGGAAAAATAGAATTTTCAACTTGTCGACCTGCTTACTCATAGAAATGCCGATTACTACAGATGTTTCCAGTAGTTTCTACAGGAAACTTCCTCATACTGCAGATTATGGAATTTGCATAGTTTACTATAAAAAATTGTATGGGAAATTGAAGATCAACGTAAATTTATGGCCGCGCTCACATAATGTCAACCAAATTAATATAATAATGGGGATTTACGGCCGCATGGGCATTGAGGTCAATCAAATTAATGTAACGTCGGAAATTTACGGCCTCGTCGGAAATTTACGGCCTCGTGCGTAGTAATGCCAATCAAATTACAGCACCAATTATGATTTACCTCGGCGTGGTATGTAAAAGATCGTTTTCTTTTTCATGGTAGTAATAAAAGTACATCTTAAAAGTTATTAAATTTTGCATAAATTGCTGAACAGTTAATTTTATAATTATTTGCTCATAAATAGTGCAATTGCATAATTTAATTTATGTTCTCGTGAATCACTGAGAGTCAATTAGTATCTTTTTCCATCCATCTCCATCTTTTAAATATTGCATATTAGATTAACTAAACTAGCTTATTTTGATAATCTGATTAATTAAGGTTAATTTTTTAATTATTTTCACATAAACAGCACGATTACGCAATTCACTTTATGTTCCCGTGAATCATGTAAAAGATCTTTTTCTTTTTCATGGTAGTAATAAAAGTACATCTTAAAAGTTATTACATTTTGCATAAATTGCTGAACGGTTCATTTTATAATTATTTGCTCATAAATAGTGCAATTGCGTAATTTAATTTATGTTCTCGTGAATCACTGAGAGTCGATTAGTATCTTTTTCCATCCATCTCCATCTTTTAAATATTGCATATTAGATTAACTAAACTAGCTTATTTTGATAATCTGATTAATTAAGTTTAATTTTTTAATTATTTTCACATAAACAGCACGATTACGCAATTCACTTTATGTTCCCGTGAATCACTGAGAGTCCGTTAGTATCTTTTCCATCCATCCTTCTAAATGTTGCATACTAGATTGACTAAACTAATTTTTTTTTCATATTTTGGCTATTATTAAGGGTTGATTTTTTAATTATTTTCGCATATGTTCACGTGAATCGCCGATAGTCCATTAGTATCTTTTCCCATCCATCTTCAAAATGTTGCATATTAGATTAACTAGACTAGCGTATTTTTCTATTCTGGTTACTTATTAAGGTTAATTTTTTAATTATTTTTTGCATAATACATATTTTCCCATTTTGAAAAATGGGTATGAACCTTTTGAAGGGATATTAATGCATAATTATATATATATGCTTAAATAATTTTTTGTATAAGCATCTTATATTATTATGGTATATGTGAGCATATATATTTCATTTCTTAACCTGACTATTGAAAAAGTCTTAAAACTACTGATATTTTCTTTTTTCAAATGCTGAAATCTTCATCAGCTGAGTAGCATCACTCTAATGATTGAAGCTGTTGAAAAAAAACATCTTGCTAAAGTTTTATGATAATTGAGTCATAAATAATCTCTTATGCAATGATTCTATAAACTTTTGTCTCACGCTGCTATAGAAAATATGAAATTTCACATGAAAAAGTCTTCACTTGAACTTTAAAAAATTCTATGTAGTTTTAGATTTTTGATAACAAAGCCGGATATAAAGTTTCGTGAAAATCTATCAGTATTTATGGCAGCTATCGTGTACACTAGCAATTGACAACAGATTGACATTACTCTAAAATAGTCAAATTGTGTTCAGCTGGTTCTAAAACATGTAGTATTGGCATCAAAATCTTGAAATAGAAAATATTCGTGAAAACAATACTTTCTCTATTCTATAGTATGATAAAGTAAAAAATATGAAGACATTTCACCAGTGAGTTGAGGTGTGTGTGTGTGTGTGTGTGTGTGTGTGTGTGTGTGTGTGTGTGTGTGTGTATATGGGGGTGGAGACGACAGAAAACATACCTATTCATAATTATGTACAAACAGTTGATCATGCAATTAAAGGTCTTGAACAAAGGAGCTTCATAACTAAACAGGAAATAATGCCTATCTACCTACAGGATGTAACCAAAATGTAAAGTATCATTTTCTTTTTATTACTTGTATATGTATATTTTTTCTTAAAATTTCTTTTGTTCCATTTTTTTTTTTTGCATTAAATAATATTTTTTAATGGATTAACTTGACTTCTTGTCATTATATTTACTAAAAATAATGTTTTATAATGGAATTAGTTGATATTAAGTTTGAATTTTATCCAAACTCTATAATCTGGAAAATTCTAAAATCTGAAATTGGCAAAGTCCAGATTTTCGAGGTTGTACTGTATATGCAGATAAAATTGTATAAAAAAATAGAAAATTTTGAGTTATTTTAAATGTTTTTTTTTTCCTCACTGTCATGTATGTATTCACGGTAAATATCAATTATTTTTTGAAATTGGCATTAAAATAGTAGTACACAGTATCTGGAATTTTGATGAAGACAACAGGAAAAACTTGGAAAACTCATGGAATTTCATTTTGAAAAATGGGTATGAACCCTGAAAACTTCAAATTTTTAGTGGCATGTACCTACATAGTTAAATTTTTGCAGGACATAGCCCTTTTTTTTTTAATTTTGATTTAATTAATGAGTTCAATTTTTATGCATTTTGAAGTGAAAAAAATTTCTTCTTTATGGGCAAAGATTTGAAACTATCGTTGTCATAAACATTACAATTTAATCGTTATATTTCACAACAATTATATGTTTCATTGTTGTAAATCTCTCTATACTGAAAATATAACACAATATTTCGTCACTGTATTTCGAACAAATGACAAAACATACAGTTATGAAATTTTGTTGTTTGTTCGTAATAGTACAATAAGCAATCGTTCTTAATAGCAGGCGTCACAAAATAGATTGCGGCACAGGCTCATTGAGTTCAGGAAAGTAAGGGACTCAGCTTTTCAACTCACAAAACAAGTTTCAGTGGCAATCTGAGAGCTGATGCTTGATGAAATTGTTCACAAAGTGAGGTAAGGTGAGAGTGAACTAAAAAGGGCCGAATTGCTGACATTTTCATCACACCTGTGGCGAGCTTCAATTAATGAGTGGCAGGATTGGAGTGTGGAATCTTAAAGGTTTACGAGTGTCAGCAAGCCCATGACACGTAGGTGGTCATGTGCATCATCTGGATTGAAAGAGCTTGCAAAGCGAGTTCCAGGGCTGGAGAATGTCAATTAACAAGGGATGGTCCCCAACAGGTGTATTACACCTGCGTAGTAGGCGGCAGTAAAGAGCTCATAAAACAAGCGTCAACACGTAAGAGGTGAGCAATGGGTGCAAGCATCAGCGAGCACAGGACATATAGGAAGTTATGAGAGCTGGCCGGATTGAAATAACTAGCGAAGCGAGTTCCAGGGCTGGTGAATGTCAGTTAATAAGGGATAGTCCCGAATGGGCGTATTACACTTGCGTAGCAGGTGGCACTAAAGTGCTTGTGAAGCGAGCATTAGCGAGTAGGATGCGAACCTCTTGACTTTTGAAGCGAGTTATAGGGGTTGGCAAGCAGGGACAGAGCCTCCTAGTTTATGTAAAATATTAATTATTTTTTAAACGTAATTTCACATGTATAAATTAAATTTCCGTGTAATATTAAAACATCCTTTTCCATCCATCTTATTTTCAATAGACTCTCAAACAGATAAATTTTGATAAACAGATCTTTCATATCTTTGCAGTTTATATAAAAAAGAGATTATTATTATGTCTTGATATCCACAAAATGAGTGATTGCCCAATGGATTTTTATTCCCTTATTTTCTAGACAGTTGAGTCCCAAAAACATTTTCTATCCATCTTCATCTAATTATACTAAATTACAATTAGAGAACTAAACATTCTTTTGTTTCCTTATTAAATGTTTCATTGTTTGACACACACCAATATCTTAAAACATATTAAACTTTTAAAAAATCTTTTATATTACTTTGTACAAATTCTAAACTGAACTAAAATCTTTGTTATTTTTTATGTATGCTACTATTAAAAAGTTTTAAATTCTTTTAGTGTCAGCTATAATTACATTATATTTTATTTATGAGAGTCGCACTGAAATTTTTGAGATACTGCTAAGTGGTACAAGTTAAACTTACCAACTCTTAGGAGTATTCAAAGTACTCCCCTCCAACATCAATGCACTTTTGTAGGCGAATTTTCCAAAGATTAAATGGTTCAAGCCATCCATTTCTTGGAATCAATGAAAAATATGCTTTTATAGCGCCTCATCAATCTCATTTTCGGAATGAAAACAGTACCCATGTAATTTCTTTTTTTTTTTAGATTAAAAAATGGCCAAAAGTCACACATAGCAAGATCAGGAGAATAGGGTTGATGTTCTATCACTTTGATGTTTTTGTTGTTCAAGAAATTTGACTGTCATTCTTGCTGATTGAGAAGATGCATTGGCATGGGGAAGCATGAGTCCCCTAACATTCACTTCCTGAAGAATTTCTGGAAGACACTTAGTGGTGTACCAGTTTCTTGTAACTGTCTTCTGTTCTTCTAGCTTTATGGCTTTGACCAGATATGTACTTCTGAAGAATACTGCATACATTGCATTTTTCATTGCTCGTTGTCTTTTCACCATTGTTGATTTGGGGTCATCTTTGAAGACCCATACTTTATTTTCTTGACGTGCTAGAATGTCAAAAAACGGTATGTACGTTTCATCATCAGTTATGATTTTAGAAATAATGCAGTGTCCACCATCATTAAGTAATTTTAGAGTTTCTTTACTGATTCTGACATGTTCTGCTTTTTGATGTCCTGTTAAATTATGGGGGACCCAACGACAAACTAATCTTTTCATATGCAGTTCTCTTGAATAATTTTACGTATAGCTGCGGATCCAATGTTAAGTTCCTTCTGTATCATTTGGTTAGTACAGTGATTATCATCGATTAACATTTTTTGAATGGCCAACACATTTTCTGAGACTACAGCTGACAAAGGTCTTCCTGTGTGTTCTTCATCCAGAGAAAATTTCGACCTCTTCTAAACTCTGTAAACCATCTGAATACAGTGGCACAAGATGAAGCATCATTTCCATATGCTAATTGTAAATGTTGAAGACATTCTTCTTGATTTAGCCCCACTTTAAAATCATAGCTTGATAATGCTCTCACATCAACTCCATTTTCTTTTCTTTTAAAATTTATTCTACAATAGCTAAATTGTAATTGTTGCCACAAATTATCATCTGCAGACATAAAAGAGTTCACATTTAAATATCTGACCAATAATTTTTTTCTAGCGCATATTGTCTGCCCCTGTCTCAAAAATTTCAATGTGACCCTCATATTTAATTATGATGTATATTGTACAGTGGCATACATGTGCAAGGAGATATCGGGAAAAGTAAGAGCCTGCTCCTAAACACAGAATTTTAAGATCATTCAAAATTTTCCTCTGTTTATGTTACTGATATTATGTAAACATATTTTTGTCACTCAGTAGACATTTTCATTGATATAATGAGTCATCAATTTTTGAAAAATAACACACATTTTTTGTCTGATGTAAAAAAAAAAAAAACCTATTTTTCTTAAAGGTGATATTGAACAGATTATAAGCTAACTTGCGGATTGCTATAAAAAATGCTCTCGGTGCAATCTACTCAATTTTTATTTTCTAATGTGGGCAATTATGAAAGAATTTTGATTCTTGGACTGTAAAATTGAGAGTACATATATCTAATAATAATTTTTAGACACCTAGTTCTGTTAATTTTGCTTTTAATACTATTTTTTTACTTCTAAAAGGCTGTTATTTATATTTACTTCTGCGGTGTGAATTTTGTAATTGAATACTTTTTATTCATTTTTTGCCTTGACTGTTCATATGCAAATTTTGTCCTCTGTTTCTGACTGTATAGGAGCCCATGTATTCTCCCCCTTTTTTGCAGTGTCACGATGATGGTCGTTTAACACCTGAAAATGCCCTAGTTTTTATGCAAAAGTGCTTTCCTTTAATATAAATTTTAAATATTGCTAATAAAACATTATTTATTTAGCATTTCAAACAATTTAGGCTCATTAGAAATGTTTCATCGGACCAGAAATGTTTCATCGGACCATTGGAAATGTTGAGTCATACCCGCCTTCTTTCACCAAAGGAGATGGTGCTGTGCTTCTCTTCTCATACTTGTTTATCACTTGATGTGATTTCCTGCCTAGTCATTCTAGAGTACCCTGAGGGTAAAAGCTGGGATGGGAGAACATTCTGTTCTGGTTCTGTGCGTTTTGCCTCATTGCAAGCTGCTTTCCATTTTGAGTGTGTGATTTTGTGCTTGTAAAAATTGTGTTTTTATAAATGTTTTGATTTAGATTAAAACGAAATGAAATATAGTAGTAAAACAGCTGAGACAGCAAAAAGATCTATGTCCGTTAAAATTTATCAGCAAGTATAATGTGATATATATTGTAAAGGATGACATTTTTATAAGGCATCTGAAGTTTTTCCAAATCGTGTATTTTGTAAACCACGTGGTGGTGACTTTAGCATATCACATGGTAACTGCACTGATTGTCGGCATCATGCAGAGAGCAAAAAAGCATAAAAATTATATGTAAAGGAAATCTCATTCTTTTAAGAAATATTTTTCTATAAAGTTAATGATACTACTGAATCAGGGCTCTTATTTAAATTAAACTCAACTTGCTTATCACAGTGGTGAATCATGTCAAACAATCTCTTTCATTCAATAGTTCCGAATTTGGAAATTGTTAAAAAATTATGCATGTGCTAGAACAAAAACATCAGCACTTATCTGTTATTTAACTGATTCAACTACATAAAATGTATTATTTGTCGTTAAAAAGTAAGCATTTTCTTTAGCAACTAGTGGAACTAATGATACAAATGATAAAAAACTTGAATAACATTGCAAAATCAGAGCATTACTATGAAAAAAAGTTTATAAAAGAGGAGCTAAAGAAGCAACTAAATTAAGAAATTTCTAATAATTTAACAGTTTTTGATAATTGATGATTTTTTATTTTCTTTTAATATAAATTTTCATAATAAATTGTTCTCTGCATAACTGACTTTATAATTTTTTGGATGAAGTTCATTTAACTCTTAAGGCATAAAAGAATTCCTTGAAATGTTCTTGTGTAGTGTTAGCATAAAATAATCTAGAACTACATGAATTCTGTTTTATTATGTAATGTTTTAAAAATTTCATGTTGCATAATAAAAGTAATTCATTTCTTCGCAGTAATTTATTTTCCTGTGGTCCTGAAAAAGTGTTTAAATAGTTATTTGTTTCCTTAGTGTGAAATGTAAAAAATTCTGTCACAATGATTCTGCATATCTAATATAAAGGAATTTTTTTTGCAAAAGATTAAATGTAAAATAACCATAATTCTACAATGGTTTTGTAGTGAGATAGTTTGCTAGCAATAAACCAAAGAAGAATATGTCAAGAGCCACTGCCTTTGAAAATCCTCATTGAGAGACATCTCTCTTTTGGCGGCATGGCCAAGTTCTGACCCCCTTGGAAAAATATTTTTATCTAAGAACGTTACCTTAAAAGTCATCTTTATAAAAGTGTTTTTCCCCCAATGATTATAAAGTCTGAAGAAACTAAAATTACTGTTGCTACTTGTATTTATTTCCCTTTACTTGAAAATTTTAAAACAAATCGTTTTCAGTAGCATCTGTGCCCGTTATTCTGTCTGATGTTGAACTGGATGATATTGAAGGCATGTCTGATTCTGATGAATCCATAACCTGTGAAGTTGTGGAAAAGAAAGTGGAATGCATTGATTTGGTAAATATGTAATCTGTTTCATATCTTTAATAATTGGTGGTTTCAGTATTTTAAATATTGTTAATAAAGTGGTACAGTAGTACAGTAAAGTGGTACAGTAGTCTCTTTTCATATCATGTTTTTGCATGCTTCTATATGTCTAACTGCTAAATTAAACATTTTTTCCTTGAAGGAGAACCATAAAAAAATGAGTCCTCTAAGAAATACACTTAGAGTTACAAGACTGATATTTTTAAATTTAACTTTTCAGAGATTTAATTTAACAATATAAATTTCAAGAAAAATAACTTACAAAACTAGAAGCATTTTCCATAAAATTGGAATTTTTTTCTTAAAAAATGGGCATCTGATTGAAAACTGGATAAATCCCTTCTATTGTTACTTTCCCTACATACATAATATAATGTATAGGGGAAGTATTGCGATGAAGTCAAATTCAAGTTTTTGGCAGAAGAACATGTTACAAGTGTTCCTAAACTCATATTGAGCATTTTTGAGGTGGTGTCTGTCTGTATGTCCATGAGTCTGTCAAAATATCAGAACATTCAATAATGTTAAATAAATAACATTTTATACGCAATTTTTATTTTAAAATGAATGATACCCACAACAGTAGTATATCATCAAATATGTAACACTTAGCAATAAATTTGATGGCTTTTGAATGAGGTGCCAAATTTGCAAAAATGACCCAGAAGTTAAGCTACAAAAATTATGCCAAATTGATTAATTAATAATTAACATAGTTTAATATAATGAAGTATATTGCTTAGTTGATGTTAACAATATTTCCAATTGTTGAGTTATATACATGAAATATGTTAATTTGATACTTCAAAATAATTTTATATGTTATCATCCAAAAAAATGCCAAATGTCTGTACTTTTCAATGTTATAAATATTGTGTTGTGGATCTTGCCCATCATTATTTCACATTGAAAGAAGTAAAGTACTTGTATTATGTAGGGAAAGTCATGTGCTGCTCACATCAGATTTTTTTAGAATTGTTTGAGCAGTAATATATAAATTTTTTAAAGTATAAATGCTTGTTTTTTATTGTTTTACTCTGAAAAGTGTGATTTTGGTTCATTGCTTATTGTAATTAGTTTATTTGTTTTAAATGTTATTCATAATCTTGTTGCACAAGGATTCAATTTCAAAACATATTTATATTAAATAAATACTTTCTTCATTTCAATATTTGAATTATTTGCACAAGTTTTGTATCTTGGTTTTTATTAATCCAGGGATTCCATTCTAATTTTCCCGTGTGAAACAGAACCTGCAAAACGCTGAAACTAAAAGCCAATTTAAAGTAATTTGTTAATAAAAGAATAAAAGCACTTGTAATGAACAAAGAATGAAAAAATCATCCTACTAATTTAGCCATTTTTTTTTCCCAATACAAGCATTTTTCATAGAACTTTCTGTTAAAATATATCATGATTTTCAGATAGTTGTATCAGAATAATTTTCTGTTAATCATGGAGATTCTGAAATGCTAGAATGCTAATCATGGAGATTCTGAAATGCTAGAATGTTAATCATGGAGATTCTGAAATGCTAGAAATATTAATTAATGCACGATTTTTAACTGAAAGTCACCTTATTAATAAAACACATGTCCGAGAAACCATATTGGATTATTTTAAAAGTTCATGTCAATAAATCATTTTTTTGTTTTATTATTATTATCTTTATTTTTTCCATGATAAGCAGTAATATTTTACCTGCAAGTCAATTAATCTAGGTTTTAAGATATGGTAATAATCTAACAGTTAAGGACATAGTGTACACTATATTTTTATTTACATATACTATACTTTTATTTACATATGCAAAAATATGCATATATACATATTTAAAATAATTAAATTAGCTATTATGGTATAATATAGTATTAAAAGTGGCTAAATTATAGTGGCTAAATACAGTTTTCAGAATTTTTAAAGTCTGGTGTATAGGTGAGCAATTACATATGGGCTATCTGCATTTCCAGCTAAACCTCAAACTAAGCTTTATCAGAAATTACCTGCATGAAATGGAAACCTTTTTAAGATAGAAAATGTGTCTGAACCCCTGAAATTTCATTTAAGACAGATTCGATTGTATATACACACACACACACATATTTTTTCCCGGCCGCCCATGAAGCTACTCTATGTCTTAGGATGAGTCGGTCGGCCTGGGCTTTCGACACACATACATAATGTATATATATAAACACACATTTTAATGGTCTTCTCTTGTTGTTACACCATATTTCTATTATTTCATTGGATTATCATTACATTTTTATTTTATATATATATATATAGTTGCACAAGATTTATTCCAAAAACAGTCGATATTTCAAACCTCATAAGAAAATATTTCTAAAATTAGCATATTCAAACATGAATAAACTTCTAAAAATAATACCTGTCGGTTCATGTTCAGAAATTATAGGATTTTTTAAAGTAATATTCCCAAGTTGTGTTGTCATTAAAGTCCTGCAATTTGTAGAACATAGTTTTCTGCATTATATCTCAAAGATTATCTAAATATTTTGTTAAATGTTTAAAAGAATACAGCAGCTTGAATGAACTTATAAATTGTCAGACACAATATAATATTTATGTATTGTCCGTGTTACAGTTACAAGAACTTTATTATGTAGTTAGTTTTTTTCTACACATTCGCATATAAACTTTTTCAGAAGTATCGCATATTTTTTTGTGTGATATTATGTGCTAAAATTATATGCAAAGGGATTAATATGCAAAGGGATTACTGTATTCTCAAAAAGTAAAACTTGTTTCTTATTATGAGTTTCTTTTATTAAAATTATTTATATAAGCTACTTACAAGTGATGTAATAACTTTCTCTCCTTAGCTCGCAGAGGTGACAGATGTAAGTTACACATGTAACGATTAATTATCCATTTTCATGAAGCACAATGAAAGTATGATGCTTAATTATTGTTTAAATATGCACATCAGCAAATTTCTTTACTCTGAATTGAAATTATTTTTTCTGTCTTATCATATGACTGAATTTCTGATAATCATCAATATTTATTCCCCCTAAGATATTTTTTAACTTTATAGTTTCTAGAAATTTATGCTTAGAATAAGTTCTTTTAAGATTTCTAATGGCAAAGTTGTATAACATGATTAATAGAATTTTAATATATATTCATTACATTCATGCTACAGGAATGATATTGGGTTTGGTTTTGTTCCGTACTGAAATTGAAACTAGCATTAGGAAACTAATATACTTTGCATAACTCGCTTTTATGCGCTAACAAGAAACACAGTATTTTTAAATTTCCATTCATATTATAACTAAATGCATGTTAGAAATGACAGTTCATAAATATACTCATCTCAAAAATGAGTAATCAAATTGTGGTTTACACATGCCTGGTAAATACAAGTATCCAAAACTTGCACCATTCAATTCATATTCCTGTGTATTACTTGAGTCCAAAAGTATCAGTTGCATTAATTTTTTTTTAGTTTCTAATGATTCCATATCAGAGCAATAAAAATATTGTAATTTTATAGGACTAATAAAAATAAACAAATATTTTACTAAACCAATTATTTTTCCCTTAAATTATGCGATTGCACAATTCAATTTTTATTCTCGGGCATTTCCAGGAGTACACAATTATTTTTTCCCATCTATTTCTATTCCCTTATTACATATTAGCTTATTTTCATATGGTTAATTATAAAGGTTATGTTTTAATTATTTTTGCTTTAATAGTACTGTATTGCACAATGGACAATTCCAACCTCTTTTTTTTTTTTTTTTTTTTTTTTTTTTTTTTTTGAAATGTTGCAAAATGGACAAAAGCATAAACATTTTTTATTCTCCAAGCTGTGTTTAATGTTTTATTAGACATCAAAGTTCGCCTTTCTGACTTTCATGGGAAAATGTCTCCTCTTGGCTCACATAGAATGTTGCGTCAGCATGCTCGTGTCTTTGAGAATTAGTGAATAAGTTTGTTTACATTCGGAAAGTTCCTCTAATTATAATTGCTTCTTCCATCCCAAACTGCCGAATAGTTATAAGTATTGTATCATTCCAATTTGCATGACTACTCGTTGTACAACATCAGATAAAATATTTATATCTGTGCCAAAAAATTATGTTTTTCTTAAAAAATAGTGTGAAGTGCATGAAGCTAGATAGTAAACAAACTTCACCACTGTCATCAAAGAGTGTTCATTATGTATGTTACGGTATTAAATCAGTGACTGTATAATCCTACTTTCAAAGCCTTTTTGAGAAGTTATTGCTTTATAATTTATTAAATTTTGAAAATCCTTAAGGGTGTCAATTAATAAATTTAAAGCCAGATTCAAAGTGGATTATTGACTTTGTTCCAGGTTTGGTTTGTGATGTTTGTAGGTAATTTTAGAGAATATAAAAAAATTTTGTGCATGAACATTTTTTATACCATTGTGCTGCAGTGAACAGTTACAATTTAGTATTTCCATTAAGTGCTTTTAAAAAGTTATAAAATAGATTTTTAAAAAAAATATTACAAATGTAAAAGATTGCACAAAAGGAATAGAAATTAAATGAAAAATAATTTAAAATTTCTTCACCTATTCTAAATCATAAATGATTTACTGTTTATTAAAGGTTTTAAAATATAATATTATAAGAAACAATTTAAATCTGCTTTTAATTTAAAAATAAATTATTAACTATTATATTTAGAATCCCCATAAATTATATAAATATAATAAAAAATATATACATATAAACATAAATACATAATTTTTTTTTAATTCCCTGAAAAAATACACTACTCAATCTAAACTTTTGGTTTAAATTTACTGTATAACAAACTTATCTAAAAAAGGTTATTTGCACTCATAAATCTATGGAGCACATTAAAAAAAAAAAAAAAAATCAGCGGTGGATCATTCTGCCCAATGGGAACTGAAATGGTTTTGTGTAGATATTTTGTAAAATAAAACTTCAGTACGGTTCAATAAATTTGTTTGATTTTTTTTCAGACTCATTTGTTTCGTTTACAGACTTTTAATGTGCTACAAATTACTTGCTAACTGTTTATAGCTAGTTAGAACTTTTAGTTTTCGTCCCAATTTCATCTAGATACTCCGACCGTACACCATGCCAAAATATGAAATTTTTTTATTAACTTGCTTTGCGCTATATATATTAAATTTAAGAATATATCTGAGGAGATTTTGCATTCAAGTTAATCTATAAACTTGTCTGGCCGCACATAATTATATACTGGATTACATATATTTCCATGTATTCTTTTCAAACCTCACACATCTTTAGAATCCCCACGTTTATTTAACCCTCTAATTTTTTTAAAATAAAATGAAACATCTCGTGCTTGTGCACCCATATTTCACTAAGAAGTAAGGAAAGACACTGAACCTCAACAATTGTGACATTTTAAATATTGCAACTTTCCCTGCTATTGAAAAATCCAGGTTAAAAACTAAACTATCGGAATTATAACCACTTGATACAAAATCCAATGATATATACATACTTGCAAGATGCTATAAATTCTTGCTTATTGTTCATAGCTAACACTTTTAGTTTTTGAGATATAAGCATTACAAACTTGTAAAAAAAAAATTTTTCAATTTTCTTCAACTTGACAAGATGATTACTCGAAAGCTATATAAAATAAATATAGATTCAGAAACTAAATTTTCCTAATACATATTTTTGTCACTTACTATTTATATCTATATTTTGAATTTTGAGTGAAAGTAAGAAAAATTAAAAAATCACTCGCTCTGGCAGATGCTTTGTTTTCTAAAATAGTTTAAAGTATTAAAATTATTTTATATATTCATAATCTGGACCAACAAAACAAGAAAAAATATTTACGTTTTTATCTATCAGGTTTGGAGAAATTAGTGTTTGCATTTTTCATAATGCTCCGATTTCCACCACAGATACCCCAAATGTAGATTTTATTCACATAATAATAATAATAATAATAGATCTTCAAGAAAAGAGTATCAAGTTTACACCTTGAGTTCCAGCTATCACAAAATATTTATTGTTTCTAAAATAGGGCACTATAACAGTAGAATCAATCTTTGGCAAATTGTCTGATCTTCCTTTAACAAAACCAGGATCCATGTTTACAATAAAATAAAATAATCAACAAATGATCTAAATTCAAGTAGACCAAATGCAAATGTAAAAATTTAATTGTAAACAAAATTAAACCCCAACTGCCTTGCAAATATCTCAGTGCAAACACAGGATAGAATGTTGCATCACAGGTCAAACGGGAAAAATGACGTCACAGCCAATCACTGGGCATTTTGTGTTTGATCAGATTTTGCATTTTTTTTTTCTTGATATTTAAATAAATATAAGAGATTTTTACTTGGATATTTGGAAAATTCTCTATAAATATGAATTGGTTTTAAGAGTTTTAAAAAAAAAATTATCAGTTTCTGTTCTCGGATGTTGCTATGAATACATAATTTGTCTATTTCCATCCATCTCCACCTCATTATTGCACATTAGCTTAACTAAAATAATAATAAAGGTGGTATTACATCTATTCTAAATGCAGTTATAAATTCAATGACACAACATCATAAATAAAAGGTCATTTAGTTAAAATCATCTTACAAGACATACAAAGCTTTAAAAAATCTAAATAATAATAAAAGTGGTATCACGTCTATTCTAAATGCAGTTATAAAATGCAGTGAAGGGCATAGTTATGCCCGAAAGTGCTCTTGATGTTTTTAAGCTTTGTACTTTTTTTTTTTTATTAAATTACCTTTTATCTATGATGTTGTGTCATTGGTTTTATAGCTGCATTAACTAAAATAGCTTATTTTCATATTTTGATTCATCATGAAGATTAATTTTGTAATTATTTTTACATAAATAGTAAGATTGTGCAATTTAGTTTTTACTTTTGTGCATTGCTGAGAGTACACAAGTATCTGTTTTCATCCATCTCTATCCCCATATTTTTGCATATTAGATTGACTAACGTAATTTCATATTTTGGTTCATTATAAAGGTTAATTTTTTAATTATTTTCACATAAATTGGAAGTATTTAATTTGTATTCTGATATGTTGCTTAGAGTACACAAATATAGCTTTCCATCCATCCCCAGATTTTAAAATTATGATATTAAAAAATTGACTGGCAAACCGACATTTATATACCTAAAAAATATACCTGGCATTACCTGTGATTTAAGATGCAAACCTCTAATAAAAACTACACCGGAATTCACAGCAAATTCCCGAAAAAAAAAAAAAGTTTTAACAATATGCTTGCTTATAACAAAAATAAAATAAACTGTTGCATGGGTCACACACAATGTTACACCACAACTGCTCATCTTAAATCCTGGGCAATGCAGAGCACATTTTCTAGTTAGTTATGAAAGTTGTGTATTAAGGCAAATCAAACTAAGCTGTTGAATATAATCTATTGACAAAGTTGAAATCGGTTAATTATATGTATTTATTTAATAAATAGCTAAACTTTATTTCTCACATACCTATAAAGAATACAAAGTTTTGTTCTTTGTTTTCCCGAATATAATTTTATTTTGGGATTCCATAAACCTATGTAAGAAATTACTATTATTATTATTCTAATGTGAATAAACATCTCTGGTTAGGGTATCTCTGGCTGAAATTGGAGCGTTATGAATATGGAACGCTTTAGATCTACTACAAACCTAATGTGAAATGTAGATTCAAACCACTCACAAAGAACGATTCTATTCAGGCAAAACCATGCCACCTCTGTTGGACTGGAACAACACGATTTTTTTCAGAGCTTGTGCAGTAGCTACATCAGTTTATTCAGTAGCTACATCTGATTTAATAAATTATCTTAGTTTTACAGAACCGTTAAACATCCACATGCATAAAATTGATTATTGCAACTCGGTAGATTACTGTTTTCAAACATTTAAGCATTTGATGAGGAAAAAAATTGAGCCAGATAATATATTTTTTTGTTTTTTTTGTTTCATCAGTCAAATATAGTGATTTTAAATTTAGGGAAATAGTGATTTTAAAAGGTCATTTTTTCACTTTTCAATTTCATTAATTTTGTCAAAATATCAGCTCATTTTAGTGTAGCATATTAATAATGGTTTTTCTCAAGTCTATAAATATTTAGTAGTATCGGTTTTGATATACATATTTTGTGCTGTAAAACCTATTAAACTTTTATATTTTTTAACTTTACCTATTGAAATTGTTTTTGTTCTAAAATGTGTAATTTTAACTATTAATATAATTATAAAATATGTAGAATATTGACATGATTGTTTTAACATATTAAAAAAATGTTTGAAGTGTTGAGTTTTGAAAATATGATATGTAAATTTTTTTCCAGAATCTTATGCATTTTATAACCTTAATATTTTAAAATTCAGTTATATTTGTAGAAATGTTTGCTAATAAGAACATAGATAACTTTTGAATTTATTTGTCACCTGAAGTGCATGCAGATTGCGTAATCTGGGTAGACTAAATTACTAATCCCTTGTGGTTTTAATCAGTTTGTAATATTTTCAAAGTTTTGAACTTAATTGTATGGTGAAAGTTCTCCTTGCCAAAGCCATACTTTGAAAAAACAATAAACAGTGTTCCCATTCCATACAAGTTCATTAAAAGTCCTTAAGAATTCCTTACTTGGGCAACAACAAAAAATATATCTTTTTATTAAGAGTTGAGGAATATTGTTTAATGTAAATGTAAATCTAATGAATATTTTAAATAGTGAATATAATGCCTGTAAATTTAGATGATCATTATGAAAACATAAAAGTAAACTTTTATCAGCAACAGTTTCACATCTACCAGTGTATTAACTTAAGTCTCTTTAATGTTTAACAACTGTTTATAAACCAATGAATTTAAGTGTTATAATTGCATTTAAGTTTGATGTTTGATTATGTTAAAAATTTTACTGTTTAAATGAGCATGTTGTAACTAATTAGTAAACTGCCTAATTTCAATATATCAATTTTCAATTCAAATTCAGTTATTCAAAAGGCAAAAGGGTCCTTTTTGACTTTGGGTTTGTGAGTCTGTTTATTATTGAAAAAGGGAGTCTAACATATCCTTGAGACAGCTATATGCTACATTGTTTATCAATTTGTGCTGAATTTCTTTGTTCAAGTGTACACATAGTATTTTTGCATATTAAAGTTTGTCTTGTTTCAGAACTTTTAGAAACAGAATTTTATGAAATTCTGTTTATAGTTTCCCTGATTATAATTTTTTTTTTTAAATACTATTTACACAGTAAAATTACCCATTTCTCTTAATAAATTTAAACTCATGATATTTCTTGTTTTGGTTATAAATATGTTTCATAGTGAAATCTTCATATTTTTATTTCACTTTATTGACAGTTATGCTTTGTTTAGACAATATTTAAATCAATACTTGCCATTGGCAGAGTCCATACTAAGAATTTAAAATTTAGTTAACATCTTAAGCAATGAGTAGCATAATTTCTTAAGTACTGAGTTTCTAGAAGATTTTATTTATTTTTTTAAGCAATAAAACACATAGCTTACATTGCATCTAAAAAAATTTAACACATGTGCATATTGATCATTTTTATTATGTAATATTTTTATTAATTCATACTTTCAGTTTATAGTTATAGATATTTTTAAAGTTTTTGATGTGTGTTTCAATAATTAGTCAATATTTGAAGAGAAAAAAAAAAAATTATAAATTTTAACTGCTATTGGCCATTACATTTGCAGCATCTGCCACATTTTCATTCGCCAAATATTTTCAAAAGTATGTATTTTTTCACTTATTTTCCCAATTTATTGCATTTGGCAAGGTGGCAAATACTTTTAGTGTGGACTCTTTAATGGTAATGTTATGCTGCTTAATTGATGTGAATTTCCAGTTTATTTAAAGCTTACACACACACACACACACACATATATATATATATATATATATATATATATATATATATATATATATATATATATATATATATATATGGATTATCATCATTAGAGTATATCTGTTTAGTGCATTTCTAAATATATATAGGTGCAAAAACTACATCAAATTTAATAGTAATGCTTTTTAAAACAAATAGTTAATTATGTAAAAAGCAAATTCGTTTAACAAATTCTCACGAGACATTAATTCAGTGATGTAATTATTAAAATTGGATAAAATGTGTGTACACTAATTTATTCCATTTTTATCAATTGTTCGCTGTGTATTCATTGTACACTGTACATCCATTAGTACACTGTTCAGTGCAATTTTTAATGAGAAAATAAGGAAAGGCACAATATGAGTAATGTTTTCTTATGGGAAAATCATCCTGATTCCCACATTTCTAAATGTGATTTGCTTAAAAAGCTGTCATATATTAACCCTCTAATCTACTATCCCGAGTTAACTCAGGATAATACATTTTATTTCAGATTGCCATCCTGAATTAACTCGAGCTTATAATTTTCTCTCATTCCCTGCCAAGTTGACTTTGGATAATATAGGCCCATTCCTGCCTCAGTTATATAATAAAAATGGGTAATAATTATTAATCTGAGTAACCTCTATCTAAATAAATCTAAAAACAGCTATAAGAAAATTAGGTTATATTTTAACATATTTGGGGAGAAATAAGTGCGTTAGAGGGTTAAGCAATCATTCTGTCTCTGCTTTACAAATTATCTCATAAAAGTGATATAATTTATTAATCATTGTAATTGTATTTCAGATTTGTTTACCTCAAAATTACATTTTTAAGAAATTTGCCTATTTTTGTGTGTTGCCTCCTTTGGTGTCAAATCCCCCCCCCCCCCCCCCCCCCCGGTCATATTTTTTAAAACTATTTTTGTGAATTTATCTCTGCATATTTTGAAAATCCTTACTAAGTTTGGTTGCGTTTCAACCACTAGATATTTCTTCAGAAAGCTTTGAATAAGAATAGCTTAATTATGTTCATCCTTACATATAATGAAAATAAGCTACATGTTTTTATATAATAGCTTCATCATAGCAAAATTGGGTAAAGCTATGTTATTGGATTTATTTTTTAGAGCAAAATGTATTTTGTATATAGAAAATAAAATTACAAAGCATTGTTTGGATTTTTAGATTTGTTTTAAATGCTAAAGGTACTCTTAGTACTAGTTAAGTTTTCAATTTTATAAATTTTTAAATATTGCAATAATGTTGAGTTTAACTATATTAACTTGCTAATATATGACATATTTTTCAGCTGTCATCTGGAGATGAAAGTGGTATGTATTTTCATTTCTTACTGTGATGTATTCAGATTTATATATTAGCTCTTGGTGACAGAAAAATAAAACTTCATCATGTATAGAAATTGATAAAAGGAATAAATTAGTTTCTGTACTCAATGAAACTATTTTTTCAGTTTATCTGCTGCAGTATTTTTGAGCATCATATTTTACATCAACTCTATTATAATTTACATGTATTAAATTATGGTATTTTTCATACTTTATAATGAATTATTTTATGTTTAATACTATTGACAATTACATATTTCATCATCACATTAATGGTGCAACTTTTGCTACTTCACAAGGCTAACGGATCCTTAGAACTAAAACAATCTCTATGACTACACTGTACTATTACTGTCTCTTGCATAATATGTGATGCAGCCTTCATTGGTCAAGCTTGCGCCATATCAACCCTAGACCAACCCAACCCCCAGAGATGTTCTGTCCTGGGAATATTGAGCTTCATTTTTTATTTCTTGTTCTGTGCATGAAGTAAATTGCACACACATTTTATTGCCTTTGTTGACTGTTGTTTACCTTTATTCAGAGTATACAATAGTCAACTTTTAGAGGTAAAAAACATTTATAATCATAACTAATTCTTTTAAAACTGATTATAATGCATTTGTTATGGTATTTTCAATTATTTAAAAGTGCTAGCAGTGTAAAACCAGTAGGAATTTGCTCTGATCGCACTTGATCTGTGATCGTACAGGGGAGGCGAGAGCAGGTTACTCACATTCTTAGTGTCCTGTCTTTTAGCGCATGCTTTTTAATGCTAACTCATTTCCTTTTTAATGCAATGATATCTTGGGGTAAAGCTGGACTACATTATTTTCAAACTTTTAAATTCAGTTACACACAAGACTTTCTTTACATAAAGCTTTTAAAAAAAGACAAGAAGTTTGTTGAAATGACATTAACAATTTCCATGCCTGGCATTATGATATGTCTCAAATTTTAGCATAGTTAAGAAGAATAGAAAATCATTTCACTTATCCGTATCAAATAAAACTTTAGAGAATTTTCTTGTAATAACAAGCAGCCAAAAAAAAAAATGTTTTGAGTAAGTATGTCATGATAGAATGTTAAAAAGAGATAAGAAAGTAACAGTAATAGCTTTGAGTATGTAATAATATTATTATTAAAGGGGCAGGGGGTTAATTATTTTTAAAAATTAAATTAAATCCGTTGTTGGTTTTAAAACTGCATATGATAGCATCGATAGAGAGAAATTATGCCAAGCAATGCTAGAGTTGGGAATACCTGTGAAATTGACAAACTTCATAAAAGTGACGTTTGATAGAGTAAAATGTAAAGTAAAGTAAAGATAGGAACGGATTTATCCGACGCCTTTTATACGGAAAAGGGACTAAAACAGGGAGATTATCTCTCATGTCAGTTGTTTAACATCGCCTTGGAAAAAGCAGTAAGAGACTCTGGCATACAAACACAAAAAACAATTTTCCATAAATCAATACAGTTGTTGGCCTTTGTGGATGATATTGACTGGAAGAACAAAGGCAGCAATAGTGGAAGCCAATGAGGCAGCAGCGAAAAATATTGGCTTGACAGTCAATGTGGAGAAAACCAAGTTCATTGCAGTGACAAGTAGAGACCAGGGTTAGTTAACACTTGAAATAAATGATTACGTTTTTGAGAAGGTTGACCAGTTTAAATACCTGGGTACAATGGTAAATTGTAATATCGATATCAAAAGTGAAATTACGAATCGTATAGGTATGGATAACATATGCTACTATGGCTTACGTAATCAGTTTAAATCAAAATATATAAGTAGAGAAACAAAGATAGGGCTATACAAGACATTAGTAAGACCAATAGTTTTATATGGAAGTGAATGCTGGACTATGAATAAAACTGATGAAAATAAGTTGATGATTTTTGAACGAAAAATCCTGAGAAGAGTATTTGGAGCGGTAAAGGAAAATGGAGTGTGGAGAATAAGATATAATCAAGAATTACAATATAAATTTAGAGAACCAAACATAGTGAAAGTTATTAAAGTGGCCCAACTAAGATGACTCAGCCCATATATATAGATATGGAGAGGATAACTTAGTCAATAAAATAACTTTCCAGGGGCCAGAAGGAAATCGAAAGAGAGGAAGGCCGTGTACAAGGTGGCTGGACAATGTGGAGAAATGGCTGAGGAGTGTTGGCGTCAATAGATGGAGGACAGTGGCATCTGATAAATCGAGATGGTGAAAACTGACTGAGACAGCCTTGACTGGCAATCGGCTGTAGTGCTTAAGAAGAAGAAATTAAATCTGACAACATTTCCTTAAAATCAAGCATGCCTAATCTGAAACAAAGTTCCCCCCCCACTTGTATACATTTTCCCAGGCTGGCAGGTATATTATATTTTTTGTATTAAAATATGTTATTATAAAATAATGAAAATATAGATAACTGGTGTTCTTTACATATGAGGCAAACTCCATAATTGTTTGTTGTAATTTTAATTGCTCTCTAGTTGTATTAAAAAAAGTGAATTTTTTGCACTGCATTGTAAATAAATGGCAAAACATAACTTTTGAAATTCTACATGTATACTAATATGAACCTGTAGATTGGCAAGATGGACTTAGAATTTTGATTTAAGCTGTTGTTAATTTAATATTAATTAATGAAACTTAGCATTGCTAACATGGGCAAAGATTTAATTGATCCAGCCATCTTCCAACTTCTCTGATTGTTTTCTGGCAGAAACATCACAAAGATGGATGAGGACAAAGACCTAAAACAGTAAAAATATGGATATTTAATTTTAGACTAGACTACAGTGTTAGTTAGTACACTTGAACTTGAAATTAATTGCAGTGGCAGGCCTGTCAAAAGTGGTTCTTATAATGTGGCTCACAGCAACTTTATTAGAAGGATTTTTGATCTTAAATCCTTTAACAAACACAACACCAACATTATATCGAAAGCAACTTTCAAATGTAAACAAATCTTGTGGTTTTCAGTTATATTCCAACAGGATATTAATTAAAAGTTGGAGATATTTCTCATCTATGCTTATAACAATTGTAAAATATTAAGAATGGTTCTTCATAAGTATTAATTCATTAGATTTCTTAAAAAGCATCAATGGATCCCTGGGGTTGGCGAGAGCATAGCAAACAGCAATGAAAGTCCAGGGTGTTACAATATTTAGCATGGAAATTTTTGAAAAATCTGATGTATTGGAAACATACTTAAGCACTTAATAAAATAAAAAAATTAGTAGCAATTTCGTAAGATATTCTATGCATTTTTAAAAAACTGAGCCATGTGGCGCATTTTTTGCAATGCATACCCCCATTTCATCAACCCAAACTTGCAGCATGTGACCTGAATACCCAACCCTTAATCAGCAATGAAATTGTTATTCAAAATTCTATTAAGTCGTTTTTAAATCTCTTGACCTGCTGTTTATAGTTGTAACCTCTATTAACCTGTTTATCCATTTACTTTCTTTAAAAAAATGTGATAAGGTATTGCCCTTAATATAATTTTTGTGGATAGATACTCAACTTAATTTAAAAATGAAGGAAACCTGGCCCGCAAAGTAGGTAACTGCTTGTACCTGACCCAATGCAGGGCTCTAGTATAGGGTAGATAAATGTAAGGAATTAGTATAAAAACACTTACAATTACAGTGTTTTTATTTCACTTTACATTACTTGGAGTTTCTACACTGATAGATCAGTACTCTGAAATTATTACCACAATAATCTTGCAAATCATATATTTTATAACACCTAATTAAGTGATGTATGTTGAAATATTTGAATGGATGATAATACTTCATAAAAATTAGAAATTTTAATTTAGGGGGGGGCTTGAAGAATATTTATTTGTTTTTTAAGTTTAGTATAAACCATATTAGAATATTAATAATTGCCTTCAAAAACTGTATCCTCATTTACAGCCATATTGCATTTGTGAAATAAAATTGATCATGATTTTAACAATGTTTGACTGTTTCTGTATATATTCATTAGTAAATAAGATTAAAACCTAATCATAAAATTTATTAAAAGTTATGTTATTTATTAGACAAAGAGGAAAGGAGAAAGAAATCTCCAGTTAAAGCAGCAAAAGTACAAGCACCTCAACCTGCTGCAACAGCACCTACTCCTGCAGTACCAAGTACATCAACTGCTGATCCGGAGCCTGAGCCTGAACCCGAACCTGGTCCATCTCAATCATCAGGTGGAATAAGAACATTGAAAAATTTTGAAACAAGTAAGTTATAATATTTCTCAATGATGAAAGGTCACAAGTAATGTCACTGTCAATCGCAATTTGCAACAAATTCATTTCAGCTATTACTAATAAGATGTGGGAAATAAACTGACAACTACTTTTTTTGTTTTTTCTGCAAAAAAGAAGATTCTAATTTTTATAAACTTTCAATAGAGTTGGCAAAATTTGTTTAAAATAAAATTTAAAAAAAAAAAGTTTTTTTTTTCTTTTTAATGTTAGGTATGTTTACCTTTATTTATTTAAAAATTTGGCATCAGTAATTGCCAATGTCTTTATGTTTTAAGAAACCTATTGATAAAAATTGGGTTATATTTGACCCAGTCAATCATGTTGTGTCAAAAGTTATAAAACTTAAGGTAAACAATAAAAAAAATCTGTACCTTTTACTTTTTCTTAAAAAATAATACAAGTAGTTTTTGTACACATGTTGTACAACATTGAGATGGTGCACATATAGTAAGGGATTGTCGTTGAGAATAAAAACCTAGGTGGGTGTCCGAATAAAAGTGTCTAGTTATTGGTTAAAACAATTATGAAGAATAAACTAGGATTAGTGGTTAAAATATGTCTTTCATTCAGAAGATTGGTGTTTAAATAGCACTTGTTCCTTTTTACTATTGCTAGTTATAAACAATTAATAAATTTTAATTTATATATATTTTTTCGTGTAATTAAAAAGAAAAAAAAATGTTATTAAAAAAATTAATCTGAGTGTGGTTCAACTCAACTCAACTCAGCATTAAAAGAAAGGTGGCATGGAGAATGAAAGTTCCACATATATTAAAAAAGCCACTGAACTTAGGGAGTTAAGAAAGTCCAATCAGGAAAAGGATTAAAATATGGCTTTCTTTAAATCCCTTTTAACCACTGTAACACCACCACCTCTCCACATTTAAAATTTTATTTCCGAATGGAAACCATGCAAAATTTAAATCGACTAGCATATGCAGCTCCACCACATTTAAATTCCCAAAGACCATGCAATCAATCCCCTTATAATTTGCGATCACAAAATTTTCAATACTCGCCTGATCTTTATTTCAGTTCTCCAAATTCCCATAGATATCCTGCACCAGCGAATTTTAATTCTGATATACCCTTTTTGAATTTTCTCACCTACCTGGTACCTCAAAATTCAATTAGTATCAAAAATTTAAGGAATAACCTTTAAAGATTTCGTGCAATCTCATCAGAATTATTTACATCTCGCATCCCCTTAAACAACTCCACTGAATATTCCAGACAGAAATATTAATGTGGCTGATATAGATAAACATTTTTGCATACTTGAGAATTATTATGTTTCACCTAAGATATGTTTCAACTAAAATATGTTTCATCTTTATGTTTGAATTGAAATATGTTTCACCTTTATGTTTCAATCAAAATATGTTTCACCTAAAATTGTACATTTTACAAACTTCATAAAATGCTGTTAAAAATATACATATATATTATAAAATCTTATGTTTGTTTTAACTTACTATTGGTCAATACAAGCATTTCTTCTGGTGGAATTGCTGACCTCCTATTTATGTATTGTTTTAGTATTATAAAGCATGGATAATAGTTCTTCAAATGATGGTTTTGACATCTTATAATAATTGAAGAATTCTTCTGGAAATTCTTGCAGTTTGGGGTGCTTCAAGTATAAATGACCAGTAATTAGCTGATCACTAATTAATGGGTGCACCCTATATCTTCTTTGATTTTATTATACATAAGATGCAGAGTAGCATAAAAACACATCTGATACTTCAGCCTCCATTTTGCTGCACTGAAATACAGTACCTAGAAGAGACTACTAAACTAAGTGGTTCCCAGATGGCTGGTGAAACATACCGGACCTCGTGTGTCAGGGGATGTATGATAATCTCCTCTTCTACATTTTGTTTAGAGAAAACGGTCAGCGCTTTTCACACTCATCTGTCAGGGCCAATGGCCCTACCGTGCTGAAAACACCTGTTCTCGTTAGATCACCGAAGTCAAGCAGCATCATTTGTTAGTACTTGGGTGGGTGACCACCTGGGAACACCGCGTGCTGTTGGCACATTTCGGGCGCAGTAGCCCGGTGGTTTGCGCACTGGATTTGCATGCTGCCACAATTGCTGTCGTGTTCATGCGGAGTGCGATCACGTTAAACATGTGGATCTGTAAGTTCTTCCTAGAGGTTGGTGGTAGGGGAAGGAGAGTACAGTCCCTGCGGATGCCTCCCCCACTGAGTTCCGGTCTAAATTGAGTGGCACTTCCCGGCCGTCCAAATGGTTACCTTACACCTTTCTGGTAGGTCGGACGGTCTGGGTCTCAACAACAACAACACTCATCTGTCATTGGCCTAAAACTCAAAGCATGGGCACATTTATTTTTTCTTTCCCTGCCGAGCTAAATTGATTTGGAGTCCAACCTTGCATAAGCTAACCTTAAAATAATTACCATTTCATTTTCCCCATATGTTTTAAAATTTTGTTTTTTCCTTATGAGGTCAGTGCAACATAATAAAGGAAAATATCTTATGTGTCTGTCTGTCTGCACAGTCTTGCGGGAAATCTAAGCATCGTATGGTCATGAAGGTTGGTACACTAGTACTTCACACGAATAGATGCACCTTTGTCTTGTTTTTCTTTTAATTTCAAATTAGTTTTCGTATTTATTTTATGTTTTAATCTGATTTACAATGATTTTGGGCGATATTCACACTTTGATTCCTTAGCAACCTAAAATATTATCACAGAGTTTTCATCTTGACACCATCAGAAAGGTCGAAAAATTCTCTTTCAAACAAACTTTGAATAAAATTCATACGATTAATAGACAAATTTTCATGAATTTTAATATTATATATACCTTTGGAGCATTTTAAACCTCCCCAAATTTTATATTACGATAAAAAGAAAATTGACATGCAACCAACGTTTATAATTTAACAGCAGCTCCTAAATATATCACTGAAAAAAATATCCCAAACCTGTCCGTTGTTTACTTATAATTTTCTTAACCGAGCAATCTCTTATAATTTTTTATTCAACCAAACGTTTCCCCATTTCCGAGTGGACTCTTTCTGGAGCTTTTCTACCTGCTTAAGGCATACCCATTCATGGGAGAATTAGGTTGTCCATTGGCACATGCCCATAATATGTGTGTATGTGCTGATGTGTGATCGAGATTTGGATATTTTATTTGTAGTGTGAGAATGCTTCTATTTGTGTTATTTATTTGTGGAAGATATGGTTTGGAGATTTATTTGTATCTTGAGAAGGATTTTAGTTCAAAGCAGGTGATTTAGAAATTGAGTATAATATCTGTATGCGTATTATTTAAGTAGTAATTTAATATTCATATACTTTTAAAATATAAATATTATGTTGGTTGTAGAAGATATGGCCAATATGTAAATTGGTCTAATTATGCTGAGATGGTTGAAATTAAGATTTAAATTGTGTCTATTAACGTATGAATGTAGAATCCCGCAAGTGACTGATATAACTACCTTGCTTTAACTCCCAGGCAATGCCAGGCACATTTTCTAGTTCTAAAGTATTTTTTGCATCTATTGAAGGATAAATCTTTCTAGTGGGCAAAATGGTTAAACACAACAAAAGAGGATCAGTAGCACAAAGATTCAGTTAAGAGACTTATAATACAAGCTTTAAGTTCTTAGAAAATAGTATTTTGAGAATTTATAAGAAGTCTTTTTTTTTTTTTTTTTTCAATTTAGAGTAAAATTAAAATTTGTTGATGAAGATTGAATTAGGAGAATAGAAATTGTATTTAAGTTGGTGAAACATAATTAAAATCCCTAGTTAACTAGTCCAGGGTTATAAAACTTCATAATTTAGACCTTTCAATTTTTAAGCCCTTTACCTAATTTTTGCATTATGTCTCCTTAAGAATGCCTTAATAAAGCGATTTTTTGACCTGGGATTAGAAAAAATAAAAATTTTTGTCGTGCAGTATGAAAAATTAAAGTATTTTATTGCCCAGTTTTTTTATTGCAATTACAAATATCTGTAAAATATTTTGCACAATCTTAATTAAATCAATGAAAATTTGCAAATAATGCTTCTATTATGCTAGGAGTATCGTTTAAATCATATAGCAAATATAATGTTTCATAAATACTAGAATGACATCTGATCAATACTTTGATTTTTAAAATTACTTAGCTAATCAGTGTTTTCTGTATCTTGAAGAGATATAAATATAATCCCCCCCCCCCTTTCTATGTTGCTTCTTCTAGTTCGGAATTAAAAAATGAACAATTAAATTATTGCAATGTATCAATGTTTTTCTATATATTACTATTAAAAACTTTAAAAATAAATTATGCATATATTTCTTCTATGTGGTGTAAAAATATCCCTATTTTTCTCAAAGTTATTAATGAACTGTTTATGCAGCACATACTTGTTGAGTGCCACGAAAAAATTCTCACCGCTGTATATACTGTATTTTCTCCCTTAATTAAACAGGTATAGATTGTTTTCTGTGTAATGCAAAATAGAAAATTAAGCATTTAGTACAAAAGCATTCAACATGTTTTATTCAATCCTATTATTATTTTTTTTTTTTTTACAGTTCGTAAAATAGTCAATACACATCCACCTGAATACCTTGTTGATATTTATGAGCTTCTTTTCTTGAAAAAGCATGAGGTATGTTAAGATGAATTTTTCTACCTAACTAAATCTTATATAGTATGTTTCAGATTCTGTGATAGATATATATATATATATATATATATATATATATATATATATATATATATTATTTCAAAGGTACGTATATACATCTTTATAATTTGCATGATAAAAATAATTGAACAACACACTTATTCATCTGACTTTTAGTTTCACATGAAAATTTAAATATTTCATTTTTAATTTTCCATGTTTATTGTAATAACTCCCTTAATATTATTATTTCTCCCATTGCAATTCAAGAATAGCCTTCTAATATTTTAGATTTAAATTGAAATATTTAAAATATTTCTCAAGTTTGAAATTTGCATTTAATGTGATATGTTACACCGAGTTTTATATCAAATTATATCAATAGTTTTATGTGGTATTACTATATCAAGTAATATTAGTAGCTCAATTTTAAAATATCTGTAATCTAAAAGTTGATGTTGACGTATCACTTACTGTGGCCAATTTGCCTTAAGCCACCTGTAGTATGTTTATAAAGCCACTGCCAAAATTTAATTCTTTCTTGCACATAAATGCGTTTTTTAACTATTCAAGAATCTTCTCTTATCAGGTATTTTAAACTGTAACTGTTTAAATCATATGCCTGACATACCCTGGATAAAGCAACATACATACTCATGTTCATGCTCGAAAATGGTATACAGGATGTCCCAAAAAGATTGAAACATGCTTTAATTTTTTAACTGTTGGAGATAAGTGGGCAATGTAAATTGCAAAAATGTTGAAAGTAAGGTAGAAAATAAGACTACAGTAATGAAATAGTCCTCCCATTAATTTTCAAAAAGTTACACTTTTTTAATTTTTATATGACCCCCTTAGACAATTTAGATCAATCAGAAAATTTTCATTTTTAATGTAACAAGATCATTAAAAAAACCTGTATATCTGTATCTTGAAAATTGAGCGAGTTATATTTAATTGAAAATTGAACATTGTGAATGTGGACCATATATCAAATTAGAAATGTAAATTTGTGACATATCACAAAATAGATGATAAAACTGGATGATAATACATAGGTGACATTTTTGCGAATTCCGCATAGGCTCATGATGCAATCACAAATTTTTTAGTACTTTTTACATTAAGACATACCATTTTTTATTTGAAACAATTAAAATAAATAAGTAAACAAACATAAGTATGTATTTGATTTTGAAATTTAACATAATTTTTTAAAACGAAGAATAGAACTCGCAGACAATTTTTTCTTTCCTTTAACTCTAATTTAGCCATTTCAAATGTTTAGTCTCTGTCTGTGTAATGCTTTATTTAGATGCATTTGTGATAAAAAAAATTTGACACATATTACCATATCAGACCTGCCAACTGTTACGATTTAATCGTATTTAGTACGATAAATCCCGAGCAGTACGATAATACGATTTTGCCACCAAAAGTACGATTTAAAAAAAAAAATACGTTTTTCCCTATTTTTTCCCTTTTTCAGACCGAAGTAGGGAATTTCGAGAGGCTTTTGATTTCTAACAAATTCCCCTGTCTTTGGTTTTCCATTGGAAATAAATAAAAATACACCGGCAACTAATAGACCAATCCAGTCTCCTTTTCTGTTCCGAACTCATTCGGCTTTCCCATTTTTTGTCGTCATATTTAAAGCTACTGATTGGTCGGCGCTGGAATGTAGACGCGTATTTGCAGTATTGCCAGTTTTGCGATTTTCCCGCTCGATTGAGCTAGTTTTGGCTGGAGGAAAATTTTTCTGAATGCCGTGCGGGTTGCAAATTTTGGGCTACTTTCAGCTTTTGCTTAGTTCAATGGTATTTTCGCCCAACTGAGCTGGTTTCTGCGACATTGAGCAAAAACCGGCAGCATTTAACATTGGGACTAGTTTTTGTCAATTTTTGTGCGGGAGTTTTGGCGAAGACCTGGACTATTCCCGTTATCTGCAAAAAACTCATGCGCGGAGGGAGCACGTGATATTTTGTCTTTAAACACAGTAACAAACATTCTAAAGTCATGTTAGGCATTTTAACCTTGCTTCATAGCAATGCCCAGTGATATGATTGCTGCGCCGAACTGCCCCATTCTGATACAAAAAGCAAATTTTAACTGATTTTGCGCCAACACTGCGCCATTTCATGAAAATACCGGAAAACGTAATTCTTCTCCGTAATTCTCGGAACGGAGAGAAAGGATTGAATCAGAAATTTCTCACAACAGTGTAATCTACCAACAAAATTAGAGGATTAGATTTCTTTCTTTTCAGACATCTCAAGTTTTTATCAACTGTGTGGTTGTTCGGACTAAGACACTACTACCTACAATAGGGCCAACGGCCGTACCGTGCTGAAAACACCGGTTCTCGTTAGATCACCGAAGTCAAGCAGCATCGGGCGCGGTTAGTACTTGGTGGGTGACCACCTCGGAACACCGCGTGCTGTTGGCCATCTCGGGTGCGGTATCCCCGTGGTTTGCGCGCTAGATTTGCACGCTACCACAAATGCCGCCGTGTTCATGCGGAGTACGATCACGTTAAACATGTGGGTCCGTAAGTCCTTCCGAGAGGTTGGTGGTAGGGGAAGGAGGGTACGGTCCCTGTGGATGCCTCCCCCACTGGGTTCCGGTCTAAATTGGGTGGCACTTCCCGGCCGTCCATACAGTTACCTTACACCTTTCTGGTAGGTCGGACGGTCTGGGTCTCAACAACAACAACTACTACCTACAACCTGCTTTCCCGGTGCCTGGAGTCGGCCAGTACTTGACCATGTTACCTGAATGTGATAGGGACCGTTGTATTGAATAGAAAAAAGAAAAACTCACCTTCGATTATTTATTTTGAAAGATCTATGTAGGAAAAAAGGAGCCAATGCTTCCTTTCTGGAGTGTGGTAGACACAGGGGAGCCAAACATGCACAGAGTTCGTTCGTGTGCACTCTGGTAACTGGGAATTTAAAAGTGGACTAAAATGTCAGAGAAAATCTGTTTTTTATTCAACATTCTGAAGAAAGGGAATTTTCAACTTAGGTGAACCGAAAAATAAATAAAAAGTACAAAACTAGTTTATAAAGAACCAAAACCAAATTTTAAGCTAAAACCAATTTTTATGACTTAAAAATTTACGTAGAAATTGGTGGAACGTTTCAATCACTTTATTTTTTATCCGTAGGGCTCATAGTGAGCGGGAAGACGAAAGAAAGCATTTGCAGTGATTGTTTTTGTTTGGTTTATCATTTTCCAATGATGTAATCAAGAAGCACCTCGTTAGAGCGGAGCGTCTTCCAGCTTGAAATTTGCCGCGTATTTTGCTCTATTGTTTATTGCAAAGCTCGGAGCAACAAGGTCATTAACACATTGAACTCTCAAAGGGGTCGACATCAGCTGCATTCTAATGACTCATCGTATTTTAGAAAAATCATTGAGGAGTGGTATTTTATTTTATAACAGATGTTATTTATTTAATCTGCTGCTCTATTTTTCGTTTTTTATTTATAAGTTTTCCCTTTTCAGCGGAACTGATTATATAACGACGTACGGAATAATTATATAACGGATGCTAGAAAATAAATTAAACGTCTGTTTGTTTGTTTTTTTCTCATGCGTAGAATTGAGAAAATATTGTTTTCACGAAAATTTTCGATTTCGAGATTTTGATGTCAACATATGTTTTAAGACCTCCTGAACACGTTTGGACTATTTTTGGAGTGATGTTCATCTGTGGTCTATCTCCCGTATACATGATAGCTGCTACAAATAATAATGGATTTTCACGAAACTTTATATTCGGCTTTGTTAACGAAAAATCTAGAACTAAATAGAATTTTTTTTTTAATTTGAACGAAAACTTCAAAATTTTTATTTTCTTAACATGGCAGTATAGGACAAAATTTAACATAACCATGCATAAAAGAGGTTATGCATGGCTCAATTGATTGCGATTTAATTTCAGTAATTATAGTGAAAAATAGCCGTAATACAATTTTTGTGTTCGTGACGCTATATGTCCCCTCGAGGGGGGGAGGCACAGGGGAACATTATCAAACTTGGTATCAATCAAAATATGTTTTCAAACCCTTCAAAATGGAGGGTAACATGCTATAATTTGGATCATTTTGAACAATGATACAGATTTTTTAAAATTTTCTTATGAAATTTGAAAATAGAAAAAAACCAAATTCAATAATTCGGAAAATTCCAGAATCGGTAAAGTCCGGACTGGCCTTTCCAAGTTGTACTGTTTATGTAACCAAAATTGTATAAAACATTTCAAGTTATTTTGAATGGCTTTTTTACACTTATATATTCACGGTATCAATTAAATCTAAAGTTATTTTTTAAAATTGGCATTAAAAATAGCAGTATGCAGTACCTAGAATTTTGATACAGACAGCAAGGAAAATTCGTGGAATTTCACGCCGTATTAACGGAAGTTTACTGAATTTTTTAATATTTTATTAAAGTTTTGAGGAAATATTTATAAGCTTCTTTAGCTTGATTGACTTATAAAATTTCCGTTTCGATTTAATGGGGGATTTCTCTTATTATTTTTTTAAAAAAGGCAAAGTCAGCCACATATGTTGGTTTAAATAAAAGTTAGATTTATTAATGTTGTTGTAATGTGCGAAAATTGTGTCCTTACCTTTCTTTTTATTTTAATAAAAATCAAAAATCCATGATGTGCATTATAGTTTTCTAATTGTTTTATATTGATGCATTTTATTAAAGAATTAATATTTTTATTTAATTTTAAATGTTTAATTTAAAAATTAACAACATAAAAATGTTTGCTGTGGATTGTAATAATTTAATTGGTTTCTCAATAGAATTTTGATGTAGGGAAAAAAATCCCTACAGCTGATTATCAAGAATTTACATAGCTGATAATATACCGCGCGTACATTATCGCGTGCGTTGTGTTACGCTTTCTGTCTCTGAGAGGTTGGCAGGTCTGCCATATTTTTGGTCTAAACAATTTCCATCATCAATTTGTTTATAATCCCTATTTTCACTGAAGAAACAGCCTTTCACATGGTACGGAAAAGTCAGATTTTTTTCCTTTATCATAATTCAGTTGATTTTAACCCTTTCGGGACGGCGGCATTCCGGAGCTGTCGCGGCCCAAAAGACGAAGCGCTTCGCTTCCGAACTGGTCGAAAAGGACGGCACATTTTTTGCCCTAAGCCTAACTCTCGAAAAAAATTCACTAAAAATCACCTATTCAACACAGAAATCTACTTTTTTCAGGAATAAAAGAAATATTTATGTTCTATTTGATGTATAATTTTCATACAAATCTGAATGCAAAATACTCGTTAGTTGCTCCCATTCTTTTATCCGAAATAAACGAATAATTTTACTGCCTCTAAAACCCAAACAAAAAAAAATACTCTCTTATATTCCTATGATTCACCAACGAAATCATAATGCTGAAATAGAAATAAAAACCGAAACTCAATTATAAAATTGTTGATGCTACGAGAATTGCTCTGTTTGTTTATGTTACAAAAGGATTTTCACCGCTCCAAATGGAGAAATAATTCATTCGATCCTCTTCTGCCAAGGTCATGCCTCTGCAAAATACATTGAAGTTAGTTCCATGGACAAGTAACGCCATCTAGTACACAAATTAAAACGTTCCGCGTGGTGGCACTTATAGGTGCCACTATCCGCTTGCGGTAAAATTTCCTCTGGCCCGAGTGAGTGCCGTTCGTCCTTGAATGCAAGTTCGCATATGGCACGTGGGCGTGCCGATCGTCGCGAAAGGGTTAAAGATACAGATATGCAGTTTTTTTTAATGATCTTGTTGCATTAAAAATAAAAATTTTCTGATTGACCAAATTTGTCTAAGGGAATCATAAAAATTTAAAAAGTGTAACTTTTTAAATTTTTATATGACCCCCTTGTACCCCCTTTCAAAAGTGTAACTTTTTGAAAATTAATGTGAGGACTATTTCATTAACATAATCTTATTTCCTACCTTACTTTCAACATTTTTGCAATTTACATTGCCAAATTATCTCCAACAGGTAAAGAATTAAAGCATGTTTCAATCTTTTTGGGACACCCTGTATATAGACATCTCCTTCTGTATGAGAGCAATCCTGTAATCAAGTCTAAATAATCAAAGAATAACTAAGATTAAACTTTGAATGAATTTTCTATTTTCCTAATTCTAATTTATTATTTTTAGCCTAGCACATTGCGTCAAGAAATTCTTGATTTTAATGGATTTTCATTTGAAAAAGGATCTCAAGATTACATAAAGAGGAAACAGGTTTTAGATAGGTAAATAATTTATTTTACTGTCTCACTCCACTCCCCAGATTTATATTGACTTGTATTTTATATAAAAATAATTATGTTTATAGGATGCTGTACAACAATGTCAGGAGAGTTTACAATACCCTTATCCATAACTCCACAGAAGTCAAAGTATTTTCAAAGCCTACTATGATTAATGAAATATTCCAATTCCTTTTTAAATTGCCAGATACTGATACAAGTAAGTTAAAATTCCACTTTAAATATTTTTTTGTGTGTGTGTATGTTTTCATGTCAAGTTTATTCTGTTTATTTTAAATTCTTATTATGTAAAATATTATTTTCTTAAAATTGGATGTTTTTGACCAGTATTCTTTTGGCATAACTAACTCATGAAAAGTCTATTTACATGACATTTAATATTTATATCAATTGCGAATAAATCAGCAAATCAAAATTTTCAGTAATTTGTATAATGAGATCAAATTTTGTTTAATATAATAAATTTTTTTGAAATTTTATATTGAAGAGTTTAAAAGCATGGAATATTTGGTACATATAAATATTTAGACAGCTTAAGGCATAAATTGATTCATTTAGCGAAAGTTGCATTCTTTCATAGAAAGTCAAAAGCTTAAGTTTCTTTAATCGGATAAAATGAATTATTTTGATTTAGTTCTTTGACCAAATCAAATTCATGACTCCTAGTAATTCTACTATTTCTTTACAAAACAAAATCCTACTTTTTAAGAGATCCTACTTTTTGCTTTGAATTTGTATATATATTTCATATGTGCTAACTCTACTCAATTTGGCGGGAGACTCCCGATTTTTGAGTATTTCTCCTGATTTCCCGCTTTTGAAGAAACTTCTCCTGATTTTAACGATTTTTGAAAAAATCCCGTTTAGGGATAATATCCCAAAAATTTCCCTATAAGAGATTTTTTAGCTAAGTGGGTAATTTTTCTCTATTTGATCAAAAGTATGGCCATAAGATTACAGATGGCGCCATCACAAATGATCCACTTGTCGTTCTACCATGATTTTATTTTATTCTATTCAGCAATTTTGAAACTGGCAAGTCTGTCTTCACTAGTGAAGTAAAGTGAAGTGACCATTCTGGTTTTTGCCGGTGATGGTTTTGTTGTTATTTTATCGCGTACACGTTGTTACGCTGTAATTTTGCATCAGTATGTCTGCCGATAAAAAGAAGAAAAAATATTATCAGGCTTTTTTATTTGAGTGAATTTCCGTGTCTTAGAAAGTCAAACAAAGGAGAATACCATGATTTTTGCAGTGAATGTGCTATAATGATTTCTCAGTGACTCATGGTGGTAAAGATGGTATTCTGAAGCACTTAGGATCCATAAAATACAAAGAAAACATTGCTGAACATAGTCGGAATAATAAAATTAATTTTCTTTTCTTTTTAATAAGAACGACAATAAAGTGATCCTTGCAGAATGTTTATTCACTGCCTTTCTAGTTGAACATAATTTACCAATTAGCTTAACTTCGCCGATCACATAGGCAGACGTGCCAACTCTCCAGATTTTTCATTACTTCTCCGGCCTCCGGATTACTAACGAAATTATCACCTTTTTTTGTTTGAAATTTATCAATAAACCAGACATGGTATAATTCCTCGAAAACACCGATTTTCCACTTTTTTAGCACTGATTTCTACCATTCCCAGGATTGTTGTAAATCCATAATAAAATGCAGGGTAATGTCAATCAAATTAATGTATACTTACGACCACATGTAATGTAAATTAAAATCTCGATCGCTTATTTTATGAAAGTAATAAATATGCTTCTTCAAATTCAGCATAAATTATTAAAATGTTATGTTTTTCATTAATTTCGCATGAACAGCGTGATTGGTTCAGTTTGTTCTCATGAATCGCCGAGAGTACAATAGTATCTTTTTCCATCCATCTCAATCTTCTACATATTGCATTTTTGATTGACTGAACTAGCATATTTTCATATTCTGATTAATTATTACTGTTAATCTCTTAATTATTTTCACATAAACAGTGCAATTGTGCTATTCAGTTACATCGCATGAATTGCCGAGAGTAAGTTAGTATTTTTTTCCATCCATCTCCATCATTTAAATGTTACATTTTAGATCAACTAAACTAGTTTATTTTCATATCATGGCTAATTATTAAGGTTAATTTTTTAATTATATTTGCATAATACAAATTTTTCTATTTTGAAAAATGGGTAGTATGAACTCTGTGAAGGGATATTTTCCAAAAAGTGGTATTAAAGCAATGATTTAGGCAAATAGAAAGGAAACTATTTTGGCAGGAATATAACTCAGTGCTCTCTCTCTCTCTCTCTCTCTCTCTCTCTCTCTCTCTCTCTCTCTCTCTCTCTCTCTCTCTCTCTGTATATATATATAAATATATACACCTGTCCCCCGATTTACATGGACGATAGGTTCTGCACAAAACTGTGTAAATTGAAATCTTGGATTTTGCTAAGTAAAATCGTGTAAAACGAAAATAACCCCAAAATGTGCATGATTCTCAGTAATTTATTTAAGTAAAACAAAAGTAAGACATCTTAGAAAACTTAAAATTATATTTAGTTTATTAAACAATAAACATATGAATATAGTAATATAACATATTTAATTTATTTTACATTAGGAACAAAAAGACAAAAAGACCCTTAAAAATTAATTATAAGTTTAATCACTGTCATCACGTCTTTTCTTTCTGATAGGTATGATGTCACTTTCAGCACTTGAGCTTTCTTGATGCGATTCTGGCTCAATGGTTGACGAATTAGGCAAGATCTCGGGTTGACAAGACTTTGTCATGAAATCGGTAATTAACAATTGCGTAGGTTTTTTTGCTAAATCTTTATAGACCTCTTCGTATTGATTTAAGCATTTACGAAGATCTCACTGGAATCGGAGAGCTCGCTCGATCAGCATTTGTGTCATATTGCAGGGTTGCCACTCAACCTGGAAACCGGGAAATCCGGGAAATGTCAGGGAATTTGAAAACAGTCAGGGAAAACCGGGAAAAGTCAGGGAATTTCGCGGGAAACCTGGAATTTTTTTTAAAATTTAAATAATGCAAATAAAATTCACGATGTGTACTAAGAACGATTGTTCAAAAGATCAAGGATCGGAAAAACCAGTTATTAGCTCGACGAACGCAAACATTTCTGGCCGCCCGCCGCCGTCTAGGCTACGGGTAACGCGTATTTCATCCCAATAAACCAACCATCCGACTTTTGACGGCGCAGCGCCGGCGCTGCGTAGTACCGTGCATTTTGCTGGCTTCAGAGTATTGTAGATGTGCCAACTCTCCGGGGCCGGAGACTCCGGATTTTTCATTACTTATCCGGCCTCCGGATTACTAACGAAATTCTCCGGCTCTTTTTGTTTGAAATTTATCAATGAACCAGACATACTATAATTCCTCGGAAACACCTATTTTCCACCTTTTTAGCACTGATTTCTACCATTCCCGGGATCGTAGTAAATCCATAATAAAATGCAGGGTAAAGCCAATCAAATTAACGGAGATTTGCGGCCGCGTGTAATGTAAATTAAAATCTCGATCGCTTATTTTATGAAAGTAATAAATATACTTCTTCAAAGGTTGTCTAATTCAGCATAAATCGCTAACATGTTATTTTGTTCATTAATTTCTCATACACACTGCGATTGCGCAATTCAGTTTGTTCTCATGAATCGCCGAGAGTACAATGATATCTTTTTCCATCCATTTCAATCTTCTAAATATTGCATTTTTGATTGACTAAACTAGTTTATTTTCATATTCTGATTAATTATTATGGTTGATTTCTTAATTATTTTCGCATAAACAGTGCGATTGCGCAATTCAGTTGCTTCGCGTGAATTGCCGAGAGTACGTTGTTAGTATCTTTTCCCATCCATCTCAATCTTCTAAATATTGCATTTTTGATTAATTTAACTAGCTTATTTTCATATTCTGATTAATTATTGTGGTTAATTTCTTAATTATTTTCGCCTAAACATTGCGATTGCGCAATTCAGTTACATCGCGTGAATTGCCGAGAGTACGTTAGTATCTTTTTCCATCCATCTCCATCATTTAAATGTTGCATATTAGATCGACTAAACTAGTTTATTTTCTTATTATGGCTAATTATTAAGGTTAGTTTTTTATTTATATTTGCATAATACAAATTTTTCTATTTTGAAAAATGGGTAGCATGAACTCACTCTGTGAAGGGATATTTCCCAAAAAGTGCTATTAAAGCAATGATTTAGGCAAATAAAAAGGAAACCATTTTAGCAGGAATATAATTCTATATATATATATATATATATATATATATATATATATATATATATATATATATATATATATATATATATTTATTTATTAAAGATCAATATTTATTACTTTTTTAGTGGAAACCTGTGTTTTACCAAACATAAATATTTGTTTTCATTATAAAGTAATTTTCACGGGATAAAACCTTTATATATTTTTTGTTTTATAATTTATTGTCCTGAAATTTGATGAACCACTTGCACCATTTCTTTATGAATCTGTGACAACTATAGCACAGTCAATTTTGCAGAGATTTGTAAAGCTTTGTGTTTTAGACAAAAATGCTTCATGTCTTTACAAAATTGATGGTCTTGAAAAAGATAACTTGATCCCAGCCTCTGAAGTGGCACTTAGTTTTCCTTTAAAAGATGAATCGAGAAAGATAAAGAATAAAAAGAATATAGACATTTTGAAAATGCGACAATTCATGTCTTAAAGCATATCAAAGATTTGTGCATAAACTTTTTGAGCGTTCACCTGTACGATTTCCATTGACTAAAGCAATATCGTTTCTTAATCCTGCAGTTTTTCTTCAAACTGATTTGGCGATTGAGCGTTTGTCAGCATGTCTAGAAATATTGGTTTCTAAAAAATGGATATGAGGATTAAAAGCTGACAACATTCATCAAGAGTTCCAAAAATTATTCAATGAGCCTTCAGTAGTAAACATGATGAAATCTTACAAAAGAAGTGATACTAGACTTGACGATCATTTTATTAGTATACTGCATCTAAAACAAGCTTCTAATGATTTGACCTTTTTTATAAAATTGCTTTCCATTTTATCACATGGTAATTCATTTCTTGAAAGGGGATTTTCCATTAATGCAGAATGCATTATTGATAACCAAACAGAAGAAAGCCTTGTAGCATTAAGACAAGTTTATGGGGCAATAAACAATGCTGGGGGAGTTGAAGCAATTGATATAACAAAGGCCATGATTCAGTCAGTAAAATGTGCACATTCCAGGTACATTGATACTATGCAAAGAAAGTAAGAAGCAGAAAGTAATAAAAAACAATTGGAAGACAGTTGAAAATGTGTTGCTTTAGAACTGAAAAGTTTAGAATGGAAGAAAAGCAAAATAATGGTAGATGCTCAAAAAGAAGCTGCACTAATTGAAGACAAAATATAGTGTGTATGTAGAAAAATAATATTTTTTCTACATACTATATTCACTCACTATCACATAACTTGTATATTAACATTTTTGGTGTTAATTTATTTTACCACATTTATTATGACAAGTGTACATGATTTGTCTAATTTACCAAAGCAATTGATTTTTTTTATTTGTATATGTAGTCAAATATTATTTATTTGTCCCAATTTGTAACACATTTTTAATTGAAGTGTAAATATTTTAATATTTACACTCCAATTAATATATTCCCAATTATAATATTATATTCTCTATGTTAAAACACAGAGAAAAGGTATACGTGTAAGCCTAGGTTAACTGAATAGTTTATCGCTCTGTTTTTTATAAACCTGGAATTTATCTAGAAAACCTGGAAAAGTCAGGGAATTTCATATTCTCTAGAGAGTGGCAACCCTGTATTGTAAGAAATGGTTGCCCAATTTTCTTCCCAAATCAAGTCCTACGCTTATGATTCTTGCTGTGAACGCAACTGGTTCAGATTGCTCTTCATCAGAATCATTGTCTTCATCATGTTTGTTTGTTTCACGAATAATGTTAATTAAATCATCTTCATTCAATTCTTCATCAGCCATTATTTCTTCAATATCTGCCTGAGCTAAATATTCAAAACCTTCTCCTCCTATAGTATGGGCCAACTCAGTGATCTGAGAATATTCATGCTCTATTGGTGATTTAGCATTTCCATTTTCAACAACATCCGGCCATATTGCTTTCCAGCAGGCGTTGATTGTTTGATCTGAGTGTATGACAGTCCAACATGCTTAACACAATCTAAAATTGTAAATTTCTTCCAAGCATCCATCACAGTAGGAGATTCATCATTCTCCATTTGTTTTAAGATATGCCTGAAAGTTTGCTTGATGTACAGTGCTTTTAAAGTCGAAATTATCCCTTGATCTAACGGCTGTAATAAGGAAGTTGTATTCTTTGGTAAAAAAACAACTTTTACATTTTCATGTTGTAAATCTGGAGGATGACCTGGTGCATTATCAATTAATAGAAGAGCCTTAGGCAATCCCTTTTTAGTTAAATAATTTTTGACATCTGGAACAAAGAAGTTATGGAACCATTCATTGAAAGCTATGGCAGTGACCCATGCTTTTCTATTAGCCATCCAATAGACGGGAAGGTTTTTGATATTTATTCCTTTGAATGATCGTGGTGATTTTGATTTGTTAATTACCAATGGTTTCATCATATAATCTCCAGAAGCATTGCAACAGAAAAGAACTGTTATACGACTTTTCGCTACTTTATGACCACTAGCTGATTTGTGAGCTTTGGCTATAAAGGTTCTTTCTGGCATTTTTTTTCCAGAATAATCCGGCCTCGTCAGCATTGAAAACCTGATCAGAAGTGTAGGAGTTCGCGGCAATGATTTCAGCAAGTTTTGCCAGATATTGTGCCGCATCCGAATCAGCAGATGCACTTTCACCTTTCATTCTCAGATTATGTAAAGAATGTCTTTGTTTGAATCTCTCGAACCACCCATGGCTTGCGGAAAAAGATACCTTCTTTTCATCGGACGAAGTCGTCGGCGATTGATTGATTGATAAATCTTTTTGATTGAGTAATTCTTAAGTGATTGATAAAGCTTTATTTGTAACAGCATTGGTATCGATCGGGATTCACTTTTGAGTTTGGTCTTCTATCCATATCACTAAGGCTTTTTCCATATTTTCCATTGTAACATCTCTAACATATGAAGTCGTACTCATACTGCCGCAGGTTCCAACTGCTACACTTTTTCTAATGGAGTCTGCATTTTTTCTTATTGTCCTTATTGTGGCTTCATTCATGGAGTAAAATTTAGCAAGATCCGTTACTCTTTCTCTATTACGTAGACGGTCTAATATTTGAATTTCAGTTTCTTAAGAAATAACTTTTCTTTTCATTTGATTTTTCTTCAAATCCTTTGACATTATAGAACCTTAATAAATTTATGCAAACTATAAAGATGCAAGAAAAACTATAAATGTTGAAAACTGACCAGTTCAAAAGATAAACGCAGAATAATATAAGCTTTGCTGCTAAAATGTTTCTGCACTATGTACTTGCTTGAACCAGATAGCTTTACTGTTGTGAAATACATACGGGGATTCTCCTATTACGGGGATTTCCCTAAAAATTCAAAATGTCATCAAATCTTTGTATAGGCGTATATGGAGCGGAATATATACATTTCTATCAATTTTTTGAAATCTGTTAATTTATAAACCGTGTAAAAGCGAAATTGTATAAAACAAGTGCCGTGTAAATTGGGGGATAAGTGTATATATATATATATTTTTTTTTATTAGAGATCAATATTTATTACTTTCTTTAGTGAAAACCTTTGTTTTACCAAACATAAATATTTGTTTTCATTATAAAGTAATTTACAGCGGATAAAACCGTTATATATTTTTTGTTTTATAATTTATTGTCCTGACATTTTATAAAATTGGTGTCCTAAATTTTCATATTGTGCCAGTACAAGGCCTGATATTTAATGCAGTATTTGTTGTTAACATAATTTTTGTACATACTTGTGTTAACATAATTTTTCTAAATACAAATATCTATATTTATTTACCTTTTATTGAAGTTTTAAACGCCGGTTCTTAGAGTCTGGAAGAAGAGAAAATTTTATTACAATATCATCATAATCCAGTGGTATATCTTGATCTATAGCTAAAGCAGCTAAAGAGGAAAGTCTTTCTTGTCCCATTGTACTGCGAAAATAACTTTTAGCCTCCTAAGATACTAAAAAGACCTTTCACAACTGGCTGAGCTGATTGGCACAGTCAAAAATAATTTAACTAATAATGTTATGACAAGAAACACATTTTTTTAAATTCCGCTCTTTAAAATTATCCAGACGACTTTTGAAATTGGGATGGTCTATGTTTTCATTTTTCACCATTGAATAAAACAGTCGCAATTGACACAGCAACTCCTCTTTCTGGAAGTCATATACTTTGCATATGGTTGAAACATTTTATTTTTATTTTTCGACATCTGATCCGGATAATACTGAACTAAGGGCAAACAAAACATATATATTGTTCTCATTATATCTTGTCTCAATTTCACTAGATACTAAATATATAATTTCATATTGAATATTGATTCTGTGATATGATTTAACATCATCATGGGGATTTTTTTCACCGCCTCCGAATTCGCTTGGCATTTTTTTACACCTTTTCAGTTTTGGTCCAGAATAAGAATTTTTTTTCCAAAATTCTGTCACAGAACGCCACACTTCATTGAAAAGAGCTGACAGTTTCAAAGTAGCTTTAGCCAAATCTTGCACAGTCTGAAAATTAAGATCACATGACTGAAGATGGTTTGAGAGTATTACATTGATCAAAAACACTGCGCAATACGAAGTGAACAAAAATTCGAACGATGCCATGCATGTTAAAAGGGTTTCGGCTCTTCTACCATTGAGAGAATCGTTTTCAGATAATTCTTCCAGTGTTAAAATCAGCACTTCAAAATTATCAAGTAGTGCTTTAATGGCTTTAAGTCTGGAAGACCACCTCGTATCACTTAGTAATTGTAGAGTTGATGAGCCTCCAGAAAAGTATTTGTTAGTAAGCGAATCTTTTCGAAAATAGCATGTCTTTTATAGGATGTTTCTATGAAAGAATATGATACATTGAGCTGCTGAAATGCATTTCCAACGGAAGGAATGGATGAGCTTGCGCTAACTACACATAAATTTAATCAGACACTTGAAATTTTTGAGTGAACAGGATAACATCACCCCAATCTTTTCAAGTTGAAAAGGATTCGTTCCAGCCTGAAGTGGGAATTTCACTGTGAAGGTTAGCGCTTTTGAAGCTCTATAGCGTGAAAAACCTGACCAGTGGACAGTCGATAAAAAAAGGGAGAAGCTGATAGACGTCGAAGAAAAATTTGGGGACCCGACCGCGCCCCCTATTTGCCGCCCCTGTTTCCATACATGTTTAGTTTTTAAATATTTTGTTTTAAAATTCAGAACATTAATTTCTTTGTATTATGTTTTACTATTAATTCATATTTTTATAAAATATTGACTATTTTTTATTTGTGATATCGCAAGTATAGATTACTCTTTTATGTAATGTTGAAACATCCAAAAGCATCTATTTCCATCCATGTTTAGTTTTAAATTTTAATTAAAAAGGGCACAATATTCATTTCTTCCACATTATATTTCATTATTAATCCTATTTTCATAATTTGCGAATTTTTCATTGTATGCAATTTCATGAATATAGTTGAAACATCCATTTCCATCCATTTCACTTTTCATATAATTATAATTTTATCAAAGCTTTCATATTTTTCATTTGTATAAAAATAAATGATTATGTTCTTATCCTTATTTTCTTGGTACTGAGGACCTCCAAAAGCAACTTTTCCTTCCATCTCATCTCAATAGATGTCATTCTTTTCATTATTCTGCTTCCTTTTTGAATAATTAGTACCATATCAGCATGCTTATTAAAATAATTGCACTTTTAAAAATTATATTATTTTTACAGCTTTACATTCTAAACGCAACCAGCATATTGCAACTTGATTTTCCTGCGTGTTACTATTAAAAACTGCTAGTGTTAACGGTTATATTATATTTTATTAAGAATTAAGAAATGTATATTGTTATTACAAAATTTAAGAATTGCTACTGAAAATATGATATTGAGTTACTGACTAGATTATTCAGGAGTTGGCAACTTTACAGAAGTATCGCTTACAAGTGTATCAATTCCATGTGATCTATCATAAAGAATGTATTACATATTAAGTATCGTATGCAAGTTTATCAATATGAGCTATTGTAAAGCATGTATAAATATGCCCATCACTTATATGAAGTAAGTGCCTGACTCATCTCAGAGGTTGTCTTTGATCAAAGTTATTTTTACATTAGCTATGATTATAGTTATTTTATTTAATCCTTGTGTAATATAACTGTTTCATTTATTATTATATTTTTATATACAGGTGTTCGTCCTCTTCCTCCTGGTGCTAAGACTCTGATGCCAAAGCCATCAACCCCTACAATTAAACCTAAAATTGCAACTGCAGTATGTAAAAATGAAAATTTTATCTATTTTATAATTTTACTTTTAAAATAAACTATTTCAAAAGTTCTATGTTTTTTTTTATGTGAAATATGTAACAGCTGAATAAGATCATTTTTAAATTGTAATTTTTGAAATAAAAATTTCCTGATTTGTATTATGCCCATTCTAATAAGCAGAGTTTGTGTTTTTACTTCAAATTTCACGAGTCAGCCTGACTCACTAGTGAAAATATTATGAGTCAATGGAAAATGCGATTCAGTTGAAGAAAAAAAAATTTGATGTAATTTTATCAAATTCTAATATGATCTTCAAATATATTTCAAATGAGCTCAAGTCATTCAAAATGCCTAAATAAATAATATTTTAATTATGTTATTTTAAAATTATATCTCCATTTTATTAATAATAGGTGTGTGTTCTATATTTTCAATATTTATGAGTCAATTGTTGACTTGCGGCTGCAAAATCTCTGAATCCTATTTTCGAGATTCATGCATAAAATGCAAGTAAACATGAACCCTGAGTAAGAATCAATCAGCTAATTGGCAATTAGTCCAGAAGAAAGTTATTTAGCAGAAGATGATGCCAGTTTTTAACTTCTTAAATTATAAAAAGTATTTGTAAATACTTTCTCCTCTGTTGTAATTCTGTTTCGTTCGTTGTTGAAACCGATTATCTCGACACGACTTCTGTCCATCGGTCTCTCTCCCCAAATATTCAGGATGCCGAAATTGAACCGATGCGTAATTACAACAAAGTAACGTTGCCCGAGCGGGTTTTGCACATGAGTTGCGATCCGTGAGGATCAGCAAACTGAACAAGGAGACATACTTGGATTTGACACGGCAGACTTATTTCAAACATAACAAGAATTTATTTAAATTTAACAGTTAAACAATTTACATGTTAAAATATTATGGGCGAATGATCCAAGATGACACATCTTGACAATGGATGTTGAATAAAAATTAGATAACTTAAAGATCAGACAGATAAGTTGCGTAGACGAAGAGGGATCATGATGAAACCCTCGGGGCATTCAAAAAGGTGACCGTTTGTCGGGCCTGCTCGCCGAGAGAATCATGACAAACAATAAAGTTTGTCGTATATATCCTCCATCAAGTTAATTGGCCCCTGGATGTGGCGTCTTCTCAGAAACTATGAATTTTGAGACTAAGCTCCACAAGTGACATTTTAATGTTTCTCATGCCCTGTATCGACATGTTTATTTTCCCCAAACTGCCGTTCTTTGGGCGTTAAGCCCTTGTGCTGATACATTCATGATGCAACCTCCGTGCAAAGTCTGGGAGATTTTTCGTTGGTGTGGGGTCCTTTCCCCGAACTTATACCGCACATAGAGTGCGGGGTCATTGGCATGTCGGTCCCCAGGATATTTTCTCAGCAGAACCTTACAGTATTCTCTTTGAAAATATGTATTAGGTGTAATTTCATCTAATACATATTTGAAATGTATTCATTTTTTATTTATTTTGTGTATTTACTGAGAGATGAGTAAGTGTGTATTAAAATGTTTTCCATATGACTGATTTATTTTGGAAGTTGGTTTTGGTTCTAATTTATATTGAGATATAATTTTGATAAACTGAGCATTCGATAAATTATTTACAATTTGCTTATCTTGTCTCGCATTGACTCTTGTAACTATTTTGCCAAAGATATCATATCTGTGAGCTTTATAAGACAGCTTTGCTCATATCAATTGCTCATATCAATTTTAACTAATCTAAATTTGATTTGATAAAAAATAAAATAATTTATTTAGCACTTTTTATTTTTAGACAGCGGCCCCAACTGCACCTCCAACACCAGGTAGTATTTTTTCTGTTTAATTTTTTTAAGTTATTTTTTATCTTTTATTATTTACTAATACTTTTGTTTACTTTTAGCTTCTATACTTCCAAGTCAAACAGGAAAGTTGAGTGATTTAAAACGAGGTAATTTTCTTTATTTATACTGAAATTTCCATTTTTGTTTTATTTCTAGGATTTAAATTACTGTTATACCAATACAACATTAAATGGTTGTCATATTTCTTGCATAATAAAGGAAGATGTTTCTAGCAGGAAATTTAAGCAGCGTATGGTCATGAAATTTGATTCACAGGTACTTCAGAATCTTGAAAGTTGTACCATGACATTTTTTATTTTTTTATTTTAATTAGTTTGTTAGTTATGTTATGTTTTAGCATTTTCACACAAATTGATTCCTTAGTGACCAAAAATATTATCATATAGTTTCCTTCTGGGCACCAACGAAAGAACGGATAATTCTCTTTCAAATATACTTTAAGCGGAATCCGTATATTTAACACTAGAACGATGGATATTTTGAACTACCTTGAATGACGGGCAGCTTGATTTGTTCTCTTATTATAAAACCTAAAATATTTTCATCTGTGTTTTCAATAACTTTAAGAAAATAAGAAAAGTCATAAAATTTCAATGGGCTTGTATTAGTCGTTTTGGAGGAATCGTTTCTCAAAGTAGTTATGCAGTCAAAATGACTGCTTCCGTTGTTCTAGTGTTAATAGATGGATTTTCATGAATTAAAAAAAAAATATGTACTTTTCATGTGTTAAAGATGTACTTTGGAATTTGTAAAATGTCTGTGTGTGCAGTTTGTAGTGGGGAATCTAAGCTTCGTACGGCCATGAAATTTGGTACATAGGTACTTTGAGACTTGGAAAGATGTGTCTGGTTTTTTTTTTTCTTTTTTTTTTTCCACACAAATCAGTATCTTGGAGACTAAAAATATTATAGTTTCCATCTTGACACCATCAGAAAGATTGTAGAATGTTCATGTTATTTATTAATTTTTTATTAGAGTCTATGCAGTTTTCAAATCAAAGCCATTTAAATTGTATTCATATGTATTATTTAAGTAGCGGACACTTATTTAATTATTTATATGTAATGGATGCTTATTTAGGATCCAGGCAGCACTGAATAATTCATTCTAGTGATAAAATATACTCCTTTTTTGCATGTAATGAATTTTCAATGCAGCAATCCTTGTCCTTTCCTAAAGAATCTTTTATAATTACTTAAATTTCTTTATTTTTGTTTTTTATGCATACAGAATAGAAGAAACAATGTACCAATAATTTACCATTAGTTAGATTTTTTTTTTCATCAACCCTTACTTTTATGGTTTCTTGTATGTGCTGATTTTCCTTGTATCTGGGATGTCATTCCTGTTTTGTGTAGATTTCTCATAATTTCATTTCCTACCTTTTTCTGTACCTCTCTAGGTCTCCCCCCCCCCCCCCCCCCCCTCACACACATGCACACACATCGTAAATGCTTATTTAAGCTATTAGTAAAAATTTTTATATAAAAATTTGTTTATAGTTCATGTATGAAATGTTTTTGCATTCTCGAGTTTTACAATTTATTTCTTTTCAGTGTTTCAAAGGGTGGCTTGTTTTCCTTGTGAATACTTAGTAGATGTACACAAACTACTCTTCATGTCGGAATGTGATGTAAGTATATCTTACGTTGTAGAATATTTATTATCTCTGCTGTTTGTTGTTTATTATCTGTACTATATAACTTTGTGAGAACTGATGAATATCCATTTATATTCTTCCAGCCAAAAGTTATCCGTCAGAATATATTTGGATTTAAAGGTTTTTCATTTAGTATGGATTCGCCTGAATTTCAACAAAGGAAAATGTATTTAGAATAGTAAGTGCGTGTTTTAATTTTTATGTATTTTGCTGCTATTATATGGGGCAGTATTTTTTAAATGTTTTTTGTCACTCAAATTTCCTTTCCTTTCAACAGATTTATTTTGAACTCTCTTTAACTGCATTTGTTGATATAAGGGTTTTTTAATTTTTTGTTTTAGGTTTTCCATGTGTTCACAATTTAGACTTTTTAATTGCACATTGCTTTGTCTAATATAGTTATTAAGCATTTGTCTGTATAGCACTTCCATTGTTAGGATAATTTGTTAAAAGTAGCATATGCAATTAGTTTTTTTTTTCAAACTAGTATAGGGTTTACGGACCGTTGGCTTAAAAGCTATTTTACTTTTATGAAATATATTTTCTGTACTATTTCAGTTAAGCTATATCAGTGGAATTTATTAACAAATTAGTGTGCATTACTCTCGCCATCACGTAACACCTTAGTGTGTGGGACCCTAGCCGGAGGGTTGCAAAAAAGATTTCTTTGAGGTTCCGATACCCCTTAACGCCAATCTTGCAAATCACATCCCCCAGATCGAAGAAAACATAACTGTCTTAGTGAATTAACAGGGATTAGCAGTCCTGGTGTCATGACGTTTAGATAATGCCTTGAAAATCGCAAAATCGACGCCATCTTGGCCTGGTGTGATATTTTTCGTTCAAAGTGACCTTTGATCCAAAAAATAAAGATTCTAAATTAAATTATTTTTCCGGGACGTGGGAAAAATATCATACCATTGAAAACATTTAAATTTAACCAATTAATATTCCCAGGGCAGCAGTGGTCACTTACAAAGGCTAGTTTCAACACATTAATACATTAGTTGTCAATTACAAAATTATGATTTACAAAATAATTGTTTCTTTATACAATAGTATGGGAATTACACACGTATTCAGTTAGCTTGCACCAATCAGGGTTCCTCACTTACACCGTAAAAATATATCTCTTAATTGTTGAATCCTTACTTAATCTTTCTCATTTATCATGCTTACCATCTCTCTTACTAAATAATAAAAGTTTAGTTAAATAATAAAGTTTTAAATAATAAAGTTTTATTTAAAATAATAAAGTTTTAAATAATTTAAGTTAAACTCTTGTACTTCCAAGTATAGTTAAGTATTTTTAACATTATGTGTTTATGCTGTCTCTTTGCATCACAACTTTACTTTTAAACAGTTATAACTCTTTAATTATAAGTAAGTAAAGTTATTTTTAAAACTTTAAACATTGAAATTATATCCCTACAAACAAAATAAAAGCATTAAAAAGGGAAATTCTAAACTATTAGAATTTCAACACAACAATAATCCTGCCAAAATAGTTTCATTTTTATTTGCCTAAATCATTGCTTTAATACCACTTTTTTAATATCCTTTCACAGAGTTTGCACCAATTTATCAAAATAGAAAAATTTGTATTAAGAAAATATAATTAAAAAATTAACCTTAATAATTAGCCATAATATGGAAATAAGCTAGTTTAGTCAATCTAATATGCAACATTTAAAAGATGGAGATGGATGGAAAAAGATACTAACATACTCTCAGTAATTTACGAGAACTAACTGAATTGCACAATTTATGACAAAATAATTAAGAAATTAACTGTAATAATTAACCAGAATATGAAAATAAGCTAGTTTAGCCAATCAAAAATGCAATATTTAGAAGATTGAGATGGATGAAAAAAGATACTTTTGAACCTTTGAAGAAGTATATTTATTACTTTAATAAAACAAGCGATTGCGATCTTAATTTACATTACACACGGCTGTAAATCTCCATGAATTTACATTAACCTAGACAGAAGGTAGTTTTCCATAAAAAAACTATGCAAATTCCTTAATCCATAGTATGAGATGAGAATGTTTCCCGAAGTTTATATATTTCTTCTTAGAACTACGGAGAATCCGTAGTGATCGGCATAAAATTTTAGGATAGCACATAAAAAATAAGAACATTTCAGGACAAGTATGATTCTTAAAATATTAATATAAATAATTCTTGAATAATACATTAAATATCAATGTACAAAATTCTTGAATAAAACATTAAATCTCAAAGTAAATTCTTAACTTTTCAAATCACATCTACATTTCTATGCAGTCACCAACCAAAACATCAGTTAGTTTATCAAGTTTCACTTTTACAGACTGTTAACCACTAAATTAATTTTTTTCTAGATCCGCATTTTTTAAAGTGTGTTCCGGGATTCCGCGATGTGATAGTTTCTTTTGAATGCATAATTTGGACCACAATGGCTTTTTTCTCATTTTAGAGTTCTGCTAACAAACTGAATTAGTTCCGCGACCCAAAAAATTTGAGAAATACTGTTCTAGATGATCAGTGTCATGTAATTTTGAACTAGCAGAAACAATATTCGCCATTCTAATTGTCACATAAACGGCTTAAATAAAAATTTGAAAACTGAACTAAAAATAAAAGATTTCAATAAACAAAAGTCCATGAAAAAGACAGTTGAAATAAAAAATTGTTGAAACAAAACACTTGCTTATCACATCTGAGATTGGAACATCAGAGAACAGGCATGAAATCAAAACAGCTGTGCACTCCATTTTTTCAAGACACCGGGCCAGATTGGAAGAAAGGAAATAAACAACCCTGACTCATAATGAAACACATAAAGAGCTATAATTGCTCCTGGAAGAAAATACACCATGCGACTCGCCTCATCTTGCACACCGAAGTTTATATATTTCTTCTTAGCTCGTTACTATCGAGGAACAAACTGCTGGTATACATGGTACATAATATTCTAATTTAAACAGATTAGAATGTATCTCATTGAAGTTAATAAGCTGCGAGAGCAAATTAAAATTTGAACGACTTCATTGGTATATTCATGACTTTGCTTAGGCCCATTAGTGTTGTAGATTGGTCATGAAAATTTTAATGTAACCATGAAGGTATTTAAGCAGAGTAGCAGTAGTAACAATGTCAAAGGCAATTGTAAACTGATACAAACTAATTGTAGAGGTGTAGAAAAAAGCAGTTCCAATTTAAGTCAAATCACTTTTTATTATGAAGTGAATCCATTGCATTTGCTTACATGATACTTCAGTAATTGTAACACAAAGCAAGCATACTATGTACAAGCATTTGAACTCTCAAGCTCAAGCGTAAGATTTCAGTATAGTTCCAAGCTCAGACACATTCTAGGTTTAAGCAATCCTTTGAAATACGCAGGTAAGTAGAACAAAAGCTTTTTAGACTTACGTTAACTTCGTGCATTTCCCGATGCCACCAATAGCTGGTCACACACTACTGCTAAAACTTTAAACTTCACGGATTAACATTGAACAGAGTCCACAACACAGAACAACATGATCTCGTTGACTGAGAACCATAAAAACATAAGATCCACCATTACTTGGATCAAACATCCGCGTCTACGATAAACATTATCGAAACATTCGACATTTCCGAACTAGACTCTAAATTCGGCAACAACCTTTACAAGGTCTGACGGCCAAGTCCGTCTGAGTGATCGATCTATCCATGATCCGATCGATCAAAGTGATCTCGATCCAACCATCGATCTGTCTGAAAGTCGATTTCACTTAAACCAAAAATGTCCAGCATTTATATCTGATGATGGGTGCGTTTCGGAACACAATCGTTACCAGCAACGCCCTCTGGATATGCAAAGCAGGATGCGTGAGCGGCGAGAAGGTGTTTTGCATGATAAGCCCAGTTTGTTCACAACGCAATTCGTTCACGAGAACAGAAAAAACCATTTAGGATAATGACGTCACGCTCTCGCGAAACGAGAATCGTGACGTAAACAAAACCAAGTTTCCGACACAAACTGACCTCTTTCCTTCCTCTGAAATACTCCCGAGGTGTTACGGTCTCCCACGCTTCTAGCTGTCGCTGTCAGTAGAGATTAAACGTGTCATTTCCCTGGTCCCGATTTGGCTTTGGAACAAATAAAAAATAGCCCCCACCCCCTAAATGAAATTTTGTTATGGATTTGCTATGATCCCGGGAATGGTAGAAATCCATACTAAAAAGCAGAAATCTGTGTTTCCGAGGAATTATACCATGTCTGGGTAATTGATAAATTTCAAACAAAAGAGCCGGAGAATTTCGTTAGTAATCCGGAGGCCAGAGAATTAATGAAAAATCCTGAGTCTCCGGCCAAAATCAGGAGAGTTGGCACGTCTGCAAACATTTTTATCAATTTAGCGACATTTCGCTGATTTCGACATTAGCTAAACACAATATATAAGTTTGAAAACTCTTTGTCAAAATAAATTAAAGTAATGTATGTGTGTGTGTGTGTGTGTGTGTGTGTGTGTGTGCAGTCCATAATTAATATAATTAAAAGAAAGATCAAATCTTTCATTTATAATATAAATTTTTATATCCATTTATTTATTATTTAAATCAAGAAAAAAAAAAGTAATTAACAAACACATTTGATTTAATTGCGTTGCTGAGCAACATGAATCTTCCTTATAGAATGCTAATAATTAAATAACCATTTTGTTTTCTTAATATTTTTCACTGTTGAGTAAGATCATGTGAAAAATAAATCGTGTTGATAGAGTTTTCATTTAAATTCAACCAAACTCAGATATAGAGTTTTAATTCACTTTCATGTTTTAAACCAGCGATTTCTAACCTTTTTTGTTTGGAGGAACCAGGGAGTTAAATAGGAGAACTCCTATGATAGTTTAGTTTTTCATTAATATCTCGATCACGCCTGGTCTTAGAAACTCGAAACTGGAACATTTCTTTTGTGATCAATAAGTAAACTGTGTGTTTTTCCTTATTTATGTTGGGTTTGGGGGCACTCCAATCCCGTGTGTCAGTTCTATGTTTCGGATTGACTGGACTGTTCATTTTGCTTTTTGATTGGCTCTGTCATGTGAACTTTGACTCCATAATTTGGGTACATATACCCCTTTGTTTCTTCCATTTGTGCCCATTTCATCGTTTTGTCTTTGGGTTTGTTAGTCTATCTAGCATTAAAGAAGAGGGTCCAATGTATCCTTGAACCAGCTGTATGTTACATTGTGCTTAATTATATTAAAGTTTTTCATATTTGTATTTGTTTTTAATTTTTTTATGGTGCTATTGTAAACTGTGTTATTTTGAACTTCAGTATAAGAGACACAGATTTTGGAATAAAAATTTTCCTTATTGCAATTGAATTCGATATTTTAATTTTTCAATAAATTGACTTGTTTTATCAATTACATTACTTGAATTTATTTCACTAAATAAATGATGATGTGCTACAGAATGCCACAATTGCAAAGGAAGTTTGCAAAAATTACTCTGGTAAACTTTAATTTTAGTCTTCTTGACTTTAATTTTCTAGTTTTATTATGAATCCTAATTTTGTGTTTAATTTAAGTTACATATCTTATTACTAGTATTTTATATAATATTTTGTCTTTTCAGCTTGACATTTCACAGTCTAAGAAAAATCTCTAGTGTATTGACTACCAGATCAGTTGATTTAAGGAACTCAACCAAACATGAATTGGCTTCACACCTAACAGATGTTTTGGCTGAATATTGTAATACACTAGTTGGTAAGCTTATATTTAATGCTTTTTCTTTATTAGATTTACTATAATATTGACTTAAAAGTCCTGGGAATTATATATCCATCATTAAACATATTTGTAGATATTCTCTTTTATTATTAGTTCATGTCCATAAGCGACAACTTAAAAAATCTACTGTAAACTGTAATTGGATCCTTAAACCAAGCCTTAATGGTTGAATACCAAAAAGGAATTCCCTAAAGTTAAGAAATTTAGAAAAAAAAATTCCCTGTCAAAGGAAATTTTGATCGGACTTGCTGCTGTTATTTTGTTTCTTCTGTGCAAGAACTAGTACTAAGTTGCATAATTTTCACTTTATTGATAGGTGGATACTGTTTAAAGTGGGATTTTGCATGCATAGCTTATAGTCCTGTGTAATGCTGAAATATCCTTTTCCATCCATAGTTTCTAATTATGTAAATTAAAAAATGCACTGGGTTCATTTATTTGTAGTATGTTTCATTATTAATTAATATTTTCATAAAGATTGTTTATTTTTAAGTGTGATTTCATGTGTATACATTAAATTTCAGTGTAATGTTAAAACATCCTTTTCCATCCATCTTATTCTTGATAGAAACTCAAATATCTTTAAGGAAACATAAAAATGAAAGATTCTTTTCTTTGAGTGATTGCATAATTAAATTTTTATTCCCTTATTTTCTAAGCAATAGAGTCCCAAAAGCATTTTTCTATCTACCTTCATCTAATTATACTACATTATAATTAGAGAACTGAACATCTTTTATTTCCTTATTAAATGTTTCTGTGTCTATGTGTCTGACATCTTACACCAGTATCTTTAAAATAGTCAAATTATTAAACTTTTATATTACTTTTTACAAATTCTAAACTAAACTGAAATTCTGCTACTTATATTTTTTTCTGTATGTTACATATTAAGATGTTTTAAAATCTTTAAGTGTATGTTATAGTTACATTATATTTTATTTATGATATTAAATTAAGATATACATTATATGCAGTAGCATGTACAAGAAGGTATCAGGGAGATGAAGAGTCTGCTCCTAGGTAATTTGATATCACTAGTGGGCTTTTCTTGCTCGCGGTCACTAAATATATAGCAGCCAGTGTTTGTAGCAATCAGCATTTTAGCAAGTTCTGAACTCACACAACATTCATAAAAGTCCTCACCCCTCCTGCTGTGCCTGCCCCCGAGTGCACAATCGCAAAAGAGCAAAATTGAGTTCAAATTTAGCTTGAAGCGGTCGAGTGGGTCCATCGCATACAACATAAAAATTGCGATAAGTGTTATTCCATGCATTTAAAGATCTTCAGGCGAGCGAAAACAGCCTATATCTTGTTTACCACTCGCCCCCCTACTCCATAAACTGTGCATGTGACCACATCCATCCCTCCTCTAAAGAACATACAGAAGACACAACGACTTTCCGTATGAAAATTATGAAATGATGATTTTAATTGTCAGAAATTAACAAATAAAATTACAGTAAAAGTAATTGAAGTTTTGTTGAACTAAGACAAAACACTTCATGATGACAAAATACTATAAGGTAGTGACAAAACATGGATTTATGTCTAGAAGATTTTCAAGCTATGATTTATTATGACTTTTGACAAGGGTTGATACAGAAATAGTGTGTTGATCAAATGAATTCAACTTTTCGTAATGAAACACCATCCAAAGCAACAATTTACCACTGGTTTAAAGAATTCCATCTTGGATGTAGAAGTCTCAGTTGTGAATTTTGTGAAGATTGACCAAGGACTGCTGTGACACCTGAAAACATTGATGCTGTGCAACAAATGATCACTATAGATCGTCATATCACATATTTTAATTTTACATATTTTTAATTTTACATGATCATTTAAAAGTCAAAAAGATATGTGCACATTGGATTCCACAAAATTTTATTCAAGCTCAAAATTATGCTTGTGTCAAATGGTGCAAGAAATAACTCGAAAAATTCAACTCTGGTGCCTCAAAACATGTTTTTGACATTGTGACAGGTGACAAAATGTGGATTTATTTCTAAGAACCCGAAACAAAACAGCAATTTACTGTTTAGATGTTTATAAATTAACCAAATCCTACACAAGTTGTTCGTGCATAGTGTTTCAAACAAAATGATTGCTTTGTTTTTTGATAAATCCGGTCATGTTGCAATCTTGCTTTGGAAGATTGTGGAATAGCAAGTACTGATTGATATGACAATTTGTTTGCCAGAAATAGTTGCTCACATCAGAAAAAATATAAAACATTGCATCATTCTTCATGAAAATTCAAGCTCACACACAGTATTTCAAACTACCAATTATTTGAAACAAAAATTAAATTGATATGATCAAGGTTCGTACTCACTTTGGAAATCAGGAAAACCGGGAATTTGAAAGTGAGCTAACATGTCAGGGAAAATGCATGGAAAATCGATTTTTTGTTCAACATTCTGGAAAAATCAGTGAATTTTCAACTTGCCAACCTAGAGATGTCGATTTTCTACAGATTCTTCGTAGTTTCTATGGAAAACATCATACTACAAATTACGGAATTTGCATAATTTCCTATGGAAAATTGTTTTCTTTAAAGACCAATGCAAATTTACGGCCGTGTGCACAGTAATGCCAATCAAATTAACGTGCCAAAAGGAATTTACCGCAGAGTGGAATGTAAAAGATCACTTTTTCATGGAAGTGATAAATGTACTTCTTAAAAAGTTGTTAAATTTGGTATAAATCGCTGAGTGGTTAATTTTATAATTATTTTCGCATAAAGAATGCAATTCAGTTTATGTTCTCATGAATCACTAAGAGTTGACAAGTATCTTTTACCATCTATCTCCATCCATCTTCTAAATATTGCATATTAGATTGACTAAACTAGCTTATTTTTATATTCTAATTAATTATTAATGTTAATTTTTAACTATTTTTGCATAAACAGCACGATTATGTAATTCACTTTATATTCTCGTAAATCGCCGAGCGTGCATTAGTTTCTTTTCCATCCATCTTCTAAATGTTGCATATTAGATAAACTAAATTAGCTTTTTAGTTATTATTAAAGGTTAATGTTTTAATTATTTTTGCATATATTCACGTCATTCGCTGAGAGTCTGTTAGTACATTTTTCCATCTATCTTTTAAATGCTGCATATTAAATTGACTAGACTGGCTTATTTTTATATTTTGATTACTTATTAAGGTTAATTTTTCAATTAATTTTGCATAATACATATTTTCCTATTTTGAAAAATCGGTATGAACCCTTTGAAGGAATAGTTTCCAAAAGTTGGTATTAAAACAATGATTTAGACAAATAAGAAGCAGCTATTATGGCAAGGATATATTAAAATAATTTTATGTATATGCATTTTTTTTTATTATGTGAGCTTATATTTCATTTCTTAACCTGACTACTGAAGAAGTCTTAAACCTGCTGATATTTTCTTTCTTCACTACTGAATTCTTCATCAGCTGAGTGTTATCACTATAATGATTGAAGCTGTTAAGTTTCGTGATCATTGAGTCATAAATAATCCCTTTTATGCGTGATTAGGTAAACTTTTGTCTTATGCTGTCATAAAAAATATGAAATTTGAATCGAAAAGGTTTTCACTCGAATTTCAAAAAATTCTATCTAGTTTTAGGTTTTTCGATAACAAAGCCGGATATAAAGTTTTGTGAAAATCCATCATTATTTGTGGCAGCTATCGTGTACACTAACAGTCAACCACAGATGGATATTACTCTAAAAGAATCTCGAAATAGAAAATATTTGTGTAAACAATACTTTCTCTATTCTATAGTATGAGAAAGTAAAAATATAGAGTCATTTTGCCAGTGAATTGAAGTGTGAGTGTGTGTGTGTGGGGGGGGGGGTTGAAAAAATACTCCAGAAAAAATGCCTATTGATAATCATGTACAGACAGTCGATCATGCAATTAAAGGTCTTGAACGAAGAAACTTCTTAACCAAACATAAAATAACACCCATCTACCTACAGGATAAAAGAAAAACTGCTTTCCCACAAACCAAAATTAATGAAACAATAAACATTAGTTCAAATGTTTAAACAAAATTATAAAATGTAAACCTTCTTTTTTCTTTTTCTTTTTTGTATATGTATACTTTTTCTTAAAAGTCCAGATTTTTTAATTGTTCTGTATATGCAAATAAAATTGTATGCAAATATGGAATATTTTAAGTTATTTTGAATGTTTTTTTCTCACTGTTGTGTATTCATGGTAAATATCAGTTAAATCTCAAATTATTTTTTGAAATTGGCATTGAAATAGTAGTACACAGTACCTAGAATTTTAATGAAAATAGCAGGGGAAAACCTGGAAAACTCGGTTAATTTCATTTTGAGAAATGGGCATGAACCCTGTTGTTGATGTTGAAACCCAGACCGTCCGACCTACCAGAAAGGTGTAAGGTAACTGTTTGGACGGTCGGGAAGTGCCACCCAATTTAGACCGGAACCCAGTGGGGGAGGCATCCACAGGGACCGTACCCTCCTTCCCCTACCACCAACCTCTCGGAAGGGCATGAACCCTGTGTGATGAGTCATTGTACTTATTCGATTTAGCACCCACTGATTTTTCTTGACCCCCAACAATCAAAAATAAAATGCATGGTCAACAATTTAACAGCCCAGAAGAAGCCGTTGAAGCTTATAAATTACATGTTTCTGTTATACCAACTTCTGAATGGCATACTGATTTTGAAAATTGGTTTATTCTAATGAAAAAATCTATTGATGTTAAAGATGAATATTTTGAAAAGCAATAAAGTGATTTATTTCCATACAAAAATATTTTGTGTATTATTTTCTAAAAACTTGAATATTCTATGTACTATATAAAATATTTTTCTCATTCAGTAGGCATTTTCAATGTTATAGTGAGCTACAATTTGTTTTTTAAATGCATGCATTTTTTGTGTAATGTAAAAAGAAAAAATCCCTATTTTTCAAGTTATATTGAACAGGTTACTCTTTAACTTGTAAAACGCCATAAAAAATAGGCACTGTGCTATGTACTCGATTTTTAATACTTTACAACATAATTAGTCTGTTCTCATGATAAATGCCGTAAAAATGATTTTATCAAAATGAAATTTTAGTATGTTGTTTAAACAGCCTGTGGGACCTATGGTGATATAAATTAATAATGTCACCCAATTAGTTTTGGATTGAACCCTATGGGACCTAATTTTTATTTTCTTATGTTGGCTTAGAAAAATCATCTGATATCTTAAAAAAGTTCAGTGTCGCATCTAAAAACATAGGAATTCATAAGCTAGCTACATTACTTAATAGATGCACAAGCACAGGACAGCATTTGAAATCAATTTTATGTGGGAAAAAAAATCGTTGTATTTATTCAAAAGTCTCCATCTCAAAATGCATACTCTCCCCAACCTTCAAGTTGGACAGATCAACAAAATTTTTCAACCCTGATGCTTAGGCATATTTTCTTTAGCAATTTGTTTTAAATGTTTATAAAATTTTATATTTTTAGTGAATAAGTTAATATCTCTGCAATTTGGTAATCAAATTTTATGACAAATTGATAATGGAATTACAGTATACTTTTATGAAATAAGGACCAGATATGACCATACTCTCTATGCAGAGATACCTTTTGTGCATGATTGTGTATAACAAAAACTACCATATACATGTTATAGGTTAAAAAAACTAGTACATAAAACTTGTCACGGTTCACCAAGTTTTACATCGCACACTATTTCAATTTTCTCAGTCTTCTGTATCCACTGATGATTTTTGACGTGTCACAATTTTCAGCATTTAATCTACACAAAAGTTATTTGTTTTCAATTCTATATTAACGTTTTGTTTGTTTACCTTGCAGTTAAAATACTTTTCTGAATTTTCATTTATTTTTGTTTTACTTTTAGAAACTGAAACATTAGTTCCCGCTTCTGGAAATCAAGAAAGTCAACCTGCCATAGTAAGTACATTTCTGTTCCTAATATTATTTTGTTTTTCCATTTACTTAGGGAGTTAATAAAATTTGCCTCATTTAAACAGCAATCTTGCTAATATTTCAATTTTTAATTGAGTTATTTAATTTTTTATTTTAAATGCTTTTATAGGATGAATTATAGAGTATTAGTTTAGTTTTAATATTTCTTTGTGTGGTTATGAAAAAAATAATGAATAAAACTTAATAATTTTATCTACCAAGCAATAATATATGTTAATGATTCTATCTTGCTTTTGAACATATTAGTTTTTCGGTAAATGCATAGTATTCTTTAAAAACTACTTATTTATTTAACATTTAGTGAACTTAAACTTTCTCAAAATAGTCTAATAGGATTTTTTATTTGTTTTAAAATTTTGCAATTTGTTTCAGTATCTTTGTTTATACTTAGTTGCTGACTATTATTTATCTCTGTTATATAGACAACAGTTACTGCAAGCACTACTAATAATTCAAATGTGGAAAGCATTGTCATTACTCCTGTTATAGAAGGAATTCAGTCAGGTAAGTTATATTTTTCCTTTCTACCTCTTAAATATTATATTCATAACTTGTAGTTATTCTAAATGCATTTGCAGCAGTAATTATGAGCAGTTTTTATTGTGTATGTGTATTCATGCACCTGGGTACTTTCCAATGGATCAGATATTAAAGCTTAACAATTAAATCTAATCTGTCTATTAATTTCAGATTTGATGTGTGGCTTTCAGATAAGAATTTGACAAATTTCAAAAGATCATGGAAAATCCAAAACCTGCAAGTCATGGAATTTAAAATCTCAGATTGATTTTTTTTTTTTAATTATTATTATTATTATTAAGTTTTAAGTTTCTTGGATGTGATGTGCTGTCAGTTATATTGCATATTTTGCTTGTTGCCATATAAATATTATATTCTAACTCTAAGGATCTTTTACCTATTCAGTTCAATTTCTTAAGTCTGTTACGTTTTCTCTGAAATTTTCCACATCTCTTCTTATAATAAAGCAGAATGTGTGTTTAACGGGGAACGCTTCCTTGGCGATCCACTCGGTAACGCTTCTAGGGACAATCTACTCCTCAAACTCGGACGTGAATCTATGGAAGAATCAAAACAGAAATGTTTTACACTTGCCGTCATCTATCGGCCGAAAAATTTATATCTCACAAGTAGAATCAATTAAAAACTGCCTCAATAATATTCTTAAAAAAGCTTCTTTTTGATTTGTGATGCTCTTTGAAGCATTTGAAGTAACTTTCATTTTTTTCCAAGTTCATCCTCGCAGATAATTGCCCTACCAGATGTGAGAGAGATTGTAAACAAACCATGGATGTGATTCTTTTGCGGTGATTCATTCGCCTTGTTAATTGGAGATTCTTTACAGTAATGTTTTTTGATATTCTTATATATTAAGATAAAGACAAACAGAATTGATTTAATTATAATGTTTATTTATTTTCGTATATTTAAATATTTTCATCAAAAATAAAATACTCAAAATGATATGAGTTTAGGAAGTGTTTGATTTTGCTGTTGGCAATTGGCAACTTTAGTTTGTATTTTCGTTTTTAAACAGTTTTGTTATTATTTTTTCTGTAATGTTTCTTTAACAGTAACAATTCTTCTTACAGTAACGATTTTTGATATTCTTATATATTAAGATAAAGACAAACAGAATTGATTTAATTCCGTTGCGTGTTATGTGTTAGAAGTAAGGGTAATCTTCATATCTTAGCTCAAAATGATAGAACAGCTAATATTGTGTATCTAGAAGCTCTTCAATGTTAATATTAATAACGGGGTATTAAATGATAACATAAATTATACTTAACATAAATGATTTTTAACATAATTTATATGATATTTTACAGAAGTTTCTCTTCTCTTACTGTACATACATTTTTACATGCTTTCTAATTTAGCCATTTCTACAAATATTATGTCAAAAAGGCCCATATTTTATATACTTGATGTAATTTATAAATTTTGGCTGCAAAGAACTATGCAATTTTTTTTTGGGGGGGGGGGGGGGTGAACACCGAATGAGGAAATATGCCTGTAGCAGAACCCTCCTCATTTAGCGGTGTGTAGCAAAAGGGGTAACACATCCATGTACTGTTGTGAATAAAAAAGCTTATTATTTATTTTTCATATTTTACTTTTAATGTAAATATAAGTTAATAAAGTTTCTTTTGAATGTATTAATATGCTCTATTTCTTTTTACTATTTATTATTACATTGCTTATTACACTTCAATATTAAAGTTTCTATTTTATTTTAATAATGTTTCTTTTACTAATTGCTTTTCCTACAGTTTGGCCTGTGCACATTACTTAGTTGTTAACCGTTAAAAATTATCAACAATCAACTCATTTTCTAAAACTTCACTTACCTTTACCAGAACTAAATCGAGCACAGCCAACAAAGAAGCACAACCAATTTTATGTTAAATTAAAACTTGCTTTATTAACAACACTTTTAAAAACAAACAAAAGAAGTTACAAAAATTTAACACCTTCCAAATTGCTAAACTTAAAGTATCGTATAGTGGCTAGATTAGTACATTGCATTTTAGAATATGATCAATTAAATTTAAATTCAAGACCCAGTTATCAATTTAATTCCCAGTTATCAATTTTAATTCCCAGTTATCAATTTAATTCCCAGTTATCAATTTAATCCCCAGGCTCAGATTCCACTCTGGTATGAAGACCAGAGTTTGGTCTGCCTGAGCTGTCCACCACCAAAAAGTTAAATTTAAATAAAAATATTTAGAACTACAAATTCATTACATTACACAACATAAATATTCAACCATAGGAGACACATATTATTGGCAACTATTGGAAAACATTAAGCACAAGGCTTTTCACGTCACATGTTAACTACTAAACTTCTTGCTTAAAACTCACTGGAAACATTACACACAAGGCTTTTCATGTCACATGTTGACCACTAAGGACTTATGAGAACTATTGGAAATATTAAACACAAGGCTTTTCACGTCACAGGTTGACCACTATGGACTTTGATGGACACAGTGTCATCAATAGAAGCACATTTCAAGATCTTAGCCATACCTCCCAGAGTCATTCCGATCGCAGGATTTCTGTTGCATCGGAATTTATTAAAGCCAACACTTTGTAAATTCAAAGAAACTAAGCTTGCGTGAGAATTTGCCATGGATTTCAAAACACCTTTCCGGCGAGCCCGGGCGCTCAGCATGAGCCCCGGCTCGGCACTCCAAATTTTCTTCTAAACCTCTCTGATCTGCTCTTAGAATCGTACTAAAAACTTGCCAACCAAATTTTCACTTCCCAAAAACACAAGGCTTTTCACAGTCACAGGTTGACCACTATGGACTTTGATGGACACAGTGTCATCAATAGAAGCACATTTCAAGATCTTAGCTATACCTCCCAGAGTCATTCCGATCGCAGGATTTCTGTTGCATCGGAATTTATTAAAGCCAACACTTTGTAAATTCAAAGAAACTAAGCTTGCGTGAGAATTTGCCATGGACTTCAAAACACCTTTCCGGCGAGCCCGGGCGCTCAGCATGAGCCCCGGCTAGGCACTCCAAATTTTCTTCCAAACCTCTCTGATCTGCTCTTAGAATCGTACTAAAAACTTGCCAACCAAATTTTCACTTCCCAGGAGCTGCCAATCTTGGCGAGTGAAAAACTTGAGCCTCACACAGAGCGCCTATACATACCCCCGGGAATTAAAAAAAGACACTTCGCAACGAACCGCGTGGCATGAAAATGCCACCAAGCTAGCTACCACGTTTTCCCGCCAAAGTTCATTTCTCCGTTGCGCCAACCCTACGGAATGCCTCGGCACCCACCAACATGTGGAAAAAGCATCAACTCAACTGATAAGCCATGAAATGGCCAAAAAGGAGTGTTATTTTTCGCTTTTGGAGGAATATAATTGCTGCTTGAAAGTGAAGGCGTAAGGCCGAAAAGGAAAATTACGGGGGCACAGGCGAATAAGTAAAGGATTCTATGAATACATTTAGCGTTTGTTGATACATCGCGTGCGTAATTTGGAATATAAAAATGTATGAAAGGGATGATAAATAAACGTTAATACGAGATAAATGGACGAAATATTCAATAACCATAAATTTATTTTGAATTTTGAAGGGAAGGGGGAAAGTTATGAATTTTGAACATTAAAAATCTTAGAAAATTAAAATCTCTGAATCTAAGCACAACAGTACTCTACCTCAAAAAAGGTGGATGTGAAAATGAGTACAAAGGAGTAGCATTTTCTTTATTTTTACACTTCAAAACATATGGTCACAATTACAAGGTTTAAACACATGATATAAATGTTTTTCTTTATTATTTTATTTCTTGCCCAATTATGTTCTTATGTTCATCAAAGATTTTTGATGTTTTATTTGACTTCTCCCATTTCGCCTAACTACGCCGACCAACCATCATCTGGTACAGCTATCGATTCTCACTCTAAAAACCACCTGATTGGCCTGCAGGGCCCAACCACTTCCATTCTCATGCTGAGAGATAGTCTTTTAACGAGCAGCATCCCGTTAGACACCCAGGGCCCGCCCACAACTTTGGTAAAAAATTGATATTTGCACATTTTCTGGTAGCTGTACCAGACGAAGGCTGGTTTCCGTAGGTAGAAAACTAGGAAAGTTGAGGAATTCTACTGTTTAGTTGATCAAGAATCCTATTCTACCAAAATTTCCTGATGGTTTGAAGCTTTATTAAATTCCTAATATTAAACAAATGCTTACAATTTTTTAAATAATGATTCCATACCAACCAGATTTACTCCAAAAGTAGTTGATGTTATAATTTCAGAATTAAAAATTTCTCAAAATAGCAAACTTTTAACATGCTTTAGATTACATTCAGAAACTATTGAATGTGTGTAAATAATATTCCCAGATTTTAGCACTAAAACATGCAACTGGCAATAAACAGTTGTTTATTTATACCTCATAGATAATCTAAATATTGTGTTGAATATGTAAAACACATGGCAGCTTTAATGGGCTTATATTCAGATCATTAACCCCTTGCCTGTGGAGCATATTTCAGGAAAATGGGTCAAAAATGGAAAAAAAATTTTATGCTTTCATTTTGTGCATTATAACATTTAAAAAGGTTAGAAAAATTTTATTTCGTAAAAATATAAATTTTTATATGAAATAACTATTATATTTAATATTTTGAAATACATGTGGAAAATTAATGGATTATATTCATATTTTACTCAAAATTGTTTAATTATAGCAAAATAAATCAAATAATCATTTGAATTTCACAAATCTTTTATAGTATGATATATAAGACAAATATGACACGGCACACAAGCCGACATCACACTCTTTATTGGTGTATATCCCGCCTAATCAAGCTAGCTGATCCCGCCTACTTCCAAAAAAAATTTGGACAAGTATTGCCTACTATTGGGAAAACAATGAATTATATTGTAGAACATTTCATAAAACAAAACGGACTCAATTCGGGATCAACGGAATAGAAACACTGATTTTCCACTTGCCCGAAGTCAGTTTGGGCATTCCAAATTTGGCGCGGATGGGTTGCCCGAACTGGATTCGGGCAGCACAGGCAAGGGGTTAAAAGTCATTAACAATACAGTAAAATATGGAGGTATTGTTAATGTTACATCAGAAAAAGTTTTGTTATGTAGTGTTTTTATAAATATACACTTAAGAAATTTCTAATAAACCTTGGGAATGAAAATGTAATTATGAATTCTGCCGATGTCAAAATAAAAAATTATGGCATACTGCTTAGTATACTAATCTTAATGTATACTACTAGTGCCTATTCCAAAACAGTATTCTTTAGAAATTGAAAATTTATAAATCAAATCAAACTTTTCAAATGGAAAGTCAAAATAAAATTTTGTGAAAAAAATTGGTGAATAGGTTGGCAAAAGTAATCAAACATATGTTAATTACTTATTACCAAATACTTACGACTCATCTATCAAATTCAAAAGTAGTTTACTGATTGATAAAATGGTTAAACGTCTGATTGATTTATAACTGTAAATGTCAATATTCAGATATTTAATTTTCTGTCCTGCGTTTTAGACCAACATACCAAACAGCATGAAACAAATAAGAAAGCATTAAACTAAGTGATTGGTAATAGAATTTTTTTAAGACAATTCACATGATCTAAGCCCCTAAACCTGGTAGAACGTACAGTGTGAATTGGCAAGAATATGCATAAAGTGGAGTCACAACCAGTAGAAATTGAAAATGGATATTAAAAATCCTTAGTATTACCCAGAAACATAAAACAGAAAAACATGGATATGTAATGGTTTGAAGATGAGATGTGAAAAACCTAAGAGTATTTCCATTACCATAAATGCTCTCAAGAGCCAGCCTTGACATAGAAATACATGGAATTTGGTCTATATTTGCTCATTGTAAAGTAAAAATTACTACAGAAATTGGGCAGATTATCCGATGCAGAAATAGAATTATAAAAGCTGGTCTCAAAAACAACAGAAATTAACCAAAATGTAAGACTAATTCAATATAAACAAGAAGGATCAATCATGCTTAAAGCGTTGATTATGAGACACTCTCCAAACTTCAATGCAATTTTATTTAAACATCTCTAAAATGCAATTCATTCCTCGGTAATATTTTAAAACTTATCACAATACTACATTAATTTATTATATTTGAAAACTTAAACCTTCATCGAAAAAAATGAACTTCATTCAAATGACGGCATTGAAATATAAATCGCCTGGTTTAAACATCTCTAAAATGCGATGCATTCCTTGGTAATATTTTTAAAATCATCATAATACTGCAATAATTTATTATATTTGACAACTTCATCGAAAACAACTGACATTCATTCAAATGACGTCATAGAAAAAATAACACGCCTGGCTCTCTCTATAAAAGCAGCATTTCATTCATAACATTTTCCCAATCATTTCATTCATCACAGTACTAAAATAATTTATTTTATTTAAAAACTTAAGATCATGAAACTACAAGTAATTAAACTCTATGCTTAAAACTTCATTGAAAAAAATCACCCTTCTCTCTGTAAAATCAATGAATATTTCATTCATATCAGCTATGCAGACTCCATGAGCTAAATACTTTTGCGTTAAAAAAATACAACAATTCTTATACAACTCATCCTACATAGTTTGCTGTTTACATTTTACATAAGTGAAAAATAGGCTTCGTTGTAGAAATAATCAAATTTGGATGATCATTTAAACTCAAATATATTGTAATTGTATTGTTTCAGTATGTAGATGCACAGAATTTAAGCAAAAATAATGCAGTTTTAGAACAAATACAACACTCAATATGAATTAAAAAAAACTTTAAAAATCACGATTTTGAAACAAAATGGATGCCATACTATATTTTGAAGTGGGTCACGTGATCGCTTCATATAAGACGTATAATTATTATTTTAAGTTTTATTTTATAAAACTGCTGAATATATTTTGCTGAAATTTTTTTTATATATTTTATGGAATGATTTGAATATTACCTAAAATTTTCGAAGCAATTTGTGAATTTTAAATCCGCTTAAAAAATGTTTGAAAAATTAGGTCCCATAGGGTTCAATATATTTCATTTTTTCAACCCGGGTTCATTCCAAACTAAATGGGTGATATTATTCATTTATATTCCCATAGGTCCTACAGACCGTCTGAACAACATACTAAAATTTCATTTTGATTAAGTCATTTTTACGGCAGTTATCGTGCTAACGGACAGACAGAGACAGAATGAACAAAGTCATAACCACTTTTCAACTTTGTTGTAAAGTGTTAAAAATAATAAAATAAAAATGTGTAAAATCAATAAAATGATGAAAATTCTCGAATTCACATGCTAAGTGCATGCAAACTTCCAGTACACTAGACTATAAGCAGTTGTGCGTAAGTCTAAGTAAGTGTGTTGCAATTCACCATTGTCAATTGCAACACTTATTTAGGGTGTATTACACCTGCATTGTACAATTGGCATAGTTGTGCATTAAGAAAACAGAGCATACACCTTTTTTTTTTTCTGTAAGAGAAATAGTGATTTAAATTTAGTGGTTCTTAATTCTGATAGCAACTATTTCATTATAAAATTATAAGATTTTACTTGTATGATGCATGAATTATTACATATGAAAGCTAGAATCAATATCTTTTTGTTCTGTGTATAAACTGTGCTTTTATTTATACAAAATAATGTTATTCAAAAGAATGACCCTTTAAAAGTTTCCTAAATTTTTATTAAAATTTCTCGATTTCCTACTTAAAATTAAAAAAATATATGCTATGATTTCTATAAGATGTTCTGTTTAATTAATTTTATTGAATTTCAAAACAATTATGTTTAAATTTTATTCTGTTTTTTTAGGTGCTGCACCTACATCTTCATCTGCGGCAAAAGCAGCTTCTGCTGTAAGTAGTCCCATGAACATTGTAAGTTTACCATTTCATTGCAAATAAAAAAGAAGCCATGTTTTTATTAATGTTCATGATCTCCACAATTCTTGAAAGTGCTTGACTCACTTGAATAGTTTTGAAGATATGGTGCTGGTAACAGAAGGACTCAATCTTGCATATTCTTAGGGCATTTTTTGCTATATTTGTAAAATTTTTATTTCTCCTGAGCATTAAATATTTCTCACTTTTAATTTTATCCTAATTTTAAAATGCCTATCAATTGTTTCATCACTTAATTTGCAATTTTGACGATTTTATCATATTTTGTATTACTTAGACAAAAGATAAAAAATGTATTGCTTGAAAAAACATTTCCCTGACAAACTTAAAAGTAGAGATAGATAAATACTATTTGTGAATATCTCGAATACTAGAAAGTATTTGAGATTAGAGATCTCTGCTATCACGACATTAGAAGAAATTAAAATACCTCAAATATCGTGCCATGTCATGAATAACAGCAGATTCTGGAATGAAAAATTAGAATAATCAAGAAGAAATTCAAAAGTACGTAGAAGAAAGTTTGCTTCCACTAAATAGAAACATTTTTGACTAAATAAACAGTCTGTATCCTCACTTAAAGCGATTGTTTTTGAAGTACTTAATTTGTGACACAAAAAAACTGACTAGATCCAGAACATGTTAAAAATCTGCAGTTTGTAAGAAAGATTTTCAATTATTGTAGTTAGGTAGTATTGTAAAGTACCTAAAATAAACAACTGTAAAATAATTAAACTTATTACCGAAGTAACGTTTTATGGTATTCGAATATTCAAGACATGGTTAATATTCAATTTCTAGAAAAATTTTATTTGCTCATCTTTACTTAAAAGTCATTGAGAAAATTTTAATTTTCTTATCTCTAAATTTTTTTACTGTGTGCTAAAACTGTGGGTTTCAAAAACTTTTAAGTGGGGAATAATTCTGTAAGTGGCTTCTTGAAATATTGCTTAGAATTGGAGAATTTATAATATATATAGTCAATATTGTTGTTACATTGGCAAAATGTATACATCACAATATTGCATACTATTAGGAAATTTATTAATTTTTCTTAGTATATTATAATTTTGTTTGCTAGTATTCATGAAATACAGCATTTACAAAGTCAGAAATCACACTCACTGCAGCGACCTTGACACTGAAGAACGTTAAAAGCATGAAACCAGTCCACTGATGCTGGTTGCTGCATTTTTTCAAGGTTTCAAGGAGAAACAATTTACGGAGCACCCGAGGCAGCCAAAGGCTGCCTATACATCTCCGATCATAAGGGTTGGCTGGGAAATAGTAATAAAAGGATTTTACACGAGAAGAGGTTTCATAAAAGAAATGGGCGGTGCTCTTAGATCCTGATTGTGATCAATCATAATCGGGAATTGTGATGAATCACAATCGAGGTCTGCCGAGTCACATAATTTGGAATATGAGGAACAAATTTTTCTCGAGAAATGAAAGGTGTGTGTGTGGGGGGGGGGGGGGGGGATCTAACTGTGCTCCAAAGAGTACCGGCCTTGAAGCAATGAAAAACTGCGTTTAAATAAACGTGGTTGCTGCATTTGTGAGTTTGATTCTTACTTTTAAGAGCAGCACCTCTATTAACAGATTCTATTACTGAAGTCATTTAAGTATCATTAGTTATTTGTATTGAATAAGATTTTCATTAATTCTCTTTAGTACCTGGGTGAGAAATCTGTGACCTTCTCAAAAAAATTTTAATTTATGTATATTTTTTTCTTAAAAATGTTTCTGTATCTCCTTATAAATTATGTCAAATCATAGTTAGGACTTGGGTCAACTTAATCACTCTTATTAAATATATTAAAAATGTAAAACTCATTCAATTATCATAAATTACTATTGATTCAGAAATCAGTGTTGTTAGAAATTACACATCAGCTATTAAACCATGTGATTTCTCACTATTAGTTAAATTAAATGAAATCGGAAAAGTAAAATGATTATTAATATGTTAGAGCGTTAATGAAACCATAGCATATGTGAAAATTAAAAATCAATTTAACTACATTGGCAATTGATATCAAAGGCAGTGGCCTGCCACAAGCCTAATCCGCTTCCAAATATAAGCATGTTTGTGTTTCTTTCCATCAATCTACCTTTATCATTTTGCTTTATTTTTTCATTTGCTTCCCATCATGTAAAAAAAAAATGCTAAATGAAAATATTGAACTTTTAATGATTGAGTAAGAATTGCAATATTATCTTGTATTTAATAAGGACAAAATAATTTGCTTGCTCTGTGACATGCCAAACTAAAAGATGAATCCCAAAATATTGCATTCTCGAAATGTATATAAGAAAAGTAAAAGCAGTTAGTTATTCATATATAAGTTGTATATAAAGTAGATTTTCCACTGAAAATGTGCATTTTGTATCATATAGAATAAAAAAAATTTTGAATGTGGCCTTATTGTGGTGCAGTTTACTTCAATGTGTCTATAACATGAAAAAGCTCCCTACCCCTGTTTTAGTATGTTTAGTAATTGCAGTTTATATCATTTTAAAGTAAGAAGTCAAAAATAAATATGTTATTTGATGTGCTGCTAAAAATGGCTAGTAGAAACAGTGGAATCTAGTAACTACCGACTCTAAAACCTAATTTATGCTATACTTTTATACACATTTTGCAAATCTCTAATAAGTATGTACTTTATGCTTTTATAATTGTGAGAAATGGGTAAAAAGAGCTGTTAAAATCTATCATTGCAAAACAGTAATGTTTCTATGATATTTTCAGTCTATAGTTGATACCCGATCCATAAGCTCTCCTGCAGTCAGCACTTCTTCCTCAGGTAGAGGCAGTAGAAAAAGAAAAAATCAGACAGTTCGACAGTTGGTGTCTGAAAAGAAAATTGCTCCTTCTCCTCAAACACAACCTGCTGATTCATCTCAGTTTGCTGATATTAATTTGCCAGAAATAGAGCAATATCGACAAATATACGGTGCAAATTTAAATGTTTGTAAGTTGTCCTTTTTTTCCCATCTTTGTTATAAAAATAGATAGTTTTATTTGTATTTTAAGGTTTAAATTTTTTAATTCTAAATAAATACATGGTCTGAATGACAAGAAAAGTAGGTATTTTTGTATTACTTTGTGGTGTTCAGGAAATTTGAATTGCAGCCTTTATTTTATGTCATCAAATTATATATTTTAGTGTGCAAAGTTATAAAAAGATATACCTAAACATTGGTATCAAATTATCCATATTGGATCCAGACTAATTATATTGAAACTTTTAAAAGAAATAACCATTTTATATGTAATTTGTTTTATTTAAAAGTAAATGACATTCTTTACAGAACAATAACATGCACCATACTTCTGACATTGCATGTTCTTTTCATCTAAAATTTTAAAAATCATAAAATATTTAAATATGTTTGCTGTAAGTACTTTTAGCCAAAAACAAAGGGCACTATGGATTAGTAGTTATCATGACCCATTCTCGGAATATTAGAAATTTTACTTTTGCTTATAGATCTAAAAAAATCAAGCCATTTGATTAAGGCTCTCTTTTCTCCTTTTTTTTAATCACTTAAATAGTAGAATGTTATTTAACTGATTAAATTTAAAATATGCACTTTTATATTTTGTCCCATTCATTCCAGATGGGACAAAGAAATTTTGGTCATTTTTATTTTTACAAACAACTTCTATGATTTATTAATTTGAAAAATATAAAATATTCTGTTATAAAATTGGTAATTCACATCTAATTACTTTATGAGCCCAATGTTTTTCTTTCTAATCTTTCAAAATTTCCAAAAGATGTCTTCATCACCAGATACCGATTTTATCATATAATTCTGGCGACATAACATACATGAGTTTTCTAGGTGATAAATTTAATAAATACAAAATAGTTTTCCTTTAAATTAACATCATAACTCTCATCTAAGATGATAGTCCTCTATGTGTCAATTACTGCATTACACACACAAAAAGGGAAAGTGAATGGACTGTATTAATTAAGACTAATCTTTATTGCATACATCTATGTATGTGCAACTATACAACTTCGGCTCTGACCGAGAAGCTACATATGCTTCTTTCTACCTAGGTGTTGCTATGCATTACGGCAACAAAAGATATCATGACAACAATCTATAGGTTCATCTGAATCCTGAAATTTTAAATCTACACGGTACTCTCTACTTTTTTCATTTTCCATTTTATGTATCTTATGACATGACTCATCTAGTTACGATTTATAAGATAGTCTAATTAAACACAAAAGCAACAGTATGTATGCTCAAGTATATTCAGAAGAAAAAAAAAATGTATATTTTTATTATTTTATTTAAATGTGGAAAATGCATTCTTTTAATCTGCTGAATACGCGCAAGAGGTTTTCTAGCAGCAGGTTCTAGATTTTTTTTTCTATATTAAATTTAAAATTCTTATATTAACAAATATAATTGGCTTTAAATTTACTCAAAATAATGAATGGGACTGCCCCTTCACTGCTTCACTTTGTGTCCCATTCTGAATGTCATACATTTGATTGTAAAATTCAAAATCAAAAGTATGTGACACCATTATAACCATACTTAATCTAGCAATTTTCTGAGTAAAAGTATGAGGATCATTATTTTAAAACTATTTAAACTTTAAAAAATCACATAGTTTATTTTTAACTTTAAGGTGTTTATAATTACTTACTTTTTAGTCCTGAAAACTCTTAAACTGTAATTTTTTGGATCATATAAGCAGCTATTTTTCTACTGATTTGTTTGAAAAACAATAACACAAAACTCAATTTGTTGGTCAAATCTAAAACTAAAATACTATTTAGTTAAGGATTTAGGACTATTGTCCCATTTATGCAACTTCTTTCCTTTAGATCAAGAAATCCTATTGATATTCAGTGAGATATGGATATAAGAAAGTTAGAGTTGGGCACATCAGGTCTTTTTTTATAATATAATTCAGTTTTCATTTATTTTAGCAAATGATATACACTTGATTTTCTTAACAAAAAATATTCTAATTACTTATATTTTTGCATTTGTAAAATCTTGCTTCTTATTCCAGATCCAAGTGTTCCAACAATCACTGGAATTGCCTCATTTAGTTCACCTGTATCTCAGACATTTCAACAATTTTCTCAAAGTTTGGGATTTCCTATAGTTTCACCATACCCTCAATCATTGCAAGTGCAAAGCTTGCAACAGCCTACTCAAATGATTGGTTTACAGTCCACTGCACTTACAATGACTACTCCAATCATAACACAAGGTAAAGATATGGTCGAGTGCATATATGTTGATAGAAGCCATTATTTTATATATATATATATATACATACATACATACAGACCTTGCAAATGGTCCCTTTTTTCTTAATTAGTCCCTTAAAGTCCCTTTTTTCATTATCAGGTCCCTTTTTCCCCTATTTGGCTTAGAAAATATGTATTTTCAACAGCTTAAATTCTCGGAAATTTCCGGTGTCATTGAAATGCTCCAATGAATGGCTATCCTGGGAGTATACATGTTTCCTTTTCTGTGAGGCAGATGTTTTCCCAACTTCTAGAATTGTAGATGAGCATTGTCTTCCGTCCACTTTTAGACGCTGGGGGTAATAGAATAAATAGAGCTTGTCACACAAAAACATCTGCATTCTCGTGTGACAAGCTCTATTCATTCATTTATTCCCAGCACACAGCATCCAAAAAATGGACTAGAGACAACAGGATTATTTGTTTATCAAATGCTAGTCCTAATACAAAGTTCTAGATACATGAATGAAGTATGTTGTTTAAGCTTACAATTGACTTGGATGCACGTTTCGATGTTCGGGGATCGTAATTATCCTGAAATTCCCGAAAAAAAATAATTGTGTTCTGAAATATCCTTATTTTTTACGTACCATACCGAAATACCTGAAATTTTAAACCCAAAAGTAGAGATGCCTATAACTACGGATTCTCTGTAGTTTCTACGGGAAACATTCTCATCTCATACTACGGGTTACGGAATTTGCATCGTTTTCTATGGGAAATTGCCTTCTGGCTAGGCTAATGTAAATTTACAGCTGCATGCACGGTAATTAACAGAGATTTACCACCGCATGTAATGTAAATTAAGATCACGATCGCGTGTTTTATGAAAGTAATGGAAATGTTTTTTCAAATTCAACATAAATCGCTAAAATGTTATGTTTTTCATTAAAAAATTTGTGTCCTAAAATATCCTTATTTTTTACGTACCTTCTCAAAATTCCTGAAATTTTACTTATCAAAGGTAAAAATGCCGATTACTACAGATTCTCCGTAGTTTCTACGGAAAACATCCTCATCTTATACTACAGGTTCCGGAATTCGCATAATTTTCTATTGAAAATTGCCTTCTGTCTAAGCCAATGTAAATAAATTTACGGCGGCATGCACGGTGATTAATGGGGATTTATGGACACATGTAATGTAAATTTAGATCGCAATCATGTGTTTCATGAAAGTAATAAATATGCTTCTTCAAATTCAACATAAATTGTTAAAATGTTATATTTTTCATTAAATTCACATGAACAGCTTGATTAATTCAGTTTGTTCTCATGAATTGCTGAAAATACTTTGTATCTTTTTCATCCATCTCCATCTTCTAAATATTGCATATTAGATTTACTAAACCAGCATTTCTCCATATTCTGGTTAATTTAATATAAACAGTACGATTCCTGAATTTAATTTTTCTCGTGAATTGCCGAGAATACATTAGTATCTTTTTCCATTTATCTTCATTTTTTTAATATTGCATATTAGATTAACTGAACTAGCATAATTTCATATTCTGGTTAATTATTCTGGTTAATTTCTTAATTATTTTTGCATAAACAGTGTGATTGTGCAATACAGTTTGTTCTCTTGAATTGCTGATAGTACATTAGTGTCTTTTTCCATTTATCTTCATGTTTTAAATTTTGCATATTAGATTGACTAAACTAGCTTATTTTCATATTCCGGTCAAATTTTAAGGCTAATTTTTTTAATTATATTTGCAAAATACAGATTTTTCTCTTTTGAATAATGGGTATGAACCCTGTGATGGAATATTTTCCAAAAAGTGGTAAAGCAATGTTGGCAAAAAGGCAACTATTTTGGCTGGGATATAATTCATTGCTATATTTTTGTTAAATTGAGATCAATATTTTTTATTCTCTTTAGTGAAAACTTGTGTTTTACCAAACATAAATGTATGTTTTCATTATAAAGTAATATTCACTGGATAAAAACTTTGCATATTTTTTACTTTATAATTTTTTGTCTTGAAATTTTGTAAAATTTGTGTCCTGAATTTTCATATTCTACCAGTACTACCCATGGATGTTTTAAATGTAATGTTTCTGTATATACACTATATGATCAAAAGTATCCAGACACTTTGGTTGTTAGAATGTGTTTTAAATTTCTGAACAAATACTTGGCGAAGTGTTCTCTAACTTTGGCGATGTAAAGAACATGCTTGAACGCACACTTTCCACTAAAGTTTCGGTGACTTGTTCATTTAGGGGGCCACCAAGATATTGAAATATGGGGGAAATATATTTGAACACCCTGTATCATAAAAAGCTGGAAATGATTTGTAACTTTCACAAAATAGTTAACTAGCTTTGTTCAATGTATATAAGCATTTTCATAAAGCAAAAACGTATATTCATGAAGATATAAACGTTTCTTTAAAAAAAACCAAATTTTGTTGCATGTTTTTTGCTTACAATATCCATAGGTTTCTATCAAATTTCACGAAACTTGCATAATATTTGTCATTGTCCAAGAAAAACATTATACTTCAATTGGAAATTAAAGCATTGAATATACGATGAGATATAAGCATTTGGAGAAACTAAGTTTTTACTGCGCATGCGCGAAACATAGCAATAGTTTTCTTTCATGATTTTGTTGTGAATACTGTAGGGCAACTTCTGTAAAAAATGCACTGCAATATCATGAAAATTCACAAAGATATCGATGATATAGTGATCAGTTTTTCTCTGACTCTCTGAAAGTACCTAGATAATAGGGAGTTTTCCACAAATTTGCATTTTACAAATTCATCGTACACCCCTGTTCTGAAAAAGAAATAGTCCAATTTTATGCAAATAATGATCAAAAGTTTCCGGACACCCTTGTACGTAGTGATTATTATTTGCACAAAATTGGACTATTTCATTTTCAGAACAGGGGTGTACGATGAATTGGTAAAATGTCAATTTGTTGAAACCCCCTTCCAGGTACTTTCAGAGAGTCAGAGAAAAACTGATCATTCATCGTCGATATCTTTGTGAATTTTCATGATATTCCAGTGGATTTTTTGTAGGAGTTGCTCTACAGTATTCACTACAAAATCATGAAAGAAAACTATTGCTATGTTTCGCGCCTGCTGAGTAAAAACGTAGTTTCTTCAAATGCTTATATCTCATCTAACAAATACTTGGTCTCATCAAACAAATGCTTTAATTTTCAATTGAAGTATAATGTTCTTCTTCGACAGTTGCAAATGTTCTGCAACTTTCATGAAATTTGATTGAAACCTATGAATATTGTAAGCAAAAAGCATGTAACAAATTTTTTTTTTTTAAAGAAACATTTATATCTTCATGAATATGTTTTTGTTTTATGAAAATGTTTATACTCATTGAACAAGGCTGGTTAACTATTTTGTGAAAGTTACAAATCATTTCCAGCTTTTTATGATACAGGGTGATCAAATATATTTTTCCCCTTTTTCAGTATCTTGATGGTCCCCTAAATGTACAAGTTACCAAAACTTTACTGGAAAGTGTGCGTTCAATCATGTTCTTCACATCGCCAAAGTTTTAGATCACCGAAGTCAGGCAACATCGGGTGCGGTTAGTACTTGGGTGGGTGACCACCTGGGAATACCGCATGCTGTTGACATATTTCGGGCGCGGTAGCCCGGTAGTTTGCGCGCTGGATTTGCACTCTGCCACAACTGCCACTGTGTTCATGCGGAGTATGATCACGTTAAACATATGGGTCCGTAAGTCCTTCCGAGAGATTGGTGGTAGGGGAAGGAGGGTACGATCCCTGTGGATGCCTCCCCCATTGGGTTCCGTTCTAAATTGGGTGGCACTTCCCGGCCGTCCAAACAGTTACCTTACACCTTTCTGGTAGGTCGGACGGTCTGGGTCTCAACAACAACAACAACATCGCCAAAGTTACAGAATACTTCGCCAAGTATTTGTTTAGAAATTCGAAAAACATTCTAACATCCAAAGTGTCCGGATACTTTTGACCATATAGTGTATTTTTATAGTTGTCTTAATCATTTTTCCAAAAATATTACCAATTTTTTTTTTTTCTAATATTGCTATGTAACCCTTTCACGACAGCGGCATTCCGGAACTGCCGCGGCCCAAAGTACGGAATGCTTCGCTTCCGAACTGTTCCCAGGAGACAGCAATTTTTTTGCTCTAAGCCTAACTCTTGAAATAAATTCACTAAAAATCACCTATTTAACACAAAAATCTACTATTTTCAGAAATAAAAGAAATATTTATTTTCTATTTGATGTATATTTTTCATACAAATCTGAATACAAAATACTCATTAGTTGCTCCCATTCTTTTATTCGAAATAAACAAATAATTTCACTGCCTCTAAAACCCAAACAAAAAAAAAATAATCTCTTATATTCCTATGATTCACCAACGAAATCATAAAGATGAAACAAAAAAAAACCCGAAACTCAATTATAAAATTGTTGATGCTGCGAGAATTGCTCTGTCTATTTATATTACGAAATCATGTTTCACCGCTCCAAATGGAGAAATAATTCATTGGATCCACCTTATGCCAAGGTCATGTATCTGCAAAATACATTTAAGTTAGTTCCACGGACATTTAACGCCATCTAGTAGACAAATTAAAACATTCCATGTAAAAGCATGCAAGCGTACCACTCGCTATTTACTCCATCTAAGTTTCCTCCATCACGAGTGCGTGCCATCCGTCCTTGAATGCAAGTTCGCAGCCAACATGCGGGCATGCCAATCGTTTCGAAAGGGTTAATATCAAAATATCCCTACTCCGATTACGTATCTTTCTAGTACTATTTTGCAAAAATTATCATAGAATTCCATCCATCCGCCCTCTTCGTGAAAGCGATCCTCTTCCCTTTTTCGTTTCAATTTAAAATTCTGAAAAATAGAACCCCAAGCATTGGAAAAAATTAAAAAAATTCTTCATCAAATTTAATGAAAATACAAATTGCTTCTTGTAGTTGAAAATTCCGAGTAAGCCTTTACTCTTCATTTTTTTTTATCACATTTAAAGGGATGGATCAACGGAATTCTACATGTTTCTTTTAACAAAAAATTTCCCAATAATTGCATCTCTCTGCATTTTCCGAGATGCATTTGAGGGGATTGATCGACAGAATGTTGCGGTAATATAGAGATGATAACAATTACAGGTTTTCCATAATTACGAATTCCTGAACAAAATTACTGACTACGGAAAATACCTGTAATATTATGGAAAATGCCTACTATTTCTCATCTTTCAATTTTGCATAAATAGTTTGATTCCACAATTCAATTTGCATAGAGAAATTTAACAGTTTATCTAGAATTTAATATAATCTGGTGATGAAAACAATATTACTTATTCCTAATAATAATGCTGTGACAGAATGTATATTCTGTATTGTTATTAGAGAATATGGGGCTGAATTGAAGTTAAATTTGAGTACAGACTTATTAAATTTTTTTTATTACTTCAAAAAATAAAAAGCATATTCAATGTTCTGTATTTCTCATATTTTGGGAAGAAATTAGCAAAGTCTGAACTAGAGCAGGCTAAAAAAAAACTAAACAATTAAATTTAGCTTAAGCTAAGCATATTCTGTTTTCTTAAGAATTTTGAACTTTATTTTTTGTCCAATAATGAAGAATATGTATTCATATTATGTTTGTTTAGTTGTAATGATAATTTATTTTGAACATTTTTTGATTTATACTCTATGCTGATTCATGACTAACATAAATCTGTTGCACTGGACTTCAGGAGCATGGGATCCGCTCAACCACAGGCTTACATCTAACAATATAGACACTGGGCGGGCAGTAGTTTTTTTAAATATTATATAGTGATTTTATAGAGCTTTTCGGAATTTCATTTGTTTGTTTAAATCAAGTTTTTATTTTTCGCTTCTATTTATTGGCGAGTAAACAGCACTTTGAAATTGAAACTAATGTTTATTATATATATATATATATATACGTGTGTGTGTTCAGAAAAATATCTTTATAATTAATATATGACAACAAACAATTGAAAAATATTATTAACATTTAAATGTATCTTGTCACTTTGAGCTCATTCACACCTCATTGATACCCGGCCGTCCAACTAGTTACTCTAAGTCCTCAGGACGAGTCGGACGGTCTGGGTCTTCAACACCTCATTGATACCAGCCATCCAAATAGTTGCTCAAGTCTTCAGATGAGTTGGACGGTCTGGGTCTTCAACACCTACCTCATTGACGAATGAGAAAATATTAAAAAACAATTTAATATTCTTCTTTGTAAATTTAATAAATTCTAGAATTATATGAATTCAATAACTGTAATTGTTAATGAACGCAACTGCTCAAGAATATAAAAATTTTTTATGTACAATTAGCTTTTTTTAATGATAAATTTTTCACAGCAAAAAATTCAATTTAACAGTGCTCTGTAACTTCATGCCTTCAATTTTTTTTTAAGTACCCTGCCCTTTTTTATTTCTTAGAAACTTTTAGGATGCAATCATCCATATTAGATATCATCAATTCTTTTTCTTTTCCTTGGATGGTCTCATTTTTGTCCCCTTTTTAATTGAAAATTGTCACATTTTGGTTCTTTTTTAAATTGAAAATGGTTCCTTTTTGGTCCCTTTTTTTCCCAGAAACATAATAAAAATTTATTGTGAGCCCTGTTTATATATATATATTAGGTGTACTTGTGTAGAGTATCTTCACTCTAGTCATCTGTAAATTTTTTTAACGATAACACTTTGAAAATGACAGTGTAATTTGTTCTAAGATTTTAATTTCTTTTTGGCTGAGATTTATTTCAATATATTCTTTGGCCCATCAGAGTCTATCAGCTTGTTTTCTCGGGGCACTTTTGTTCATAGTTTTATTCACTAAACAAACAAGTGCTTTGTATCCTTTGTTGGATGTTTACTTACCTCTTTAGAGTTTTACCTCTTTTTTTTTTCTTCGAGTGCCATTGGCAACCCCTCTTTCCCTGCTTTAGTCACTAACATCAGGTGCTGCTGTAGCTCTCATGAGTGAATGCTGTGCTTCATGTGTGTCCTGATGTATAAGACTGTTTCTTTCCCTTGAAACTGGTTGATACTAATAATTTTGTGTTGTATGCTCCTTTTAACGAAGTTATTGTAGCTTTATTACTTATGCAACAATTTAAGCTTTACAAACATTCCTTAACTTCAATAATTTTATGATTCAAAATTTTTTCCACTCTTTTTAGAAAAATATTTTCAAAATAGCCAGTTTTCAGCTTTTTAACTTTGTTTTTCATAGTTTTTGTATTGTTACACTATATATATATATATATATATATATATATATATATATATATGTGTGTGTGTATATCTATATATATATATATATATATATATATATATAGATATATATATGTATATATATGTATATATATATATATATATATATATATATATATATATATATATTATTTGTATATCCAGAATAATTTTCGTATAATTTGCTAAATCAATTTCTTTTACTGTCTTCCTTCAATTTTGGCTAATAAAAGTTTGATTCCATCTATATAGTGTAAGATTTATATGTATTGATTTTTGAGTAAAAAGTCTGAATATTAAGTCTCCTTGATCCAAAATATATCAAGCGAATAACTGTAAGAACCCCAGTTGGACTTACGTTCATGTTTATCCTTTAATATAATTTCCTTCCTCTCCTAGCATAATATAAAATAATTTGCAAAGTTGTGTGTTAATACTATAAAAATAGTGTAATAAACTGTACTTCAGTACTGATTTAAACAATTATTTTTCAGTTTCTAATAATCCTTCTGAACTTATTATATCTGCCGATATTGAGAAACCACCTGAAGAACCTCAAATTAAGGTGAGAATTCAGAACATGCAAATTTTTTAGCTAATTCAATGTATTTTTATTCTAAATTCTTCAGCTATCTGTGTACTAAAACTTATCCATAATTTTATGCTGTGATTTTGCTATAGTTTTTATTTTGAATCTTGTTCCATTTTCGAACAGTCAGTATTATATTTGAGTTGCATAACCTGATAATAATTAGATAAAAGCATATCTTCACAAATGGTTAGTAGGTTGTACTGTACTATTTAGAAAAGGTCAATATCAACGACTGAAGAAAAGTATATAAAATTTTCAATTTGTTTTTTTGTTTCTTTATTCTAATTTGTACCCTAGTATGAGCATTTTCATTTGATTTTATATGTTTTCCTTTACTTTTTTATCAGTTTTCTTTTATCTTTTTCAGTATTATTGTGCTCGTCTTTTTATTGTGTGTGTGTGTGTGTTGAAGACCCAGACCGTCCGGCTCGTCCTGAGGACTTGAGCATCTATTTGGACGGCCGGGTGTGTGTGTGTGTGTGTTTTAGTAATAATTTAATATTTCCTTTAGAAAAATGTTAAAACATACATTTATTCTTGTTTACTTATTATATGATACCTGTGTTCAGAGACCATATATATTAACGCTTTGTCTACCACTCTATGAATTAATCACTGTCTTTTCATATACATTTTTATTTATATTACTTAAGTTCTTACTGGAAGATAAATGCTGAAAACATTTCCTAACATTCAATTATATACAGCAAATTCCATATATATACATATAAATTATATATACAGGGTGTCCAGTGCTATTAGTGCCTAATGGCTATTTCTTCAACCATTACTCACGGAGATACACTTCCAATTGCAAAAATGTTTTAAATTTTGAAATCTATTATCTTAGAAACAATTTAAATCAATAAATGTATTTCTGAAAGAAATACGAAATATAAATTTTTATACAGTCCCCCGGTCCTACCAATTATATGTAGGAAAATCATCCTCATGCAATTTTATGCAAAATAAAAAAAATCATCCTTTTATGACCAAAATTGACTAACTTATAGCTCTTTAAAGTTGAGCATTTTTTGTGCTGAGAAATGGTCAATACGGTCCCTGATTGGTTGGTTGCCTGAAACGGGACATTTTTATGCATGGAAAAGCGACTTAAGTCATAAAGTTTAATGCTTCATAACTCTGTGAATTTTGGTCGTAAACCGAAGATTATTTTTTATTTTGCATAAAATTGTATGAGGGTGATTTTCCTAAATATAATTGGTAGGACCAGGGGACTGTATAAAAATTTATATTTTGTATTTCTTTCAGAAATGTATTTATAGATTTAAACTACTTCTAAGATAATAGATTTTAAAATGTAAAATATTTTTGTAAGTGGAAGTGCATCTCTGTAACTAACGGATGAGGAAATAGCCATTGGCCACTGATAACACTGGACACCCTGTATATATATTATTATACAGTAAAACCTCGTTAAACTGTCACCTTGCGGGACCAAAAAAACTGACGGATTAAGCGGAGTGACAGATAAAGCGGAGTTAAGCATATGGACCGTAAAATCCTGAAAATTATAGATATGTATGTACAAAAGAAGCATTTTAAATTTTAATTTAAAACAAAATAATTATCTTTGTACGTGTATAATGTAATTCACACAATATTTAAGTAATGTATGCAATACTATCATCATTTTGTACATTTATTATACGTAAAACAACTCACCTCTTAATTTCCTGCCGTTTTTGCATACACATATGGTCAATACCGTAATACATAGTACATAGTGCATGTTTCATTTAAAATAATCATCTATATGACTTTGTACTCCACAGGCGTTCGAAAATTACAGATTTTTCTAGTTCATTGAGTTTTTTAAAGTCGATATCGCTCAATCCGTCAACTGAAACAAAATATCGTCGTAAAGTGTTTTTGTGGCTTCGAAGGCATTGTTTTTAATTGCGTGGGTTAGTTCGATTGCTTCTTCATTTTCATCATTGCTGGCATCACTATCTCCTTCCTCTACATTTGCATTCAATACTTCTGACACATTTTGACGCGATTGATATTGAAGCTGACGTTTCAAGATCATTATCAACAGTAGCATGAGTTTCTCCCCTAGGAGTTTCATATCCATGTGCGTCAGTGATGGTAAAATCAACAGATGCAACTTCTCCACACACTTTTCAGAAAGATAGACTATGTCTTGCTTTAAATCGTTCCAGCCACCCATTGCTTGCTTGAAATTCGTTTTCTCCTAATTCTTTAGCAATTTGAAGTGCTTTTTCTTTAAACAAAATGCCTGAAATAGGAATATTTTGACATCGCAACTGCTTAAACCAGCACAACAAGGCAGCTTTAACTGAAGTAAAAACGGATATTCGCATCCGTTTCCGCTTATCATTCGTTACCCATGAAAATGCTGTTGCATGATCTGAAGACAAGATGTCGTTCAGAGTTGTCCGTGGTATGCCACGCTCTTTAGCAAATGCAGATTTAGATTTTTTTGAAGACTAAAATTCTTCAATCAGTTTCCTCTTTTCTGCTATGGTTAATGTTTTTTCTTCCAGACATTTTTCACAAAAAGTGAAATTACTCTTAACTAGCCAAAAAGACTGCGTACGTAGATGCAGCATTAACTGTCTCAAAAATGAACATGTAACTTATAAATACGGAAAGAGAATGTAGCATCACATAAAATGAAGCTAACAAATCTACTTAAATGATTTGGAAGATGCAGTGAACTGATAACGTTATCAAAATAAAGGGAATTGTCTTCTGTTTAATCATCGTACTTTTGGAATGTGACCACCTGTGGCCAAAGAAATGCATTAAACCCCGGAACAAAAATTAGGGGTGAGGGAAACACAAAGAAAAAGAGATAACTAACCGATAATGGGTGGGGAAGCCCGTCGAATCTCGAAACGGGGACCCCCCCCATGGTTAAACTCCAAAATGCCTTTAAAAATGGCTAAAATAGGTTTAGCTTAAAAAGGTAAAAAGTCTTAAAAATGGCTTAAAATGTAAAAAAATAGCTCAAAATAGCTTAAAAATGGCAGTCTCCTGGTGGCGAAAGTGACGGTTTATCCGGAGTTGCTCAAAAATCGGCGGCAAATAAACCGGAGTTCGATAACATTGGTTTCAACACATATTGATCGAGACTATGAAAAAGTGACGGTTTAACCAGGGACTACTGTATATTAATTGAAATGATAAAGTGCCTTTGGTATTATGTGTTTATAAAAATCTGCATACTTAGAAAAATTATAACACATTTGAAAAAATCAGAGTTTTACATCATATTTTAAAAATATTTGAAAATATTTTATGATTGATGATATTAAAGAAAACTATTTTTCTTGTCATTGACACGTAAAAAAGCATTACATGTACAGTACAACCTCGAAAATCCGGACTTTGCCGATTCTGGATTTTCGATTTTTCCGGATTATAGAATTTGAATAAAATTCAGATTTAATATTAACTAAACACGCTATAAAGCACTATTTTTAGTAAAAGTAATGACAAAAGTTAAGTTAATCAATTAAAACATATTATTTAATCTAAAAAATAGGGCAAAAGAAATTTCTAAGAAAAATATACACAATAATTTAGAATGTGTGAACGAAATGAAATGATAAAATTACATTTTGTCATTTCATTTAAATATTTGAATTAACATTTGTTATTTAATTAATTTTGGTTTATGGGAAAGCAGTTTTCTTTATTCTGTAGATGAACATTATTTCTGCTCGGTTATAAAGCTTCTTTGTTCAAGACCTTTAATAGCATGATCAATTGTTTGCATAAGATTATCAATGGGTATTTTTTCTTTTCCACATTTATCATCGCTACTTTGATCTTTTTTTATTTAATATCATATCATATCGCGAATTACGCCATCACTCAATTTATTTACAATTGGCACATCATCATCAAAGTGCCGAACTTCCATTATATCGGCTTTGTCAAGATTTAATAAAGATCAAGGATTAGCACTTTTGATGATATATTTAAAGGTGTAAATGTGTTTAAACTGTTTTCGCTATTAACGAATGAAAAACAAAAAATAAGAACTTAAGAGTTTTATTTGTTTTCTAGCATCTATATAATGTTATGTTTAAAAAGGCTGATGACTTTGAAAAAAGTAAAAACTTTATTAGTAATAGTCAAATATGTAAAAAATATCACAGTAGATAAAATAAATATATTTTCCAAGAAAGAAAAATATCTGTCCTCTCAATGATTTTCCTAAATTATGATGAGTCATTACTAGGTTGCAGCAGCTCTGGAACATGGTGGGGCAGGGAAAGCGAAGAAAGGAATTTGCTTAGTTCCTAATTGTAAACGCAGCCGACCCCTTTGAGAGGTCTGTGTGTTAATGACCTTGTTGTTCGGTTCTGTGCGATAGGATATTATTTAGTTATTTATTTGCTATTTATAGTATGTAAATATGGCTTTCTAAACAAAAATGGCAAAATATACAGTCTATTTCAAGCTGACACATTCGACGAGAACGAAAAAATCGTCAGATATCTGGAGGGGGAAGGAGATTCTGAAGTGAACAAAATAAATTTCTGTGAGCGTTAATATGAATTCTCTGGATTTTTAGATTTAATTGAACAATCTATGATAAAATGTTACGATAACGTTTTAAAGTGTTTAATATTAAAAATTACATTGTTTCAGAAAAATATCTTTTTCAATAATGAGAAAAAAAATTTTAATAATAAAAATTCCGTATTTAAATAACGATGTATATTTTATGCAAAATAATTCATCTGGAGTTGTGACTTGAATAAGGGGGACGAAGGATTAACTCTAACAACATAATTCACTCTCCAACCACGAGCCGATCTACTGCCGTTCAACTAAACTTTCGCTTCATTTCTAAGTTCAGAAAGTCGACTGGAAAATGCGGTATTTGCTTATAAAATATAATTCCATATAAATAATCTTACCCTGTTGTCTTAAATCCGCGACTTTGTTGGTCAGGGAGGGGGGGACCCAAAAATTTGGAAAACGACCGGATTTTGGAGGTTGTACTGTACTACATTTAGAATATAGTTCATATTGTATTTTGTTTTATAAACAAAGCTCACAGTGACCCTGATTTGACATAAATGTCAACCAATAGTATCCTCTATTTTTTAGTCGAATGTCATCAGAAAAAAAAAAGTTACTGCTCTTTTAGTAAAGACTCTGTAGGTTCTTCATGTATAGATTCTTCTAGGTAATGCATTATAGATTGATTTGATAAACTACATTGCCCATTATACCTTGGTCCAGACAATTAAAAAAGAAATCGGTAGATGTAGCCAAATTTTTGAAAAAGTTTTCAAGAAATCCTGTGTTTTGTGAAAAAAATTGGAATTTGCATATGTACATCCACACTCTTTTTTATTTCAGCTTCATCTGAACTACTTCCAATGTCCATGTAGGTCACCTTTCTGTGAAATTCTGGATTTTTGCTTTTTTTTTTTTCCCCTCCCCAATTTCTGCCATTTTACACTGTCTAGGAATTTACGATCTCTTTCTGTTTCTGTCTATTCTAAATTAAAATCCTTGTACAATTAAGAAAGTTACATAATTAAGAATTTGCTCCATTGTGGTTTTCTCAGTCAAGAAAGGTTTTTAATTAATATATGGATTTTGCTTTATTTAGTCAATAATAATAAAAGGCAAAACAGCTACTTATATTTCAGCATAAAGATCATTTTATTTATTGATATATAAAATTGCTTTATATGCAATCAATTATGTAAAAGAAAAATCTCATTCTTTAATCTATTAATATACAGGGTTATCAGGAAAGAATCATCCGATTACAAAATTTAATATGTCATTGTAAAAGAAAAATGTACAAAAATTTAATATTTCCACAATTTTTACAAGTGTTTGATATGACTTCCTTTAGTCACCCGTATAATATCATTGCGGTATGCCATTTCTTGCCAAACACGTTGTAATGTTTCACTATTAACTGTTTGTAAAGCATCACAAATGCGTTGTTTAAGTTCGGGCAAACTTGTAGGCAAAGGTGGTATGAACACAAGATCTTTGACATATCCCCAAAGGAAAAAGTCGCATGGGTCAGGTGACCTAGGAGGGTAGCTGTGTAGCACCAAATCATCGGCTGCACTGCGACCAATCCAATGGTGTGATAGTTCTCTGTTAAGAAATTTACGAACCTCCAAGACATGGGTAAGCAGAACAACAAGGCGGTGCACCATCTTGTTGAAAAATAAAATTTTGCATATCTTCCTTCAACTGAGGGAAAAGCCAAATTTCCAACATATCGAGGTAAGTAATACCACTCACTGTTTTTTCGGCAAAAAAGAACGGTCCATAAACCTTTGATGAAGATACTGCACAAAAGACATTTACTTTTGGGGAGTCTCTTATGTGTTCAAGGTAGGCATGGAGGTTTTCCGATCCCCAAATTCACACGTTATGGCGGTTTACTTTGTCACTTAAAAGAAAGGTGGCTTCATCACTAAATACGAGTTGATTGCAAAAATGTTCATCTTGCATAGCTTCATCCATGAAAAGACAGTAGTTTAGACGTTGCAACTCGTCATTAGGCTTCAGTGCTTGCATGGTTTGCAATTTGTAAGGCTTAAAATGCAATTTTTTTCTCAACACAGTCCAAATGGTAGACTGAGGTATCCCAAGTTCACGACTAGCACGAACCATCGATTTCCTCGGACTGCGTAAAAAAGTCTCTGGCATTCTTTCAACATTCTCTGCTGAAACACCTGGTTGCCCTGGACTTTTGCCTTTACACAAGCATCCAGTTTCCTGGAACTGGTTGTACCACCTTCTGATACTGTGAGATGTTGGTGCTTTATTTGTATGGTACTTACTCCTAAATTCACATTGAACAGCGATTACTGACTGACTTCTTGCAAAGGAAAGTACACAAAAAGCCTTCTCCTGCTTAGACGCCATTCCCATTTCTTTTCAAACTTGCAAAAACAGCTGAATGACAACAGTGCTGCCATCTATTGAGAAAAGAAAATGTTACAAACTAAAAATTTAACATTTTCCCTTTACAATGACATATTAATTATAATTTTCTGTTTGTAATTATGGAAAATATTAAATTTTGTAATCAGATAATTATTTCCTGATAACCCTGTATTATTGTCAGTAACATTATTTGATATATCTAAAGTCATTGCTTGTAAATTTTGCAGATTGAAACAGCTGACATTTCTAAAACAGGTAAGTTTCCAGAATTACCTTTAGTTAAAATATTTTATTTTTCAAGTATATATATATATGTATGTGTGTGTGTTTCTTATAATAAAGCATGAATGAATATTGCCCAGTGATGTAATTTCTATATTATTTGTGCTAAACTGCATCCTCTATTCAAAATATGCTACTCTATTCTGATACAAAATGCAAAATTTAACTGATTTTGCACCAACACTGCACTATTTCATGAAAGTTTGAGATTCTTTCTTTTCTGATATCTCTAATTCTTGTCAGCTGCAAGGTTGTACTCAAAGGGACTACCAGGGTAGAGTCTATTTACTACAGCCAGTTCTCCCCATATCTTGAACCAGTGAGTTAGAGGTCTATTTGGATCTGTCTCAAGGGCTTAGGCTTGGCCCGAACTGTTGGCGTAAGTTCTGTAATATTGTTATGGGGTGAGCTTGGGCTTAGTTTTAAAAAGAGTCATGTCAAACTGAGCTGAACATATTTAATTTTTAATAAAAAATTAAATAAATTTCAATGAAAATACATGAAATTATTATGAAACAAAGTACAAAAGCAACAAAAACGAACGTACAAAATTATTATCTTTATTTCACTTGTGTAAAGATAAATGTTTTAAAAAATGTTTATCTGAATTCTTTATACAAAAATTTTACAAATTCATGTTTTTAACACATTTGAATACAAATTATTTCGGATCGGACAGTTCCAAAACTCAATAGTCTTCAGTTGGGCCGGGCTCAGGTTCAACATTTGTAAATTTCTTTGGGATCAGTCCAGGTTTTTAGCACTAGTACTGTCGGATCAGGCCAAGTGGAAGTCTAACATTTTGGCCCGTGCAGACCTCTACAGCAAGTACTTGAAGAGGTTACATGATCAGCAAAAATCTTGTATCTATTTTGAATGATCTTGATCTACATATAGGAGGAGAAAAGAAGAGGCGATCTCAGCAGGAAGTATGATAAGACACAATGAAATCTTTCATACATGCAGTGGAATGAAAATGTGGAGAAAACACTTTGTGAAAGGGATGATTGAAACATTCTACCGTTCGATATCTTAAGCGGGTTGGGACAGAGGTATTGATTGGTTGGAAGAAGTCTTACTTTGTGGTCCAATATTATCAACTCTGGTAACGGAGAAGAGAGAAAGGATCGTGCCAGATTAATGAAAGTTTATGCTTTTACTTGATTGACTTTTAAAATTTCTGTTTTGATTTTAATGGGAGTTTCTAATTTTGTTCATTTTCATTTTGCTATGCTATATTTTTTATTATAAAATAATTCTCTCTCTCTATATATATATATGTGTGTGTGTGTTATTTCCTATTTTAGTGCAATATAAACAACATTCAATATCTTTTCCAAAATATTTCGCAAATTTAAAAAAATATATATATTATTTAGATTTTTCCGTACATTATGTATTGTATATACTTTTAATTTTCTAAAAAAATATATATATATATATATTTAAAATATCTAGGGGGGTTCTAAAATTCTTTATTGCATTCATAATTTTTTTTTTTTTTTTTAAGAATATGTATTAAAGTAAGCTTTTATTACTTTGTATACTATTTTTCTTTATTAAAAATTATAAATTTTATATAATTAAAAATTTGTATGCTAAAATTCTGGTCATTAGATTTTTAAAACTTCATTGTCTTGGCATATATCAATTGTATATGCGACAAACTTCTAAAATAGAAAAGAATGTCTCGCATCTAACTGCTACAATTTCGAAAATGTGCTGCTCCAAAATAGTAAGTTACTGGGTTTAAAAACAATGTGTACACATAAGATTTTATTTATGAAGAACAAAACCCCCCACCCCCATACAAGTTTTCCCACACCTGAAAAAGTGATGAAAAACTGTAGACAAACATTTAACAAATATCTGGAACAAGGGGTTACTCCATCAAGTCAGTCAACCCGCAATTTCTCAAAAATATTGAACTCAATAAAAATTCAAAATAATATTGCCTTGGAATATGAAACTTGTAAATCTTGTAAACACATGTCCAATTTTGAAAGGAACGTTTGGACATGTTGAAAGCTCAATGGAGACTCAGCCAGCTGAAGAAACTCCCCGAAACTCTCAATGTCTGTAGGTGACCCAAGTGGAAATCAGAATTGTCTGCTTTGACCTCACTACCTGCCAGAATGCCAAGATTCCTGAGTGAGAGAGAGCACAATCACCAGCCACAAAAACTTTAATCCTCTGCCTCTACTTTCTGTTGAGATGTATTTTTTCTTTTCTCCATCAGTTGTCCCCCCTCAGGGGTTCACTTCTTTAGTGAATACGGGTGTTGCAATCCCGAGGCACCTTAGCAAGGCTTTTCTTTCCTTTTTTCGTACTCTCTCTTTCTTTTTCCTTCCTATTTTTTGTCTATCCTCCTTTCCCCTTCTTTTTGTTTTGTTCTCCTTTTGTGTTTTGTGTTTCTTGTCCCTCTGAGCTGCTGGTGTCATCAATGCCGAGCCCTTAGTAAACATCACATCTGCTCTATGGGCTCTAGTACCACTCTTCGGCCTCTGCCGTAAGGTACACCGTTTGGGCTCGGGAATGGGTTCATGTGGGTGTGATGCGAAAGGGGTAGAGCTGCGTGCATTAGTAGTTTTGCTTTTAAGAAACGTTTGCAGTAAACGGTTCCAGAGGTGAGTCCCTTGGTTGCGTTGGTTAGATGGTGGAGAGTGTTTCATATCGAGAAATCCCCCATGGATCTTTGTTGGTCCTTGGGCCCTGTGCACCAGGTGCACGTTATGGCCCGCTCTCCATCATCTAGCTTTGCGAATGACTCCGGCGGTTACACTTGGCACGTTAGAAAAGTGTGGGGAGACGGAGCCTGGCGGGGGCTCCGATCGATCTGGAAGTAAACCGTGGTTTTTTTATAAGTGGTTACAAGCATGGAGAATTTGAGATTGCTTTCTGTCTCAGATTCTTCATGCTCTTTTTCAGATGAGAACAATGCTGTTCTGCCTAATATATCACGCATGGATTGGGCTGAGAGGGTTGAGATTACTGAATCCTCAAAGCCAAAAGATGTGACTCCCAGAGGCATGGGACAAAGTGGTGTAACATCAGGTAATGCCTCAAAAGCTAGATATTTTATCATAAAGAAGTCTGAAGGAACTTTTGAAAATTGTTCACCTTTTTTGATTCAAAAAAGTATAGCTGCGTATGTAGGTGATGTAAAAAATGTTAAAAAACTAAGATCCGGTGACCTTTTGGTCCAAGTTACCACAAATGCTCAAGCTACAAACATAATGAAAATGACCCATATTGGAAGTTTCAAGATCACAGTAAACTTACATATGTCACTTAATTATTCTAGAGGCGTAATTTCCGAATCAGATCTAATTTATGACAGTGAGGAAGAAATTTTGAACAATTTAATTGACCAAAATGTGTGCGCTGTAAGACGTATCAACATTCGTAGAGAAGGGAAAGTCTTACCAACTAAACACCTCATACTTACCTTTAACTCGCCAGATTTACCAAAAACCATTAAAGCAGCCTATCTGATGTGCAAAGTCCGTCCTTTTGTACCAAATCCATTAAGGTGCTTTAAGTGCCAAAGATTTGGACATTCCAAAAATTCATGCAAAGGGAAATATGAAACATGTGCCCGGTGTGCTGAGCCCGGACATGAATCTGAAAATTGTTCCAAAAAATTTCTGTGTGTTAATTGTAATGGCGAACACCCATCATATGCTCGATCATGCCCGAAATGGAAGATCGAAAAGGAAATACAAACTGTTAAAATCAATAATAATATTTCTTTCCCTGAAGCACGTAAAATAGTAACAGCACGTACACCTGAAGGTGTATCCTATGCCACAGTAGCCACTAAATCCTCAACTTCAGTTGCCACACAATGTGAGAAAAGATCCATTGCTACACAAACCGAACCTATCTCTGTGCCCGAAGACAGTCCAAATCCTACTAGCCCATCAAGTACTCAATTTAAACCTAAATCTGCCATACCCTTAGCAACTTTTAGACCAGAGTTTTCACAGCCAAATAAACCAAGTACCAGTCGGGATACTGAAACATATACCACAATAAACAAAAAAAAATCCAACCAAAAATCTAAATTAAAAAATGAAAAAGACGAACTTGCACATAGAAAATCATTAAAAAGAGTAGATTCAAAAAATGATACCAATATTGATGATGCAGTACAACTATGTGTTTCGGATGACGAAACAATGTTGACGGATGTGTTGCCACCTTCATCCAATAGGTCCAGGGTGAACAGTTCTCGTTCACCAAAAAAGAAAAAACCTACATAATGGGTTCTTTAGTTTCTTGGAACTGCCGTGGTTTGCAGACCAAGTTGTTTGAGGTTAAATCATTAATTAATACTTATCATCCCATTTGTGTCTGTCTTCAAGAAACATTTTTAAAAGTTAACAATAGTATAAATTTTAAACATTTTACTTGCATTCGCAAAGATTTTGATCAAAACAGTAGGGTTTCTGGGGGAGTAGCTTTGCTAATTTCCCATAACTATCCTACCTCCAATGTACAACTTACCACTAACTTACAAGCTGTTGCTGCTCGTATCCATATTAAGACATTGATTACAATATGCTGTATATATATTCCACCAAATGATAAGATTGATCGCAAGGAACTTGATGATTTGATTGGTCAACTACCTCCGCCATTCGTAATATTGGGTGACTTTAATGGTCACAACCCTCTTTGGGGTAGTTGTGACATGAATCACAGAGGACAGCAAATTGAACAGTGTATTAGTGATCACAGCCTGTGCCTATTAAATAGCAATGAACATACCTACTTTCATCAACCAAGCAAGACATTCCACACTATCGATCTTGCTTTCTGTTCCCCGTCAGTCCTTCCATACTGGTCCTTTTTAGTCGACAAAGATCTACACAATAGCGACCATTTTCCCATTGTTCTCTTTAACAGTCAAATCAGATCACCTGTGAAACCATCGCGATATATCTTTTCGAAAGCTGATTGGTTAACATTTACTTCCCTAGCTGTGATAGCTGATGACGCAGTTCAGAGCTGTGACATTGATACAGCTGTAAACAATATTACAAATCTCTTGATTAACGCTGCTGATAATACAATCCCTAAGAATTCTGGAAAAACATCTAAGTATCACTTTCCTTGGTGGAATGAAGAATGTCGCGAGGCATACAAAAAACAAAAGAAAGCCTGGGCCAAATTTCGAAGGTATCCTACGACTGATAATCTTACTGCATTTAAATATACAAAAGCTGTTGCTCGTAGGATACGCAGACAAAGACAAAGAGAGTCATGGGAGGAGTATGTCAGTGGACTAAACTGTTCCATTTCCAGCAAGAAAGTATGGGAAAAGGTCAAAAAGTGTTCAGGTGTCTATAATGACCACCTTATATCTGTTATAAATAGTAATGGCTCAATTATTAGCTCTCCCGCAGAAATAGCAAATGAAATAGCCAAAGCCTTTGCAGATGTTTCAAACTCAGCAAGTTATTCAGAACCATTCCTGTCACATAAAATCAGATCAGAAAAGAAACCAATTGTCTTCTCACAAGCCAAACACTTGCCATACAATTCTCCGTTTACAAAGTTTGAACTTCTTACAGCATTGTCACAGACTCAGGGAACCAGCAGTGGGCCAGATGGTGTCCATTATACTATGCTGAAACACCTTTCTCACGAGTCTTTATTGAACCTTTTATATCTGTACAACAGGATTTATATGGAACATAAGTTTCCGACATCCTGGCAAAGAGCAATCACCATACCCATTTTAAAACCAGGAAAAGACCCCAAAAGTCCTTCAAGTTACCGACCCATTGCTTTGACAAGCTGTATTTGCAAAATTATGGAAAAAATGGTAAATGCCCGACTTGTTTATTTCCTTGAAACAAATAAACTTTTATCTCCACATCAAAGTGGTTTTAGACGAGGAAGATCTACCTCTGACAATATTATTGCTCTGGAATCCCAGATCAGGACTGCCTACCTTAGGCAAAATCATTTAGTGTCAATATTTTTTGATATTGACAAAGCCTATGATCGCACATGGCGCTATGGTATTATTAAGGACCTTTTTGATTTTAATTTAAAAGGAAATCTTCCCATTTTTATACAAAACTTTTTAGCACATAGGACATTCAAAGTTCGTATTGGTACTGTTCTTTCAAATCCTCACGTACAAGAGGAGGGAGTGCCACAAGGAAGTGTATTGAGTGTGACTCTATTTTCCATAAAAATCAACAGTATTTTAAACCATCTACCACCATCAGTTCATAAAAGCCTCTATGTGGATGATTTGCAAGTTTCATACCAAGCACATGATATGCGCACTGTTGAAAGACAGTGTCAAACTGCAGTAAATGGCATTCTGCAATGGGCTAATCTAAATGGATTCAGGTTTTCAATCCAAAAGACTTGTTGCGTTCACTTCACCAGAAAACGAGGTCTACACTTACCTCCAGAGATTTTCATGGAGAATGCTAAAATTGCTGTTGTGGGTGAAGTGAAATTTCTTGGAGTCTGGTTTGATAGAAAACTCACCTTCCTACCCCATGTTCAGAAATTGAGAAAGAAATGTGAGAGAGCCATGAACATTTTAAAAGTTCTGTCAAATACGAAATGGGGTGCAGATACAACTTCAATGCTACGTATATATAGGGCCATTATTCGTTCCAAGATTGATTATGGATGCAATGTTTATGGGAGTGCACGAACATCTGTTCTTCAGAAACTGGACACAATACATAATAAGGCATTATGTGTATGTTCAGGTGCCTTTAGAACATCTCCTGTTCAAAGCTTATATGTGTACTGCAATGAGCCACCTCTAGAATTCAGGCGTGAACAGTTGATGCTGAATTATTACTATCGGGTCATGTCCTTACAGAACCACCCTCTGCAACGACTAATACTAGATGAGCATTATGATCGACTCTACGACCACAGACCCTCATGCATTCCTTCTTTTGGCAAGCGGATACGAAATATATTATCAATAACCCCACAAGTAGATGTAAATATAAGGAAAACAAAGTGTTTTGAAACACCTCCATGGCATGTTCCAGATTTTAAATATCTGAACCCATTTAGTAATTTTACTAAGGGAAACACAGTTCAGACTATTTATCTGCAACTGTTTGCTGAACATAGAAATCTCTACAACGGGTTTACTCCTATTTTCACAGATGGTTCAAAAGCTGGCAATTACGTAGGGTTGGCTTATGTATCTAAAAATACTATAGAGTCTTTTAAACTGCATGCATCTTGCTCTATTTTTACTGCTGAGATTATGGCAATATACCAGAGTCTTATATTCATATCGCATCAAATTTCCAAAAAGCACATCATTTATACCGATTCATTGAGTTCGCTACAACTTTTATCATCTAGGACTGCTATGAATTACCCTATTGCCTCTGATATTCTCAAGTATGAACATCGTCTAAAGGTACAGGGATACCATACTGAATTTTGTTGGGTGCCTGGACATGTTGGTATCAGAGGAAATGAGTTGGCAGATATTGCTGCTAAATCAGCTACTCAAAATTTAAATCTGACAATCCCTTTAACTGACATCAAACCATTCATTTTGAAAAATATTTATGACAAATGGCAGTATTCCTGGAACCAGCAGTCTCGTAATAAGTTGTATGAAGTAAAGCCCGTAATACAAAAGTGGACTAGTTTCCAATGTAGGAAACTTGAGGTACTTTTAACACGCTTGCGAATTGGTCATACTCGTTTTACCCACAGACACTTACTTTTAGGAGAAGTTGAACCCTTTTGTAATAGTTGTCAGACCTCAGCAAGTATCAAACATATTTTAATTGAGTGTACTAAATATAAACAGTTTCGTTTCAAGCATTTTAAGACTTATACATTAAATTTGGCAGAATTGATTGGAGAAAATCCTCATTTGGAGCTTTTCCCATTCCTATTGGACATTGGTTTTTTCCATCATTTTTAACATCACCTTTTATAACCTTTTAGCCATTTTTCATATCATTTGCATTGTTGCACATGTTCCATAGTATTTTCACTCATTATCACTATTTTAAATTATACACGTGTTATCAATACTATTTTATGTATCTCGGTACCATATGTCTGGCGCAGCATATCCTCTTTGGATCTTGTGCCATTAAACCATAATCAACCTCAACCTCAACCATCAGTTGTCCACTTGCAGAAATGGTACTCTTTACACGAGTGGTCCCAAGGTTAGGATGTTGTATTTCCTTTCCTTTTCACAACTGGTCATTTTTCCTCTGTATTAGTTTTAAAAACTTTTTTTTATGTGGTAATATATTTCTGTTTTTATATTTTAGATAACTCTCAAAGCAATGAAGAAGATGGTGATACACCTTTGTCAGCACTAATTGGCCATCCAATTGTAAGTATATTTATGCATTTTACAATGGATTAGAACATTATCTTAAAACTTCATTTAAATTATAACCCTACTCTTTATATTTTTAGGATAGTGTTATAACGAAGCACATTAGTGATATAGTAGAAAAAACTGATCTCCAAGATATTACAATGAATGGAGTTATCCAGAGGGTATTTATCTATTTATATCTATTTGTGACAATAATTAAACATTTCATTTGAAATTGGTTTTATAAAATACTAGAATGAATTACCCAGTGTTATGTGGGCCTTATAAACCACCCGCTATATAAATTTACAGATACAAATAACACCACTCAATTTTTAAATTGCCTAAAATTATTTGTACCTTTCTTTTCAATCCAAATCTTTTAGTTTTTATGCATATGTAGTTTTGCGCTTCAAATTTGCCATGCATGCAAACAAACTTAGAAAAAAAAACTTAATCAAAATTCTCTATAACATTTGGTTGAAAATTAGCAAAAATCAGAAAATTGACCAAATATAAATTTATATATATATATATATATATATATACATATACATATATATTATATAAAGATGTACACCTATATTTTTACCAAACTATAGATTTGTGCTTTGCAATTTATTTTTTATTTTCCCATTTTTTCCCATTTTGTTTTTCTAATGTTAGTAGGTATGGGGACCCAGATTTTCCCATATCGGACTCTGTTTTTAAATTCCTGATAGATCCCAGGATGCAGAATTTTCTATCCCCAGTGCATGCCTTGATATATGTATCATAGAATATTTCCCGAGGTTATTGTCATTTAACGTATATACTCATGTATAAGTTGACCCCTACTTTCAGAGGAGAAAAATTGGGAAAAAATCAAAAACTTGCATGTAGGTCAATCCCATAATAATACATTTAATTTGCCTAACAAGAACTTCATCAAAACCCTTTAAAATTCGATTGAGTTACCAAGTAGTTTTTAAAAACTTTCTGTCATTGGTGCGTCATCATAAGTATCCGCAATTCCATCAATGCCCATGTCATGAGGATCGCTGTCATTGTCACTTATAAAAACCTCATCATCCTGTGTGCTCTCTAGTTCATTACTAATGAACATATCTTGAATGATTTTGTGACTATGTCTGTTGGTATCGCATCCCAAGCGTACTTGACCCATCATCGCCACACAATCAAACCAATGTCTAACTTATTTAGATTTCCATCCATTTTTTCATTAATACCAAATTGGCATTAAGCTGCACAGTTGTTAGTATTCTCTGCAAAAGAAACCACTTCTAATTTGAATCCTTCATTATAGGACATCCACTTCTGTGTCGCACAATCATGTTAGGGAGTGTGTGACTCTGAAAAGCGTTTTTGTACTGAAGACTATAAACAGCCATAAACAAAGTGGGAGAAAAGCACATATGATCAAAAAACAAGCAAGCGTGACTTTAGATACTTAAAAAAATAAAAACATATAACAAAAAAATAATAGCTCATTAATTACATTAATTTCTTTGGATCATAGCTTCTGCATTTTTACAACTTTCTCATACATTCGTATAAAGAAAATATTATTTTCTTGAATACTTTTTATTTCAAGATTTTGATGGATAAACACTTTTTAAGGCTTCCATTTTCTGCTATAGAAGACACACACTGATGGAGGGGCCAATGGCCGTACCGTGCTGAAAACACCGGTTCTCGTTAGATCACCGAAGTCAGGCAGTATCGGGCGTGGTTAGTACTTGGGTGGATGACCACCTGGGAACACCGCATGCTGTTGGCACATTTCGGGCGCGGCAGCCCAGTGGTTTGCGTACTGGATTTGCACGCTGCCACAACTGCCGCCGTGTTCATGCGGAGTACGATCACGTTAAACATGTATGTCCGTAAGTCCTTCCGAGAGGTTGGTGGTAGGGTAAGGAGGGTACGGTCCCTGTGGAAGCCTCCCCCACTGGGTTCCGGTCTAAATTGGGTGGCACTTCCCGGCCGTCCAAACAGTTACCTTACACCTTTCTGGTAGGCCGGACGGTCTAGGTCTCAACAACACCACACTGATGGAGAGACATCGTCTTTTATTATGTGACATTCATGTGCACTGCATATGCTTAACTTCAATAAAATCTGTAATGTACTATTTTGATGTGTTTAAGAATATAAATTTTTTATTATTTCTCCAATTAATAAATTATACTTTTTTCTCTAGTATTTAAATCTTTATATGGATATGAATTATGCATGTTAGCACATAACTAGTGTAAAATCTTTTTGTGTGATTTCAATATGAATTATCATGTCATAAACTTACCTTTTTTCATATTTTTGTTTAGATATATGATATGTATCCAAAGTTTGATTTAAGTTACAGAAAAGAATTCATCAAGACAACATTACGAACTGTATGTATATTTTTAATTTGTATTTTGACATCACATTGTTAAATTATACTTATTTGAATTTATATTATGCATTTAATTAAACTGAATTGTATAATTAATTTTAGTAGTTATAATGAAACTGGTTAAAATACTATTGTATCATCATAATGTTATTAATAGTTGATTAGTTTCAATATAGCTACGCTCTTTTTAATGACTTTTCTAAAGCTATTATCAGCACTATGGGTTCCTAGCATAGGTGGTTCTACCCCACAGAGGACATTTTCAGAGAACAATAGTTATGGGGGTATTTTATTCTATTTGCCTCTAAAGAAGCACTTTGATATGTTCTTAATATTGTATCCCAAACCTCTATTTATGCGAAGAGGGATACGATTTTTTTTTTCACCATGCTGATTAAAAGCCTGCAGCTACAAAAGCAAAAATTACCTGTATAACTGAGAGAACGTATCTAGTATCTGGTAGCTACACAAACTCAGGCAGCACCTCTAGATATTTAAAAGAAATTTAAAAAAAATATTTCCTATCAAGCTAATTTTAATCTCTGGCATTGTTGCATTAACTCAGAAGAAACACCTACCATTGAAGAAAGGATTAAATATCCCTAATATGCCAACTGTATTTATTTTTTTAAAAAGTTTTGGGGTTTGCATAGATTTTTCAAGAATTAAAAAAAAAATTATACATTTTTAATTATTTGCTACAACAGTGAAATTTTATAATTTTTCCCATAACTATGTGATTTGTTTTCACTCCCTCCAGAGAATTTTTTAAATGTTTAGTTATGTCCTCTAAAACTTTCAGAAAAATATGCTGAAAATTCATAAATTTAGAAATTTAAATATATTGTTTCGTATCACGCTAAATTCTCAAAGCTTGAACACCTGCAGAATCTTCAATCTCATCATTTCCATTTGGAATTTATTGGCAGAGAAGGTAGAACCAGTTAATTGCAAATAAACTGACTTAATAATGTAAATAAAGGTTATAGTTTCTTTAGAGATGTCCGTAATAAAATGATTGTAATAGGAACCAGATTTCATTTTAAGTGTTTCTATGTCTGTGTACATAACTGTTGAAGCAAAATTTATTCAAAACTAGTGGATTGATTTTTTTTATGTTGTTATCTTTAGGAGAAGAATCATGAATCAGAATCATGTTATATGTTTGATGAATGTTTGTCAGGAAGGTGTTTTCTAAAGCTTGACAATGTTTCTGAACCAAAATTTTACCCTTAATTCTATTTTTAAATACTTACCATAAATTATTTTAATTTAAGTTTGGGAATTAACAACTCCTATTGGAAACATGAAAACAAAACTCGAAAATTAGAAAAACATCTGGATTTTTTAGGTTGTTCAATAGAACTTGTATATAGTTAGATTCTGGATTTAATGAGGAAATCACAAACTTTTAATCAATACAATATATTCATTAAGTCTGATATACTCTTTTCTTAAAGAGCGATATATAGTTCCCTAAATTTAACAAACCTGCTAAATAGTAAATCTGAATAAAATATAAAGAACAACATAAAAATCAGAACAAAATAAAACAACCTTTACCTCATTCATGAATGGTTATAGGAGTAAGGAAGAAGGTGTTTGGGGAAAATGTCGCATGTAAAGATCTAAGTACACTGGCTTCCAAAATTTAGGCACGAATGGTAAAATCAACAAAAATGGGAAAAAGCTTTGATTAACTCAAAATTGTACATGAAGGTAGCAAATGTGTTTATACATTAAAGAAAACAAGAATTATGTGCAAAGATGAAAAAAATATTTACTTTTCGTAAGTTATATGATGATGTCCCATTTGCGTCATTAACAAAATGATGTTTAAAGACAAACAAACCAAACAAAACTTACATTAATATGGTATGTGAACACCCCGGACCTTCACACAAACTTTGCAACGACTTTCCATGCTTTCAATGAGGTGATCAACCATCGCTGATGCAAGCAATGGCCATTCTTCCAATAGGGCAGTTTCCAACTCTCTGAGACTGGCTGGAGGAGGTAAACATGCAGAAACAGCATGCCTGAGGACATTCCAAAGGTTTTCAATGGGATTATAGTCGGGGGAGTACTCCAGCCACTCCATACAAGAAATGCCCTCACTTTCCAGGTATTTGTCGACGATGTTAGCTCGATGAAAACGAGCATTATCATCCATAAGGAGGAAATCAGCATAGAGTCTCACAATGGGGTCTAGGACTTCATCTCGATACCATGCAGCCGTCATAGAACCACCTTTAAAGATGTGCAGATCTGTTGGATATATTCAAATTCCAGCCTACACCATGACTCTGCCACCTCTGAATGTGTAATGTTCGATGATATTCTTGGCCCGATTGTGTGTGCCTCGTTCTCTCCAGACCCTTACACGTTTATCTGATTCCAGGGCAAATCTGGACTCGTCCGTGAACAGAACGTTGCACCAATCTGAGAAAGTCCAATTCGCATGTTGATGACACCACTTTAATCTTGCTTCTCTGGCTTAGACGGTTAGTGGAACACATAAACGTGGTACTCGGGCTTACAATCCCTTCACGTGGAGCCTTTCGCACACAGTACTGGCAGATATTGCCTTACCAAGTGCCACTGCAACCATGGATGTTACAGTTGTGGAGGTCGCTCATCGATTCCGCTTGGCTACTATAGCAATATACCAATCATCAAAGGGCATAGTAACGCTTGGACCGGGCACAGGTCTCCTGACAACTGTTTGACTTGTTTGGAATTGTTTCCATAATTGAGAAATTACCGAATGATCAACGAGCGACATCTTTCATTGTCTGTCCTGCTTCAATGTGTCCGACATCATGCCAGCGCTTACTATCTGTCATTTGTCTTCTTTCAGCCATAGAAACACGAATATTATCAAAAATGATCCTGCAAAAGTTATAAACACTTCTTATCAGCATTTAGATGCACCTCCTCAAACTCTTCAGAATGCTAGCATCTTCAACTGCCTAATTAGCATACATCCAGACAGTTAATCATGATTGGCTGTAACATACGATATTTGCATACTACCATCCACATCTGCAGTGATTTTCAGCCACTCAAATTCAAATACGCTTTCGAAAAATGAAAATTTGCATTGCGTGTTTAACTTTTGAAAGTCAGTGTATTACACACTTCCAAAAAGCTGGCAACTCAATCATCTATAGCCGCTCATAGCCTAGGGTAGGTCGAGTGATCTCGGTCTTCCACACTTCCAAAGAGATGTCATTCTTTCACAATCCTAGGAATCACGTAAATAGTAAATATGTGCTAATACTATCCGCAAATACTAGGAAGTACTTGATTTCTCAAATATAACATCTCTAGAAGAAATTCAAATATCACACCATGATTAGCTGCAATTTCTGTAATTAAAAGTTAGAATACTCTAAGAGAAAATTCGAAAGTACCTAGAATAAAGTTTGCCTCCACAAAGTAAAAACATTTTCAACTATTGGAACAGTCTGCATCTTTGCTTGAATTATCTCTGAAGTACCAACATCAGCAGTTTTTTTAAGAGCAACTCTTCAGTACCTCTTATTTAATTTGCAACACAAAATGCAGCAGACTAGATCCAGAGTTCAAATGCTTGTTTTCTTAAATAAAAATCTACAGTATGTAAAAAGCATTTACAATTATTCCGTTATTGTAATTAAGAGAATTTAAAATAAAGGGTTTCATTTCTACATTAATGTGGCTTTATTACAATTTTTCCCTTTTTATTTTACTTTATTTGCTAATAATTAATAAATAATATTTACTAAATGTAAATATAATTCATTAACAATTTAAATAACTATCTGGGGTATGTGAGGACTGTTCCTTAAATTTTATATAAATGTACTATGCAAAATGTATTTAATAAAAATCCAGATTTAAAGCGTAAATTAGTTAGATTAAGAGTTGCCTCAGCTGTTTTCTTTATTTGTTCTGTATTTGTATTTAAAGATCAACAGTAACCTAGAATGGTGTACTTTTTTTTTACTTTTTAATTATTGTTCCTAATATGTCCTTTTCAACTTTTTTCTGTAGATATTATACAAATTGGGTGATGAAAATCAAAAGTCAAACAAGAAGGATGTTGTTAGAGATTCCAATAGTCCAGACAGTTCTGTAACTACAACAGATAATCGTGATAGTTCTTAAACTAAATCATTGTAAACCAATGCTTAGTAGTCAGATAGCATTTCCTCATGTACATCATAACTCATTTATTGAACAATGCAGTGTAATATTTCCCATCTGCGACACTTAAAAATGAATCCTGTCAATTCTTCATATATGTAGAAAGCTCCTTATGGGTAGAATCATATAAATCATCATTTTTTAACTTAGCACAAATTTGGAAACACAGCTGAAATAATGAACTTTTGTTACAAGAAAGAGTATCTTGTCTTTTTTTTTTTTCGTATATATAAGTAACTTTACAGCCCTGCTTTGTTTGAAATTTTATTTTCATTAATAAGTCTCGGGAAATTAATGTATTGTGCAGTGTTTTCTATTGATTTCATAGCTTGGTGCAAGCTGATTTTATAGTCACTTAAAATATTTCATTTATTAAAATCCTCCATAGTTTTTGGATATTTTTAGCTTTAGGGTTTCATTTGAGTTAACTATGTATTTAAATACTTGTAAATATGTATGTATAAGTGTTAAGATGCAGTTTTAAATTTCTTGAAAATTTTCAATATATCTTAGTTATAGCTGTAAATTTTTAGATCTACGTACTTGTAAAAGTCGGCTAAAAATAATATGCAGTATAATTTAACTCTGTATGTTATACAGTATTGTCTGGTTATAATGCCGAGCATTGGAGCTTAAGTTATCTGTATTGTTTAGAAAACACAAGAAAGACAGACTTGCATTATAATTGACTGCTATGGCAAAAGGGCTATGGACCACTCTTAAAAATTATTCATCCATTGCATTGTGTACAATCGAATTTTATATGGAAATACAATTTCCTATTAATAAATTTGATATTTTTTAATATATATATATATATATATATATATATATATTTTTTTTTTTTGTCTACAAATTTTAAAGTAATATTTTATTTACTAAAAGTTTAGCTCTTACATACAGTAAAGCCTCTCTAAAGCAATTACCTGGTGTTACAATGAAAACCAACAAATAGTCTTCTAAAGGAGTAATAATTTAATAGGGATGTATTTTGAAGGAAGGGGGGCGATCGATTACTAAATTAAGTTATATTTAAAATTAAAGTGTGTATATTACTTCAAAATTTCATTATATGCATTAAATTAATTGTAATTTGATCATTTGCTTTTGAAAGAACAGTATTTGACGGCATTTTACTCAATACTTATAGGAGAGTGAGAATAAAACCTAAATGTTTTACAGTATAAGTCCTTTTTAAAAAAGATGGGGTGTAACATTCATTTTCACTCTATTACACCTATGGCCATGCTTATGTAGGACTTGTCTATGATGGATGGGGGTGACATTGATGCCCATCGCCCTCTGTACTATTTATTCACTTTCCTCAGAAACTGAAAGAAAGGTTTTTGTTTTGTTATTTCCTCCAACAACTTTGGTCTTTCATGCTTTTACACAGATTTTTTAATAAATTTTAATTTTGGAATCTTTGGAGAAAATTAAAAAAAATATTCCGCGAAAGAGTGTAAAAATAATTTAAGGAAATGAATTTTTCAAGTTGTAATACTTCTTTTTAAACATTAATGTTTAAAAATATATCTAATAGAAGCTGTTAAAATAGGCATAAAGGTGGGAAAATGTTAATTTTCAAAATTAGAGGATAAAAATAAAAGAGGCAGGAAAATTGCTCACATGTTATGCTTGCTAAAAATATTAATATTTAATATTTTTAGTCATCTGAACTATAAAATTAACACCATACTATGCAGAAAATTTTGTAAAATATTTTGAACAGAAAAGACCAAAGTATTAATTTATAAACTTTTTGTGTTCATGCCTTCTCTCCCCTCCCCTTTAGGAAGTGGAAACTATTGCCTTATCAAATGCAACCCTTAATTTTATTACGCCTAGATTATATAGTATATGCTGACAATAGTATTTATTCAAGTGAAGATTGGGGAAAAAAGAATGAATTATTTCCATTCTATGCCTTCTAAAGGTTCGAAATACAAAATAGGTTAAAAATATTTTACTTTGTTATTGAAACAACTTGTTCATTTATAGGGGTTTGTATGGTCACTTAATGAAAACAAAGTTAACATTGTCTACAGAATTTGACATTTGTTCTAGAAAAAAAATCATTAAATGAAGTGGACGTTAAGAGAGATTTTGCTGCATCGGTCATGTCTTGTTTAAGTGTATTGTTCTGATAATTTTGTGATCTTGTGCCAGTATTTTTTACTTTGCATATGCATACCAGTACACAATTCTCAAGTGTATATTGTATGTATCTGTAAAAAAATATAAAAAATAATCCAGAAGAGATACTTATTTTGTATAATGCTAACTGGTTTTAAAAGGATTTTATCGTGTTCAACGAAAAATGCATGGAAAATTCATTTTGTTCATTCCTGGGTTAAATATTTGTCTAAAGTGTATATTTATCTCAAAATTGTATATAAAGCTGCTGTTTTCAGAAAACATACCTATATTGTATTTTTATACAGGTTTGATTATTCTTATTTATGTTTGTATTTGTAATTTAAATGCAAGAATGCACCTGATATAAGCTGTTCAAAAATGAAATAAAATGTTCAGTTTCACTCTTAAATGTTTTCTGATTCTGTACCTCACTAATTTGTTTTGATATTTTTGTATTTAACTTTACATTGCAGAATTGACTGTCATGCTTAAATGTAAATTTTGTAAATATATATCTCCTGCAAAATAGAAATTGAAGTTATACATCTGGTTTGATACATATTTTTGTCTCATTTACCTTTAAATCAACATGTTGGATATCGTAGTTACAAGATTCGAGAACACAAAGTGGCCATATCAAAACCAAGGTAGATAATATCACTATTCAGGGACTTTACATGATTACTAATCACAAATTTAAAAAAGTAATTACTATTTCAACCCTTTTCAGCTTTTTGTTTGGAAAAATTAAGAAATTTCTAAACTGTTTGTATTATTTAATCTAAAAACTTTTTTTATACATTTTTATTTCAAAAACATTTGACTAAATGTCACCTTAAATTTGAAATGGACAATTTTTTTTAAATATATACTTTACAATATCATATGAAAAAATAAGCATTTGTGTTTGAATGAATGAGCACAATTGTCAGCATAGGAGAGAAAAGCAAAATTCCTCAATTTTATATAGCTATATCCCATCCAGGATTATAGCTGAAGATCATTTATTTTTTAATATTGTGCAAGTGCACTGCCAAAAATTTTAACTATGATCTTAACTAGCCAATTTGATGTGCAAAAAATAAATAAAACATAAAAGTAATTAATAAATTCAAGATTGAGTTGTTAACTAAATTATTTTTCCAATGATGTTCCAACTGTTAAGAAACATGTCTTAGATTACTTTTTTAACTAATTCCATATAAGCTTTTTGGGATGGGGTCCCTGAATATTTTTTATTCTAAATGTCCTTGAAAATACATATTACTTACCTGTATCTATAGAACAGAGATTCCTACATTTAAATTTTTTACTTATTTCCTATTTTTTCCTGCTTTTCAAAAAATAATTTATTTTCATATATTTTGCCAATCCGAATAGATTTTTTTTTTTTACATTATGTCCAATGGAATTGCCCCATATTTCTCCTCTGTGCTCTTAACCCTTTCGGGACGACGGCATTCCGGAGCTGTCGCGGCCCAAAAGACGACGCGCTTCGCTTCCGAACTGGTCGAAAAGGACGGCGCATTTTTTGCGCTAAGCCTAACTCTAAAAAAAAATTCACTAAAAATCACCTATTCGATTCCTTAGATGACATGGCCATGCAATGTAATCTCTAATGATGAACTGACTGTCCGAATAGTGGCCCACAAGCAAGGAAAATGGTTAGATAACATATTTAAAATTAATTAAATTACTGAAATTTATTTCAGAATTAACAAATATTAATACTTTATGAAATATGTAACTGCATAAAATGTGATTCATAAAACTTACTGAAATGATTTTCAATGGCAGCAAAAGTATTTAGATTGAAGCGTTTTCTTTGTATTTTATAGAAATTAAACAACGTTATATAAAAAGTAAAATACACAATGATAAAAATATAAAGATGTGTGTATGTCAAGGTATTTTTCCCCTTTTATAGATGGATTGAGGATCTTTCCTAAAGAAAATGTCTTATTACACAAGCGAGCAACCCATAAATTACGGGGGGGGGGGGGGGGGGGGGTTAATCTCAGCCAACAAATTTTTGGAACTTTTAAACACAGCTTTTCAGTAATTTTACAAAGTTTCCAGGAAAAAAATTGAATTAAAACTGCAATTTCAGTGTAATTTCAAAAAATTATTCGTGATAGTTTGTGCATATAACTCAAATTAATGAATTATTATTAATCTCAGCCAACAAATTTTTGGAACTTTTAAACACAGCTTTTCAGTAATTTTACAAAGTTTCCAGGAAAAAAATTGAATTAAAACTGCAATTTCAGTGTAATTTCAAAAAATTATTCGTGATAGTTTGTGCATATAACTCAAATTAATGAATTATTATTAATCTCAGCCAACAAATTTTTGGAACTTTTAAACACAGCTTTTCAGTAATTTTACAAAGTTTCCAGGAAAAAAATTGAATTAAAACTGCAATTTCAGTGTAATTTCAAAAAATTATTCGTGATAGTTTGTGCATATAACTCAAATTAATGAATTATAAAAGAAATAAAGAAAATAAATATGAATCTGTAGGGAAGGCATGTGCTGTTCACATCAGATTTTTCCTTTTAGGAGATGAATCATTCATTCATACGCACGAAACGCATTGTGCATTTCTCCTAAATAAAATAGTTTAAGTTACAAGAAAAGTATTACAACCGAACTCTTCAATTTTAACAAAACATTTACGACCATTATTGTTTTATTATAATATAATTTTAATTATTATGAAGAAAACTTTTCCACCACATCCCAACAGTAACACTGAATGTACTTATACATATAAAGCTCTTTATCGTTCTGCATAAATCATTTTCGTACTGCACAAATTGTGCATTATTAATTCGCACTAAAGGCGCCAATTCTGGAAACCCGTTCTTCCTAGTACGTTTCTACCTGTCATTGAATTTAACTAATGGATTCGTCCAAAGTCACGTGACTCAAATGCCTTCTCGTTGGAGTCGCGCTATAAGAGATATGCGACAAAATATTAACAACATATTCATTCATTCATTTACATTTGATGAAATTACCACTGCTCAGGTATAAAAAGCAATTTCATGTGTATGTACAGTATTAGTAATTAAAAAATATGGTTGAATGTATTTATTTAATGAGTGTACTTTTAGGGCAAGCAACAGCAGAAATAGTTAGACACTTGGCATGAAATTTTGAAACAACATAAATTACCCTTAATAAGCATATATTATCAATGGATGGTCCAAATATTAATAAATTGGTGTTAAAGAAATTGAATTTTAAACTACAAGCAATTGGAGAAGCAGAACTCCTAAATATTGGCACATATTCTTTCTACTTAAGATTCACGGTGTAATATCGAAGGGTTTAAATTTTTTGGACATAGACATTGAGTTTGCCACTGAAATGTCCCCCCCCCCCCCCCCCCTCCCTCAAAATAAGTGCTGCGCAAAAGAAAGCTTTTGCTACAGCTCAGTCTCTTTTAAATGTTGAAAATCATTTTCTTTTATATCATGTCAGTTCTAAAATGGCTTACCAATTGAACCAGTGCTAAAATTCATTATTGGACAATATAGTGTTATTTTGGAATATTTCCAGCTGTTTCTCCTAAAAGAACACAATTGTAGTAATATTTCATTAAGTACTGGATATAAAAGTATTAAGGCAATATCTAAAGGATCCTAATATGCTAGCTTTTATGCAATTTCTTGTTGCATTATCTTCTACATTTACAGGGTTTCTTTCTCTTTTCCAAAGTGAAAGTCATTTAATTCATATCTTGTATTCTAAATGTAATGAAGTCTTCAGTAATTTGTTGAAAAGGTATATGAAGCCAAAACCTGTCATAGGAAAGGCTTAAAGAATTGGAAGTACCTGATGGGAATAATTTTTTACCTATAAAGTAAATGGAGATTGATGCTGGTGTAAGAACTTTGATTTTGCTTCATTAGATGAAGCAAAATCAAAACTTGTTTATTTGAACTTTAGGCACTGTTACATTTGTATTTCTGAATACTTGCAAGCTAAAGACATGACCAGCCACCTCGATCTTCGATTTTTTATTTCTATTTCTATTGCTTTCTGTCAATACTCTTGTAAAGTTTGGAATTAATAATAATGTAAGGCCAAAATACTCCCAAAAATTTTTGACATTTAGTCTGCAGGCACTCAACTTGTTGCATTGGTCTTTTGTTAATTTACATGTTTCGGCTCCAATAAAATGCTCATCACTAAGGAATTATAAAGGGTCCTTTTTGTTTTTAAATTAAGGTTAGTAGCTTTCCATACTTTATATAGTTTTCTAAAACAAGTTTGAGCTTCTGCAATTTTTATTTTTATTTCTTCATCTGTTCCACCAGTATTCCAAGGTAAGTAAAGCCATTTACATCATTAATGGGTTCATCATCTAGTTTTATATTTTCAGAAGTTTTTCATTGATTATTAAGCCTTATATACTCATAAATTTGACTTTTTATTGAGTTGTAAACCAGTAGTTTTTACAAACTTGTTAAGGCCATTAGTTTCCTGTTATAGATCACAAAATCTAGAGGCTAAAAAGAACAATGTCATCTGCAAAATCTAAATATTCTAAGACTGATGTGAATTTCCATCTAATGTCACTTCTCTTGTCTTTGATTGTGTTTTTCATGATCCAATCAATGACTATAATAAATCTGACGGCACACATCCCAGTTTTACACCTGATTTGAACTTCACTCATTAGTAGTGAAAAAGGGACAAACTGTGAACAATCTGCATCACTTATGTGCATGCATAAAAATGTTAAAATTAAATTATAATATTGGCAAAATTATATGAAAATGGGCATCCTATGAGTGTGGGGATGTTTATGAAGTTTTGTATATCCAACATAAAGCAAATTTGAATGTTAAAACATTTACATATAAAGAATTGATGTTTATTGGGTCCAAAAGTGATAGGTGCAAATTTTGGAAAACCATAATATTCCGATTTGTTCTAGCTGATTAAAGCTTATTGGACACTTCTCCATGGAAACGCAGATACTGAGCATAGCTTCCATATAAATAACAAGAATAAACCTTAATGAAAAGACAATAGCATATGTCTGTGTAATAAAATTTGTCATTCGAAGGAATATAAACACCATGCGTAAAGTTCCAATTACTTCAGCTTTACTTAAAAAAGTTAAAGAAGCAAGACCAGAGTATTTTTGACCTGAAACATCAGAAAAAGGTGAAAGAGAGAGAAAATGCAAATGGCATTAAAAAGGTAATTATAGGTAAAGGAGTGGTAAAATGCCAGAAGCTTCAAATGAAAAAGCTAACAGTTGTTTGATAAGGATTCAGAAAGACTAAGTATTGCTCTCAGGAGGAAGGACTTGAAGAAAACAATTCTTGCTAGTGGCTGCTAAAGATGAATTAGAAAAGTGCATAAAAATGTATTTCTTTTTACTTTCAGTATATAGTGTGCAATTATTGCACTTTTTTTAAATTTGTAATATTTCATTTACATATAACATAATTTACGTTTCTGCATGTACAAGTTATTGTGATATATTGCTGAAAGCCATAAATTTAACATTTGTCTGCATAAACTTTCTATGCAGGTCTGAACATCAAACTAATTTTCCTTGGAAATTATTATTATTTTTTTTTTTTTTTTTTGCTATTCTGCAAACATATTTCATTTCATATTCATTTATGAGTTTTAAATACGTTAACAGATTTCAAATTCCTCACGTCAGTAGGATGAACCAAATAACTTCAGTCCAGCTAGTTCAAACAATAGGACAGAGTAGGAGAATTAACAAGAAACTTCTATTAAAGACGGGGATGAATGAGAAGTTATACGTTATAAGATTTTTAAAAATATGCATGAAGAAAAATACAAAATAGGATTAGGATATTTTTATTACGAAATAGTTTGGTTAATGAAGTCACTTTTATAAAACAAATTGAATTACAAAACAATTGCAAATAAACTGATATAAAATAGATTATACAAGTATAGAAATTGAAAAATATGTATAATATATTTAAAAATAATTATAAAGTATATGGGGGAAAATTGTATGCATGCTTGCGTAAAAAATGTAGAATTCTCCGCTTTTATTCAGATAAACTTTATTTTTGAAAGTTGTTAGCAGTAGCCAAATCAACTTTGAGGCATAATACGACTGAGTTGTTTTTACATCTAATTTATTTTAATATATTGTATGCGTACCGTCAAATATAAGACAATGCAATATTTGCAATAATAAAATACTTAACTTTATTTGCATTTTTTTTTAATAAAATGACGTTTCTGAATAAAATACAAAATTGTGTATAAATTCATAAATATGTGCTCAGATATTGAAATAGCCATGATTCCTAAATTGTCAAAGTGTTCGGAAGGTTTTTGCATATTTAATCCATATAGAACTTTGAAATTTTTGTGAAAATGCTTTTCTATAAAATATAGGAAATAAATAAAATTATAACACATGGCACAAAATACAAAAATTGCATTATATTATACTAATTTGGTATCCGCCTTTGTGATTTTGAAGTGTCCCCTTGTCTTCCCCTATGGGCGTCGCGTCCATGCTAACTAATAATACTTATTAAGCATAATTTACTCAACTAGAAATGAGATCATGCTCATATTTCAGATCATCAGGGACCAATTTTTCCTATTTTATTTTAAATTTTACTTTTTTCCTATTTTTCTGATTATCTCTGAAAAGAAGTCATAAATCGATCATCTCTGAAATTTATCTCCTCGTTAAGGAATAAAGAAAAAGAGAACTCTCAAAATACTTTTATTTTTATTTTCTGTTGCCTCCAAATCTGTATTTCATTAGGGGAATCAAAAGTAAAAAAAAAAAAAAACGTCCACTTTCACCTCTCTCCTGAAGTAAACAAAGCCGTAAGCATGCATTTGGGTAAACAATATTTATATTTTCAGGAGTTAATCAAGTGTCTGGTCATTAATATATATAATCCGCACACGCACAAAGTGCTTAAATAGAGCTATTCATCAAAACACTGGAGGGGAGTGTAAGAGTTTGTGATGTAGGAAAGGAATTGATGGATGAGACGGCATCATGATTGAAATATTGGGGTTTTGCTTATGCCACTATATGCATTAATTACCACAGAGATGCCAACTGTGATGGATTTTCCGTAATTCTTACGAATTTCTGAAGTGTATATATATATATTCCGGGAAGTGTGTATATATATATGATCAAAGAGTTTAGATATAAAATACCAAGCATGTAAAACTAATAAGTTTAACATAAATCTGTACAATTAACAAACATTATATCTACTTATTTGCGCTAGTGCAGCTTTCTACTTTAATTCTTCTTTATCACACACATATATATATACTTTTTGTATCTTGAAAACGTTATCGATTTTAAAATTCCGATGTAGAAAATTGGCTGAAAATCCGATCTTCATTATTTAACGGGAGTTAAATTGACTATTACACACTGTCCCAAAACAAAAAAATTCCATTGATTATTCTTTCATTAATTATTTTGTTTTATAGAGTCTAATTTTTAACAAATTTCACTTCCGCGGAAGAGCTAAGCCGAAAATTATTTCCCTGCATAATGTGAACAACATAATGTGTGGTTTGAAGTCTCCCTGCATAATGTGGACAACGTTGATTACTATGAGGTGTAAACACTCTCATTCTAGGAGCTTGGCCGGATTACAAAATACAAAAATGATGTTCCCAGGAATTATTTCAAATTGCAAGTATTTTCATTTAGAAAACGTACTGTTGATTTTAATCACGTTTAGCATCCCCCTTTGCATGAGCTCCCTGTGCTTATTTAGAGCGTATCAAATGGGTTTATTTAGGGCGTAATATGACCGCGTATAAGGTAAAAGGCGTAATACTCAGTTATAGAGCATAGCGGTCGATATGTCCGCTATGCTCCCAAGTTGTATTACGCCCTCGAGCAACGCGCTAATTCGTGTTTAGGCGCTATTTAGGGCGTATTATATCCAGAGTTAGAAATTCTTTGTTATATCCTCTTAGCGAGCAGAACACAACCGCGCGTATGCTAGTATAGCGAGGCAGAACCAGATAGCTAGACGCCAATTTTTGACACTAAAATTGAGGAGATTTATGGACTGTAACATAGATCAACAGAAACGAAAAGTACTGGATCTCGCTGTCAGACCGCCAGCAGGATTTACGCCCCAGTCTTCTCTTCCATATAAGCAAAGGCTGAGGGAGCTATGCCAAGGCCACCTAGGTTATGCTTAAAATGCAAGGTTCAGTGATGAATAACAAGTCATTCAGGCAATATTAAACATGAATTAAGAGTACTTTTCTCAAGGTATAAGACTATTCGTACAGATATAGCAACATTCGGCGCTACACGTGCTATGTGTTACAAAAATGTTAAAATTGCATGCATAAAATAAGACAAAATAAAAAATAGCTCACCATTTATGAAGTCCTGTTTGCAGTAGACACTATAATCCAAGTGGGCACGTATTTAAATTATTTTTTTTATTTAAAAGTATGAATTTTTGAAAGTCACTCCTGTAACTTCAATACACTTTCGTACACTCGCAGTGATTGCATATCCCTCCGCGGCTGACGTCACGTATCCCATGATTCCTAGATGTCCGAGCCTTGTTTTAGATAGCCTTGGCTATGCCCTATGTTTAAAGTAGATAGCCTTGGCTATGTTTAAAGTACCTTGAGCTATGCCCACCAATGAGGACAGATCCATGGGGATAATGATACAAGAAGAATTCGAAGAAGGAGATAAGGGCAAGAAAGAAAATACAGTTGGCAGGTTGGAAACAAAGCTAAAATAATTTGGTGGTGTCAGCAAGAAAATCTTGGTGTATAGACAAGCTACAAATCAGTTTGCTGTGATCTGAGTTCCAAAGCACCAAATATGCCCATTTGTGCTTCCATGAGACGTGCTACAATTTTGAAAGTATGACTATTTTATATCACATGAAGATAAAATTAAATAATTTAATGTTATACGCTAAGACTTTTACACTAAATTGCGTCTGTCATCACAAAAGCTCCCATCGTAAAAGGATTAAGGTGAGTTATATATTTTTTGATGTAAATCCAACATATGAATTGACAAATGACATTTTAATAAATATAATTAAAATTTAACAATACTTTGTTATTTTAATTGCCAATATGCTATTACTTATTTTGCATAAATATAGATTTTCTAGATTGACACCGGACTGCGGAAAAGATGGGTTATGTGTTGGAAGGAATTTATTAACAAACATTTTATAATCTATTCCTCTCCACAATGACAATTATTACTATTACTATACTGTATTTTAATATCTTTTCGCCACACATGCAAATCAAAAATTTTACCACCTAATGTGTTTAGTTCCTGTGCTATATGTATTTTCTCGACTGTTGCAGTCACTTTAGGTTATTTTCAGCTTTCGTTCTTCGACACGCGTTCATGTGGGATGATATTCCTGTCTGGGACTCTTCTGATGTAAACGAGCATCGCTAATATTTTCTTTAAAATTCTTCTTGAAGAAGCCCTGGCCTTCCTTCATTTTTGTCAAATTTCACTTCATTTGAAAAATTTCTGTATAGAGAATTTTTTTTTCTCCGGGACCCCAAGGAGTGTCCTACGTCTCTTTGCTCGAACGATACCTTTGATCAAGTAAATTCTACATTAAATAAGTTTAGGTTATATATTTATGTATATTTTGTTAATTCCATGACAGGCAGGTCTTCACCATCCCCCTAAGAAAAATATTACTTATCTGTCTCAGAATTCAAAGCTAAGGCTTTTGCTCAGCATAACTCAGAACGTTTGTCAACAAAAATTTGTTCTTACGAAGAACAGCCAAGCTGGCGAGACCCACGACAAGGAAACACTATTCGTATTAATTACTGACTGAATCTCCCCTGCGTTCCAGCAAAGGATATTCACCTGTTCCCCCACCCACCTTTTCTTCAAACCCTTCGAGGAGCAATCAAGTAGAGAAAGCCTCGGCAACCCTAATGCAAGACCAAAACCGTTATCATGTGACTTCAGGGACTCTTCCCGCCCAGAGCGTTCTCAGAAACTTCAGACTAAAAGGAAAGATAGCATAAGAGTGACAATGCAGAAAAATAGATAGACTAAAAGTGTGCTCGGGGGGGGGGGGGGGGACCGCAGTCCCGCCCTTCCCTCAAGTCTTCAGAAAAGGAGTGAGCTGGGGCCCAAGTGGATTCCCAGCAGAGAGAAAGAAGGAGAAGAGGAAAGAGGGGCGCAGGGACCTTGAACATGAACGAAGCCTAGTAGAGAAAAGGTGGAAGAACTTGCCAACACTACACGAGTTCCCAAAAGCTAGGGAGGGTTACAGAAATGGTTAAAAGTCTGACCGGAAAAGAGAGCAGATAAAACTATGCTAGACGGCTCCGCTTTTTAGGGCGGAGGTAAATATCACGCACGGGACGCCCCGGCAATGACCTTCGTATTGCGAGGGTGGTAACGTGGGATACTGTCGAGCGTAGGGTTATTTACGCTTCTCAGACCTCTGTGAAATTTGATAGATAATTTCTTGACATGAACCAAAAAGGACCTAATTTGGAGGTCTTTATGCGAAAAACCCAGACCACACGGCAGACCCGAGGGTTTACTGCAGCGAAATGTGTGGCCGGGAGCAGAAGTTAGCTGAAGCCGACTCCCACGGTCCCCGACCGTCGAACTGAGCGTTTATTTAAATCTTAAAAAATGGGTTACATATGAATTTACATAATCACAGGACAGACAGGAAGTCCTGGGTTGTCCAATTTACATTAAGAAGAGGTACTTTGATAAACAATTAGGTATTAATGAATAAATGAACGAATTATAGCTGTCTGTCAGGAGACAGAAGAGAGTGACAGAATTAAAAATGGAATATTGTACACATTAAACATTATTACATATAACAAACAGAACAAGAAAAAACCGGACAAACATTAATGAAAAAGGGGGAAACTCTAGGTGCGAAATAACTAAAATGTACAATCAAAAGTACTTCCACGACTTTATAAACGGAGCTGTTGCATGATAATTGATGATAGTTTAATTGATTACATTGCAGCAGAGATCGACACATAAGAATGTCACATAGGACTACTATTTTTAGGAAAGTACGGGAAGAGTGCAAAAGGCAATTATAAAATAATTGTGAGTTATTTGCGTAACTAAACTGCAAAAACAGAGATGGTTAACAGAATTTAATACCAATCATAATTGATCGACACCCAGAGGAAAAACAAATAACTAACAAAACCTGGGAACAGAAACAGGAAAACGATTCACGGAACAAGGGTCACATATTCCCACACACAGATTAGCTAACGGAGTCAGAGATTTCGCGAGCAGCGAGAACACAGCTTTTAATTTTTTGAATGGAAGAAGGATTATTACATACCCTGGAGAACCAGGCCGCGGCGTCAGAGGGTTTGGACAGGTGGAAGGATTTTGTGTGGGGACAAGAGAAAATATAATGGTCGGCATCGCCGAAGGAGTTACAAGTACAGTTAGGGAAAGATTTGTGTTTAAAAAAATTAAGATAATCTAAGAATGGTCCATGACCTGTGGTAAAATAAGTGAGGAATGGATTAGTGATTTGGAAATCGAAGTTGACTGTTGGAAGGAATTTTAAAACTCTGGAAGGGGCAAGGGTTCGGGGTGAAACATAGTTATCCAAAAGGGATTGCCAGTTTTTTAAGATGAGTTTATAACAATGGTTTTTGAGTAGGGAGTAAGGGAAGGGGATGCTAAAGGGAGAGCCAGAAGTGGAAGCCAATTTGGCAAAGTGATCCGCGGTCTCGTTGCCCAGGATATCGGCGTGAGCCTTAACCCAGATGAGATTAATGAGGTTTTTAGAGGAATTAGCCCTGATTTTAATATTAATAAAATTTGATTTGCTATTAACCGATTCAAATGTAAGAATAGAGGAAAGACTGTCCGAAAAAATATTTACTTTGGTGTTGTTATCTGACGCCCAAGAAATGGCAAAGTCGATTGCGGCGATTTCAGCTTGGAAGACTGTGTTCTCGCTGGCAAGCTTGAAGGAATAAACCTGGTCTAGGACATCATGTTTGAAGAAGCACACAGCGAATCCGGTATTGCCGTCAATGGAAGAACCGTCGGTATAAATGTTAATAGGGGAAAAAACAAGGGGATCATGTGTATCAAAAAGGGCGATGCGTTCAGAGGGATGAAATTTTGAGGGAGGAATATTAAAATCAAAGAGGGAAGGATCAGGGATGAAAGAAGGAGGAAAAGAATTGATGCGGAGTTTCCAAAAGGTATATTTTAAAGATTGAGCTTTAATGACTAAGTGGATGGGAGAAATACCAGTGACGGAGAAGAGAGAGATGTTTGAAGAAGTTCTGAAACCTGCAGAAATTTTAAGTAAGAAAATTCGCTGAAGTGAAAGAAGATTTTTAATTTGAACCCCGGAAAGATTACTGCCCCATACACCGGCTCCAAAGGAGAGGATTTTCTCAATCACGGAGAGGTACCAGACTTTTAGGAAAGTTTTCTTAACCCCCCAATTGCTTCCGGCTAGTTTGCCAAAGGTTGAGGCGATCTTGAACTTTATGCAGAACTTCTAACTTGACGTAGGTCGGAAGATTACCAATAGAACGAAGTATATTATTTTGAAGTACTTGAAGCTTCCTGAGGTCAACCTCCGCTGAGGTGCCCCAGATAGGGGCTCCGTACGTCATAATTGGACGTATGTAGGACTTGTACAGCAGTAACTTATTTTTAGCAGACAGGCGGCTATTCCTAGCCAAATGGGGACGAAGAAGGGCAAGGGAAATCCTCACTTTTCTGCAGATATCAGCAATGTGAGGTTTCCAGGATAATTTGGAATCCAAGTACACTCCAAGGTACTTGTATCTAGATTGCCAGGGAATTGGCTCGTTGTTGAGTATTAAGTTAGTGGAAGGGGTATGCCGGGGCGGGGGGAAGGTGACGACGGCACACTTGCTCACGTTGACCTTGATCCTCCACTTGATTAACCATTGCGTCAGCTCGTTCAGATAGCCTTGCAGAGTGTCGTGCACGACTTGTGTCTGTTTGTGATGTGTGATCAGGGCCGTGTCATCGGCGTAAAGGCCAAGGGAGACACCTGGGGAACGTGGAATATCGTTAATGTAAAGGTTGAACAGTTTGGGTCCGACAAGGGAACCTTGCGGGACCCCGCTGAGAATATTCCTGGGAGAGGAGAGAAGGTTAGAGACTCGCACCACGAAGCTACGCTCCGTTAGGTACGAGTGGAGAATTTTAATCAGATTAGGAGGGAAGGAGCGTTTGATAAGCTTGAATAACAGTCCGTTAATCCATACCTTATGAAACGCCTTCTGAAGGTCGAGAAAGAAAATAGAGGTGCTTTCTTGTCTGCTGCGAGCCTCATGAACGAGTTCAACAACCCGAAGCAGCTGGTGCTGTGTGGAATGCTTCTTCCTGAACCCATATTGTTCAGGAATCAGAATGTTCTTCAGGTTGCAGTGCTCGTCCAGATGCCGCGTAATCACAGACTCGAAAAGCTTAGAAAGACAGGAAAGGAGAGAGATAGGTCTATAGTTGACAGGAAGAGAAAGGTCAAGACCGGGCTTGGGGAGGGGGGCGACAATTGCCACCTTCCAAGCCCGCGGAAAGTAGTTAAGTTTGAGAAGGAGATTAAAGAGCTTGACAAGATGAATGTAAAGAAGAGAAGGAAGATTTTTAAGCATATTAGGAGAGATGAGATCCTACCCAGGAGACTGATTCTTCTTCAGTTTTTGAATACGGGTCATCAATTCGTCTATCGTGACATCAGTCTGTGTGCTAGGAGTCGGTGTTGTGATGAACTGTTCAACCTTGGAGTCCACAATCACAACCGTCCTAGGATCGATTACGTCGTGGTGTGGTTCAAACTGACTTCTAAGACTGTCTGCAAGCAGTTCAGCCTTCTGTGTGTGAGAAATGGCCCTCGAGCTGGAACCTACAAGGGTCGGAATGTGTGTTTTCTGCCTATGGAAACGTGAGGATGCCCTCCAAATGGTGTTGTCTTCAGTCGTTAGGGACTCAACATAAATGTTCCATCGTGCACTGGATGCGAGATCTTACCTGAGCTCTGATGAAGTTCAGCTCCCTCTTGAGGCTGGGGTCTCTGCTGGCCTGCCACTCCTTCCGAAGTCGATTCCTGTCCTTGATCATCTCTCTAACGTCCATGGGAAGCTTGTAGTAATCCACCTTAGTTTCTTTGGGCCGGGAGGATGAGGAGTAAGCTATTCGAAGCATATTTTCGAATTTACTCACCTCCTCATCCACCTGGCCCGCGGAACTTGCAATGGGGGGGGGGGGGGGAGCTCCTTGGCAAGGATGCCTTTGAACTTGCCCCAATTCGTACGCAACTTGGCAGTGTTCCTGAGACAGTAGCTGTACATTTCCAGAGTGTAGATGATCGGGGGATGATCGGACGGCAGCTGCCCAGAGCGTTCCGTTTCCCCTGTAGTTCAATAGAACATGGGCACGTGACGTCACATGTAAACTCAACCGGCTTGCGCGAAATTTGTAAGGGCAAAACATTCGGATTCTCCTATTGCGAACCTGTAGATTTCTCATAGTAATACAATTTGGTTAATTGAATCTTAAAGTAAATTTAAGTATATTTTTTTTCTGGGGGGGGGGGGGGGAGGGGAGAGGGGGCATTTGGTAAATAGATGTAACTAATCTCCCCAAAACTAGTAAAAGAGATTCAAGTAAACGTTATACTGTTTTGCACATCAACTTTCTAAATTTGGTCGGTCGGTGCTTTTCAAACTATACAAGTTCTATGTAACCATTTTAACTCAGCAGTTTTAAGAAATACTACAATGCAATTTAGTCAGTGGTAGATCATTTCCTATATCATGTATATTAGAAAATGTATCATAAGGTTCCGTGAATCATATTTGAAGTTGATAAGCATCATGTAATATTAATATATTTTGTACATGAGTATTATACCTATCTCCAAGGTTTACAGCCCAAACAAATGTTTCCTCTTTTATTCTAATATATATTGCGCTGTGCTTTATTTGATTACCTTTTACATACCCTACAAACATTTCAAAATTTGAAAGAAATAATTTAAAATTTTGATAATATGATAAAAAAAATTGTAGGCGATATTGCTGAGCTTCGTGAAGAAATTCTTCCATCAATGTATTTATAAAAAAATCTGATGTGGGCAACACATGACTTTCCTTATATAATGTAATGAATTTACTACTTTTACAGTAAAAAAATAGGTTTTTCTTATAGTAGATACTAATATTCTTTCCAAGATATTGAATTTTCGACAATTAGTAGTCATTTTCATTGATTCAGCGTTATTTTTATCCATTTTGCGAGATTTTCGTTAATTTCCCAACATTTCAAAAAGTCGCCAAGTTGACGACATTCCGCCAAATTCGTCGCCAAGCGTTATGCACTATGAAATAAGTTATTCTTACAGCAGATAAATGACTATTGGCGTTCAAATACAAAAGTATTACTCAGAGTATCTTTTTTCATGAATAGAACGAGCTAGATCCACGAAAATGATGTCACTCAATTTATCGCATGGTATTACATATGAAAAGTGAACATGTTTCTCAATAGGAAATATTTTTCTTTTTATTTTATATTACGTTTTGATAATTTTTTTTAAAAATGTGCAATATCTCGAGAACGGTTCACGTTAGCGTTCTAAAATTTATGTTAATCGTTTTCTAATGAAAAATTACATAAAAACTGTCTATTTGCGTAACTTTATTAGCGGTTTTGATTTTTTGACGATTTTTTCAAAATTTCACTCGAAAATTTAGGGGGGTTCTGAACATTCGATTGCGTATAAAAACAATAGGCTTCCAGTGTTTACAGATTGTGATTTTTGTACCAAATTTCGTTCGAATCGGTCCATTTGTTCATCAGTTATCGTTTCCACAGACTCACTGACACACACACACACATACTCTTTCACACACAGACATCACTTCAAAAATGTTTGATTCGTGATCAGGGATGTTTGAAACGTGCTCTCCCGTCGAAAACTCGAATTCGAATTTTCGACCCCGTCACAATACTTTCCTTATACATTATGTATATAAGGAAAGTAAAAAGTTATATTTTAATTATCTTACTTTCTGATTTATTTGCCTATTAATATTAGGTGTATGTGAACGATAAGCATGTTGAGATTTTCTTATAACAAACTTTTGGTATAACGGAATTTTAACATAACTAGAACATTTTTATAAAAAAATAGTACCTTTAAGTATACTTTTTCCCATTTGTAATAAACACTGATATACTACTTATAAAGAGCATTAGACAATAGTTAACCGTCTGAAATAATACACCTTTAATTCGGCAATACAATATATTAAAAGAAATCTAGTACAATAAATGTACATGTGTACTTTGGCATATGTACTGGAAAATGTAACTGATTGATATCGAACAAATTGCATGTAAAATTTATAAATAAAAGCCTCCTAAGTAAATAACTGCATTACATTTGGCATACTGTATATATTTTATTATAAAAGAAGTTGGTATGCAGTACGTCGCTGACTTCCCTCACATTTGACGTCTCTATAGAAAAAAATTCAAGTTTCAAATCGTAGTTTAGGCATATCGCATTGCCATCAAAATCATAACTCAATAAATTATTTTAATATGTTTTTATTTGGTCTGAATCGAAAACAGAAAGAAAAATAAGTGGTAGGAAAAGTATGTTTTAAGACCTCATTAACACAATTCAAACACTCTCTGCAAGATGTTTGTGTTGTGTGCATGTGTGTGTGTGCAGTGCATATATGTATATGTGATTGTTGGTGTGTATGCTTATATATATGTGTTCTTGTGTGTGTGTGTGCGTATATGTGTAAGTGTTCTTGTGTGTATGCATATGTGTTTGTGTAAGTGCATATTTGTATATGTATTTGCATGTAAAATTTGGGTAAGATAGGTTTTTGAAAATATTAAAATCTAAGTTTCTTTGAAGTTTCATTTCATACAATTGTTTATATATATATATATATATATATATATATATATATATATATATATATATATATATATATATATATATATATATATATATATATATATATATATATATATATATATATATATATATATATATATATATATATATATATATATATATATAATGATTCGAGGTGAGAATTTACAAAGTAGAATTTTTTTTAGAAACAAACAAAGAATCATTTGGAAACGAAGTTCTGTACTTTTAAAATAGAAAATATTTAGCAATTAATAGAAGTCTGTTTACTGTAACGATTTGCTCAAATATTACCTATATCTCATTAACAAAATGTTATCTATAGATATAATTTATGTTTTAGGATAAAAAAAAATACTGAAATATTAATTAAAAATAATTTGCAATGACAATTTGAAAAGGAAAGCTAAAACAGTCGTAACAAATTTTGAAAATAAATGTGTAAGAACAGAAAGTGTTCCAGAATTTTAATCCACGCATTTTGAAACTGTATATTTTAGAGATTTAAAAATAAGTAGATTAAGATTCTTAAAAAAGAAAATTGTGTATAACAATGAACAAACTACCACAATGGCACACTTTTACAATTTTCTGGAACTGCTACAATGCGCCGTTCTAGCGCGATTCTAGCTAGTGATTGTAGCTTTTTGTTCAAACCTCTGCAATAATTTAACCTGTCAGACCACTGTTTACAGCATTCTTTATTTACTACTCCTAACTTGTATTATCAGTATTATTGCCCCTATTGAAGGACTAGGTTCAGTGGAAGACTGTGATCCATATATATGTTATCTGACTAGGGATACGGAGCTCTGCTACAGACAAATTACTGGCTGTTTGGCGACTACTCGCATTCTGGCAACATTATCCGTCATAAGCCACCATTCGAGCTGCCGATGACGTAGAAAGCAGTCTATCCCCAAGGTCCGTAGAATATCTTCATAGAGTTTCGTCCAGAACAGAGCACCAGGCGCGAAGCGCCTTTAATCTCCAATCTCTAGGTGTGGTTCTTATCTTCATACTGTGACATTATTTCATTGGTCCATAGTTGGAGGTTCGAGGTTTTTGATTTACTGTTTTTATTATTTGTTCTAGCTCCTAGTGTGGCAGTTTGTTGCACATTAAGAGTTTAAGCAGTTTGGGGGGTTGATGCAGATCTGAGGGTAACCTAGCATTTTAGCAGTTTAGGATTTTAAACATTTTGTAGAAAACCAAAGATCGCGAGTTTTCGTTAATATCTGATTAAGGTGGGACGTTCCTAGTACCGAATATCAAAGTTAAGTACCGAGCGGGGTCTCTTACGAGATTTAGCCTTGCGATGATCATAGTCATGCAGATTAAATAATAGTTCATTTGGGACAGATGGCAGATTTTTGTAGAATTTAAGCGCTAGCTTTTTGATTTGGGCTCTAACAGTTTTTATTTTGAAGTCTTTCCTAATTACCGAGTTTCTTAAGTATCTAGGGGCTTTCCTTATAATCCTTAGGGTTTTGTTTTGTCTTGTCTCTAATAAGTCTATGGTAGTTTTACAGGCATATCCCCATACGGGTGCTGCATACAGCATTCCCGGGCAGATGACCGATTTATAAATTAGGAGTTTATTTTGATAACTTAGATTTCCGTTTCCTATCATTGGGTATAAGGCTCCTATGGTTATATACGCTTTTTTGATTATGTTCGTTACGTGCAGTTTCCAAGTTAGGTGGGAGTCTATCGTTACACCTAGGTATTTAGTAGATTTTTCCGCTTTTAGGGCATGGTTGTTTATGTACAGAGGAGGCGGAGGTTTACGTTTTCTTGAGAAATAAATCCAATGACATTTATTGGGATTTAATTTTATTCGCCATTTTTCCAGCCATGTTTGGAGTATGTCTAAGTGTTGTTGTAGCTGTCTGTGCATTACTGAGACGTAAGGGTGTTTTGCAAGTATCGCGCTGTCGTCTGCATAGAGTGCCAGCTCCGTGTCTGGGGTCCTGGGAATGTCATTTAGATATATGTTAAAGAGTGTCGGGCCCAGGATGGATCCTTGCGGTACACTACTTTTAATGAGCTTGGGTGTAGATAAGTTATTTTTTACTCTGACTTGAAAGTGTCTGTTATTTAGGTATGAAATTAAAAGTTTGACAAGTGCGTCAGGGACTTTTAGAGTGATCAATTTGTAAGCTAATCCACAGTGCCACACTTTATCAAAGGCTTTTTGGATGTCAAGAAAAATCGCAGCTGTGGGTGTCTTATTATTAAAACCAGAAGAAATGTACTCTACCACTCTCAGCAATTGATGAGTGGTGGAGTGTTTTGGCCGAAATCCAAACTGCTCCGGAATGATAATGTCATTCTCACTAAGGTGCGTGTTCAGTCTCTTAAGAATTATTTTCTCAGTAATTTTACTAAGTGTCGGCAACAAACTGATTGGTCTGTAGTTGGCTGGAATTGAGGCATCCTCACCAGGTTTATGGATCGCTATAATTATCGCTTCCTTCCATTCTTTGGGGAAATAATTTAGTTCTAGTATTTTATTTATTAAGATGGTCAAGTAAAATATTATATTTAAGGGTAGGTTTTTTACCGCGATATTCCTGATTTTGTCGTGCCCTGGGCTTTTACGGTTTTTAAGGTTTTTGATAATCTCTACTATTTCTTGCGGGGTGGCTGGGTTAATCTCAGCCGTGACCGGGGAGTTCCTGAAATTGTTTAGAGTTTGCCTAACCATTCTTAGGGTGTCCTGACACATTAGATCGTGGTTTGGTTCAAATTGCTTTTCGTAATGCCTAGCAAGCGCCTCTGCCTTTTCTTCGTCTGAGTACGCAATATTAGCGCCATCTATTAGTGGCGGGAGTTTAATTTGAGGTTTTCTGAGTCTTTTAGCGAATTGCCAGAGCGATACGTCTTCCGAGCTAAGGGATTCAATTAACTCTTTATACTGTTGCTGCTTTTCTGCGACAATTTTATCCCTGACTTTCCACGTGAGTCTGTTAAGCTCCCTTTTGAGGGTAGGGTCTCTATTAGCCTGCCATGTCTTACGCATTCTGTTCCTTTGCCTAACTAATTGTTTGACATGGTGGGAAAGTGTGGGCATTTTTGGTGACTCACGATGTGTTGTGGCAGATGCAATAGCTCTCCTGATTTCTGTTGTGAGTGTGTGCGTGGCAGAGTCAATATCCGCCGTGCTCATAATGTTGGGTACTGCTAAATGCGGCTCGAAAAGTGCTCTTTTGAATACGTTCCAGTTCACCCTCTCTTGTCCCAGAGAGGCTGGAAGGGGAGTGTTCAAATCGAATGTCACCAGTACCGGTAGATGATCCGAGTCGAATTCATCCAGGGTATCAATTGTGTGAGCGTATTCTATGTTTCTCGTTAGGACAAAGTCTATGAATGAGCCATTGGCACCTGAGAAGCAGGTTGGTCTCGACGGTGCAATGATGTCAGTGTTTGTTGTGTTTAGCAATCTATGTATCTGTGTACCGCGTGTGTTGGCTCTCCTGCTGCCCCACGCTCGGTGGTGTGCATTGAAGTCGCCCGCGAGTATTGTGTTTGGATATCGCGAGAAAAGCAGTTCCAGCTGCGCAGCTACATTTATACCACTCATGTTTTTGACATATATTGAAGTTAGGATAAATGGGTTTACATTATTTATTTTAATTTTTATACTAGTATTTTCTATACCTTGAAGATTTATGTTGTTTATTTCCTCGTGGGGAATATTACTTTTAATATATATTGCTGTTCCTCCATGGGGATTTCTAGCAGTTATATTTGAGCTAAGGGTATGATAGCTATTATAGTTTGCTATATTTAGTTTTTTGTTTTCTCTAACTTTAGTTTCCTGGATTAGCAGGGCATCTATATCATTTTCATTTACGTAGCTCCTAAGTTCATTTATTCTTGGAGATATGCCGTTCGCATTCCAAAATATTATTTTAAAACTTTCTTTTTGGGACCTATTCATGGCGGGTTTGTTTCTCACTGTTTTTATTAAATTCCGCGATTAATTTAAAAGCCTCAAAGACCATTTGCATTGGATCGCTCTTTTTTTGAATTAACTCAGCGAGCTGCATCAACAGATGTTTTATATCGTCTAGGTTGAACATACTGATAAATCCTCTGACGAGGTTGAGGATTTCATCCATCTTTTCATCATTGGATTTATCAGCAAGTTCAGTCTCAGCTTCCATTTCCTCAGTCTCAGCTACAATTTCCTCAGCCTCAACCGCGGTTTGATCTGTTTTGTGAGTATCCTTTTGGACCTCGGTAGTCTTTTGTTTTTTTTCAGCCGATTTGTCTAACTGCTGTGTTTGCGCGAGCTCTTCTCGGGCGCGTTTAGTTTTCTGCCATTCCTGAACCTTTTTTTCTAATCTTTGTTTTGCTTCTCTTGCCTCTTTGGCGGCTTTATCAATTGCTATCCTCTGATTTATGTCTTCATGAGCTATTCTCACTTCCTCCACAGTCATTTCTCTGGAGGTCGACGGTTTAGGGGCCTGCTCTTGCACCGATCTGGTAGGTGCTGAAGTTTGAGTTCTTTTAACCTGTGGCACAGAGTGCGAGGAGTCCTGATGGGGTGTCTGAGGGTTTAGACCGAGGGCCTTTTGCCTCCAAGGGGGTATCTGATTTTTGGGGGGAGGGGGGGCATACCCCGGTGCCTTTCCTCTGTTCCAGGGGTTCTTCGGGCATTGCCTGAAGTTCGCCGGGTGATCTCCATTGCAGTTAGCACACGTTGCCTTCTCTGTCCTTGGTCTTTGGCAGTCACGTGTGAAGTGTTCTTCAGCACACTTAAGGCACTTTGGTGGCATGCTGCAATTCTCAGAGGAATGATTGAATTGCTGGCACCGGTAGCAGATTTTGAAGCCCCGTGCTCTGAAGGCCTCTACCTTCACAGCCAAGTATCCTAATCTTGTCAGTCGGTATACCCTCTGCCAGTCTTCCGTAGGCCTAATGCTGACTAAGAAGATCGGCAGGGGCAATCTCGTTTTTGTGTTTCTCAGTTGAGAAACCCGGACTACATCTAATCCTTCGGATGTTAGAGTGATTTTTATTTCCTCAATGTTATAGTTTGTTGGTAGCCCCTTCAAAACTACCTTTTTGGGCCTTTCCGTCTTTAAGTCGTAGAATATCTTATATATAAGGTTGTCTCGTTCGGGGAAAAAGTTGTCCCGGGAAGGAAGGACGAGTGACGTCACTGCTAGACCCATTCTCTGACAGAGGCGAGAAGAACTATTGAGAAACGTTGATCGGAAACTATTTAAATATTTATCTAATAGTAACGGTGTGCAAGCAATGTAGAATAAAATAAAACACTATATACATAGTAATGTGAAGTTTATGAAAATAAATTCCGTACATATGAAAAGAAATAGCAATTTTTTTATGAGAGTGGAAGCTATTAAAATTTTAACATAAGGGAAGTTTATACAAAGATTACTGAATGCTATGTTGAAAGATAATTGAATGAGCAAAAGTTATGTATAAAAAAATAGTGAATGATCAGAGAAGAGCCAATAGGTGTTAGGTGTGTTATGTGAATCGGTTTGAAAAGGATATACATACATATTTCTAATCTAAATGTGGCAAATCAGTCATCATTTAAATATTGACTGTATTCCGAAGTTTACAGGCATGAATAACGCAGTATAAATTAGAATAAATATTATTTCCAGGCGATGAATGCATAGCTTTTGTCTAGTTCAAAAATTTTACATGTTTTAGAAAAAAAATATCGCCTGGATTTGAGAGAAGGTCAGGAAACTTTCAAAATCATCTGAAGAAAAAACAGTAATTGATTTAAATTTGAAAACACATATTTTATCAAATCATTGCAATAATAATTATTAGTCTCGTCAAATGTAGTTTGTTAAGATTTTTTTTGTTAGTAAATTTGTTAATAAAGTTTTTGCTAAGGCATTTATATCTTGATTCGTCAAATTGAAGGACTTCATCTTGAGTAAGACGGAGTAGTTTCGATTCAATAAAAATGGTTTTTGTTCAAAAAAGGAATATTCATAAGTTAAAAGAAACAAGTGTAATTTTATGGATAATTTTGTAAAAACAAAATAAATTTATAGTCGCATTAAAATGATACATTTACCCCTATTTATTTTAAAGCAAACGGTGAATGGAATCTTTTTAGTTTGAAGCTCCTTCCCCATATATATTGGACAAATTTCGGAGAAAAAAAATTCGTCGTCGAATAAAATGATAAAAATAGCCTTTGTTTCTTTTAGCATAAAATTCTGGATGATACTCCCTAACCCCCCCCCCCCCCCCTTTTATTTTCCACGATTTTCTGTCGCATTTTAAAGTGCTGATTGACTGAATTCTACGGTAATATCTATACCATAAAAGAAATTAAATGAATTCACAAAAACTTCAAATAAACAAAATTAAACAGCAGATGTATATCATTAAATATATAGAAACGGGGTTTTCTTTAAGCATATAAAATGGAAATATTAATTACATGCATTGTGCATGCAATGATACAATTTAAATATTTTAAAATCAAATCGATGACATTTTTCAGAAAATTATAAAGTTCAAATATTTTTTGTATAGGAACTATTAGGAACGGAATGGTACGCTTACTCGATAGAATAAGTGCCATAGCATTTATATGCAGGAAATTTTAAATCATCCAATTTTTAAAGAAATAGAAATTTAATTGCAAATTGATAAAGATAATATGGAGAGTTTTATAGAAATAAATATTATTTAATTCTATTTTTACATATTTCTCATCAGTTGTATCCTATTTCAAACCTTTAATAGAAAATACAGACAATAAAGTGCACAGTCTCTATTTAATGAATTTGAACGGGATATTTCGTTTAAAATCTTTAATGTGTTGTAAAAGTAATTGTTAAAAAATACTATATTAAAATCCATTTTCATGCAATATATTTGTGAGTAAAAATATTAATAAAGATTATCAATTTACACATGAAATATGTAAATTTTGTGTAAAAAAGATGAATGTATTTGTTATACGAAATCACCCGGAAAATCATATCCTTGTCTTAATATATAATTTGTCAAACGGCTGTTTTTGACTTCTTCATCCCTTAATTACAGCAATTTAGTTCGTTTTGAATTCAAATTTGAGTTCATTTGTCATATTTCAGTATTAGCACATTATTTTAGGAAACATTTCATGTATCTCGTTGATGTTAGAAGCAAGGCATTTTTAAACAAAACCGTGCTGTTTTCCAACGTTTTTCAACGAAGCGTCGCTTGTCAACAGAACCGAAGGTCTAGCAGTGACGTCACAGCTCGCCCAGAAATGGTACCATGGGGGGAATAGCGAACGAGACAACCTGTTAATTCTATTAACCTTGGTCTATCCCCCCAAGCAGGGGAATTTTAAAATAGAAATACATATGAGTAGAAGCGCTTTGTATGTGTATATAGTAATAGGTATGTATATATAGGAAAAACATAGCAGAATGTGTTGACATATATTTTTATTTTAATAAGATTATGCCAAAATGTTTTTACAATAATAAGGAGATGGTTTTATTTTTATTTATAATTTACTTCACTTTAAAGTTTTACTTAGTTTGTCAAATTTTCAATTATTCAAATGTTTTGAAGTATTGTAGACAAAATTAAATATAATATTAATAATTTAATTTTACACCTACCTTTTGATCCCTTGGAATAAATGAAACATTGAGTACAAAGGTAATTTTTTTTATTAAAATTGGATGGACATAAATACCAACTATAAAATTTTAATACAATATATCCCAAAATTATATAGAAACTAATAATAAAAAATAAACAGAACACATGCATTACGGTTATGCATATGGGAGTATGCAGGATTTTTTCTAGGTGGATGCTAAAATCGATTGCATTTAAAATTTGAAGATTACTATCAACCTTTCAGTTTTAGAGTTTCAAAATTAAAAAAAAAAAGGTATCCTGTGTAGAGATGCCTGTTTTAGGCTGTATACCCCCCCCCCCCCCTCCTCCTATATTTTAAATCTAACCTGTACATTGAACAACCTTGAAAATTAGCGTGCAAATGTAGATTTAAAAGTCCAATAACAACGAACTGATAAAAATTCGAAACATTTAAATTTGGGGAGGGGGGGGGGATTAACATATATCAAAAAATTAAATATGGAAAAATATTCCAATTTTTTCTTTTTTGACTGCACTGGGGGGGGGGGGGGAATCTGTAAAAATTATAAACTTTTCATTTTCAAAGTACAATGAATGAAAAATACTGAAACGGCTTTTTGGAATCCCAACCTAGACATGAAAAGTAACACTGTAATACATAACATGGTTTCAAAATGTACAAAATATGGGACATTTGCCCCACTTATTACAACTTAAATATTTTTATTCCCTTTATTCAATTATGCAATTCTAGTCATCTGACAAAAACTGTAGATAGGTAGTGGTAAAATATCATAAATATAGCTATTTAGTAGAAAGTGCAATGACAATAATCTACATACCTATGGAAAGATAAATTGGATCATTTTACATAGCGATTGCTACAACCTTAGAGGAGAGATATTTCTTATTCCTGCTCTAAGGCTACTGCCATACGTATAACAAGCATAAACCATATTTGAAATTAAAAATATGAAATTAAAACAAGATATACGAAATAAAATAAAAATATCAACAGATCATTCTTGCAACAGATTCATTCAATAGCAAATAATAAGATCTTAGAGTTGAGGTGGTAATGCTGATAGTTGACTGTTCGTGACGTCACGTCAACGCCGGCGCCAGTAGTGCTCATGTATGCTCGTTGGGCGAGACAAACTATTATTCAATATTCCACAATATGACCACGACTGCATCGAAAGCGGCCTAGAGCTGTTCTATATGACCCATCTTAGCGTTTTAATTTGCCTTCCTTCCAAAACCTCAACTAATCTAACTTTTTAAACTTTGTTCATTCTGAGTTTTTCAATACATAACTCGTATCTCTTAAAGATATTGCTCTTCATCTTTCATCTCATCTTGTTCCTCTGTGCAACCACAGATGGCAGCACTGTAAACTTAAAATTTTCTTTAAATCCCCTACATGTTCCTTGAAGAAACTTCATCACTGTGATGATTCTTTTCTTTTTGTTTCTCTTTTTACTTATTTACAAACCTTTCTGCTCAAATGATGTCGTGAGTACATACATAGTATCATGCCGGAGGTTAAAGTCACCATGACTAGGGGCTCCATTAAGCTGCACATTGGCTTGACTTGGCAAACCATTATCATCTCCTGGGAAGAGTGATCCGAATCACTCCTGGGTCCGTTGAGGACTACAGGAAAGTTCAGGCGCACTTGACCCAAAAGAAGATTTCATAAATTTGAAGAATGATAGGCCTAAAAAAGTCGTAATTTAAGGATTATCGGCAAATACCAATATGGATAACATTAAATCCGCCTTTCTCTTTGAAGGCTTCCAGATTAATAGGATTCCTCAGCTAAGGAATAAACGTGACAAGATCCCCCTCCCCATCTTCCTGGTCGGACTTGTGCCGACTGAGAACTGGGAGAGAATCCATAAGTTAAATAATTTACTGTGCATGCAAATCCAAGTTCAAACATTCACCTCTAAGGGATTTAAAATGTGTTACAACTGCCAAGGGTACAATCATCATTCGGATCAGTGTTCCCTCCCCCCCTCGCTGCTTGAAATGTGGCGAAGTCCTCTCCACGAGAGACTGCGTTAAATCATGAGAGACCCTGGCCAAATATGCCAACTGTGAAGGTAGCCATCCCGAAAACTATAGATATTGCCCCCAAAACCCCTGGAACCGTAGAAAGTTCCAGACTTTAAAAACAAACCCTCAAACTTCCAATAGCTCCCCCCTGCTCGTTTTGACCAGGAAAACTCCCCCCTACTCTCTAAAAATAACCCCCCTGTTCAGGTAGTACAGGCGAGTACCGGGACGGATACAGGAATATCCGGAGAGTACTCTGCCCACGTACGACCTGATACAAGCAAACAACCCCAAACTTCTAATGCATTTTATCAATTCCTTAAATTCTTTCAAGAAATGGAAAAAATGTTTGACCTAAACAGTATCCAAAATCTATTGCAACAGCTCACTCAAATCTTTAAATCGGACGATGATCCCTTTCAGAAACTCTACTGCATTGTCAAATTAATTACCGAATTACAAACACCCCAAAATTAATGTCCCTTAATTTTGGCTGACTACAGATTAGTTTCATGATACTTCCATCATCACCAGCAAGGCCAGTGCTCCACGCAGCACAACTAGATACCCCCGCCAACCATTTTTTAATTCTCGAGGAAAATTTGTTCCTCTTATTCCAAATTCTGCGACTCGACTGATCTCGATTGTGATTCGTCACAAACGGGATCAAAGAGCATCGCCTATTTCTTTAGTGAAACTTCTTTTGCTGTAAAATTCCTTTATTACAATTTCACAGCCGACAATTAAGATTGGAGTTTAAAGGCAGCCTTCGGCTGCCTAAGCACTCCTTTATTGGATAGTCCGTGAATCCTTGAATCCATCACCAGCAAGTTATTGCGTCATCCCACCGTCCTGCCAAACACCATCTGCAAATTCTATTGGAACTAGCTCTGATGATCCGCCCACCTGGGGGGCGGACCTACAAGCAACTCTTTGATGCAAATAGATAATGCCAAAGCCACAACACAACAATCCAACAGACTGAAGATTAAAGAACTTTTCGCGCTAGGTGCTTCATGTATTACCAATTGGGACTGCAAACCATTATCATCTATACTAGTGGAGGTGGTAATGGATAAACCTGCGCGTGATGATGCAACGTCATGTAAACCCTAGAGCTTCTATAATACAGAAGCTTTAGTAAACCCAAATAGAAAAACCAGCATATCGCCAAAAAAAGTGCTGCGAATCAATATCTATCTACCTCGCTCGGCAACGCTAAGCATCTGTTTATTCGTGAATATAGAGATATATATTGTCAGAAAGTAAAGTCTACAAGGGCTCTCGGCTTACCCTGGCGAATAATTAAAGAAAACAATTAGCGTTTGCCGATATTTAAGTATAATTTAGAATAATGAAATGCTGGAAAAAGATAGTAAATTAAAATTAATATGGGTTAAATTACCGAAATAAAAAATGAATGTTAAAATAATTTGGAATTTTTGAAGGAGGTGGGGAAATTTTTAAACATTAATAATTTTTAGAATTATACAAAGTATCAACACAACAGATTCCACCACTGCTACGAAAAAAATAAATAATATACAACCTTACATGACAAACGCGAATTATATAAAATCAAGATCAACCATATCATTGATTGGAAGACAAATCTTACTAAGAATATATTCAGGAATATTATTGTCGGCCATTTCAAAAGAAACCAAATCTATAATACATTCAAAAAGGATTGCATTAAATGTAACCAAAAAATTATCAAAGAAGCTATAAAAAAAGCATTATCCCATTTATTTTTTAAGAAGTTATTATAATTCATTTTACAGCGAAGAAAAAGACGTTGATTCATTCAATAGGGATATTGATGAGTGCTGATTGATTATGCAGGACTGCTTGATTGTGCGAGATTATTGTCAATACACGCATGCGCAAAAAGCCTTACTTATATTATGTTTAGTGCGTTGGATCGTTTAATGGTCGTTTCATCGTTTAATGGTCGTTCTCCATCGTTTAATGATCGTAGTTCTTGCTTTTCCTGTTGTTTGGGTGCTTTTATCTTGGCACATTAGGGGGATTGACCATTGTATTGCATAGGTACCGTGAGCGTTTGCCCGGGCTGTAAAAGCTGCTTTAAACGGGAAAGAGGAATCACAATCCTCCTCTGCCATTTTATGCAAAGCATTTGGACATCCCTGTTATTTAGAATCCTTTTATATTCCTTATATATATATATATATACAAGGTGTCCCAAAAAAATTGAAACGCACTTTAATTCTTTACCTGTTGGAGATAAGTAGGCAATGTAAATTACAAAAATGTTGAAAGTAAGGCAGGAAATAAGACTACGTTAATGAAATAGTCCTCCCATTCATTTTCAAAAAGTTACACTTTTTAAATTTTTATACGACCCCCTTAGACAAATTGGGTCAATCAGAAAATTTTTATTTTTAATGCAACAAGATCATTAAAAAAATCGCATATCTGCACCTTTAAAATTGAGCGAGTTATATTTAATTGAACATTGTGAATGGGGACCCTATATCAAATTAGAAATGTAAATTTGTGACATATCACAAAAAAGATAAAACTGGATGATAATACATAAGATACCTAACCGCGTAGTGAGTACCACTACTTTATGTATATGATCTCTGTCTGTGTAATGCTTTATTTAGATGCATTTGTGGTAAAAAAAATTGACACATACTTGTATTAACGTATTTTTGATCTAAACAATTTCCATCGTCAATTTGGTTATGGTCCCCTATTTTCACTGATGAAACAGCCTTATCACATAGTACGGAAAAGTGGCATAAGTCAGATTTTTCCCTTTATCATAATTCAGTTGATTTTAAAGACACAGATATGCGATTTTTTTAATGATCTTGCATTAAAAATAAAAATTTTCTGATTGACCCAATTTATCTAAGGGGTCGTATAAAAATTTAAAGAGTGTAACTTTTTGAAAATAAATGGGAGGACTATTTTATTAACGTAGTCTTATTTCCTACCATACTTTCAACATTTTTGCAATTTACATTGCCCACTTATCTCCAAAAGATTAAGAATTAAAGCGCGTTTCAATCTTTTTGGGACACCCTGTATAATATAAAAATAAATTTTCTCCACTTTGTTTTATTTAATAACAGTAGATAGGAATTGCCGGTTCTGCGCCAGAGACGGAATAATGCGGAATGGCCGCCATTTTGAATTCCGTAATCCTTGGCGAGGGGGTAAAAAGGGGGAAAATGAAAAAAATGTGGGGGTGAAAATTTTTTAGAAATTTTTTTCGAGTGGCAACGATTTTGTAGTCTTGTACGAGGGGTTTGGGGAGAAATAATTTTTTTTAAACGAGTTATTCTAAGTATGGGAGAAACTTTTTTAGAGATGGCAACGGCTGAGGCGGAATGGAACCATCAGCGCCTTCTAGCGACAGAAAGGGGTACTATTGCGGTGATATTTGGGATTTTTTCTAAGTATGGGAGAAACTTTTTTGGGAGATGGCAACATGGTAAAGGCGGAATAGAAACTTTTTAGAGATGGCAACGACTGAGGCGGAATGGAACCATCAGCAACCCCTAGCGGCGGAATGCTGGACTATGGGGATAGAACTTAAGATATTTTCTGAGTATGGGGAACTTTTTTGGGGTGGCAACACCGTCGGAGGCGGAATGGAACCATTAGCTCCCCCTAGCGGTAGAAAGTGGAACTATGGGTGTGAAACTTAAGATTTTTTCTAAGTATGAGGGAACTTTTTTGGAGGTGGTAACGGCTGAGGTTCACCTAGGGAGGCGGAAAGGAGCCATTAACGGCCCCTTAGCGGCACATCGTGGTATTAAAGTTGGAACTTGGCAATTTTCTCGCTTAATGGGATTTTTTTCTTTTTTTTCAAATTAATTAAATGAAGTGATTAAGTAATGAATATCCCTCCGCCAAGGGCATGCCAAAGGTGTGTCAGGGGCATGCCAAAGGTGTACCAAGGCCATGCCGATATCCCTTCACCTTCTAAAGGGAAAAAAGAGTGCTTACGCTATCCCTCCGCTATATCGCGATTACGAATTGATATGTGAGAATCCCGCATGATGAAGGGAAATGCTTGCGTTATTCTTAAAACGCAAGTTTTCGTGTGTCATTTTTCCACAAAATGTTTCAAAAAGTGTAAAACACAGCAAAAATGTGCGTTTTTTCAACAAGTTGAATTTTAGGGTTTGTGCGAATTCTCTATGGGAATTAACATGGGTTTTCACACTTTCACATTTTTTACAAAATATGTGTGGTTTTTCGCAAAAAAGCGGCCAAAAATGTGTTTTTTGAAAAATGCGGAATCGGCCGATTTTTTAAAAAATGTCCGATTTCTCTATGGGAATTAACATAGGTTTTCACACTTTTGCAATTTAAAAAAAAAATGTGCGTTTTTGCAAAAATGCGGCCAAAAAAGGCGTGTTTTTGAACTATCTATATTCGATGATCGACTCTATTCGATAATCAACTCTATTCGATGATCGACTCTATTCGAGGGGGTGTGTATACCCAATCATTTCAGCCTTAGATTTCCAACTTTAAATATTTAAAAAATAAATATTAAAAACCCCACATGCTAATTTCTCTATAGGGGTATGTTTTTAATACTTGTGTATTTACATGAGGGTATCTTTAAGTTTTAATACGTGTGTGAGGGTATCTTTAAATCCCATTATATTTTAAAAGAGAGCCCAATGTTTTAAATATGTTCTTAGTGTAATGTGTAAGAGTTATTCTAATTTTTAAATTGTAGACCCACCTCCACCCGCCCATTTAGACTAGATAAAAAACAACAAGTGTTTAATATCCAATGTAAATGAATCCTACAATTTATCTATGATTCTCAAATGAATGAGAATCTTACATGTTTCGAAGTTTCATCCAAGTTGGGATATTCTATTAAAAGGCGCTTTTTTTTTTCTGTAAAGTATCCAATATTTATTAAAAGTGTAGACCCACCACCAATCCCGATGCATAAAATGCATCTCTACACTTTATCTCATTGATCTTCTAATAAAAGGCATTTTTTCCTTTCTTCTTTTTTTTTCTTCTCTTCAATATTTCTTTAAATGTATAAAAAATTACACGTGTAGGCCCACCACCCATCCCGATGCATAAACTGCATTCTTACAACATGTTATGTACTGATCTTCTACTAAAAGGCATTTTTTTTCTTCTCTTGTCTCTAAAGTATACAATATTTCTTTAAATGTATAAAAAATTACATGTGTAGGCCCACCACCAATCCCGATGTATATAAAATACATCTCTACAACATGCTTTGTATTGATCTTCTTTTCTGGGATATTAAAGTGTCCATACGCTAAGCTACTGAGTCCATCTTCTAAAATGTAGCGTTTATCATCAAAGGGCGATAGGGCTATCTTGTTAATTTCAGTAGTGTATAATCTGGGATGGTCGTGATTAATTCTTATCTGCTTCTCTCGGGGTTTTTTTTTTAGATTAAAAAGGCAGTCTCGATAATCATCATGTCTTATCTTCTTCTGAACAACAGCTTTACAAACCCTTTTGGCTGTTTTCTTTTCCGTAAAAGGGGTCTTCAAACTGTACATCTTGGCCCTTGAGCCTACGAATTCTATTGCGGGTATACTATTGAGCTCGTCTTTCATCTTGTCCAGGACCTTCTTGTTACTTGTTGAATGTAGGGGGTTACTTGTTGAATGCAGTATTAAACTATTCACAAATACAACACAAACTGTGAGACCAGAAATAGATCTCACATTAAGTGTTGTGTTATGGTGAGACAGTTTTATACTAGTTATTTATTGATCTAGAACTTCGGACAATACTGACAGTCTGGATGGCACCGAGTTTTACAACCCGTGAACCTAAAGGTCAGAAAACCATAAATTTAGGGGTGCCATGACAGAGGGGCCGAGCTGGCCCTGACGAGGATGAGGAATGGTTCCATTGGTTAAATAAGTAACCAATGGAAAAAGGAGCTTGTTGCGTCACACTGAATGCTACAAATGAAAGCAAGGGGGAAAGTAACACCCCCAAAAAAGAGGGAACCACAACCTGTAACCGAATAAGATAACTGATCAACGATTAGAGCAGTGATGATAGAATACGACTTAAGAGCAGTGATGATTTAATACGACTTAATAAGATAACTTCGACATTATGACTTGTGCAGATACTACAGAGATAACTTGATATACTAAGAGAATGAAATAAGTGCGAGTGTTGGACTCAGCAGTACAATATGATCGATGAAGTCACGAGTGGATGCATTACACTACGAGTTGATGCGGGTAATAAAGACGACATCAAATACGTGCTGCGAGCAAAGTCCAAGACAGATTTGAAGGTATGTGCCCATTGAAAATGAAATCTGGTCCTAACTACTATTTAGGCGTTTCCGTTTTGGTCACATATGCCCCCTCCGCTGAAATGATATAATTAAATATTGTAATTGAGTTATTTGAGTATTTATGTTTTTCAATAAATGTTTTTGTTAAAGTTAAAATGGTGTGATCCATTTAGCATTTTATTAATTAATAATTCCTTTACAGGACTCACACAAAAAGTAAATAACTGGAGGGTTTATAGCGGCACAATAAAGCAATGTACGATTAAATAATAAATCCACTATGTATGTATTAACGGCCATGTCAACCTTAATGAGCTTAATATTAAAGTTCTAATATTTTTATTTAGTTCCCACATTTGGTTTCCGTGACGCTTTTGTGTGAGTTCAAAATTTAAAATGAAAATTTTAATAATACTGAGATGGATAAAAATAATTTAAATAAAGAAATGAATAAATTTAATATGGAGGAGCATGTGTTGACCAGATTTTTGCAATGTTTAAAATAAAATATGCACAGTCACTAGGAAAATGAAAAGAATTTGAATATATTTGAAATAAATAAAATTGGTATCATGTCTGATTTCAACCAGCATAAACAACAAGATCACAACTATAATAGAAGTTCTTTATTTCACTTCTTGGGCAAAAAAACTTATGGGCAAAAATATTTTTTTTAGCCCATCCCCCTCTCTTTGGTGCCGTTTTGTTGATGATGTTTTTATTATTTGGGATGGTGATTTAAATGATCTCCTTCTTCTTTTTTCCAAGGTTAATGATTTTTACCCTTCGATTAATTTTGCGTTGAGCACGAAAATAATTGTTCCTTGCCTTTTCTTGATGTTCTGGTTACCCGTTCTGCTGTTGGTTTTCACACTTCTGTTTACCGTAAACCGTCTTTTACTGATTCCTGTATTCCTGCTAATTCTTACCATCCTATTTCCTCTAAAAAAGCTTCTTTTAACGCTACTTTAATCGTGATTTTAACATGTGTTCTTCTTTTTCTTCTTTAAGTGACGAAATTGATTTTATTTTCAATCTTGGCTTTGAGGCTGCCTATTCCTTTGAATTTATACATAAGGTTTTTTCCCATGTTCGCCGTAAATTTTCTCAAATTGATACTAAACTTATTTCTTTAAAAGATCGTTTGAATCATAAATATAGTTTCCCGTACCATCCTAGGATTTTCCGTCCCTTTATTCAGTTCTGCTCTGAATTTGGTTTCAGGCCTGCTCACTCTAATGTTTCTTCTTTATTTAACCGGATTCGGTCTGATAAGCTGGGTGATAAGGATGACTTTAAAAGCTTTGCTGGGGTGTATGTGGTTCCTCTGCTGTCCATCGATGGTAATTTTAAATTTTATATTGGCAGTACAAAATGTACTATTGGTATCCGTTTGGAAGAACATGCTAGGGATGTCAAAGGTGGTAAACTTTCTACGGCCCTTGCTCATTTTGTTGTCAAAGAAAATTTTCGGCCCATTTTTGAAAGAACTTTCCTTCTTATGCGTTGTAATAACCCTCGTAATATTCTCCTTTTTGAATCGCTCTTTATTTATGTTTACCGCGAGTCGATTTGTAATTTTGACCCCGTTCAGATTTTAAGTTATGCTTGGCGACTCATTCTCGAATCCATGCAATTCAAGTCTCTTCATAGTTATCTTTGACGTCATCCTCTCGGGGATTAGACCTGATTGCCCCCATTTTTAAAAATTTTTTGAATTTGAAAATTCTGTAATAAAATTGTAAATTTTTACTGTTCTTTTCGTGATTCATGATCGATTTTTTGAATCTGTGCAAAATGTTTTGTATTTTTGGATTCTCCTTAGATAAACGTAAGTTTATTGATAATTGTATTTATGCAAATTTGTCACTTTTCTGGTCTATATATGAACAATCATTCCTATTTCCATGTAGCCACTGATGAAGAGCGTATTTACGCTCGAAAGCGTTCTGGCCTTTTAAAGTTTTGTACGTCTTAAAGAAGTGAAATAAAGACCTTCTATTATATTTGAAATAATTGAAAATAATGTTTAAAAAATTGATTAATGTTAAGAATATTTAATTTGCATGCTGAAGTGTTTTATGTGCAGTATTTTTGAAGTGTATTTTATGCTGTTAATTTTAAGTAGGATTTTGAAAGGGACAATTTTTTGTTTTAAATGCCTTTGAGAGGAAGTAGAAATTCTAGACGACAAAAGTCGCCGGACATATCACACAGAAGGGTTATTGAAAATCCGAGAGTAGAAATGGATAATTTTAGTTTAATTAATTTATTGCCTGTATTTAATGGAAGGAAAGACGAAAATGTCGAATTTTTTATTGCGCAATTTGAAAATGTGGCAAATATGGCCGAATGGTCGGAGGAAAATAAGGTGGTCATTTTAAAAACTAGATTAAAGGAGAAAGCGCTTGGATTTTTGTCAAAGAAAAGAGAATTGCAGAAAGCAAATAATATGGGAGAAGTCAAACAAATATTATTTAAACAATTTAAATCATCCCTTACAACGCTTCAAAAGCAGACAAATATATATAAAATTAAAATGACGCCAGGAATGAAAGTAGCTAAGTTAGCGCTAAATATTTCAAATTCGACAAATGAATTTTTAGGGAATTACGCAAACAATGAAATGTGTGAAATAAAGAACAATTTAATGCTGTCTAAATTTATGGAAGCTTTAAGACAAGATCTGGCATTTGAAATTAGAAAAGTAAATATACATGATTTTAAAAAGGCAGTGGAATACGCTGAACATTTAGAAAAGATTTTTGAGGAATGCGACAGTCGTATGTCATGTTCGTATGCCATGCTGGACGTCGTCCAGAGTCCTAAGTTTTCTTCCGAACTGTAAGAAAGCTGCAGTATGAGTAGTAGTGTCACATTTTGCGGTGTTGAGTGCAAAACGTATAGCAGGAAGTTTTTCGGACCACAAGGTGTGATCGTTTCCCACGAGGATGGCCAGTCTTGGTTTTAGATCTCTATTTTGGCCAATAAACAGGAGTCAGTACTTGTTTGACTCCGAGCACATTACACACTTGCTAAAGGACAGCGCTAACAAATTGGGTTCCATTATCGCTGATAAGCCGGCGAGGCAATCCGTATTTCAAAAACACCTCCTCCAGTAGAATTACCGCACATTCTTTTGCGGTGGCGTGTTCGAGGGAAAAGAGCTCCACCCACTTGGTAGAGGTGTCTTCCACTATGAAAATCCATTTCTTCCCGTCCGGCGTTTTCGGCAGGGGCCCGAAGAGGTCTATCGCAAGCGTTTCGAAACTTTGGGAGTACACGGGCATCCTTAAAAGTCCAGCCGGTTTTTGGTTACTGGGCTTATATCTATTACAATCAACACAGTTCTTTACGTAGTCCGCAATGTATTTTCTCACTCCAGGAAAGTAATAGCGGGAGGCAATCTTGTAGTAAGTACCCTCAGCACCATAATGTCCACTGGTCGGAGTATCGTGGTACTCCTGCAAGACTCTTTTGCGCTCTTGGATCGGTACCACTAACTGGGCCTCTTCGGATTCAGTATCCGGGGAGTAACGATACAGGATTCCTTGGGACATAAGATAACCACGGCTCGTCCAATTTGCGACATTTTCAGTTCTGTGGTCACCTTCAAAACAGTCAATAATTTTCTTTTAAGTCATCATCTCTCAACTGCTCATCCCGGATATCACTCGCTTTCCTGGACGGTAAGTCTATGGTGACAGTACAGATGTCGCAGGTAGGCCCTTCGTGTGTAGTACATGCAGGGCGGGATAACATGTCGGCTATGACATTCTCTCTACCGGCAATATTCGCAAACTTCAAATTATACGATTGAATCTGTAAGGACCACCTTGCCAGTCGTCCTGTTGCCGACTTCAGGCTCATCAGCCATTTTAAGGGCTGATGATCGGAAACCACTGTTATTTCAGCTCCTTCGATATATCCGCGGAATTTTACTAGCGCTCAAACCACGGCAAGGGCTTCCCGCTCGGTAGTTGAGTAGTTTCTTTCTGCGGAAGTCAACAATCGACTAGCGTACTCGATGGGGGTGCTCCTCGGGGTCCTGCCCTTGAGTAAGGACCGCCTTGAGTAAGGTCCAGTACCCCTGGACTATGGATTTGGATCTTCTCAAAACGAGCTGCTGCCCGCGTGGGAGGGTTACAATTTGGGCATTTTGATTTTATAAATCCGGCTTTACCACAGCCATAACAGAGGTCGTTCCTGGTTGGATCCAGCATCTGTTCGATTGGTTCTGCCTTCCTGAGAGCACCTCTTGGGCATAACAGGTTTCGTAACCTCATCTCTGACCGTATTAGTCCTCCTCGGAAATGGCGGAATCGTACTTTTCTTCTGATTAGTCCTCAAACATTCGTAAGTATCCAACCTTTCCGCCTAGTCTAAGGGGTTGGTTAGCTCTGGCCAAAAATCAAGTAAATGGTCTTTGGTTTCCTGAGGCACTCGTTTCTTCATTTGGTCAACCAGAACGAGTTCCTTTAATTGTTCAAATGTCTTGACATTGAGTTCAGTAAGCCAGCCGTCAAGATAACTGGTCAATTCAAAATAAAAATCACGCCAAGTACTATTTTGGCTCTTACGATGCAGGGAAAACAATTGTCTGTATTTATCGGCAGTAAGCTTATATCTTTTCAACAGCATTGTCTTCACTTTATTGTAATCCTGACATTCCTCCTCTGGTTCTCTAGCCATAAGTTGTCCGACCTCGGATGGTAAAGATACAATTAAATGTGGAACCCAAGTCGCTGCTGGAATTTTTAAGAACTTAAGTTGTCGTTCAAATAAATTAAGAAATAATGCCATATCATCGTCCTTAGGGTCGTATCTAGGGAGAATTCTCCTCACGTCCCACTTGGGTTGCTCCGTCTCCAAAACCGGGGTTGCGGTTACGGATTGCAAGACCCTCTGATATTCAAGTTGCAACTTCAAACGTTCCAATTCAGACATTCTTTCCTTTTCCAATTTGACTTCCTGTTCCCTTGCTATTCGATTTTCAATAATATTGTCCAACATATATTTTGTCAACTCTTCGCTATAGCCTTCAGAACTCGTGATCAAATTTTTTAACTCCACCACCTTAAGAGTGTCTGCTCCATCTAATCCCAACTCTTGAACAAGTAATCTTAGATCTTCCTTACGTCCCTTACCAAGATAAGCCATTTCTATCGTAAACTCTCTAAATTCTTCAAATTAACACAGAATAGTCTTTTTTCTCCTTAAAACGTAATAAATAATTCTGATCAAAAGCGAGAAAGAAAAAGAAAACAGTTGCAGCATATCCGTTATTTCACTAGACCGATCGCACACATTCCGTCGCCGGTCAAATGAAAATGAAAGCAACGCTCAGACGAGAACGGTAAGCATTTCGTTTTACAAAAGAATGTTGTTTTTGTAACGATAAGTTTCATTGCTGTAATTCCCGGATGGCGAAAACAGAAGTACAATTACATAAAATAGTTTAAACAGGTTGAACACTTATCTGTTAACCTCCTTGGCATGGAGGATATTCCAACACAGCATTTACACGAACACATCAGGATGGGGTTATCCCAAGAGTTCTTTTTGTCCGTCGTTTTGAGAACACACAAACACCGGTCGCACGCTCGGGCGCCAAATTATATCGGCTAGTTGTACAGGATTGACACGGATACACTTGTACACATTTTGAAGTTTAATAACAGTATTAAACTATTCACAAATACAACACAAACATTACAAAATTTAAGAAGTTTCTCGCAACAAAACTGGTGGGCTTCAGTCTCGAACCGATGTCGTGAGTCCCCCAACTCTCTCTCTCTTTCTTTTTTATTTTTTTTTCCCAGGTGTCGCTGCGCTGGCAGCTCACTCGTTACAGTTTTATTTTTAAAATTCTGTCAGACGTTTATTTAACGATTCGTGAAAGAGAGATAGTTGAATTCGCTAATGTTAACATAGCTGAAACCTAAAATAATTATACGAACTTCCAAATAGAAAACAAGAAAAGAAATATTTTTAAAATTGATAGGGCAGATCCTTTGAAGTAAACAAATAAGCTTGTATTTTAATATATGTGGAACAAAATGTTCAGATTTGATGAAAAATTGGCGCATGTAAAATTTCTCAAGATCGCCGTTTTACATATTCCAAAGAAATTATTATCGAAGCATTTGATACTAATTTGGACGGCAACTTTGTGGTAATTTAACCTGAACAATGAAACAAATTCATTGTCAATTAGCATAATTAATTTATTCTCTGTGGTTGTCCTTCTTCCTTTCAAAACGATCACTCGCAAATACAAGACTGCCATCTTGAATACTGCTATTACGTACCTTATTTCAGGTTTCACGGTCTCCTTAGAGGCTAGAAGGTGAAATTATCAAGAGGTTTTTACGAACCTTAGTAAAACTTTAGGCACCCTAATAAGACTTCGTGGTACCACATTTCGTAAAATTTAATTGACATGCGGAATAACCGGTTATTTCGAACCCGGGTAGATTTACGATGTGTTGGTGGTAGAGCCCCAGGAAAGAGATGGTTAACGATTATTTCTGTCCCACTTTTACAATCTATTTACATCGACTAAAATTTTGATAATTATTTCGTGCTACATACAAAAAATTATTTTTCAGATGTGTTATTAATGAAATGATGAGCTATTTTGCGGCAGTATCGCGAAAAACGATATTTGTAAGCCATCCTCGGTATATTTCGTTTATATATGGAAATATTTTCCACTTAGCTTTCTCAGAGATGCCAACCATTACGGATTTCTGAACAAAATTAAGGACTATGGAAAAGATCCGTATTTTCATATTTTGGTTTATTATTCATGTTAATTTTTTAATTATTTTAACACATTGAGATTGCGCAACTCAGTGAATTCTAGTGTAGTCCTGGGAGTCCACAAGTATCCTTTTCCACCAATCTCGATTCTCTAAATATGAGATTCTCTAAATATGGATTAAAGCTTATTTTCACATTTTGGCTAATTATTAAGGTTGATTTTTTAATTATTTTTCCATAAGTAGTGGGATTGTGTAATTCAGGTGGTATCACTTACATTGCCGAGAGTTGATTAGTATCTTTTTCCATCCGTCTCAATTCTGTAATTATTGTATACTAGCCGCCTTCGACTATCAGCCTGTTCGCAACCCTTGAAAATTCTGACCGTGGCAAACTCGCTGGCGTCATAACCCCGTAGTGTTAACAAAGTTTGTTTTAGTATGCTTTTTTATAGAGGTATGCTCCTCTATTTTTTGTTTTACATAAATGAAATTGTATCGTTTGTCTGCATTTTCAGTATTGCATCGCAAATGACATGAAAGTATTTTTGAGACTGATGATGTTGAATGTGAATTTAGTATTTAAGAAAGAACGATGCTGCTTTAACGATGCTGCTCAGCGAAAAAAAGGTTTTTGTTTAAAGATTGTCCCCACCACCCGATGCATAAATGCACCGCGATAATCTCGATAACTTTCTTTTTATATATTTTTTGATTTCTTCAGTGTTTAAGTTTTTCATTGTGGTCCCAACCACCACCCGATGTATACAATACATCGCCATAATTCAATCTACCATAATTCAATCATTTAAATTTTATAATGACCACATGCTAAGCTTTTAATTCCGTCATTTAAAATATGCCGTTTATCATCATAAGTGGTTAATCCCATTTTAATTTGATTAACAGTATAAATCTGATGGTCTTTACTTGCAATTTTAAATTGTTCAACTCTATTATATTTTCGTCTTGTTAGACAGATATAGTAATTTTGATGACAGATTAATTTTTTCACAGCATTCTTATTAACACCTTTAGCAGTTATTTTCTCCATGGAAGGTGTTTTTAAACTATACATCTTTGATCTCAGACCAACAAACTCCAGAGCAGGAGTTCCATTTTAGACGCCATTCCAGGGGCGGCTCATGTATAGGCACTGCGGCACTGCGGGAGCGACGGTTCTTTCTCTCCCTCGCAGCCTCGCGTGCAGCTTCCTATTTGCGCATGCGCACAACAGTCAAACACCACGCCGCTGGAACTGTGAAGCGCATGCGCACATAGGAAGCTGCACGTGAGGCTACGAGAGAAAGAGAGCACTGTTGCTCCCGCAGTGCCGCAGTGCCTATACACGAGCCGCCCTTGCTCCATTCATTTCTTTAGTCCATTTTAGATTTTGACAATTTAGAAAATGACGTTTTGTTTTACTCTCGCAGTATCTCCTTATACACGATATTTTTTGTTCTCCCATCTGGTGCAAGTATAAATAGATTCCTATTATCCCTAACTCTTGAGCAACCTACATAAAGTTGTCCATGGGAGAAGCAAGGCCTTTGTAGGTTGAGTCCAATGACTTTCAAACTCTGTCCCTGAGATTTGTTTATGCTCATCGCAAAACTGAGCCGAACTGGAAATTGTAAGCGTTTAAACTCGAACGGGAGGTTTGGAGGTATGATAGGGATGCGTGGTAGAAAAACGTGATTTCCCGCAGACTGACCTGTTATGATCGTTGCCTCAAGGACATTAGGCATCATTTTCTTAACAATCAATCTTGTTCCATTACACAGTGCCGGGGGATCTAGATTTCGTAAAAGCATTATGGGTGCCCCAATCTTTAGTTCTAATTTATGTGAGGGCACACCAGAAATTTTCAATGAATTCAAAAATTCTGGTGAGTACTCGACGGCCTGATTTATATCTATTACAGAATCTACGAACTTGTACGTGTGAACAGAACCAGGAAGTTTCATGAGTAGTTGTCTGTTAATGATATTAACTGCTTCGTTCGTGGGAGCAAGAATAGCCCTTTCACACAGCCACTTAGGGTCTCGGAAGTGACGCTCAATGTTGGGAAATACACTTTCTTTTAGTTATTCTGGCGTTGTAACAATATTTCCAATAAATCCCATCTCTATTAATCCGTTGTCATCAGCGGTTATGTCCCCGTTTCCAAGTCGCAGTAGGTTCTTTGCAAATTCTTCAAATTGCAAATTCGTCAGAACCGTGACGTCATAACCTCGCCCACCTCCCCTCCACCATAGAACCCTCCAACACCTCCCCTCCACCATGCGTCTGCGCGCGCACGCGAGTGAAAAATCGATCCCTCCTTTCGCGGTTTGGAGAGAAATTGAAAATCATTACTTCCTTAAAATCCGGATCGTGCGGCTACTTTTTCTTATTTATTGACCAGATTGGACTTGTAAGAAAGCCTGATCTTTGAACTTCCTAAAAATGTAAATTATTAGTCGAAATTGTAGGTACTTTTCCCGACGCGAGGATTTAAAAACGAAAGTTTGTTTTTTTGAGCCGAAAGTGACTTTTGTTTTAAAGTCTTTAAAAAATATTAGAATTTGTCCCTGAGATTTGAAATTGATATATTTTTACTCGCAATTGTCTGCTCTTTTCGGTCGTGTGATTTGTTTTTTTCTACGACGTCTCGATGGTGGAGAAAAAAAAGGGGAAAAAACGGTCGAAATCGCATAAAACATTAAATAGCAAAAGAAAAATTCAAATTTTAAAAATCGGTTTTCACGTGTCACCTCCCCCCCCCCCCCCCGGTCTCCGATTGCCAAATTTCGTAGACGAATTTCGATTTTACCATTACATCACCTTCATTCTATCAATTGATATTTCATGTTTCTTTAATATATTTGTTTTAAATATAATGGGTGGTTTCTAACATTCTCTTGAGATTTTTCGGGTTGGTATTTGAATACTTTTGTTTGTTATGGATGCTTTACAATTCCTCTTCAATAATTCTATTTTAATTGATCTGAATTTTTTAAATTGGGATGACTTCTTCTCAATATTAACTTTCTCATTCAGCTGAATCATGGAGGTGGTTGGTCTCTTCTCTAACTCCATGAGCTGAATACAGTTTTCCTTTTAGTCTCATGACTAAGTGATGGCATCATGTTGTGGCAACGCCTTCGACCTGAGATATAAACACAAAAATAGCAAAAATGGCTCAACTTTCAGAGACTATTTTTCTAGATCCAGGCGGTAATTTAAAAAACGGATTTTAGATTTGGATTCAGCATGGTCAAATTAGTATTGAGCGTTTTTTAACCCTTGGAGTTGCATTTGGTGCTCTGGCATACTGACACTGCGTTTTTAGAGAGGTGATCGTAATATAAAAATCGGAGAGGTTTAAAGCGCACGAAAAGTATATATATTTTTAAAATTTCTTTAAAATTTGTCCATTCATCGTATGGACTCCATTCAAAATTTGTTTGAAAAAGAAATTTTCGTTCATTCCAATGGTGTCAAGATGGAAACTTTGTGATAATATTTGAAGTCGCTAAGGAATCGGTTTGTCTAAATATAAACCAAAATTGGGGTAAAACATAAAATAACTAAAAAACTGTCGAGTTGCACTTATATACGTCGAGAAGTACCTTTGTACCAAATTTCAGGATCATACGACGTTTAATTTTGCGCTATAGTCTGCACACAGACAGAGAGATTCGTTTATTATGTACTAGAAAATGTACCTGACGTTGCTCTGGAGTTTAAGCAGGGTAGTTATCAAATAACGGACATTTTCCCAAAGACCGGTACGGTCCAGAATTTGGCGACTTTTTTGGCGCCAATTCTCTTACTCCGCGCGATGTCTTTAAAATGCATCTTTAGTTTATAGAAAGGTATTTTATATAATTTTTTTTTGCAAATTTAACAATATTCGGCATTTTCCCGAAGACCGGTACGGTCCAGAATTTGGCGACTTTTTTGGCGCCAATTCTCTTACTGCACCCGATGTTTTTAAAATGAATTTTTAGCTTATAGAAAGGCATTTCATGTAATTTTTTTTTGCAAATTTAACAATATTCTAACGACTTAAAACACGCAACTTATTTTTTTTTAAAGTTGATACTTAGAAGAAATTTGATAAAAACGAAACTTAGAATAAATTTATAAAGATTAATACTTAGAAGAAATTTAAGTACTACTTTTCGGCCAGTCTTTCTCTTCTTCTTCGACCCAAACCTTTCGACCTACCAGAAAGGTGTAAGGTATCTGTTTGGACGGCCGGGAAGTGCCACCCAATTTAGACCGGAATCCAGTGGGGGAGGCATCCACAGGGACCGTACCCTCCACCAAGCTCTCGGAAGGACTTACGGACCCACATGTTTAACGTGATCGTACTCCGCGTGAACACGACGGCAGCCAGTCTTTCTCTGTCAAAGATCGCTATACGAAAACAACCGTTTGTGCAACAGTTGATCCGTAGTAATTCGAACATCGTTCTACTCCCGCTTCGCGGGCTTACTTCGCACGCTAGAAAAACATCACAGAATCCGCTTTTTGTGAAACCGATGTTCCTTGGCTCATAGAGTAATGTGGCAATTCGAACATGGGTCTACGCCCGCTTCGCAGGCTTACCTCGCTACGCTCGCCCGCTAAAAAACATCACAGAATCCGGCCCCGCTGGCTGTCGGAGGACGCACGTAGAACATCTGTTTGTGCAACAGGAGTTCCATTGCTCATAGAGTGATGTAGCTATTCGAACATACATCTACGTCCGCTTCGCGGGCTTACCTCCCTACGCTCGTCCGCTAAAATATCACAGAATCCAGTCCCGCTACCTGTCGGAGGTCGCATGTAGCAACAACTATTTGTGCAACAGGTATTCAGTGGCTCATAGAGTGATTTTCATATCACGTCCGCTGCTCGGACGTAAGCCTGTACTCTATGAGCCATAGAAGACCTGTTGCACAAATAGCTTTTGCTATGCGCGAGCTCCAAAAGTCAGCGAGGCTGGACCTCGGGTAAGACCGCGAAGCCGTAATAGGTCAATGTTCAAATTGCTACGGACCAACTGTTGCTACATTGTAACTAAATCCGACTGTAGCCCCGTTAACCGAAAAGTACCCAAATTTGATAAATAATGATACTTAAAAGAAATTTGATAATAAACGATACTTAGAAGAAATGTGATAAAAAAATAGAACTTAGAACTTTCGTACCCACTTGCAATCAACCACTGATTCATACACCATTCAATCACATTCATTTTACCACTGTCAATCAAACCATAAAAAAAAATTATTTTTCACTCTTCCCAACCATTTAGCACACACAACACAAATCAAGGAAACTTGAGAAACAATGAAAAAAGATCTCTAAACTTAGCTCCAATCTATCAAATTCCAAAATCAGATCCCATACTAATTTATGTATCTTGGTACCATATGTCTGGCTCAACATATCCTCTTTGGATCTTGTGCCATTAAACCATAATCAACCAACCAACCAACCAAAATCAGAACGCGGTTGTATCCAAAAATCCAAAATCAAACTGGCCGGTTAATCAAAAAACGTCCGAAACGACCAAGAATCACAGCAGAAGCAAGAAATGCTCTGCTGTTCTGCACAAGTTTTCCAAAAGAGGGTTGTTAGAATGACTAAAGAGTCGCCAAGGTGCAATATAGCACTCCCCTTATTGCCGATTTGGCGCAACGAATAAAAAACAATTGTACTGATCTCTGGGATTGAACCCAATATTCTAACGATTTAAAACACGTAACTTATTATTTTTTTAAAGTTGATACTTGGAAGAAATTTGATAAAAACGAAAACTTAGAAGAAATTGATAAAGATTGATACGTAGAAGAAATTTAGCTACTTTTCGACCTATGTCGAAGATCGCTATGTGAAACCAACTGTCTGTGCAATAGTTGATCCGTAGTAATTCGAACATGGTTCTATGCCAGGTTCTATGCGGGCTTACTTCGCTCGCTAAAAAAGCATCATAGAATCCGAACTAGCTGGCTCTCGGAGGTTGCACGTAGCAACAGCTTTCTGTGCAACAGATGTTCCGTGGCTCATAGAGTGATGTAGCAATTCCAACATGGATCTACGCCCGCTAAAATACATCACAGAATCCGGCCTCGCTGGCTGCCGGAGGTTGCATGTAGCAACAGCTTGTACAACAGATGTTCCGTGGCTCATAGAGTGATGTAGCAATGCGAACATGGATCTACGCCCGCTAAAACAACATCATAGAATCCGGTCCCGCTGGCGGTCGGAGGTTGCACGTATCAACAGCTTTTTGTGCAACAGATGTTCGGTGGCTCATAGAGTGATGTAGCAATTCGAACGAGGATCTACACCCGCTGAAAATATCATAGAATCCGGCCTTGCTGGCTGTCGGAGGTTGCATGTAGCGACAAATTTTTGTACAACAGATGTTCCGTGGCTCATAGAGTGATGTAGCATTTCGAACACGGATCTACGTCCGCTTCGCGGGCTTACCTCGCTACTCACGTCCGCTAAAATCATCACAGAATCCGGTCTCGTTGGCTATTGGAGGTCGCACGTAGCAACAGCTATTTGTGCAACAGTTATTCAGTGGCTCATAGAGTGATTTTCATGTTACATCCGATGCACGGATGCAAGCATGTGCTCCATGAGCCATAGAACACCTGTTGCACAAACAGCTTTTGCTGTGTGCGAGCTCCAACAGCCAGCAAGACTGGACCGCGGGTAAGACCGCGAAGCAGTAGTATATTCACGTTCAAATTGCTACGGACCAACTGTTGCTACATTGTAACTATATCCGACTGTCGGCCCGTTAACCGAAAATTGATAAATAATGATACTTAAAAGAAATTTGATAAAAAACGATACTTAGAAGAAATTCGGTAAAAAAAATGGAACTTAGAACATTCGTACCCACTTGCAATCAACCACTGATTCATACACCATTCAATCACATTCATTTACCCCTATCAATCAAACCATAAAAAAACCAATTCTAAATCTTTCACTTTTTCCAGCCATTTAGCAAATGAAGGAAATTTGAGAAACGATGAAGAAAGATCTCCAAACTTAACTCCAATCTATCAAATTCTAAAATCAACAGGTGGTTGTATCCAAAAATCCAAAATCAAAATGGCTGGTTAATCAGAAAACGTCCGAGAATCACAGCAGAAGCAAGAATGCGCTGCTGTTCTGCACAAGTTTCCAAAAGAAGGTTGCCAGAGTTACTGAAGGGTCGCCAAAGTGCAATATAGCACTCCGTTTATCGCCGATTTGGCGCGACAGAAAAGAAAACAAACAAAAAAAAAACCGACCGTACCGGTTTCTGGGATTGAACCAAATAACGAAATAATAATCTGTGCGCATCGGCCCAACGAGAGTGAAAACGATCCCTCTTCCAAATCACAAAACCGAAACCAATCACTTTTGGAGACTACATTCTACTGTAGAATTTTCCGACGGAATTCTCGCGACACAGAAGAATGAAAATAATTGAAATCACAAAAGAGTTCCTTTAAATCCTATATTTATTACTATCTCAGCGAATTTTCATCTAATTTTAGCACAATTAGCGAATTTTCATCCAATTAGAGCTTTCCAACATGACGTCACACGTTCTTTATCGTCTGTTTCTAAAGCGTTTGTAGGACAACACGTGATCATTTTTTGACTGGATCCGTTTGATTTTGTAAGAAAAGCATGAGATTTGAAGAACAAATTTTTAAATGTGCCTAACTTTTGTGTTGTTTGGGATGTGTTAGTCGAGGTGATAGAGATTATGGTTCTTTTTTTTAATCCCCTGTATTCCCAAAAACAGGAAAACCCGGTAATAATTAATTAAAATCGGAAAGACGTGAAAAGGGGGTTTCAGGAAGAGTTTGATATTATTAACAACTTCAAAATTGAAGTTCTCATATCCTTGAACATTCAATTTGTGATAAACATCTTATAACAGGTAAGTATTATTTTCTATTAATGTAAAATAGTTTATTTATTCATAAAGTATTAAGTTTGAAATGTTTCTAAACCATATTGAGCAAAGTATGGTTGTAATCGGAAATAATGTAGCTCGAGAAGATGTTAATCCATTTTTGGAATCTAAAATATATGAATCAATACCATTTATGATGGAACATTTTATTTTGATAACGCTTTGCCACTGCAAAATGCATGTTAACACAAAGATTGTTTTAACTATCTATCCACAACATTCCCGGTTGCTATGCTGCTGCCAGGGCTGAAGCCACGTGATGTGGAATGCTCTATACCAAATTAAAAATATTAGTACATCTTTTAAATTCTTAAAGTTAAAAAACCTGCAAAAACGCATTATAACGCCATTAAATGGCGTTAGTTGTCAAAAGTGGAAGATCTCCAAATCAATGTCGGCCTACGACGACTACGAAAATTAAAGTGGCTTAAAAAACTTATAATTAATCAATGGATGGGTTTATGAAATTATTTTTTCCTGGAGTATTCTGTGATATTTTAAGCAGCTTCTGAAAAAAAATGAACGTTACATGGAACATTAATTTTAATATTTATATTACAAATTTGATGAGATATCGCCAACTTGGCGACTTTTAAATGCAGCGAAATTGACGAAAATGTCGCCAAATTGATCAAAACGACGCCAAATCAATAAATTAATTGTATTTTGAAAGGGGATAGTATTGTAGCGATATTTCGGCAGCGTTTGTCTGTCAGTCCAACTGTCCCACTTGGAGACTATTTTGGTGAGTTTTTTAAAATGTCTCAAAATTGAACAAAATATCCCTAAAATTAACGAATATGTCATCAAATCGATGAAAATTCAATATCTTAGAAAATTATAAGAATCTACTAAAGGAAAAGCCATTTCTCTGTCCGTGACATCCGTTCGGTAAAGAATTTGGCGGGTTGTAGCAAATGTCGTCAAATGGCTGAACATAACACCAAGTGGGAGGTAATATTTTGCAAATTTTGAATTCTGTCATATGACGGGCACACCTTGTAGTCGCAATATAAAAACCGAAGAGGTTTAAAACGCACGAAAAGTATATATTTTTAAGAATTTGTCCATTCATCGTATATACTCAGTTCATAGTGTGTTTGAAAGAGAATTTTTCATCTTCCCGATGGCGTCAAAAGGGAAAGTCTGTGATAATATTTTATATCGCTAAGGAATCCATTTGTGTAAATATCACCCTAAAATACAAAATAACTAAAGAACTAATTGAAATTTTAAAAAAATGACACCGATGTGAGCCTAATCGGGTCCTGAAGTACCCCTGTAGGTGTACCAAATTTCGTGATCGTACGGTGTTTAGGTTTCCCGCTACAGACTGCATAGATATACACAGATACCTCTTCCTTTATTAAGTACTAGACGACATTGCCCAACGGTGCCCGGAACCAAAATAAGCACGCACAAAAAAATAATACGAACAGTGAAACCCCTTTTGATCTCGCATGAAAACTAATAGATAAAAATGTAAACAATTTTTAGTTGTTTTGTCAGAAATATGGTACAGATTACATATTATATATAAATATAATTTCAATGTTTTAATACCTTTTTGGGGGAATATGCTACGATAAAACTAAAATGTTTCTGTCTGAGAGAGTGTTTGCTTAATTTCACTTGAAATGTCTTCGAAACTATAAAAGATAGATATAAATAGTAAGAGGCAAATATGCTTGACGGGAAGTCCAGTTTCAAGGTCTATAATTTGTTTTTACAAAGCTTTTACATTCTATAAGGAATTGTCTTGTCAAGTTGAAAAATATTGAAAATTTTCCATTTTTCAAGTTTGTAATTTAAAATACCGAAAATGCTGGCTATAAACTGTGAGAAATAATTTATATCCCCTTGAAATCCCTATAATGATATATAATTTGATTTTGGATTGAGTTCTTTGCTTTTGAACTATATTTCGATATTTTAATATTTTGACTTATGAATACTATACTTCCAATGGGAGGGATATATACTTTGACTTCCAATGGCAGGGAAACGAGCGTTTCAGCTCAATATGTTTCCTTCTTGTGAAATATTGGTGTACAAGTACGAGATATTTTATTTTGTTTTAAAAGAATTAAGAAGTAGAGTAAATTTGGAGGTCCTAAATATGTTTAATGATCGATAAGAATTAAAGATAGAGCCTCGTTTGACCAAAAATGGCGGATTCACTGGCCTTTCCCTAGAAATTTCCTTTCTTATTCCCCACCACCCTCATAATTAAGGAAACGTTACTTTCAACATCCAATCATTGTCTTACGGTCAATAGCTACACCTTTTCTTAGGCTAGCCTCTCACGCCCCGCGCTTGCCGGAAGGAGGGATTTAAGAGATGGGAACATCAATAAGGGATACTAATATCTCCTCAATGGATGGAAGGTTTTAATACTATGTTATTCATAATACACAGCAATGGTTGTACACGTTTAGCTTCCAGTTGCCTTGGGAAAGATGCTTATTAATGGGGAAAATATTCTGAAACATATCACTTTAAGCAAGCAAAGTATAACATTCGAAAAATTATTTTAAAATAAACTAAATGAACATGTGTTTAAACATTTGTTTAATTACATTTGAATATGAGTTGCTCAGCTTTTTAGCCTCCAGGGATGCTACGTCACGGAATTATAGTACGTATTTATGCCCCACCAGGCAAGTTTATAAACTCATGTTTGTAAAAATTGCAACATCATGAAGGAATCACGCGATTAAGCTGAAACTTACAGCAAATGCAAATTAGGGTGTGTTATATGCAAATAAATATAATTTCAGTCACCGCGCATGCGTGGGCTGAACAGCGCCCTCTAAACCGCTGTTTTAGTCATATAAATAGAGAGCTTAATGGGACGTTGAAAACTATCTGTCTGCAACGGTAAACGTGTCATGAGAAGTCACCAAGTCTGGTCAGTAAGTCACTACATGACATGAGAAGTCATGACAACAGATATCGCTATATGACCTAGTTACGACGTTTGAACGGGGACGAGTGATCTGCCGTCGTAAAGGGGTTTTTCTTATCGTGCAATAGCAGGTCGTATAGAGTGCAATGCCCCGACAGTGATGCGAGTATGGAAGCAGTGGACTGAAGAGACCCGGATGAGTAGTAAATCCGGCAGTGGACGACGAAATGTTGCGTCAGCACGGGATGATTCACACCTCATCCGCATCGCAGTGGTGGCCCGTACAGCTTCATCTCCTCGACAGTTGGCAGAACGTTGGAGCACTGCACTGCTACAGCACTGCTACATTGTCTGCTCCAACAATTCGTCGGCGTCTGCTGCACCTTGGACTGCGAGCAAGAATTCCTTTGTAGATGATTCCCCTGACGCAAAACCATCGATGCCTATGGCTACAATGGACTCATCAACATAGACACTGGCATGCCAGTTGGCAAAAAGTCGTCTTTTCTGATGAATCCCGTTTTAATTTGGGGTACAGTGAAGGTCGCATCCAAGCTAGACCCTATAGTGGTGAACTGAACGCCACCATTCAGAGTGCATTATCCGGCTTTGTTTCTTGATTGAAGAAGTGCCTAGCACATTATGCTTTAGACTTCGGACTGTAGTTGAAGTATCCTGACAATGTGATATTAGTTATTAGGATTTCAGGTTGTTCAATGGAATTCCTCCTGGAGCGGAGGTGGGCGGTCTTTGGTATCCAAAACGTGGGCGGTCTTCCAGATGCCGAGGTGGGCGGTCCTTCCAATGGAAAGAGTTGCACGAGGAGTACTGGAGAACTGTAGCCTACCGCAGCTGAACAAAGCCGCAGCAAACAAGTAAAGAAGTGTTCTGGGTGTTTTCCTGCCTTTTTAGGTTTGAGAGGTACTTTATTAACTCGAAAGTTTTTGCCATGGGATCTCTGTCGGATTTTAGGATGCTCATGACTTCCCGAAAGAGGCCCTGGATGTCAGTGATTTTAAAAACTGCCTCAAGCTCTTTAAAGAATTCTAAGAATAAATTAGTGCCATGATCAGGGGTTTTAGTGTTATATTCAGATGACGTGGTGTTCACCTGCTCTTTGGAGATTCCTTGCTCCATCTCGGCAGGGAACTCAGTCACCTGAACGAGAACTTTACTGGTTTGTGGAAGCTCAGAGAAATTTTCCTCATCACGGGGGAGGGGGGATTTTCTGGATTTGGGGATCCAGGGTTATGGCTGCGCATTTGTTTACGATAATGTGGATTTTTTGGGCAGTACCGAAAGTTGGCGGGGTGTGCCCCATCACAATTTGCACATTTAGCCGGGGTTTGTCTTGATTTTTCGCACGAGCGGGTTTCGTGGCCTTCGCCACACTTAACACACCTAGGGCGCGATAGCCCATTGGTTAGCGCGCTGGAGTTGCACTCGGTAGGCCCGGGTTCGATTCCAGCCACTGCCAAAACTGCCGCCGTGTTCATGCGGAGTACGATCACGTTAAACATGTGGGTCCGAAAATCCTTCCGAGAGGTTGGTGGTAGGGAAAGGAGGGTACGGTCCCTGTGGATGCCTCCCCCACTGGGTTCCGGTCTAAATTGGGTGGCACTTCCCGACCGTCCAAACTGTTACCTTACACCTTTCTGGTAGGTCGGACGGTCTGGGTTTCAACAACAACAACACTTAACACACCCTGCAGTTCTCTGAAGAGTGATTAAAAAGCTGACAGTTGAAACACATCGTATATCCTTTACTTTTGAATGCCTGGATCCTAATTCTCATGCTTAAAAAGTTATCTATCTCCTAAATCCTCTCCCATTTCTCAGCCGGCTGGAGGTAGACTAGGAAGATGGGGAGGGGGGATCTATCACGCCTGTTTTTTAATTGCGAGACCCTGACGATTTGGAAACCTTGGGCTGCAAGTGCATCCTTCAAGTCTCCAGCGTCAGTGTTTGCGGGCATACCTTTTATCACTACTTTTTTGGGGCGCTCTGACTTAAGATTTATTGCACTGAAGGGGACTTTTAATTGAGTTAGATGACTCTGGACCCTCCTGTAGTCCTCAACGGACCCAGGACAGATTCGATTCACCCTTCCCATTAGCAGTCCTTGAGTTATCCAACGTCATATTGGACGAAGCGTGATGGTCAGGGGCGCCATTGGGTATCTTGGATGATCTCAGTTGATATGATAAAAATTGTGGGTAATCTCAACAGCAACAGGTACATCAGAGAAATTCTGGAGCCCGAAGTCGTGCCCTTCCTTCAACGCAAATTCCTGGAGCTGTATTTCAAAGAGCAATGTCCATCCACATGTTGCTATAGGAATATTCAAGACTTCTTTTCAGCACAATAAATACAGATTTTTCCTTGGTCTGTCTATTCACCGGATATGTCGTCTATTAAACATGTCTGGGGTTTCGTCGGTCGGCGTCTTGCACCTGACGCTCCTCCTGTAGTTAATACAGCTGAACTTTGGATTCAGATAGAAGTAATCTGGAATGCTTTTCCTCAAGCACAAATTCAAAATCTGTTTGATTCGATGCCAAGTCGTTTAGAAGCACGCGGTGGCTTCACCAAATACTGATTTTCGGCATTTAATATTGTATTTTTGCTTTGTAAATTGAATCGTTCATTTGTATCAATGCAGATCGCTTGTAGAATAAGTTTCATTCAATTCTGATGATTTCTTCATGGATTTGCAATTTTTACAAACAGGTGCAGTTTTTACAAATAGGTTCAGGATTCACCTGAATCTTAAATTTCGTCAAAAATATTGTATAAGTCTAGTTTATATGTCGAGTTAGTAAAATAATTTGATATTTTGATGTGAAATCTATAGTAGGGATATTCGACTGCAGTCTGAGCAAAAATTAGGAGTGTTAGCTGTAAATAGATTGGGAGTATTTTGAAAGTCCTACAAATATACACTACCCGACTTAGAAAATGATTTGGCCTTATAATTTGCAAGACAAACGCAGCTGGCTGATGTATATAAATGATATGAAATTCAATTAGGCTACTTGATTAGAGCGTGGGATAAAAGGGAATGAAACGGCAGATGAACCAACAGTTGTTACTGTCTGTTGCCTACGGAAACCAGTTTTCCGAGGTGTTTTTCGTTTCAGAAGACACGTGTTATTGAAGAGATGCCTGGTTAACCACACCTAAGTCTGTTTCAGCATTTGGACGATCGTGCGAGGTGATTCTTTTTAGGACTACGTACGGCTGGGTGGTCGTATTGGCATATCGCCGCTGAAACATGCGTAGATGCGTCCACTGTGCAAAGAATTTGGAGAAGAGCATGTGAATCGTCGCAGTGGTTCAGGTCCATCTAAACACACGTTAGTACGCGTTGATCGACGCATTTAGAAGGCATGCGGTGGCGACCCCACAAAAGACGACTGTCGACATTCTGCAGAATTTACAGGGTATATTGGATGTTCCAGTATCAGCGAGAACAGTTTCTCGACGATTAACCGAAAGCAGCTTGCACTCAAATCGTCCTTTACAAAGACTGCCATTGACGACAGGACACCGACGTAAGACATTGTAATGGTCATGGTGTCGGACCCGAGCCTCTTGGACTATTGAATGGAACAGGGTAGTGTTCAGCAACGAGCCTCGGTTCTCTTTGTCGAATGACAGTGACCGTGTGAAAGTCTGAAAGCGACATGGAAGCATATCCAATTCTACTGCGACTGTTGAACGCCATACTGCTCGACAAAGCGGCATCATGATTTGTGGGTGCCATCGGCTTCGATAGTCACTCACCTCTCAGAGGCACAATGACGACACGACGATAGGTGGATGAGGTGCTGCGGCCGGTCGCACTGTCCTACCTTCAGAGGTTGCAAAGGATTTTTTAAAGCAAGATAATGTACCACCGCACACGGCAATCAGCAGCAGACAAGCCTTGCAAGGTATCCAAGTGCTTCCTTGGCCTCCGCTGTGTCCAGATTTCTCCCCCATCGATCATGTATGGGAAGTGATTGGCCGTCGTTTGACTGCCCTGACCCGGCCTCAAACAGAGGACGACCTGTGGAAGATGGATGAAGGCAAGTGGTCATCCATCACTCAGGAAACTATCAGCAAGCTCATTGCATCTGTTCCTCGAAGGGTTGCAGCTTATATCGCCGCAAGACGTGGTCCTGCTGCCTACTGGTCACCCTGTCTATATCAGTACTGTATTGCATTATCCTTCTGGAAGTAATTTAATTTATTTATATATGCTGTCTCTGTCTGTGTGTCCTTTACCATCACACTCTAATCGCTATTTCATGGTGTTGCATTTTCTGTATCGGGTAGTATAAGTAATTTAATTTCAGATTAAATTCTTAGTTTTCGAAATATGATGACTTTAATTTTGATATTTTATTTGCTTGAAATTTTTTAAAAGGAGTGTCTAATTTCAATATTTTTACTTTTTAACTGTTTTGAATATGTCTAAAGAAGACAAATCATCCACAAAGAAATATGTTATTCACGTAAAACTATTTCGTTTCTGTCGATTTTTTTTTACACTTCAAGCTAAAAAATGCTTCATGCCCAATATTGAGAAAGTATTTTTTTCACGAAACTGTTCAATTTCGAGATGTTGATGACAATATATGTTTAATGACTTCCTAAACACGTTTTGACCATAGGCGCCGAGTTTTCAAAATCTCAGGGGGGGGGGGGCACAATCCGATAAATTATATAAAAGATTCACAAAGTCGATAAAGATATAACTACTTACAAGGTCGTCTTGACGAAAGCAAGCATATGTCAGTTAGGTGACTACAATTGGTTCGTGGTCATTTTAAGCCCCTTCTTCAGGCCAAAAGAACAGTATCCGCCCTTAACAACCGCCAAGAACGAACTGCCCAACGAACGGCAGTAATGGTTGTTAAGTGCTCATACGGTTATTTTGTCCTGAAAAAGGGGGATTATAATGCCATCGAAGCAACTGTAGTCACCTAACTGATATATATATGCTTTCCTCAAGGAAGTTTTGTAAGTTATTGTCTTACAAGCAGCTATTTTGGAGTGAGATAACCGAGTGGTTAAGTCACGGGATTGTACTCAGAGGACCCGAGTTCGGTTTTCGGCTTGGCCTAAACTGTTCCCCTGTACGAGCACGTTAAATTTGTGGGTTTGAAAGTCCTTCCGAGAGATTAGATGGCATTGTCTCGGCGGTCTAAACTGATATCTTACACCTTCGGGTAGGTAGGACGGGCTGGGTCGAAAGACAGATATCAGCAGTTCTATTTATTGTACGATAAATATTTTTAATCTTTTTAGGCCTATTTATATCTGCAAGCTAAGAGTTGTTTAGGAAAATCTATATAGTTACTATGCATCAATATTAAAATATATAATAATTACAATGGATTTTACTATATAAGAATTAACTAGTAGCAAAGCTGTTAATTAATAAAAAAAAGTTAATACACGTTAACGCTTAATATCAGCTCTTAACTACCTACCAGGTGATTTTGACACAAATTAAAACAATGAACCCAGCAATAATACAAAAGTATCCAAATACTATTGTCTATATTTAAATATTTTTAAATTAAATATGTAAATAAATTGATCATCACTATAACCACACATTCAGCTAAATTAAAAAATCTTTAAAACAAAGCAATTTATAATAAAATCTCATAAATAATATTTTTATGCAAAATTTGGATGACATGTTGGTTGACATTTTTTATCACAACTAAAACTTTAATATTTTTATCAGAGGGATGGGCTGAGTATATCTAGTGTGTGTGTGTGTGTGTGTGTGGGGGGGGGGGGGCTTAGCTCCCTCTGGCCCTTGCCTGACTATGGTGCTGCGTCAAACGTCCGGTGCTCACCAGAAATTTACCCGCGGGGTTTGCAGCTTCAAACGGAATGGATGCCACCTGTAAAGACAGCACTGATATATAGAATCCAGGAGTAATTACAGATAAGATCTCTTTAGGTAGACCAAATAAGTCATCTCTACTTCGTGGAAATCATTTATAGTTATTACTGGAGGGAAACAGCTATTTTTTGGAAATGCCAATAACATGGCTGTAAATATTCAATTTCTCTTTGAATTAGGTGGTCAGTCGAAAAAGTTCTGGTAACCAGGTGTTTTTGTCATTAGCGTAAACATGTTTCCTGGGAGTAAAGATCTGTTTGGTTAGTGTGCGAGATAGTTAAGGGAGCTATGGTAAGGAAGATGTGAACAAGACTGAACTGTGACATTTACGTTGATAGGATTTTCTTTCAAATATTTTTATGTTTAAAAAACTTCATTTTTTGGTATTTAATAAAATATGAAGTTAGAAAAAAATCTTGAAATTTCCCACTGGAAAAGTTCAGCGGGGGCTCGTGCCCCTCTGCCCCCCCCCCCCCCCCCCGTAGTCGGCGCCTATGGTTTTGACTATTTTTGGAGTGATATCCATCTGATGTCCGTGGTCGATTTCTTGTGTACACGATTGCAGCCACAAATATTGATGGATTCACGAAACTTTATATCCGATTTGTTATAAAAAAAATCTGGAACTAGATAGACTTTTTTTTTTTAATTCGAGCGAAAGCTTCGAAATTTTATATTTTTGCTTTTTTATACTAATATGTAATATGGTATAAGGAAAGTACTGTTTTCACCAAAATTTTCGAACTCGAGATTTTGATGCCAATATATGCTTTAGGACCTCCCGAACACGTTTTGACTATTTTTGGAATGATGTCCTTCTGTCCGCCTGTATCTCCGTGTTCGTTTCTTGTGTACACGGTAGCTGCCGCAAATATTAACGAATTTTCATGAAACTTTATATCCGGCTTTGTTATCAAAATATCTAGAACTAGATGGAATTTATTTAAAACTCGAACGAAAAGTTCACAGTTTATTCGAAATTTTATATTTTTGTAATATGGCAGCATACGACAAAATTTGACACAATCATAAATAAAAGGGTTTCTTTATGGCTCAATGATCACAAGATTCAATCATTGTTGTGAAAAAGAAACCCGCGATACAATTTTTGTGTTCGTGACGTCATTAGCCTCCTTCGGGGGAGGGGGGAGATCCCTCGGAGGATACATTGTCAAGTATGGTATCAATTGAACGATTTTTTCAAGCCTTTTAAAGTGAAGGGTAACATGTTATAATTGTGATCATTTGGACAAACATTACAGATTTTTCAAATTTTTTCTAGCAAAAATAAATTTGCAAAGAAAATATCACAAGCTACTTAAAATTTACTTCAAGAACCCATTTCTCCATCTATCCGTCTCTGCAACGCTTGTCGACAAATCTGGCGGGATATCGACAACACGGCGATATTTTTAAAAAATTGTGAAATTGATGAAAATGTTACCAAATCGATAAAAAAATGTCGCCAAATTGATAGCAATGACACTAAATCAATTAAATTTAATGTGTTTTGTTAAGAGATGGTACTGTAATGGTGTTTCAGTAGCATTTATCTGTCAACCCAACCGTCGCACTTGACTACAAATTTGGCGCCTTTTTCAATGTCGCCAAATGGAACAAAAAATCGCCAAATAAACAAAAATGTCTCCAAATAGATAAAATGACCCAAACTTAATAAAAATGGCGCATAATTGATGACAATTCAATTTTCCTTGATAATCAAATAGTTGCTTTATGGAAATTATTAATTTAGTATTTTAATAACCCATTTCTTCATCCGTCCGTCCATAACACTTGGCGAAAAATTTGGCAGAATATCGCGAACTTGGCGACTTTTTTTTTTAATGTTGCCAAATTGACAAAAATTTCGCCAAATCGTTAAAAAAATATCGCGAAATTGATAAACATAAAGCTAAATTAATTAAATTAATTGTGTTTTGTTAAGACATAGTATTGTAATGATGCATCGGTAGTGTTTGTCTGTCGGTCTAACCGTATCTGGAAAAATCTTTGTTCCAAATGATTACAATTATAGCATGCGACTTGGTACGGTTGTAAAATTTGAAAATAAAAATCACAAAGTGGATTCTGGTATGAAAAAGTCGAGTTGAGCCACGCTGCAATTAATTTTAACATGGCAACATACGACAAAATTTGACAGAATCATGCATAAAAAGGTTTATTTCTGGCTCAATTATCATGAGAGTTAATAGATTTAATCACTGTCGTGAAAATAGCCGTGATACAATTTTTTGCTCGTGACGTCATTAGCCACTCCCTGGGGGTACATTTTCAAATATGGTATCAGTTAAAAGGTTTTTCCACGTTATAGTTGTTATAATTTCACCCTACAATACCGATTTTATAAATATTTTTCTTATTAAATGTGAAAATAAAAATAAATTCTGGTATGAGAAAGTTGATCCACACTCTAGTTAATGACAACACACCCAACTGCTAAATTCCTCCCTAGCTGATTCACTAACATGCAAACTAGCTTACAGAAAGGTGTGACTATTGCTTCCCCTATTTTCAACCCTTTGTAAACAGTCAACAATTGGATGTGAGACATGACCTTTCATCAATGATGGAAATTTGAAAGAAAATTTCCGGGCAAGGCTAATGGATCCTTCATTTAGGGTCAAACGTGATTCTATTAATTAATATTCTCAGAAGATAATCATTATATGTAATACTAAAGAATTTGAGTCATTTTTCACGAAAAATCGATCTAGCATTTATCTAATTTTAAGCAATATCAAGACGAAGAAATAAACTAATAATGACTACCATTAAATTTAAGTAGTTTGCAAAGCAGACTTAGCTCTTTATATCGGCATCAATATGGCGAAGCATCCGTTTGCGTATTTGGGAGTTTTAAAAGGAATAAATCTGGTTTCCCTTTAAAAATCCTATGGTACACAAGAATCTCAGTTAGATAAAAGTGGTTGATAATTTTCTACCTGATTCTTAGCATATTATAATTATAAAATATTTTTAAGCTTTCATAGTACTGCATTTGCAAATAATTAATATATACAATATTGTTTAGGGACATTGCTGACTACAGTGATTTTGAACTAAACTTATGCTCCAGATTTCTCCTCAATTTTCAGGGTACTCTTTCATACATGGGCGTCTGTAGAACGTTTTCCGAGGGAGGAGGAAAGAATAAAATGTACAACATCGTCTAGCTTGATTCTCGCTTTTGTATATCCAAAGGGGAGAGCGTCCTTCCCTATGAGCGACCATAACTTCATATTTAATAAAATGCCTGTAACAGTTCAACTAATTTAGAAATAAGAAAACATTTAAAATGTTATAATTTGTATGTATTTATCTTCCATAGATAATTTATTTTAAAATATCTTGCATTTAATTCAGTATTATCCGAAATTTGTCTACCCTCCTTGTTTCGGGTAATTGAGGTTCTACATAGTTCAACTCGAGAAGGCTGAAACCGTGTAAATCTATCAAAAGCTTGAAGAATTCTAATTTTGACCACCGTTATTATGACAGCGAAGCTCTAGGGGACTCTTTGTATTTGCTTACTTTGCCTACAGTCAAAAACTACCATGGTGGTATTATATGAAACGGACGAATGAAAATGATTTAGGTTTCATTAATTAACTTTACTTAGATACACTTATGAAGGATAAATTCAGTGATATATATTTATAGGTTTAAAACATAAATTTAATAAATTTGATTTTTTTATCTAGATCGTACACGATTTTTATCTGTATTGTACATGAATACATAAATCGTACGCGTCTCCCTAGAGCCATTTGGCATATTTTGTCTATAACAGATTCAACAAAATTATTCTTTTTGTATTAATTTTATAGAACTACTTTTAATAGCATTAAAATTTATGCATTATTAATAAATTTTATACTCTAATATTTTTTACACTATTTTATTTAAGTTGTATTCTCTGTTTGAGTCAAATGTTGAAATCAATTTTTGATCCACTTTTCTCGAACCGATTTTCTTGAAGTTTTATATACATACATATTTGCAATGACAATAGAACCTGACACCAAATATCAAATTTGAGTTGCTCACTCTCCCTGATTCTGACCCTTTCCTCTCCCCCCACAGAATTATACTTAGAAGATAAGTGGATGCCATCAAAGAAGTTGAAGCAGACATCCAGGTCATAATGAGTTCAATAAAAGATTTTTTAAAGATTTAATTGGATATTTGATGAAAAATTAATTAAAAAACAGTAAAAAGGCTAAAAAGTATAAAATAAGATATTATACACGGTTTTATTAAAATGCAATAAAAGTAAAAAAATAATTTTTAGCTATCACAACGTTCTTGGTTATATGCGAATAAAACTAAAACTGTCGGGCGCCCATAAAAGAATTGTATTTAGATATTAAAATAATGTTAAGGAATAATAGAAGTAATAACATAGAAATGATATATATAAGAATAACTGATTGTTAAATCAAAATTGTAAAGGAAAAAATTTAAATGAATTAAATGTAATTATTCTTATATATGTCGTTTCTATATTATCACTTTTATTATTCTTTTTATGTCCAAATACAATTCTTTTATGGATTATCCACGATTTTGCTTTCAGTCGCATATGACCAATTTTTTACTTCTTAAAAAGTTTTTATAATATTTTTTAAGTAATAATATTTATATAAAAATTATTTGATTTCATACAGATTATGTTCAAACCTCGGTCGTTCAGGAAAATTCCAAAGAATGAAGACTTTGTCCTCTGGCGTACACAAATGCGGAATATGAAAATTGTCCCCCAGACTCACAAATTTTAGGCAATTTTTCTCAGATGACAATATAAATTAATTTAGTTAATGTTAATTGAATATTTTCTAAAACCAGGGGCACCTTTTCATCTCTTTCTGTTTTTCTATTCATTTTACCATGAGGGTAGATAGTTACCCACGCTCTTTACCTTTCATGATTTTTACTGACATTTTAGTGATGCCATTTAGTTTTCTCTTCCAATTTATGCACCGAATATAGTTTACAAAGGAAATCGCCTGCGATATACATTTTGTGATGCAAAGTGTACTGAAATGTGTCTAATTTCTTAAAAAAAATAATCTTGCTAGTAAAAATATGAAATTTACTTTTTCAAATACATGTTTAGACAATATTTTAGCACAATTGTTTGGATAGATGACATTATTCAAAAACATTCTTTTCCTTCATTCCGGATATTTTATAATAGTTGTATTTGAACAGTGTAATCTGCATTTTCATGAATAATGGGATATAATTTTCGTACTAAAGAAATAAACTCTTTTCTTCTTCATATTTCTACTTATTTCGGGGTGAAACAGGGAATACAATTGAGGCATTCATGTATTCAGGATTGGAACTTGAATTCTATTTTAATTATATGAATATTTAGGTGAAGTCACGCATCGGTTTCAATCTACAATAATTTTTTTATACATAAAATTATTGTAAATCTATCAAACTTTTATTTACTAAAATTCGTGTTATGTGATTGGTTAGTTCGTTCTTTGGCCGCCATTTTGCTTTACTTCTGTAACCGTACCAATGTCCGCCATCTTGATGGTCGCCATTTTGGAAATGAACTGTGTTTATCGTAGCTGTTAAAAACCAGGTATGTTTGCTATATCCTTGTATATTTTTATACACCTTTTGTGTTAACAAATGTTTATTTAAGTTTTTTATCAGTTATTGTTAGTATATTCGCGAAAATTTTCAGATGCGAGTTATACCAATCGTAAAAGATCGGTATAATTTGTTTTTTTTGTAATTTTTTATAAATCTTGTGTAATTCTTTCGCACTTCCCCATTAATATTCATGATCAAAGATATAAAATTTATTGTATGCATATGAATTATACGAGAAAATAGTAATTTTATTTATATGTTGTTTTGTGTATGCCCAAATTTGAAAATGCCGCGGTGTGTGTGAAACTGGTTTTGTGTAAACCCTGAAATTCTAGGTGTTTATAATCCGTGTTGTGCAATATGTTATTTCAGTATTTTGTATAATAGCAATGATATTCGGCAGCAATGTAAATATATTTACAAGTGTTTTATTTTTAACTTTATACTTTGTTTTCAACCAATATGGCTGCCAATAGCTGTGTTGCCATCTTGAGATTACTTTATTTCTGTTGCCAACCGTTAGAAAAATTTCGTACTAGTGCAATTTCTTATGTTTATCTTTTTATGCTAGGCTTTTCAGTGTTTATTAAATTAGTTTGATAGTATTTTTTAAGCTTCGTGTGAAAACATTTGCATAGGGGAGGACATTAGATAGGATTAGAAAAATAATTACGTTTTAAAGGCTGGATAAATTCGAGGCCGTTAACATCGATAGGATCTTTAATACACAAGATGTTATGCGATTGATTTCGAATTAAAATTGTTTCAAAATAGTGTAGTAAACAATATATACTACATTTGAAAATTTCTCATACCTTATTCGCTTTTTAAAATGATTCTGTTAGATGTTTTAGATAATATTATGATTGGTATTTGTAGCATTTAATGCCTCTGAATTATTTCAATTTGAGGATTGTAAACTCCATTTAGCGATCATAAAACGCACTTATATCTTTAAAAGTGTAGAAAGCTTGCAATTAAGTTTAAATATGATTACTGAACAAGGAATTTTATATAAATAAGATTTTTAAAAACATTTTTTGCTAAAGAATATGCAAAGTAAAAAATCGTGCCATTTGCCTTGTTCTTTATTTTGTTGACACAATAGCATTTATTTGACAGTATCAGTAAAATAGTTTTTGCAACATTAGAAAATAGTTAGTTTCTTTGTTTACAATGTAAGGGATGATTTTATGTACTAATAAAATTTTTTGTTCTGGAAATACTGTTTTATTTTCATTTTCAGTCCTACAATATAAATAGTGACTCCAAATATTGAGAATATATTAACTTTTCCCTAGATAATTTCAGTTTTTACTCCAAATATTTCCCTTGCAGTGCAATCATTTTATATTTTTATAGACTTAATAGATAATTTACTTTGTGACAGTTATACAGAAAGTTGAAAATAATAATTTGTAAATAAAAATAAATAGAACATTTAAAAAAATAATTGCAGATTTTTGATTAAAAAAAATGTAGAATACAGAATATTTTCTATTATTTCTAACCTATAAAAGGACATGTCAATATTTAGTAACATGACCTTTAGCCCATGTATGATTACGTCCAAATGTTGTTCCACCAAGCCTACCAAATTTTTAGGTGTCTGTTGATACTAGTCTTATTCTTTATGCAGGACACATTTTAACTGATCTTTGCTTGTTATTTTATGATTATGTACAGCTGTTTTGAGCATGGACCACAAATTTTTCAAAGATGTTGATGTCTGGGAACTGGGGAGAGTTGTGTAGTTGCTGCTTATATGTGTAAAGTAATTACATGTTTGCATTATATGCTGTATGGGGCCACTGCTTTGTTCATTTATGAATTTTTGTCTCGACTTATGGCAATTTCTTTGAGGCTTTTCTTGAGATTATATCGAAATAAACCATGTGGTTCATGATACACCAAATGAAGACAATCTTTTCATCACCGCTTGTGGCTATATAGCCCCACGCCATAAGAGATCCACCTCTTTGACTGTTGGAATTACATTTTTTTGCTTTGTTCAATTTCCTCCAAACAATTGACCATTTTCAGTACCGGAAAATATTAATTTGCTGTCATTGCTAAATATTACTTTATTCCAAAAGTTTTGTGTTTTTATTAAGTGGGTATTAGCAAACTTTTGTTTGTCTTTATTCTGCAAGCTGATGAACGGTTTCTTTCTAGCTACCACTGTTGTTGCACAACTATTGTAACATGATTACGATAGTTGCTGTTGTAGTTGGCAGCTGTTTGGATTATTATTGTGTACAGTGTAGGTATAAATACACCTACCTATGGTTGCAGAAGTTTTTGCAGCTAGCTTAAGTCCACTTACTTCTTATCCAACTAGATCCTTCATTACTTTTATTACTTTTCGTTTTTCAATTCCACTCAGGATTTCTTTACTTCTTCTATCACCTTTACTTTTGATCTGTCCATCTTTTTGGTACTTTCCAATTATTTTCTTTATCTATAATATTAGCAATTTGGTGAAAAGAGTTATCTTTCTTTGATAATCTGAAGTAACTTTCTTCTATCAATAATGGTTTTTTTTTCGAGGTCTTATATTAACTTCTATAATTTCAGTTTTAAGTATAATAAGTACTATATTTTTAAAGGTATAGTAGTTTTTGCCGAACTACGTTTTAGAATCAAGAAAGTAATAAGTATTTTATTTTTGTACATATATTGCTATTGCTAATCAATTAATTTTTTATGCATAATCATCAAAATGCACTTTTTTTTGTCGCTTCAAGTTCAAATTGATCTAATTATGCAGTGGTGTACTACAGGAAAATGTTTCACTTTTTGGAAATTTCAAAATTGAGTTTAGGGTCTTGTTCTTTTTAACATGATTATATAAACGAAACTGTTTATCTTTGGAAATACAAAGATTGCATAGTTCCTTTCTTTTTAAAAATGATTTCTACTTTCCTTTTATTTCCTTCTTTTTCCTACATTTTCACATTTGGAAGCTTTTTTTCTGTTTATGTTAACAATTGTGTGCGTATCAGGAAAAATGTAAGAGTAGTTTGATACGATGTACAAAACAAAGTGTAGAAAATTGGCTTGAGTCTGTGTTTATGAAAAAGTTCTAAATTCTTGAGTTTTATATAAGAGTAATACAAATTGGTAATTTTTGAGAAAGAGTGCTAAAATTCATAATTTTTAAAAGGCATAAAAATTTGCAATTTTGGAAAAAGGATGCTAAAATTCGAGATCAATAAGACAATTCTTACTATTTTTAGCACTTTTAAATAAATTTCTTCAAGTTTCAGCACTTTTAAATAGCAAATTTTGGTGTTTTTAAATTACATTGTGTGTTTTAGTATTTAAAATAAAATGACATATTTTAGCACTTTTAAATAAAATAAGACATTTTAGCACTTTTAAATAAAATAATGTATTTTAGCACGTGATTTTAGTTACGTGAAAACAGATTTTTTTTTTTTATTTAATGTTGTTTTATAAGATTTCCACCATTTTTTCCCCCTTTTTTCTCCACCATCCAGATGTCGTAGAAAAAACAAATCACACAATCGGAAAGAGCAGAAAATTGTGAGTAAAAATATATCAATTTCAAATCTCAGGGACAAATTCTAATATTTTTTAAAGATTTTAAAACGAAAGTCATTTTCGGCTCAGAAAAACGAACTTTTGTTTTTAAATCCTCACATCGGGAAAAGTTCCGATAATTTTGACTAATAATTTGCATTTTTAGAAAGCTCAAACATCGGGCATTCTTACAAGCCCAACCTGATCAAGAAATAATAAAATGTAGTTACAGAATCCGGATTTTAAGAATTTCCGAATTTAAATTTCTTGGCAAACCGACAAAAGGACTTTTTCTCCCACATGCCCACGCAGATGCACGGTGTTGCCATGAAAACTGTTTTTGGCCTAGCTTGTGTTTGGTGGTATATTTGAGGATATTCGCATGGGGCAAATGTCATCAGTGATTGCTTTTTATATGGTTTTTGGCCTAGGGATAATTAAAAACCGAATAAGTGTTTGCTTTTTGTACAGTTTTTGGCCTATGGCCAATTAAAAACCGAATTAGTGTTTGCTTTTTATAAGGTTTTTGGCTCATTATGCTGGATTATGAAGAAACTTAACACTGAAGAAATAAAAAAATAAATAAAAAGAAAGTTATGGAGATTGTCCCTGTGCCTTAAAATTTTATTATTAGTTTTAACGTCATTAAATTAAACCAAACTTTGTTAACGCCATGGGGTTGAGGGCGCGGTAACCCAGTGGTTAGCACACGGGAATTGCACTCGGTAGGCCCAGGTTTGATTCCCGCCCATGCAAAAACTGCCGTCGTGTTCACGTGGAGTACAATCATGTTAAACCCGTGGTGGATTTCAGGAGGGGCGATCGCCCCCCCCCCCAAACGCCTGACGAACGTTGACGTTTTATCAAATAAATTATAAAATTAAAAAATATATATATCATTAGGGAGATTCTTTGGCCTTGCTCTCCCTCCTTCAGTTTATCCACGAAATCTCGCCCCCATAATAAAAGTCAAAAGTCTGCGCCTATGGAAGGCTGTGACGTCATATTTGGTGAGCAATGCTTGTACGAAACTGCCGACTGTACCACGTCAACAGTAGCCAATAAGAGCCTCTGAGACTGCACACGTGGTGCAGAGTCGGTAGCGTTGTATAAGCATTAATCTTTCCAAAAACTTGCTGCTCCTCTAATATCTTTATAACGAAGAATAGTGTGTTATATTGTGATTTTGTGAGGTGCTTTAAAACTGGATGTCTTATATTTACAAGATTTAGTACCATCGACTCTTTTAGCAAAAATCAACACGGACGAAGAGTCACTCCTCACATCTTGGACAGAGCTAAGCAAGAAGTATCACAGAATAGCCGAACGGGGAGTGGAAGAAATGAACAGTACACTTCAAGTTGAGGTGATTGACTAGAGAACCAAATGGATGCGAGAAAATACCGATACCTGCAAAGTACCCAAGTCTGCTTTTGAAGCACTACAGAACTGTGATCCTGCAGTGTACCATGTGATCTACGTGTTACTGAAAGTTCTTGTAATATTACCAATTACTGTAGCAACCACCTAGCGTAGCTTCTCAGCACTAAAACGATTGAAGACATGGCTTCGAAACAAAATTAGAGAAGATCGGCTAGTGGGATTGGCTTTGTTACATGTACATTATGATATCGCAATTTCACCAGTAACAATTTTGGATCGATTTGTAAAGAAAAAGTAAGAAGACTTGAGTTGATATTATAATGATCCTTCCTGGGAGGTTAACGGGGCCATGGTTTTTGCGATGGACTCCGTAAGGCTGTTAGGGATAATGATCGACAATAAGCTGAATTGGCAATTATATTTGAATAATGTTATAGGTACTACCCCTGGCAAAAATTATGGAATCGCTTCCATGTTATTTTAATGGGATACGAAGTTCAATACCCTACAACTTTTGATGCACAGATACCCTGAAAAACCCATTTTGAGCGAAATTGAAGAACTTTAAATGCTTAACAAAACAAAAAATATTTGAAAAATTTTGCACTTTTCATTATTTAATAATTCACGATCAAAAAAATGGGAAAAAAGCTAGAGGTTGAAAGAAAAAACTCGTAAAATCTAATTTGGAATAATAAATTTGATCATGGAAAATCATTAAGATATAGCTGTCATTTTGTTAATGACCCAAATGTGACGTCATCATATAACTTACGAAAAGTAAATATTTTTTTCATTTTTGTACTTAATTCTTGTTTTCTTTAATGCATAAACACATTTGCTACCTTCATGTACAATTTTGAGTTTTAACACAGCCGGTCTACACACTTGAGTGTAGACCGGCTGTGATTTTAATCAAAGCTTTACTTTTCCATTTTTGTTGATTTTACTATCCGTGCTTAACTTTTGGAAGCCAGTGTATATGCAATTTTGTGAAAAAACAAGTGTATTCTCAATTTGAGTCATTATACAAGTGTTCTTTATCACTGCATTTATAATGAATATTTTTTCACGAAGAAACAGCAACAGAAATTCAGTTACTGTTTCTACAATGTTTCTAGCTTTTTTCAGGATACTGATACCTGTATTAATCCATTTATCACACTACATCCGACTGTCCAACTAGTTACTCTAAGTCCTCTGGACGAGTCGGACGGTCTGGGTCTTCAACTACATCCGACTGATAGTTTTGATGTTTTTACTTTCTGTATAATATATAGTATAATATATAGGGATTGTATTGTGATGGGCATCAAAAATTCGAATTCAAGTTTTTTATGGAAGAGCACACGTCAAGCATCCCTGAACTTGAATTAATCGTTTTTGAGGTGATGTCTGTGTGTGTCCGTGAGTCTGTGGAGACAATATCTCACAATTGAATAGAATGATTCGAATGACATTTGGTACAAAAATTATAATCAATGCATACTATAAACTTATTGATTTTAAATGCAATTAAATGTTTGAAAGACTCCTGAATTTCAAATGAAATTTTGAAAAAATCAGAACTTTCAATAATGTTATGTAAATAATCATTTCTTATGTAATTTTTCATTAAAAAATGATTGACACAAACTTTAAAATACTAATACAAACTCAAGATATTGTGCTTCTTTCAAATAAATTTATCAAAAAATTACTTAAAACATAAAGTATTTTTAAATATGTTCACTTTTTGTATGTAATGTTATGCGATAAATTTGTTAATATAATTTCCATGGATCTAGTTTGTTCCACTGATAAGAGAAGATGCTGTTGAAAACTCAGGCCACTCGACTGACCCAAAATGTATACAGCTGCTGAATGAGTGGCCGGAAGAGAATAGATGCAGTGTAATAGTTTTGTATTCTGACGCTTGACAATTCGTCAGACGTGCAGCATATAATTAAAGTTACTCTACTAAATATAAATTCAAGTACCTATTGAAGATCATAATTATTGACGTCATGTCGCACTGTTCAATGCCTTGGTGCAATTGCTGGTCACTTGGTGAGCTTGGTGCTGTTCCAAGCAGAGAGAGATGCAAGTTGCCTGTCGCCCGAATAGGTACAGGGCCGGCTCAAGGATATTTTCGTGTGTGGGCAAAACAGTTTGGGGCCGCCCTTCCCTTATATATATATATATATATATATAATTGAAGATTTTTATGATTACTTGTAATATATATATACCCGAGAAATACCAAAGAAAATTACTTGTAAACTGAAGGTTTTTGCAAATCAGAAGCACGATGAGCTATGCAAGAAGTTTGGAAATTGAATAAATGGAATCTAGTGAATATAAAAGGAATAAAATGAATATGAAAAGCATTTCTGAAACCATGTACGTTATCAAGGGCCATACATGCTTCATTAATGCTGATTCTACGTTTCTGTTTACACAACTGTAAAATGTACTACAGAAATATATATATATACACTCTTGCAAAAAATATACGCACCCATAAAAAAAATTCAGCTCCATTCACGAAACTCGGCATGCAAATTTCGTTTTAAGAGTTACGCAAATAATCAAACTGTCAACGCCAATGACGTTATAGGGATCTTGCAACGCGCATGAGAACGGCATGAGAACGACACCTCATGCAGCATTTAAAACGGCCGATGTTCTCACTTATGGGTCATTGGAACAGGATTTTCTGCTTTGATACTGAAAGTTGTGTACATAGATGCCTTTGAGAAGTACTCGACAGCACTACGAACAATTGTCGGATTTAGAGAGAAGTCGCATCATAGGCCCAAGGGAAACTGTTTGGTGCAACAGACTATCAATCGCCATCTTGGCTGGAGCGATATGGTAGTTCTTCGGTGATAGAAACAGTAGATCAGAAGCCCCATGTAACCGTCGCAGAGGCCCAGATCCCCTCCCCCCCCCTCTCGAGACAGACAACTGCTCGAGAAGATCGTGCAGTCAGGAAAGGAGCCACGTCTACACCAATGGCGGCGCTATCAACATCCTGTATCAATGTATATTATTCGGAGACGACTGGCAGAAGGTGGGATTAGTTGTCGACGACCATTAACCACTGATCCATCAACATAGACAGAGCCGTCTGGATTGGTGTTGAGCTCGATTAACATGGACAGTGTCCGAGTGCAGGCAGGCATGTTGTCTTTAGCGACGAATACCGTTTCTCTCTCATTGCTGATGAATGCCACATAGGCGTGTGGAAAAGGACTGGACTTTTTTTTCATGATTACACACGAGAAAGATACTGAGAACAAAGCATCTTAGAGGGGCAGGAGGGGACTAATTCCCTTAAAACAGCTTCACCTTACGAAAATTATTTTATCTCAATGACCTATCAAATGTTATTCTCATTTAAATTTAGAGCTCTAATGGGCGGTTTAGAAAATTAAATGCTTTCATTTCTTTCTACATACATACATAATGCAGCATTAATTCATAATACGTAACTAAATTATTTTGAACTTTATTTGCAATTTCCCTGCATACAAATAATGTATAGGGAAAATATTATGATGGGTTCGAAAACTCTTAATTCGAATTTTCGACGGATTAATATACGTTTTGGATATATATCCTTTAATCTGAATAGATTACTTTTAGAGGAATATCTGTATGTATGTGAGTGTAATGTATGTATGAGTGTGCGTAGTAGTCTAGAGAGACATTTCTAGAACGAATGGAGTGAAGCGAATGAAACTTATAATTTGAAACGAAAATGAATATTTGGAAAGTCACAGATTTTAAAACTTCTTTTAAATTATTAAAAAAAAAAAGCTGCATCCAAAAATGTTAAATAAACAAACATGTTTTCATTGGAAATGAAATTGAACTTACTTTAGAACAATAGCATGAACTGTTCTCGAATAAATGGATCAAAAACTATGCATAAAGTTAATAAAAGAGCATTTATACGATAAATTTATTAACGACATTCACGTATATATAGCGCTTTCTATTCACGAGAAAAGACATGTTAATTTTGTTTTGTTCAATAATGCTATAAATTTCTGTTTAAGTTAGTTAATACACTGCTGATATTATTGTGAAATAAATTCTAGAACGTGGATACAAGGTTTTTATTTTATGTGAATAGCATCTACGTTTGGGGTTTCTGTGGAGGGAAAACGGAGCGTTACGAAAAATGTAAACCCTTTGGGCGCTTATAAAAATAATTTCAATATTTATAACTTTTTTTTTACAAAACATAAAAAGTATTTGTTCTAGCGAGTGTTTTTATTCTTATTTTCATTTTAAACTATAAAATATAAATATAGATATAAATTGTAAACGACAAAAATATGTACTAGGAAATTTGATATCAAAATCAATATTTATTATTAAAAAAAGCTTTTATAGTTCTTCAATTTGGCAAGACGATTACGTCTTGCCAAATTGTAGAAGATTAAAAATTTTCCATTTTTCAAGTTTGTGATTATTTCATCTCAAAAACTAAAAGTGAACAATAAGCAAGAATTTGTAGCTTTTTGAAGCCCTACAAGTGTATATAATTAGATTTTGGATAGAACCCTATTAAAAAAAGTTTTTTTTTTCAAGTTTCATACTTTCGCTCAAAATATCCTCGAAAGTATAAAAGATAGATATAATTAGTAAGCAACAGAAATTATGAAAAAATTCAGTTTCTAAATCTATATGTATATTTAAAAAAGTTCTTATAGTTTTCAAGTAATCGTCTTGTCAAGTGGAAGAAAAGCTTGCAATGCTTATATTGTAAAAGCTAAAAGTGATAGCTATAAACAATAAGCAAAAATTTATTGTTTTTTAAAAAAAAATCCTACAAGTGTATATAATTGGATTTTGGGTCACTTTCTTGGTTTTTGAAGTATAGTGGTTATAATTCGATATTTTAGTATTTTTATCTGGGTTTTCCAATGGGTGGGAAGGCTGTAATATTTGAAATACCACGATTGTTGCAGCTCATTCTATTTACTTACCCTTTTGTGAAATATTGGTGCACAAGCACGAGATATTTTGTCTTGTTTAAAAAAAAATAGGAATTTAAGTGAACTTGGAAATTCTAAAGATATTTAATGATTGGCGAGGTTTGAACAGAATAGGTGGAAATATGCGTATTCAAGTACATATTTATGTGCCGTCAGGCAAGTTTATAGATTAACTATAATGTAAAATCTCGTCAGTGAGTTTCATTTTTATACCGCAAATCATGTTGGTAAAATAATTGAATATATTAAAGTGGAGTCTATGGTCGGAGTTTCCAGATGAAATCGCGACGAAAACTAAAATCGCAAGCTAGCTAAAAATAGTTCCCGAGTAATTTGCGTGCTTTGAAAGCCTGTAAACGAAACAAATGAGTATGAAAAAATCGAATAAACTCATTGAACTTTATTGGATTTTTATCTTACAAAATATCATTACGCTAAAAAACAATTTCTGCTCCATCGGACTGGAACCACCGCCGATTATAATTTTTCTGAATTTATCAGGAGTCAGAAGTAACTAACTGCATTATGTAGTGTCATGGAAGTTCAATCATCATTTTTTTTAATAAAATTTTAATTTGTAATTGGATAAATTTTATGAATTATTTGTACATCTTAGCAGTAAAACATTATAAACAAATCAAACGAATGATCTCATGAATAAATTAGAAAAGAAGAGAGATGAAGAAAAAGCATTTCAATCTTTAAAAAGCTAAAATATAATATAACGGGACAAATCAGAATTTTGCAGGTTATTATTAGCAATATATTTAAATAGCTAATCTTTAAATATTAAATTAAAAACTCAAAAATATTTAAATTTATTGCGTTTTTGATTTCGCAGATAAAAACCTGGAAGCCTATTTCGAAGCTGTTTGTAGCTGTCCATTGTAGCCCCTCTAAAATCTGATTCAAATACTGCAGGGACATAGATGCAAAATAATGGAATACTAGCCAAATTACAAGAAAATTTTACACCTTGAGAAATTTAAAATGTGTTTTATTGTATCACTGGAACGAATTACTCTATATTGACCGGGACTTAAATAAACCCCCGCTATGTAAATAATACATTTACAGATAACACTACTCAATTTTCTTCAAATACTAAACAGGCGCCAAATTACCACGTACTCTATGCGCAAAGCAAAAAGAAATACACCTTCTCCGTAATGCAACAAATAAATGAATGAAATATTAATAACCTCTAAGAGATGATGAACGTGGCATTAGATCATTACGGTAGCTTATCGTATGAGTAGCTGTTAAATCATATCGATGGCTGGATGTTCTGTAACTGTTAAATCACGAATAAAGCTGCTAGGCCATATCGGTAGCTGGAGATTATCTGATTTTGGAATTTAAAAATTCGTTAAAACATCTAATTAAAATTTTGAAAAAAGGCTATTGAGATGCATTAGTTCAGGTATAGATGCGACTGTGTTAAAGACCCAGACCGTCCGACTCATCCTGAGGACTTGAGCAACTATTTGGACGGCCGGAGATGCGACTGTGTTGAAGACCCAGACCGACCGGCTCGTCAGCAAGGATATGAGCAACCGATAAGTCGGCCGGGGAGATGCGACTGTGTGAAAAAACTCAGTGCGGTGAATATCGAGAGGCATTGTGGATAAACAAACAGACAGATTCTTCTTTTTATTATTATAGATTCACTGGGGCTAAAGACGATAGAAACGTAATGTTTAAAATGTCCCTGAGTTTGTGACAAGTGAATGAAAATATATAAAAAATGTTAGAAGATACAAAACCTAATCCAAATGCAGAAAAAGTATGGGACAACAATTAGGAAGAAAATGGGGAGGTGGGGGGGGGGGCGGTTAAAAATAAAAATATTCGTATTTTGTGTTAAAAGATAAAGCGTATCACAAAATTAAGAGAGGAAAAAAATCATATTTGCAATCATTGGAAGACAAGGCGGTAAAAAACGCAATATTTTTTTAATTTTGGAAAAAATAATAAACCGAATCATCTGAAAAAATTTAAATATACGTGGACCCAACAGAAACACAAGGAATGCTTCCAAATTCATTAAAAAAAAGGAGGGGGGGGTGGCGGAGTTATAAATTAAAAATGTGACTTTCGAGTGGGGTAATAAAAATAGGGCGTATTAAAAATTTAAAAAAATTCTATTTGTTGGAGAAAAAAGAACGTCAATCTTTCAGATAGCTTCTTATAGACGGCGAAGACTGGATAATTTGAGCTTCTAAAACATTAAAATATGCGTTTTAATGGGAAAAATACTTTGAAACGTGTCAAAAATTTTCTAAATAGTACATATATATTCGAAAGTTATTTTTAAAAATTGTAATAAATAAAAGTATGTTTAAATAATTCTTTAAACTAGATTTTAAGCAGGGGAAGCTCAGCTTTTTAGCTTCAATAGACGCTACGCCACTGGGTGGAAGTGAGAGGAATTGATTTTCCCAATAGGGTCCCTATATGAAAAATGTAATTGATTAGTCAGTGGTCGAGGGGACGTACTGAATGTGCTGAAGGCAGTTATATGATTAAGTTGCCTCAAACTAAAAATGCTATCATAAACGATTTATCACGAAATGGTCATGTACACAAGTTCATAGACTTCCATTTTCTGTATCTCTCCCCCATTGGCGTTACTTTTCTATAGAAGATAACCCTCTCTACTAGCTCCATCCATTCGATCGTCGATTCTTGGCTACGCCTAAAGGTGTACAGAGGGATAAGGATAATAAATTGTGTCGGTAGAAAAAAAAATCACAATATCAAATGTGCATTTTACAAATTCTAAGACTGGTTACTTGATACTTCACCTAAAAGTGTATTACGTTATAATTATAACTATAATTGCAATTATACAAAATAAAATTATATATACAGATTATTAAATGTATATCTAGGCAGAAATTTATATGCATGAGCAAAAGAATTTATCAAATTCGTAGCTATTTTGCCTATAGAACAAATTTATTAATTTACAAAATAGCTCTAACAATTTTAGAACAATTTTTGCACTTTTAAGCAAATATTCATTCATAAGGAAATATTTTACTTCCCAAAAACCTTTTTTATCTTTTTACTTTCCCTGCAATATACATGGTAATGTATAGGGAAAGTATTGGAATCATGCCGAAAATCGCAACTCGAGTTTTCGACGGATCTACACGTTTCGAGACCTTTAGAACACGAAAAAACTATTTTTAGCGTGACGTCTGTGTGTGTGTCTGTCTGTATGTATGTCTATCTGTGTAATGTATGTATCCACTTTAATTCAAAAACTAATGGACCGAATTTCCCATAATTTGGTAGATACGTTACTTGTTGGATACTCTGGTGCTGATTATAATTTGGTACGATTCGGAAAAGAAGAATCCGTCTTTTTTTGCGAAATGGCCCACAAAAATTGCCTGAAAAACTAATGGACTGAATTTCACAAAATTCGGTAAATAAGTCGCTTGTGGGTTACCCTGGTGCTGATTAGATTTTGGTACGATTCGGAAAAAAATAACCTGCTTTTTTACAAAATGGCTCGCAAAAATCGTTAAAATCTAAAGCAAAACTACGTATGCTCAAATATATCCATTAAATGCTTGTTTTAAAAGAATAAGACCAACCCCATTACACTAGGACTAGCCGTTCTCGAGATATTTTAGTGTTTTTGAATTTACGCTGCTCCACGGTTGAAAAAAAGTTCAGTTACCAACTGAGAACTAAAATTGAATTAAAAGTGTCAATTGAGTGTTCTTTTAAATAATTATGGACATTATTTCGGGCAATTAAACTCGATATAATGAATGATTAACATGAATATAAGTCTGCAGGGAAAGTCATGTGCTGCTCACATCAGATTTTTTTTTATGTAAATGAAACTGGGAAAAATTATTAAATGAAGACCATTTTACTCCCTCGTACAATAAATTGTCTTTGAAATCATTATAGAAGGACCATGTATCCTTTAATCCTTTAATGTGTTACTAAAATTCAAAAAGTTACATTAATTTCATTTATATTAAAATGGCACAGAATTGGTTTAATTAAAAAAAAATTGATTGCGTCCGCAAAAGTATTATATAAGTATCATTTTGGTTAAAATGAAAACATGCAAACATTGCTTTGTTTATCATATTATTCTGTGGTCAATTGCATAATCTAAACTCACCAAAATATTTAATCTAATAATAAATCTATATTCAGCAAAAGAGAGTCAACTAAAATTTTAGGAAAATACTTTAAGAAATTGAAAAAAAATTACCTAAATAATTCGAAGACTCTCAACAAAAGATGAAGTCCTATAAGACAGATATATAAACAGCACGGCAATGATATAACGCAATATTCTGAACACGTTTACCCACTGGGCTATCTGAATGGAAAATGCACAGAATATACTCGGTGGGAAAATGCTTCAGCTGTCCTCCAGCCAAGCTAAATGAGCTTCGATAAAGGACTAAAAGGACAACTATTCCTATGGGACGCTCCTGATATTTTATGACATACAAATACTCTTTCTTTCTGTCCCTTCCAAATTTGCAATCTTTTAGAAGTGCGATAGAGACCGAATCCAGGTGTTTACAATTTGAATTTGAAACTAGGAGCAAATCGTGAGAATAGCTCTCGGGCTTTTTCTTAGCCGGTATTGGGGGTAAGCAAATTCTCCCTCAGGGATTACAGGCTTCACCCAGCTGCAAATTGTATAAAATCTAATAATCTCCTAAGTGTTTGAGCGCACATATTTTCCGGGTGTACTATACCTTGCTGCAAAAAAGACCTAATTACAGGAGAGAAAACGATTCTAAAAAGTTACATCAATTTCATTTATATTAAAATGGCACAGAGTTGGTCTAATTTCAAAAAATTTTTTGGATGCGCCAGCAAAAGTCATTCTTACTACACCTAATTTCACTTCCAAATGGCCGCCCCTAATTCGGCCGCTGTGGGCAATTGCCCACGCCGCCCACGCCTTAAACCGGGCCTGAATAGGTACGCAAGTACGGCTCTCCCATATGGTTGGGAACTGCTACATTTGATAATCAAATCAAATAATATTTAATTGTTACTAGCAAATTTATTATACAGTCCGCTAAAATACGCAAACAATAATAATGAAAAATAAACAAGCATATATGAGATGCACCATGATCAGTGAAGGTTACATAAATATCTATATTACTTTCCTTATATGCATATTATAGGTACTGTATAAGGAAAGTATTGTGATGGGGTCGGGAATTCAAGTTTTCGATTGTAGAGCACTTTTCAAGCATCCCTGAACATGAATCAAACATTTTTGAGGTGATGTCTGTGTGGGTGTGTGATTTCTCCATTCTTAATGCTTAGCGACGAATTTGGCAGAATATTTCTTGACAGGTTTTTTAAATGTGTGTATCAGTGAGTCTGTGGAGACTATCTCACAAACTAATAAAGTGGTTCAAATGAAATATGGTACAAAGATTACAATCACTGAATACTGGAAACCTGTTGTTCTTAAATGCTATCAAATGTGCAGAGCCCCCCAAGTTTTGAAATGATATTTTGAAACAATCATCAAAAAATCAAAATCTTTAATTAAGTTATGTAAATAATCATTTCTTATGTAATTTTTTATTAGAAAACGATTAGCACAAACTTTGTTGTGTCAATCGTTGTGCCAGAAAAATGTGCAATAGCTCGAGCACGAACCATTCTCGAGATATTGCACATTTTTCAAGTAAATTTATCAAAAAATCACATAAAATTAAAAAAAAATAGTATTAACTATTATGAAATATATTCACTTCTCATATGTAATATGTGATAAATTTGTTATCATTCTCATGAATCTAGCTCATTTCATTCACAAGAGAAGATACTTTGGGTAATTGTTTTGTATTTGGATGCCATTAGTCGTTTATCTACTATAAGAATAACCTATTTCTCCGTCCATAACGCTTGGCAAAATTTTGGCAATGAATTTGACGGAATATCGTCAACTTGACAGGGTTTTAATTGTTGCCATATTGATAAAAATGATCTGGGGCTAAATATCGCCAACTTGGTGATATTTAACCCTAAATTGATGAAAATATCTTCAAAATTCCAAAAATGATGCCCAGTTAATGAAATGATGAATTTATTATTATAATATTTTAATATATAGATTATATTGGTTATTGAGGATGCTATCAATATTGATAATTGTTAATTTAGAGTTTCTTAAAATAGAAGTTAATTGGGTATGAAATAGCTTTACAAGTTGTCATCTAAGCATAGCCATGTTGTCATACAATTCACCGTTACAAACACTGTGCCTTGGATCTTTTCATCATTTCTGTGAAAGAAGTAAATTCATTGCATTATATAAGGAAAGTCATGTGCTGCCCATATCAAATTTTTAATTCAGTAAAGCACTGTTTATACTCTTTTTCAAGAAACCAAAGAAAACAAGTATATAACTACAAAACACTTATAATCGTACTTTAGTGAATAAGAATGTCTGGGAATCAACAGAATAATGCGTATATATGAGAAGTGCTTAAACAGTGTTTTACTTTATGTAAAGGGAAGCAGGAATGACTGGGAAGCATGAATTCACTTAGCCTTCAGTGTTGCAAACCCAGACCACTTGACTGACCCAAAGAGTTTGTAGCAGCTGTTTGAGTGGAAAATCTTCCAAGGAGTAGCCACAGAGTACTATTAATTTCATTCAGAGTCAGTGGCATCACCGAGAGGAGAGGGGATTTGGGGGTTATCTTGAACCCATTGAATTTCGAAAAAATAATATATGAAGAAATGGAAGACAAAATATTTGGTTTCCATTTGGTTAGTTTAGTGGCCACTTTATCACAGACTATGTAAAATTGATGTATGTTTATATACAGGGTGTCCCCAAAAGATTGAAACACACTTTAATTCTTTACATGTTGGAGATAAGTGGGCAATGTAAATTGCAAAATGTTGAAAGTGAGGTAGGAAATAAGACTACGTTAATGAAATAGTCCTCTCATTGATATTCAAAAAGTTACACTTTTTAAATTTTTATATGCCCCCTTAAACAAATTTGGCCAATCAGAAAATTTTTATTTTTAATGCAACAAAATCATTAAAAAACCCTGCATATCTGTATCTTTAAAATTGAGCGTGTTATATTTAATTGAAAACTGAACATTGTGAATGGGAACCATATATCAAATTAGAAATGTAAATTTCTGACATATCACAAAAAAGATAAAACTGGATGATAATACATAGGATACCCAACCGCGTAGTGAGTTGTTGTTGAGACCCAGACCGTCCGACCTACCAGAAAGATCGCGGTACCACTACTTTATGTATATGATCTCTGTTTGTGTAATGCTTTATTTAGATGCATTTGTGATAAAAATGTTTGACACATATTAACGTATTTTTGATCTAAACAATTTTCATCATCAATTTGTTTATGGTCCTTATTTTCATTGATGAAACAGCCTTTCACATGATACGGAAAAGTGGCATAAGTCAGATTTTTTCCTTTATCATAATTCAGTTGATTTTAAAGATACAGATATGCAGTTTTTTTTTAATGATATTGTTGCATTAAATATAAAAATTTTCTGATTGAGCAAATTTGTCTAAGGGGGTTGTATAAAAATTTAAAAAGTCTAACTTTTTGAAAATTAATGGGAGGACTGTTTCATTAACATAGTCTTATTTCCTACCTTACTTTCAACATTTTTGCAATTTACATTGCCCACTTATTTCCAACAGGTAAAAAATTAAAGCACTTTTCAATCTTTTGGGACACCCTGTATACTTAATATGTAATATATACATACATATGAAGCATGAGAATTGGGGAGAGAAGAAACACACAGTTAGTAAACTTCTGGGCAGATTTCTAATTAAAACAGAATGTGGGTGGAGAGTGGTGGCCGGCTAGTTTTATTTAATCACTATTTTGCATTGTTTAATCAGCTTGTGGCAAGTACCTATTTTCAGGTCTAGCCGTAACAATCAATAGTTCTCACAGTAGACTTTGCCGCGATTCTTTGCAACCAGACATATTTGTGGGAAAGCTAAAATGCAAGTTTTGTTGCAGTTATCCAGAACTGCAAAAACATATATGCCGAACCTTCCCTAGTGATAATAATAGCAATATTTGCATCAAAGGAACCATAATAATTAAAAAATTCAATGATAAAAATCATTCTTAAAATAAGGGCGATTAAAAGCTATGGAAAATTTTATTTAAAGTTTTGTAAAAATTTTGTAACGCAAATCTCACTCACTCACGAAGCAAATTCATGATCCTGAGGGTTTTAATTGCGACCTAAATTCAGAAGCTGATTACAGGCCGACTTTACTATGAGTCTTTATAACCTGACATATTTGTGGGAAAGCTAAAATGCCATTTATGTTGCAGTTATCCAGAACTGCAGGAACGTATATGCCAAACCTTCCCTAGTGATAATAAATAATAGCAATATTTGCATCGAAGAAACCGTAATAATTAAAAAACTGCTATGTTAAAAATCATTCTTAAAATAAGGGACATTAAAAGCTGCAGAAAATTTTATTTATAGATCTGTAAACATTTCGTAATTCAAATCTCACTCACTCATGAAGTAGTTTCCTGAGGGTTTTAATTGTGGCTTTTATGGCAAATTCAAAAGCTGAATTCAGTCCGCAAGTTTCAAAAGGTTGCCGATTCTTATTCTAAGACGGTATTATAGGAATAATGGCTACTAACCAACAAAAATTTATTAACTAAATTTGAAATTTATCAGAAGATGGCTAATTGCTACCACATAATTTAAGCTATAGACTCAGGCACTCAGGCCCATATGGACTCTGTGGTTCATGTGTGTAGCCAGACTCTGGCCATTAAGTTTTAAATAATATCCTTAAATTATTGACAGAATTTATTCCAGTAATTTTTTTATATCCAGTCTTTCTATAGTTTATATTTAGTTTCCTCATAATTAATAACATTTTTAGCTGTTAAGGAAAAAACAACATAACAATGCAGCATACAGCTAGCTATAAACAGTGCAGTTTACAGCTTATTCAATGATACATTGGATCTCCTTCTTCAGTATAAGACGGATCAACAAATCCAAAAGATGAAATGGTCAAAAGTAGACCTGCACTCACGACAGGTCGATTAAACAAATCAGTGTGACAATTAAATGAAACAGCTAACCGGCCACTACTCCCCTCCTCCATTCTGCTTTAACCAGAAAATTACCCAGAAGTTTACTGACTGTGTTCTTTTTTCTCCCCAATTCTCATCCCTGATATTGCATAATAAGTATATATGATATAACCATATTTATTGAATAATAATCAAAGTGGTAATCAAGTGGCACTGTTTCCACTAAATAAATTAGGGACACAACATCGTTAGACAGAAGGTCATTTAATAAAGATATCCTAAAGATGTACATTATTTATGCAAATTTGCTACGTATATGGTCTATATATGAATGATCCATGTAGCCACTGATGAAGGGTGTACTAACGCCCGCAAGTGCTCTGGCCTTGTTTTTAAAACTTTGTATGTCTTTAGGATGTCTTTATTAAATGACCTTCTGTCTAACGATGTTGTGTCCTTAATTTACATATTTATTGATTTTACAAAAAATCTGTGATAGAATGGCCGCTAAATTTAAACTGTCTACTGGCCACTTGCTACTAAGTGAATATTTTGAATTTTTAGGTTTATCAGAAAGACATAGACACATTTAGTCTTTTTGTTTTCTGAGTTTGTTGGTTTGTCTTTTAATGAAGAAAGAGATTTAACACATCCTCTTAACAGTTTGCTGCATTGTTTATTGATTTCTGCTTAATTATGTTGTTGAAGTTTTTCCTTATCCTTTGCACAAGATATTTGAATGTTTTTACTTATTGATTTTCATCTGCTGTTCGTAGCAACTGAACTATCAATGAACTGTTATGAACTATTATGCTATTAATTTCTTAAAATTTATGTAATTAAACATAATCCCTGCATTTATGTAATTTTAAATATAAATATATACTCAATAAGTATGTATAAAAGTATAAAATACACTTTGTGCAAAGGATAAGGAAAACTTATTAAAGCACAAATAAAATAATATTTCAGCATACAGCTTTTTCGAGGATACATTGGATCTCCTTCGTCAGTGCAAGAGAACGAACAAACACAAAGTCAAAAAGACGAAATAGTGACTAACGGAAGAAACACAGGGATTTATATACCCAAGACCTGAATTAAGAGTTCACATGTGAGAGCTAATCAGAAAGCAGAATAAAGAACAGTCCAGCCAATCCGAAACGAGAAGTAATACACACGATTGGTATGCATAAAAACACAACAGGAATATCCGATAAGTCTGAACAAGAATAAATGAGAATGAGACCCAATAAGACGAAAAATAAGTTAAAATGACACATTAGAGTGAAATGATAATTAGACCCAGAGGTTCATAAAATAGAAAAATTTAGTAAGCACTACTAGACTGCGGACAAAAGTGAAGTACTGTATAAGTCTTTAACTAAATTATTAGAATTTTTCTGGATATGGAAGACTTCAAAGAAGTCAAGATCATAGTTCAAAGTGCATTTTTGTATGATCCTTGCTAAAGAAAACTCAAAATAGTGGTCAAAATGATAGCAATGTTGATCAATTGAAGATTTATAAAATTCCTGTTTTTTTTACTTAGTAATAGAGTGTCTTTCAAGTAATCTTTAATAATAGAGTGTAATATATTAATGTGAGACTATGGAACTCTTATTACTTCCAATTCTCTTAAAGTAAAGACAACAAAGAACCTAAAATATAAAATATGTATACAAAATTTAAAATTTATTGTTCTATATTTTGCATTATGGTATGCTTGCGACCTGTAACCATTTGGTGGTTTTAGAATAAGGTAAGCACTGTGCATAATAAATGAACTAAGAGTAAGTGTTTAGAGAGGGAATTTCTGAAATATTCATAAATATTCTGACGACTTGACATTCCATGGTATATCATCTAACAAATTTCACATTTTACAAACTGTTTATTTGAAAACTAAATAGGTGGCAATTCTATATTGACTAACAATTATTTTTACATTGTGATGTAAATGAAAGCAAAAATCAGTCTTCATAATTTGTTCTTGTTGAAAATAAAATGCATTTTTTACTACAAATTTTAAATAATGGTACCATGTTATCTTAAAAATACAAATTTTTTTATGTGTATATAAGCTATTTACTGTTGGGAAAGTAAAAATAGTACTACAGTGAAATCTCTGTAAAGCAAAATTGGCAAGACAGGATTCGGATTAATATGGAATTAATTTGAGGTTCTGAAAATTAACATATGATGTAATGTAGGGATGAATTGTCAAAATTTTAGTAACTCATTTGGTATGTTATGAAAATTTGACTAGTGGTATGCTTTTAAAAGAATACTATACCATTTATTCACAATTCATTTTATGTTGTGAACTGAAAGATAAGTATGCCATAGGATTCTGTTTATCACCTTTTTCAAATGCGACTAAAAATTGCGAAAAATGTAGGGGATCCTTATTGATACTCAGAATTTTCTACTGAAAGATACAAATGGAATTCTATTGATTCGCCCCTTCAAATGCAATGGAAAAATGGAGTATGTATGGGGTAGGTATGCTCACCAAGAGAAGCAAAGTATATATTTATCAATCAGGGTTCTCATTAGAGCATGAGACTGTGACAATCTCACACTTTTCTAGAGAATCTCACACAAAAAATATTGTGTGAAGTTTTCTCACATTAGAAAAATTGTGTGAAGTTTTCTCATGCTAGCAGGGGTCATACTTATTTCGAAATTCCGTAAAGAAATATTTGTGTCCTGAAATGTCCTATTCTTTTACGTGTCATATTGAAATTTTACGTATCTCAAAAGCAAAGTTGCGGATTACGACAGATTCTCCGTAGTTTGTACTATAAACATTCTTATCTCATACTACAGATTACGGAATTTGCATAGTTTTCTATGGAAAATTACCTTCAGTCCAGGCCAATGTAAATTTACGGCCACATGCACTGCATTAACCAATCAAATTAACTGGGATTTATGGCCGCATGTAATATAAATTAAGATCACGATCATTTGTTTTATGAAAGTAATAAATATGCTTTTTCAAAGATTGTCTAATTCAGCATAAATTGCAAAAATGCTTTTTATTTCCATTAATTTCGCATAAACAGTGTGATTGCACAATTTAGTTTATTCTCATAAATTGCTGAGAGTACATTAGTATCTTTTCCATCTATCTCTGTCTTCTAAATACTGCTTATTAGATTGACTAAACTACCTTGAATGAATGGATGATATGAAGGTGGGTGGCTCCAGAAGAGCCCAGCACATCGACAAGAGGTCTATTGTACTACCCCAAAAGAGAAAGATCTCTAAGAAAGGAGACCAGTAGCCGATGCGAAAATAAGCAGGCACTTGACAGGTATGTTGTTCAGCTCCCAGGGTTCAATCACATGACGACCAATGCGTTCGAATCTGTGAACAGAGTAAACCTCACATTCACAGAGAATGTGAGCAGCAGTTTCTTCACTGTAATTGCAGCCTCTGCAAAGCAAATCTTTAGTGACACCCATAATGTTAAGGTGTCTCTTGAGGGTGCAGTGCCCAGTAAAGAGCCCAACAGCCCTCCTGAGACTAAACTACCTTACTTTTATATTTAGATTAATTATTAAGGTTAATTTTTTAATTATTTCACATGAACAGTGATATTGCACAATTCAGTTCTTTGTGAATTGCAGAGAGTATACATTGATATCTTTTCCCATCCATTTCCATTTTCTTAATATTACATATTGGATTCACTAAACTAGTATATTTTCATATTCTGGTTAATTATTATGGTTAATTTCTTTATTATTTTTGCATAAACACAAACAGTGCAATTGCACAATTCAGTTTGCTTTCATGAATTGCCAAGAGTACTACATTAGTATCTTTTTCCATTCATCTCAGTCTTCTAAATAATGCATATTAGATTGACTGAACTAGTATGTTTTCATATTCTGCTTAATTGTTGCAGTTAATTTTTAAAATTATTTTTGCATAAACAGTGCGATTGTGCAATTCAGTTAGTTCTTGTGAATTGCCAAGAGTACATTAGTATCTTTTTCCATCTATCTGCATCCTTTAAATGTTGCATATTAGATTGACTAAACTAGCTTATTTTTATATTCTGGCTAATTATTAAGGTTAATTTTTAATTATATTTGTATAATACAAATTTTTCTATTTTGAAAAATGAGTATGAACTTTGTGATGGAATATTTTCCAAAAAGTAGTACTAAAGAAATGATATAGGCAAATAAAAAAGTAATCATTTTAGCAGGGATGTATTTCATTGCTATATATATATATATGTATATATATATATATATATATTTTTTCTAATGGCCAGTCATTTGATATTTCATCATTCGCCTATACTCCAGCTAGAACCGTTAACTTGTTAGCTGTCACATGACATTGCCCCAACGCACTAGTGGGAGTCGGAACACACCGCGCCCAACAATACAATGTTCATGTCTGAAGGTGGGACTCGAACCCACAACCCGGCAGCCAAATGATCGCTAGGAAATGCTTGCCTTGATCGTTCGACCACCATGTCAGCATATATATATATATATGTGTATATATACATATATATATATATATATATATATATATATATATATATATATATATATATATAGATCAATATTTTTATATAAACCTCAAGCTGGTTTCATGCAATCAGTTAATAGAATCTGCCAACATCATGATTGACTTTAAGATTGACATTTTCCTGCTACTTGTATGTCCCTTAGAATTCCTTTATATTAACATCCAACTGGATCTTGAGACGAAGGTGAACAAAAGGAAAATGATTCCTGAAGAAATTCGGGTTATTGCATTGGCTGCCATAAACCCCTGGGTTGGCTGTATGGTCTGGGTTATTGCATTGGAAACAATAGACTTACGATTTCTACAAGACAAATGGTTGCATATTTATACCGATGGCTCCTTACTTGAAAGAACTTTGGGAGGGCTGGGACTGGAGTCTCTTGCACACTGCTTGATTTTTACTTACCTGTTGGAACTTCTACAACTTATTTTGATGGGGAGATCGAAGCAATTTTTGTGGCATTGCAACAACTCTCATTTCGTCCTTCTTCATTCAAAAGAGCTGTTATCCTCTCGGACTCTAGTTCGGCTCTCCAGGCACTTTCCAGCAACCAGAGAAACAATGGTACCTGGATTCAAGAGATCAGGGTGCTTTTAAAAGACCTAATGCACAGAATTACTTTACAGTGGGCGCCTGCACATTGCGGAGTACCAGGAAATGAAAAAGCAGACTTTTTGGCCTAAAAGGGTGCTGTGGTGGAGCAGAGATTCTCAAAGCCGTTTTCATTCAGCACATCTGTACATTAAAATGCTACACAAAAAAGAAATTGAGACACAATCTCTGGAGGTATCTAAGGGAAAGTCATGGAACGTCCTCAGCAAGAACATTTCTGTCATTCCAGAGGCTCTTCGATGAAAAGCAGTTGCCAGTTTCAGACTTCTGACTGGTCATGACTGTCTCAGGGCTCATTTCCATCGTATTGGACTTGCTTCTTCCCCGGATTGTATTTTATGTGACCTAGGACAGCCTATGTCTGGAAAACATTTGGACAAGTGCCCTGCACTAGTGACTTTTATTTCTATCATTGAGAAATACTAGAGAGCTCGTATTCTAATTGCCTAGCGTTTAAATGGCCGGCATTTGTAAACAACATATATGTCTTTTTAGTGAAAACTTGTGTTTTACCAAACATAAATGTTTGTTTTCATTATAAAGTAATTTTCAAAAAAAAAAAATTATAAAACAAAAAATGTAAAACTTTACATTTTTTGTTTTATAATTTTTTTGTCACTATAATTTTGTAAAATTGGTGTCCTGAATTATCATATGCTACCAGTACTACCCCTACATTCTAGAAAGCAAGACACTTCTCTCTCTTCAGCTCCCCTTCCTTTCTCCTTTTTTTAAATTTGTTCAACTAAAATCTTGTTACCAAACATCCAAAAATATCATTTTTAATTTTCATTTTTTAATATTTTTTAGCTTAAATAAATGAAATGTTTTTGAGCTATCTTTTAATAAAATGCACAGAAAAGATTCCAATTACCTTTTCTGTGGGTGATTCTGCTAAAATCTTGTTACCAAACATAAAAAAATTGCATTTTTTAATCAATTCACAAAATTTATTTGAGATATTTTTTGCTTAAAATCCAAGAAAGGAGATTAGTTGATAGGAAATGTAATTTAAGGCTAATTTCTGATTAACTTGCAAATGCTAAAACCCCAGCTTAAAGAGACTTTGGCGTTCTCTGGATGCAAATTCGATTTGCTAAAGGTTTGTTATATTTTTATATATTGTATACATAATTGCATTTTCTTTATATTGTACAAAAAAAATTTATAAATTAAAATTGTTTCATTGTATCAAATAATTTTGAAATCTTACTCAAGTATTGAAAATTTCATTCTAGTTTTCAAGTTAGTGGGAACCCTGATCAATAAATGTATTTTACTCGAGAATTGAATTTCTTTATGTTTATCCTATTTTTTTCAAATGTCTGGGGGGGAATGTTTCACATAATGTTTCAGATTAAGACTAAAAAAGGGTGAGGGCATTTCTGGGGATAGTGGATTGACATAACTCTATGGTAATGCATGTCATGTTTACTGTTCTTATTTTTCTTTATTTGGATTAAATTTTTTGGCATTCTATATTCTTTAACATTTTTCACTGATTTGAGTATGTCTCACAAATTGGTGCTCGAACCTTTAAAAAATTTAGGAATGTGCATATTGACCGTACATTCCAGTTCTAGCTTACCTCTGCTGTAAGGTAATCTGAATATAATGGAAGAACTTTTTTGCTTAAATTTAAAATAGAAGATTTTATATTACAAAATTTAAAAATAATTAGAAATATTCAATTTTGTTTTTAGGAATAGAAAATTAAGATTGTGGTGTCATGGATGCTGAAGATAAAGATGCATCACGCTTTTCTCTTGATGGAGTTGTTGCTGAAATGGTTATTGAAGTTGAAGATCATTCTGGTTTAGACGACTTCAGAGATTTAACTCCATCGCCTATTAAAATTAGTAATGACAGTCAAAATGTTATTAAAAGTAATAACGATAATCAAAATGATAAGAATGAGGTCAGAATTGAAGTAATTGTGGAGCAGAAAGGGGACCAAGAATGCCTTGTAGAAGATTCTGATGTTTCTGATAAAAAAGGAGATAACTCAAATGAAAGCAGCAATCAGAATTTAAAGAAAAAGCGAAAGAGGGACCAAAGTTTAGATGAGGATGGAAGCAAATTTTCAGATGTGCCCAGATATTCAGGTATATTCTGCAGTCTTTTATGTAAAATTTATAATTAAGATTTTTGTCATCATTTTAGTCAGTTCCTAATCTTTTTGAGGTGACTTCTACGTAAAATCAATGTTTCACCATGGACATGATATACCTTTTGTACATACTTTTCTATTTCATACATGCTTTTAACACAGGAAATGTACAAATAATTAAATTCTTGTATTGTGTTAGTTTAAAACAGAAAAAAAAGGAACATAAAGTGTAAAAATGTAAATGTAATAATAGTTTAGTCATGTTTCATTTCTTGAAAGTTTCTATCAAGACGGCTTAACATTTTTTTAACCCAAACCATGATTAAATGGGCAATTGAAGCCATATTAAGATGTGCTATGACATTTTTGTTAATTCTTGTTATTGGCCATGGCCATCTTGTAGCTCCATATCAGTGAGCATTGGGTAGAATGAACTGTTGACATCACCAAAGTCTCCAAGGTTGAGTTAGTTACTGTTACCACTTTAATTTATATTTGTTAGAATTGAAAATGATGGCAACAATTGAATCAGCTGCTGCCCTTATTTTGAGTCATAATCCAGGAAATAATTTCGAGAATAAATGCATTGGTTGTATACTCACAGAACCTGCCTAAAAGGGGCATTCCTAAAGCTAAGATTATGACCCCATTTAAGCTCCAGGCATCCCTTGATCATTTTACCACTTCTTAATACTCTTCAGCAGGAAATAATCAATTAGTTTGCAAAAGTATGGCACATAGTAAGTTTTTATAGCATAGTATTTCAGGCATTGACTATTTTGTACTAAAGAGCATTAAAACATCTGAAACTTTCCCACAGATACTGGTATCTATAATGAAGGTCCCAAGTTGTAGTTATTTAAAAAGATTAGGAATTTTAATTTAGAACTCTGAGGTCCAGAGAGCACTTTTTTTATTTTTTTAATGGAAGGCCAAAGTATTTTATTTTTCTCTTTTACTTTTAGATGATGTACTTCCTTCTTTCCTGATATAGTTCAGGACTATGAGATAATTGAATCATGGCATCATATACTGATTCATATTTGTTAGATATCATATTTGTTAGATCCAGCTTGTAAAAAAATACGGTGACACTGGTTATTACAAAATTTTCTAAAAAGAAATGGTGACATTAAAATATTCAAATCCAAAATAGGAACAAAGATGGCGAATGTCCATTATAAAAAGGATTTACTGAGATTCCTTTGAAAACAATCAGTTTTGTTTAATGTTTAAATTATTTCAGAAGTTACAGAAAACCAAAGTTCAAAATTTCAAGGTATTTATAAATCACAATGAAAGGTTTGAAATTTATTACATTTGGTATTATTTTTCACTTGAAAAATTAATATATTATAGTGTTGTCATTGAAATGTAGATACTTAATTTAAAAACTGTTTTTGTTTGTTTTGTAAAATTCTGGTGTCTCCTGTTAGGCCGGTGATACTTGTGAAAATGTTGAGTATGAGGTTTTGTGCAATATAGTCAAATATATGATATACCTTGATAATATTTCATTTTTAACACTTTACAACAAAGTTGAAAAGTGTTTATGACTTTGTTCATTCTGTCTGTCTGTCTGTCTGTCTGTCCGTTAGCACGATAACTGCCGTAAAAATGACTTAATCAAAATGAAATTTTAGTATGTTGTTCAGACGGTCTGTAGGACCTATGGGAATATAAATAAATAATATCACCCAATTAGTTTTGGATTGAACCCGGGTTGAAAAAATGAAATACATTGAACCCAATGGGACCAAATTTTTCAAACATTTTTTAAGCGGATTTAAATTTCACAAATTGCTTCGAAAATTTTAGGTAATATTCAAATTGTTCCATAAAATATATAAAAAAAAAAATCAGCGAAATATATTCAGTAGTTTTTTAAATAAAAATTAAAATAATAATTACACCTCTTACATGAAGCGATCACGTGACCATGATATGAAACGATCACGTGACTAACTTCAAAATATCATTGGTCGCCATGTGATTGAACCCTGGGAGCTGAATGACATTCCTGTCAAGTGCCTGCTCATGTTTGCATCGGCTACTGGTCTCTTCTCTTAGGGACCTTCACTTTTTGGGGTAGTACAATAGACCTCTGGTCGATGTGCTAGGCTCTTCTGGAGCCACCCACCTTCATATCATTCATTCATTCATTCAACTTCAAAATATAATATGGCATCCATCTTGTCTCAAAATCGTCATTTTTAAAGTTCTTTTTAATTCATATAGTGTTGTATTCGTCGTAAAACCTCTTTATTTTCGCTTAAATTCTGTGCATCTACATACTGAAACAACGCAATGACAATATATTTGAGTTTAAATGAGCATCCAACTTTGATTGTTTCTCTAACGAAGCCTATTTTTCACTTATGTGAAATGTAAACAGCAAAATATGTAGGATGAGTTGTATAGGAATTGCTGTATTTTTTTAATGCAAAAGAATTTAGCTCATGGAGTAATAGGGGCATAGAGTAATAGAATTTAGCTCATAGTATAAAAGGGGCCTGCATAGCTGATATGAAAGAAATATTCATTGACTTTACCGAGAAAAGTACGATTTTTTGCGATGAAGTTTTAAGCATAGAGTTAAATTACTTATAGCTCCATGGTCTTAATTTTTAAATAAAATAAATTATTATAGTATTGTGATGAATGACATGAATGGGAAATTATTTATGAATGAAATGCTGCTTTTTTAGAGAGAGCCAGGCGTGTTATTTTTTCTGTGACGTCATTTGAATGAATTTCAGTTGTTTTCGATGAAGTTTTTAAATATAATAAATTATCGTGGTGTTATGATAATTCTAAAATTGTTACCGCGTAATATATCACATTTTAGAGATGTTTAAACCAGGCCATTTATATTTCAATGCCGTCATTTGAACGAAGTTCATTTTTTTCAATGAAGGTTTAAGTTTTCAAATATAATAAATTAATGTAGTATAGTGATAAGTTTTAAAATATTACCGAGGAATGTATTACATTTTAGACATGTTTAAAAAAATTGCATTGAAGTTGGAAAGTGTTTTTTAATCAATGCTTTAAGCATGATTGATCTTTCTTGTTTTTTTTGTTGTTGAACAATTTTCAATATTGTAGATATCTAATTGTTATAATTTCTGTATATTGTTCAATTAATATTTATTATTTTTCAATAAATTTTTTTATGTTTGTCATTTGATTTTTTTATGTTTGTCATTTGAAATTCGGTGACATAAAAGAGGAGTTCATAAATTTTAAATTTAACTAATTATATGCTAACTATATGTTATATATTTCTTCTATGTTCCTATCAAGCCTCTTGCATTTACTCTTCTTTATTTCACTATCCGCCACATTTTCTGGAATTATGTTGATATTTTATGTAGGTAGAAAAAGACAAGTAAATAAAAAGTACATTTCTGAAGATCTTATATCCGGTAAACGAAAGAAATCAGAATCTGTTCAATCTAAAGAAGCCCCCAAGGGTAAGGGCCTTATTTTATTTTAAAGGCAAAATCCAGCCACAAGATTAATTTATATCATAATAGTTGAAATTGTTCTCTATCCATCTATTATTAATAAAAAGAATATATTTGTTTGTCTGTTTGTTCGCGATGTCACGCAATATCTACTACATTTGCAGATTTGAGGTTTTGCACACAGTAGCATCTATACCTGAACTGTTGCACCTCAAAGCCCTTTTTTCCAAATTTTTAATTAGATGTTTTTAAATTAAATTTTTAAATTTTTTTCAATGTGTTCAAATCAACTATTTACCACCAACAGTGGGCAATGTTTTCTTTCCCCGGCGTGCACCCTTTTATCGTGTGACAATGCAAAAGTCTAATAACTATTGTTGTAAGATAGATAAAAATGTATCCAAAATTCAGCTGCACAATGCAAAATGAGGTGATTTGGGGTGTTTGACTTCCATATGTTTAGCCTTATTTTTATAACTAACGGCCTGTTTCTGTAGATATATATAATGAAGCTGATAGATTTCTATGAGCTTAAGGAAATATTGAAATAAGCTTCAATCAAAGAAGAAATGCAAAACTTAGAGAGTCAGTTAAATTGTTATTTTCAGAGTTCTAACGTTAAAAGTTTCACAGATGCCTACAACGCAGATGCTCTGTGCGGGTAAATCTATACATAATTAAAAAAATGTCTGTCTGTGTGTATGAGTCTGCAGCAAAAAGATCATATGCTCATGAATTTTAGTATGAAAGTACTTCAGGACCCGGGATGATGCGCTTTGGTGACATTTTTTTTATCCTTGTGGTTGTGATAAGTGGGTGTATTATTAAAGCATTTGTTTGATTTTATGTACTGAAACTTACATCTAATTCTTGAAAACCAAAGAATGCTTTATCAATACGTCTGCTAATAACTAAAAATAAACAAATTAACTGCTATGTGGGCATTCTACGCCATGACCCCTGGACAGTGTTAAGTATTAAAATATTATCAAAAACCACAAAATTTTACTACCTGGATTCAGCACGCTTTTGATGTCAAAAATCCAGACCACCCGACTCACCTTAGGGCACGAGCAGCAATTTGAGTGGCCGGGAGCATGTTTTTGATGTGAATAAAATCTACGTTTTGGGTTTCTCTGGTGGAAAAATGGAGCATTACAAAAAAAATTTAAACATTTTGGACACTTATACCCTAAACCTAATTAATAAAAATGCAAATAATTTTTCTGCGAGGATGTTTTGTTAAATATTGCCCAGATTATGAATATATAAAATATTTTCAATGTTTTAAACTTTTTTTTAAAAAAATATTAAAAAAGTAGCTCTCCGAGCATGTTTTTTTTTTTTTTTTCATTTTTCTACCTATCACTTAAAATATATAGTAAACTATAAAAGATAGATATAAATAAAATATTTCGAGTAATTGTCTTGTCAAGTTGAAGACCATTGTAAATTTTCTATTTTTCAAGTTTGTAATGCTCATATCTCAAAAATTAAAAGAGCTAGCCTTGAACAATAAACAGGAATTTGTAGCTCTTTGAAAGTCCTACTAGTAGATTTTGGATCCAGCTCTAATTTTTCGAAACCCCCCTAGAAAATATTTGTTCAAACAATTTTTTTTTAATTTTTCATACATTCACTCGAAATATCTTCGAAACTATAAAATATAGATATAAATAGTAAGCGACAAAAATGTATATAATGAAATTTAATTTCTAAATCTATTTATATATTTAGAAAAGGCTTTTATAGTTTCTTAGTGATGTCAAGTTTGAAGAAGTATGAAAATTTTACGTTTTTCATGTTTGTAATGTTTATATCCTAAAAAATAAAAGTGATAATAAGCAGCAAGTAATAACTTTTAGCTCTTCGAAAGTCCTATAAGTATATATAATCAGATTTTGGATAGAGTTTCTTTTTGATAATTCAAAGTTGAGTTTTATTTTACAATATGTTATTCACTCAAAACCATTTCGGCTCCATCGTACTGGAGCCACCGCTGATTTTTTGCAGCACTAAAGAATCAAAAGAAATCCGTCCCCAAGGGTAAAGGCCTTATTTTAAAGGCAACATTTAGTCACACAATTGATTTATATTATGTGTGAAAATTTTTTGTATTAAGATAATATACAAAATTTTACCACCTAGATTCAGTTGTTCTTTCGTGCCGATTTTAGTTGTAGTGTGGACTCAAAATTTATGTATTCCAGGAATTTCAATATTATCTGCAAAGATACTTCAAATACTATTGAGTATAAAACTTATTTATTTCTGTTTCTTTTTTTAATATAGAAAAATTACATTAGTTTGGAAAATAGAACTTTTTTTTGCTATATTTTAAGTTTAAATATTAATTTAACTAGTTTTAAAATGAAACTTGTTTATTTAGATTTGTTAAATAAATCAGAATTTAGAAATTATTGCATAATATTCCAGAGTTTGTACTTTATTTAGAATTTTAGGAGTCACAGTGATTTGTGAGCTTTAAAAACAATTAGATATGAAAAATTGTGAGCCAAATAAGAAATGCGGGACATGGGCAATAATGAGAATATTTTGCAAATTATTATTCTATAATCTTCTAATTTAAATTTTAATGAAAGCTAAATTATTTGAAATATAAATGATCACAGGATTAAAAACAGGAATTTTGACTTAAAAACATTATATTTTAGCAAGACACCATTTGACTTGTAGTTTTTAAAAGCATGATTCAAACTATGCAAAAAAGTACAATTTATAAGTAAAATGGGAGTAAGCACCAGCCCTGGTTAAGAAAAAAAATTCAGATCAACAAATTTTTGACTTAAATATTTTTAATTTATACTTTTACCTTTGCAACCTTGCTTTTGCATATCCCCTCTGCTTAACATTATGTTGCTGTATAAAGCTTAGCTTTTTGTGTAAATATCTGTATTGGATATGTTAAAAAGAATGAAATATTAAGTCAGTCAGGAAAACTAATTTATTGTGAATTGTATCACAATTCTTAATTTATTTCAGGTGTAAAAAAGAAACTACAAAGTGATTCAGAAGCAGAAGTATCTCAGGTGCTTCAATTAGATCCTGTAGGTAAGTGAAATAATTAAATAAAATGACTTTAGTACTTCAAAATTGTGCATTATAATTATTGCAATTTATTTTAATGCAGCCTAAAACTCCCTACCTATTGCCTCCTGATCTTTTTTGTAAGAGTGGAAATTTGATTTCACTTTCTTACTAAAGTAAAGTATTGTTTTAACGTTGCTGCACTTTGGTCAAATTTTGAATTTTAATGATATTAAGCGTGCTGATTTTGAAAACCATTTTACAGCATTTTATGAAGCTTTTTTTTCTTTTTTCAGCATTGAATTTTTACATTCAGTTTATTTTTCAGCCTGTTTAAGAAAAAAATAAATTTTTGACTTCAATATTTTTAATTTAAACTTTTACATTTGCAATCTTGCTTTTGTATATCCCCTCACCTTAACATTATGTTGCTTTATGAAGCTTAGATTTTTGCATAAATTTCTGTATTGGATATATTGAAAAGAATGAAATATTCAGCTAGCCAGGAAAACTAATTTGTTGTGAATTGTATCACAATTCTTAATTTATTTCAGGTATAAAAAAGAAACTTCAAAGTGATTCAGAAGCAGAAGTCTCTGAGGTGCTTCAATTAGATCCTCTAGGTAAGTGAAATAATTAAATAAAATGCCTTTAGTACTTCAATATTGTGCATTATATTGCTGCAATTTGGTATGGAAATTTAATTTCACTTTCTTACTAAAGTATTGTTTTAACATTGCTTCAAAGCATTTTGGCCAAATTATAAATTTAGGTTATCTTAAGGGTGCTAATTTTGAAAACCATTTTTCAGCATTTTGTCATTGTCAGTTCGCAAGTCCTGTTTAAGAAAAAAATGTCAGATTAATAATTTTTTGACTTAAATAGTTTTAATTTATACCTTTTGCTTTTGCATATATCATCTTTGCTTAAGATTATGCAGCTGCATAAAACCTAGCTTTTTGTGTAATTTCTCTATTGAATATGTTGAAAATAATGAAATATTAGGTTAGCCAGGAAAACTAATTTTTTGTGAATTGTACGTATCATAATTCTTAATTTTTTTCAGCTGTAAAAAGGAAACTTCAAAGTGATTTAGAAGCTGAAGTATCTGAGATACTTCAATTAGATCCTGTAGGTAAGTGAAATAATTAAATAAAATGATTTTAGTACTATAAAATTGTGCATTATAATTGTTGCAATGTATTTCAATGCTGCCTGAAACTCCCTACCTTTTCCCTCCTGATCTTTTTGTGAGACTGGGAATTTGATTTTACTTTCTTACTAAAGTATTGTTTTACATTGTATCAAAGGCATTTTGACTAAATTAAAATTTAGATGATCTTAAGAGTGGATTTTGAAAACTATTTATTAGTATTTTGTCATTGTCTGCTGGATTGATGGAACTGCTTTTTCACTGAAAATACTCAAGCAATTAAAACTAAATTTGGTACAAAAATAGGATCTATATATAAAATTGTAAGTCTGTCAATTTGTTTGTTTTATTTATAAATCCACAATTTTTGACCAAATTATTTCAAAATTAGTATGGTTATTTTTACTTTCCTTATATACATAATGTATAAGGAAAGTATTGTGACAGGGTTGAAAATTCGAATTTGAATTTTCGATGGGAGAGCACGTTTCAAGCATCTCTGATCACGAATCAAACATTTTTAAAGCAATGTCTGTGTGAAAGTGTGTGTGTGTGTCAGTGAGTCTATGGAGACGATATCTGACGAACGGAGCGATTCGAATGAAATTTTGTACAAAAATTACAATCCGTGAATACTGGAAGCCTATTGTTTTTAAATGCCGTCGAATGTTCAGAACCCTCCTCAATTTTCGAGTGAAATTTTGAAAAAATCATTAAAAAATTAAAACCTTAAATAAAGTTACGCAAATAGACATTCCTTATGTAATTTTTCCTTAGAAAACAATTGACATAAACTTTAGAACGCTAGCATGAACCGTTCTCGAGACATTGCACATTTTTCAAATATATTTATAAAAAAAAAAAATCTCATAAATTAAAAAAAAATATTAACCGTTGAGAAACATGTTCACTTTTCATATGTAATATCATGCGATACATTTGGTGACATCACTCTCGTGGATCTAGTTCGTTCCATTCATGAGAAAAGATTTTTTGAGTAATACTTTTGTATTTGAACATCAGTAGTCATTTCTGCTATAAGAATAATTTATTTCTCCATCTATAATGCTTGGCGAGATTTTGGCGACGAATTTGGCTGAATGTCGCCAACTTGACGACTTTTTTAAATGTTGTCAAATTAACAAAAATCTTGTCAAATGGATAAAAATGATGCTAAATCAATGAAAATGACGACTAATTGACGAAAATTCAATATCTTGTAAAGAATATTAGTATCTACTATAAGAATATTAGTATCTAATATAAGAATAACCTATTTTCTTTACTGTAAAAGTAGTAAATTCATTGCATTATATAAGGAAAGTCATGTGCTGCTGCCCACATCAGATTTTTTTTTTTAAAGCAGATAATCACATACATGTTTTGAGTTTCTATGCCCTGCAGGTTTGAACACATAGAATATATATTCTACATTTGACATTGTTTTAAACTAACATATTTTACATCATAGAAAACCTCAGGTTTTCTATGTATTATAGAATATTTAACCAATAATTTTACTCCAAAATAATATTTTAAGACTTTAAGAATGTATGATATTTAAAAATATCAACATATTTATGCAGTTTAAGGAAAAAAAAATTACATTATATATAACTTTAATATAATAAAATACATATATAATAATTCTGATACCTAGGGATTTTTAGTTTTATATATATAAGTATATCCCCATGAAAAGATAACATCTCACAGAACTTTTTTCTGTGATTATTCCAAATCTTATTCTTTGTTTTTTAATATTCACCAAAATGGGACTTTACATCCCTTAATTTTTAAGGTATGATTCATTTTTTAAAGGGTGGTGGTGATGTGTGTGTGTGGGTAGGTGGGGAGGGGGGACGAGTTTTTCTTTGTTATTTATTGTCCTTTAGAAATTTTGGATATTTTAAAAACATTTGCATCCAGTGTAATTCAAAATTTATTCTATATTTTGTAACATTTTTATTTTTATTAAAAGAAGTCAAGTTTTAAGCTAATAAAATTTTCCTCATTCTATATTCTAACTTTCATTAAGTTAAAGTATGGGGATTGTCTGTTGAATTTTGCTTTTTAAAAATTAACTTGTATTGATTAATTCCTTTAATTTTCATGTCCTAAGATATCAAGTAAGAAATCACACTAAGCATAGTATCCGGCCGTCCAAGTAGTTGCTCAAGTCCTTCGGATGAGTCGGACGGTCTGGGTCTTCAACTAAGCGTAGTATAAATTTACAAAGCCTTTAAATACCACCACTAAATAAAGAAATAGGACAAATCTGAATAAATTATCCATTGTAGTCATATTTTAAGCTAAAAACTTAAAAATGGAAAAAATCTCATTTAAAAACGTCATAAGTATTCACTGTCAAATTATGGTTGAAATTAATGCTAGGTATGATACACAAATAATTGTTTTAAATAGGCAAATTAAGTATTAAATTATTTATAATGAAATTATGGACTTATGGCCAGTTTAAAATAACTCCAAGTTGAGCAGTTGATGCAGGTATTTTGAGAAGTTTCATAAATGAGCTACTCATCTCTGGACTTTGTTTTGAACTTCACAAAAGGTTAAAGAACTTGTATTTCATTGAAGATACATACCAAATACCCCAGAAGTAAACCATATTGAATAATAAAAAGTTAATAAATAGTTTTAGAAATTTTATTCCATCTTTGTATCAATAAAGTGATGTATGATTAAGCTTTCCATTATTTTCATATGTTGTTTTGAAATTTCATATATTTTGAAATTACAAATATTTAATATATTGTTTTGAAATTAAAGAATTGTGAGAAGTAAACCATGTTCAATAATAAAAATTTGCAAAGGATTTTAAGTTATCATATTATCTGTCAGGTAAATCAAACCTCAAACAAATTCGTCAATTACACCTCTGTGGCTTGATTGAAATTTTTGTTTTAAGATGAATTATGTCAGAATCACTAACTTTATGCAAATTTTATAATATATCCTTTTTGATTTTCAGCTTAAACAGTTCATTGAGGTCACATTTTAAAACTCTCATAGAGCTCTATCAAAATAATATTGTTTCATATTTGTACATTGCTTGGTTCAAAAGTTCTGCCATGTTTTACAGAAGCTCTGTAACATGGACGAATTGTGCAGAGGCTTGTTCAGCTGATGGTTGGGTTGCATTAGTTTCGTTTCTGTCAATTCTTGTTTTATTTTTTAGCTTGTTGTAGCAGGCCGATCGCCCCGCTTAATAGTGTAAAAATGCCAATGCAGTTGATGCAGTTGAATTAGGGCTTAATTAAAAAAATCTGGAGTGTCTGACTTTTACTCAACATTCTCATTCAGTCACATTCTATATGTTGTTTAGGTCTAATTAGTACTTGAAAAAAATATTATCATCTGAGCTTTCATTCAATAGTTATTCTTCAAAAATTTTCTTGAAAGTTTACTTAAAAATTCTGTAGAAGTTCTTAGAAATTCTGTTCTTTAAGTTGGCAATAGATTAGTGACCCTGATGAATTGAATACATTTTCCTGATTTGTGTTAATAATTAATAGGTGCCATTTAGCTACCATTTACATCCATGGCATACTTCAAATTATAATTTTCACACATAGACTGTGCATTGTGGGAATTACCATATTTTTTTAGGAAATAATGTTATAAAAATCTTAAATTTCATATAATTTGTTTTTTTTTTCATTTTAAAAAAAAATAAAAAACATATCTATTTAGGAATCATATAATATAGGTTTTCCAATATTGCACAATCAACTAATTTTTCTAATTGTTAGAAAAGACTAGAAGTTGTAGGAAATTTCCATTTCTTTTGCAGTTTAAATTTTTTTTTTTTGTGCCAAAAAATAGTTTTGTGTGTATCATGTATTCTATTAAAATACTGTTAAAGCAAAAAATCATTTGTCATGACTTTGCATATTTTTTTGTTATTCACATGTATCAGTATTTGATTAAATTTATAATTTAATGTGTTGTTTTATATCTAAGCAAAAACAGGTAACCTTGATAAAGAAGTGGACTTATCAATTAAAGAGTCAAAGACCAAGCAAGATGTTCTTAGTTCGTATATTTTTTTGTTTTTATTTAACTATCTTTAAGGGCCATACTTTTGTGATAATGCATATTAGTTGCTAGCTGAGGTGTTACTACTTCATGAAACACCTTGATATATATATTTTTTTAATTATGACAGAATATTAAACCATCAAACGGAGGGGGTGGGGGATATAATTATGATCACATGAAGTTGACATACAAAATGAAATTTACCCAGGCTTCAAGTTGTATTGCTTACTGGTCGCACTGCTTTTAAGTTAAAAATTATGCCATAAAAATATTCCATATATAGCAAAAATCCAGCTGTTTTAAGGGACACTAGTTATCTAAATATTTCAGTTTTCAAAAAACATAGAAATCGGACAATATTTAAAAAAATATAGTAGCATAAGAAAGTTTTATTCACTTTTCTATATAAAATTATGTATGGAACATTTACTGTTCTCAGAAACAACAAGCACACAACTATAATAGGAGGTCTTTATTTCACTTCTTATAAGACGTACAAAATTTAAAAAAGTCCAGATCGCTTTCTAGCGTAATTACGCTCTTCATCAGTGGCTACATAGAAATAGAAATGATCGTTCATATATAGACCAGAAAAGGTGACAAATTTGCATAAATGCAATTATCAATAAACTTACGTTTATCTAAGGAGAATCCAAAAATACAAAACACTTTGAACAGATTCAAAATCGAGCATAAATCACGAAAAGATGATTTATGCTCAATTATTAGAAAATTATTTATTTATTTACTGTTCTTTTTGTTTTCCTAGTGATTGCTCTGGAGTTTGATAAAAATGGGTCTGGAAACCCACTTTTCCTTATTTTTTCTTTTCCCTACAATACATGGTATTTGTAAAACAAAAGTATTTTGATGAGTCAAAAATCCAGTTCAGATTTTATACATTTATATGTTTGAACATTCTTGAATATGAATCAACCATTTTCAGTTATGTTTGTGAGTCTGGGTTCCGTAACTCCTGTACAAATTAACCAAATCATAAATTTGGTATTATTTCAGTCAATGAATATCAGAGGACTGCCTATTAACTTTCATGCAACTCTAACTCGGGGAAAGCCAAAACTTTTCAAACATATTTTTCCGAATATATATATATATATATATATATATATATATATAATTGAAGATTTTTATGATTACTTGTAATATATATATACCCGAGAAATACCAAAGAAAATTGCTTGTAAACTGAAGGTAAAGGTAAAAAAATTGCAAATCAGAAGCCAAGTGTAGCACGATGAGCTAGGCAAGAAGTTTGGAAATTGAATAAATGGAATCTAGTGAATATAAAAGGAATAAAATGAATATGAAAAGCATTTTTGAAACCATGTACGTTATCAAAGGCCATACATGTTTCATTAATGCTGATTCTACGTTTCTGTTTACACAACTGTAAAATGTATTACAGAAATAATGTACATGGCCCGACGTAGAAGAAAAGACAAAGTGGATCAAATGCACAAAAAAATCAAACATGAATATAAAATATTCTGTTACACCAGCTTGTGACTAATTATTCAAATGAGGATGCAAAGTATTATAAAGTAATATCAAAAGAATATAATGAAAATAAAATGAAAATATATCTACCCCTAGTACTGTGGTACTTCTGGAAAAGCATGTGTATTACCAATCATCTCAGAACAGGTTACAGTGAATTTTTAGTTACTGACTAAGCAATTTTCGCAAAGCAGGTTAAAGTGAATGATACGAATTGCTTAACTGTTAGAAGAAGACATGGAGATTATGAATTATTTAGAAATGCTAGAGTATGATCTGTCAATAGGTTGCTGTAATTGTTGCAAGTTTTTGAATTTAAATTTAAAATGTGTTTTAATAAAAGAAAAAATAAGATTGGGCGGGTAGTTATTTTTGATAACAGTGTTGATGAATTTATGAAGATGTTATATATATATATGAAGATGCTATATATATATATAGATGTTATTATATATATATATATATATATATATATATATATTTGTTAATTTTTGACAAAACTAGCCATTTTATATGTAATTTTTTATTTAAAAGTGTATGACCATTTACTTGATGTTAGCATTTACCATTCTCAAATTAGAATGGTTTTTATTTAAAATGGAAAAGCATAAAAAATAAATAGGGTCATTAATATCAAGTGAGTCAATGCTTTGTAAGTACTTTTTACTAGAAAGAAATGGACACCCTTGTTTAGGAGTTCACTTATCATTCTCGAGGTATTAGAAATTTTATTTTTCCGCAATAAACAAACACATCTTTCATATAAATCAAGCAATTTCCATGGAATTTGGTATTATGATTATTTTTATTGGTCTCTGTGCGCTTGAACAAAAAGCTTATTGGTTTCCTGCAGTAGATTTTAAGTTAGAAAAAGCCTTTAATTTGTGTTATTGTTTTTTCACAATCCTTAGTGCAAGGAACATCTATTTACTATTATATGGTAAAACTAAAAGCAAAAAAAAAAAGCATGAGGGTTGACTTTACAAATATTTTTTGTTTGGGGTTGCAAAATGCATAAGTATGGTTCTGCTATCCTTATGTTAAAAGTTAATTGATTTTTCTAAATGCATTTGATTAAAGTGTATTTTGAGATCCTTTTATATTAAAGGTCAACAAAATGTGCTAGATGAGCCTGAATCATTAAAGCGTAAGTGTACAAATATTATATCCTTTTATTTAATTAGTATTTTTTCATGGGCCTATATTAGTTGAGACAAAATTGACTTAAAATTGCTCTTAACTATATTTTCTATTTACATTTGTGCTATTTCATCAACCACTTCTGTTTGCGGTAATTGCATCACTGAAATAGATAATTGTCACTTAACTGCAGCATTTAATATTGAGTGATTATTGTAACTCTAAAACAAATTACTTGGTATTGCCCAGGTTCTAAATAAGCACCCACTACTTAAATAATACAGACACAGATAACACCATTCAATTTCCAGATTGCTTGTTTTGAACTAAAATCATTCCCACTCTCCATTTTTTTAATACCCAACCATGCCAATTAATTATACAACATGGGCATAATATGCCCAAAATATGCTCCTTTGATATGTCCTAAAAAAACTCTTTTAATATGCCCTAAATAAGTGGTCAATCACCAATCGTTGGCAGAACGACCCAATAAAAATAAAGTCACACAAAAGAATTCTTTTGCTCCTGAAGTAAAATTAATACAAATTGTTCTCTCTACTAATTTTCATCCAATTTAAGTCGAATTTTAGCATAGTACTAATAATGATAATATAATACCAAATAAAAAATGTTAGAATGAAATGTTTTAATCTCACAATATTAAAAAACCCACAAATTAAATAGTGTGAAGTCAATCACTTGTTTTCGTTTGAACAAAATGTCTGTGATGCAATCAAAACACCCACAGACAAACATCTTTTACTATGCAAAATTGACTGATTCTAACAAATGTAAACTGAACTTGATATATGGCCGAATATCTCATAATTGTCAATTTTCAAGTTCTAAAAAAAAAAAATTTTAATATTATGGTTTTCTGAAGCTTTTGTTTGCAATAAGTTCTTGGAAGTGTTTTTTTTTTTTTCTAATTTTTAATAAATGACAGAGCTTTTTAATATATTTAATGGGATTTTGATGCATATTCATTGCATTTCTTTGTCAGAAATGACAGTGACAGAAATGACATATGGGTTTGGTTTTGTTCTGCATAGAAATCGAAATTAACATTGGGTAACAAAGTATGTACTATGCATAACTTGCTTTTATGCATTAACTGGAAACATAATATTTCTGAATATTCATCTATATTAATAATAACTAAATGTGTATATGTGTTTCAGAAATAACTAATAAATATGCTCATCAAAAATGAGTAATAAAATTGTGTTTTTCAATTATCTGTTAGTAGTAAAGCTCCAAAACTTTAAACCAATATGGAGCAAAACTCTAAATAGAGTTCAACTGCTTTAAAAGTACTGCTGTCATTATGTAGTGGATGAAAAAGACTATTTTATGGACAACATGACTTTGGATGGAATAATGACAATCATTTTGAGATAAGTTGTTTCAAATACACCAATGCTATGGAACTATTTGCATTCACATTCTTATATCTGTTTTATTAAATTAAGTATGCTTTCAACAAAAATATCATAGTATTAATCTATTAAAAGAAAGCCGAACAACCTTATAAAGGTAAAACGAAGTAATCTTAAAGTACGTCCTTCTACCATCACAAGGCCAAACATTGCTATGTCATGGATATTCAAAGGCAAGCAATGGGTATCAGTAATTTCACAAAGTAATATCATTAAAATTTTTATAATTTTTTTTTTTTTACAAGTTATGAATACTACTTAAACATATTCATACATAGGCACATAAGAGACTGATTTCAATTATATGAGTTAGAAAAATGAATAATTACTAAAGTTTGTTATTCCTTTATTTAAAAGATTAAGCCTGATTATGATCAGTTAAGGATTAATATTTAATTATCTGCTCCAGTCACTAAGACCTTTGGGACAACTTATTTAACTCAATTAATGGTGGTTCTATGTGTCAAAAGTGTACTAGCCAAATTAAAAAGTTATTAGTCTGTTGGTCGGTATCTACTATGTAATTTTAGTTATGCATGCTATGTGTACAAGCCTGTTATTGCTACTAGTGATAGAATCACCATGTCCTGTTTTTTATGTGTTTTTACCCACTTACAAGTTTTTCATTTTAATCAGTTTTGTCTTGTGTCAAAAATTATGCCCCACATAAATGTCACCTCTATAGGTCATGCTTTTTTGGTGGTCAATTTCTGTAAACCTCAGTGTATATATGTGAAAAGTTAAAATATCTTTTGTACAGCGATACGTTTAATTGCATTCATTTTACTTAATGATATTTTTAATGTATACTCTATTAAAATACTTAAAAGTGCATAACAGCTCTTCCAAATAATACTTCTATTTTACTTGAGCCATCTAGAGAATTTTGGTATAAAAAGTTTGTAACATATTTACTTGTGCTTAAATACAGTACAACATAATCACAACAAAATTAAATCGATATTTTGTAGATTATAGACTTATATTTGTTATCGTATAAACTTCTGTTAAATATGGAATTTATTTTTATTTATATCAACCTAATCATGATGGAATACTGTGTAAATATGTATGATTCTGATGTGTAATGAAGTTTTTTACCTAATATTTTTTTATAGTTGTCAAAATTATCAAGTTAAAAATCAGCAATGGCTTCCAGTCCGATAGAGCCAAAATGCTCTTGCGTAAATAACATATTTTATTTTTGTGGGTGTTTTATCTTTAAACATTTTTTAAATATTAAAATATCAAAATTCGAAGTACTTTTTAAAATTATTCAAAATATTAAAAAATTGAAATTAAAACCACTTTTCCAAAATAGTTCAAAATATTAAAATTTCAAAAATTAAAAATCTGATTCAAAATCTAATTATATATCTTTTTATGGCTCTCAAAGGGTTACAAATTACTTCTTATAGGTCATAGTTTTTTAGGTATAAGTATTACAAACTTGAAAACAAGCAAAATTTTCAATCTTGAATTTGACAAGACGATTTCTCAAGAACTATAATAGCTTTGTAAAACAAATTATTAATCTAGAAACTGGATTTGTTACTGAACACTTTTGTTGCTTATGGATTATCTATCCTTTATAGTTTAGAAGATATTTTGAGTGGACGTAAGCAAAGTGAGGCAAAAACTTGTCTTTTAGTTTAAAAAAACAATAGAGTTTAAAATATTGAAATTGTTTTTATATATTCATAAATAGAACCATATTTCTGACAAAACAATTTTTGATTCTTCACATTTTTATCTATTAGGTATGGAGATTTAAGCATTCAAATTGTTTATATTTTTTGTAATTCAATTTCAGCCAGAGATATGCCAACTATAGATGTTATTCTTATAAAATATATTTTTTAAAGTAAAATATAGATTCAACAATTCTTTTAAATCTATATTTTACTGGATATAGTGTAATATAATAATTATAATGATAATCATTTAAATAAAACAGAAATTAATATCTTTATTCATTATTTGTTTCTCATAAGTTTTTCAAATTATTCTGATAGAATATTAATACTATGAAACACACTAAACTTTTCATATCCTGCTTGGATTGGCAGTGTCCAGTAACAGAACCTAAACTGGCAATTAAAAATCTTTTGCATCTTAGTTGAAATCCTTGAAATTATTTTAACTTTCTTGGGTTTTCTTTAGTTGAAGTGCCATCTTTGATTTTTTTTTTAATACTGATATGAAATAAATACAAGTTATTTATCTGAAAAATAAGTTTTTGCTTACTATTACTAATGAACACATTTTTCATTCTAATGTTATTTGAGATACAAATTGTACTGATCTCAACTGTAAAAGCATACTACTGTGGTTTAATCATTTCAACCATGAATAGCAGGTACTAGTTGTTCCATAACATATAAAATCATGTACTAACTTAATATTTCAGTAAATTTGAATTCCCCCCCCCCTCCCCAAAAAAAAATGCAGTGCAAGATTTCCTTAAAAAAATTTACTAGATTCATATTATTTCTAGAGCCGTGGTTCTCAATGGGCGTGTCATGAGATTTGCAAGGTGTGGTGTACAGAATGGTTTTCAGGTCCACTGTATGTAAATCCAAAGTTTATATAGCTATCTTGGTACTTACGTAGTACTTGGTTCCAGTAGATTCCACATCTCTCTGTACTACTTTCACAGTACTTACATTTGGAATCAGTTCGCTTTCACTTTTGTTACTGTTACATTCTGTCGACTAACTCATCTTCAACTTTTTGCCTTTTAATTAAAAACATATCCATACTAAACTTAAATTTAAGAATAAGCAAAAGTAACACAATACTGTATATGACATATGTCAGTGAAACTAGCAATTAACCTCAATACCTGCACAAACATGCATTATGAGTGCAAGCTTATAAACAACTAACTGCTGAAGGCAAATCGTGCATGTGCAAGACTGAGTTTTCTGCTGCATTGCCAGCTTGTACGTTAGTGTGTTGCGGGGATTCACTAAAGGATAGTGTACCATGAACAAGAAAATGAAAATGGTTGTGAAAATCACTGACTGTGTCTCCTTTCTTATAGGGAAAGGCAGCATTACATGCAGCAACTTCCTCATGTTCTTTCTGATTTTGGTTTTCAATGGGCACTCCCTTTGACTAATTTCAACCAATTTTAAAATTTGCAAACTAAAAATAGTATGGATGAATTTCTCATATCATTTTTATTTTCATGCACTTTTTAAATTTCTTTTACTCAAAACTTGCATGCTATCCAGGAGGAATAATATCAGATTTGCTTTAGCATTTTAGCTAAAATGGCAGAAAATAGTTTTGCAGAATAATATTTCTTTAAGCAAAGTGCTACAAAAACTAGTACAGTTTAAACCCTACTCAGTAATAGATAATCACTAATCTCAATTTATTATTATTTTTATTACAACTCATGTAAGTCACCCAGTTTATGAAAATAAACATATTTTATATACTTTAAATATATGCAATATCTAAATATAAAAACCAAAGTATCCACTCACTGAAATCTTCTGAACTGCAAGTCACAGCTCAAATTCATCTGAATTCCCATAAATAGAATAAAAATTGTATGGACGAATAACATTTGATTCCAAATAAATTGATCAAGGCCATTTTGAGGTCACTGAAATTTTTTGTTCTGTTAATTAATGCTAATGAAAATTCTTTTTTAGCATTTTATAATTCACATAAGCGAACCAGTTTTTATATTTGCTCAAAGGTCCTTCATAAATTTTGAGCTTTTCTTTTCAACAATATAGGTCACCATATTAGAAAAATCTAACAAGAAAAAAAAATGGTTGTAAGAATCACCGACTGCATCTGCTTTCTTATGATAAAAATAATGATAAAATATACTAATTCAAAATGGCATATGCCAGATGGCGCTTGTTTGCATGTGATATTAGTGAGCTAGTAGTGAATCAGAGAGAATATAATAGTACCTGTACCAATCAGTATCTCGCTATAAAATACATTGTCACAGATTCTAACATTTAATTAATTTCTTTCTTTCTTTTTTTTTACTTTTCATAAGCAAAAGTTAGCATGATTCTTGATTTAAGATTGTATTGATCTCTTATGTCGCATATTTATTGCACAACTTTAATGTAATTTTATTTAACTTATTAAAAATGTCACAGATTCTAACATTTAAAACTTTTTATAGGCCAGAATGCTCACACGCTTAGTTAGAATTTTGTAAGAATGCTAATCATATTATATATCTGTACATATTTTTGCATTACACTGTACATATTGAAGTTATTTTCAAATATTTTGAAATATGTATTTAACTACATTTTGTTCAATAAAGTTTTTAATAATTGCTGAATTATTGGTTATCGATATATTATTTCTAGAACACAACATATCTGTGAGATAAAAATATAAATTATATATCAAGTTAAAGAACATAGCATCCAGAAGCGCCTGGAATATATATTTTTTAAATTGTGGTGATTTTAATTTTGAATACATCTATTAATTTGTGTAAATAAATGACACTAAAGATTTATGTTTTGTTTTTATTCTAGGGAAATTGCCATTTCGCAAAAATCGAGATGCTCCTGATGTACCTGATTTAAAACCAAAAGTTTTTTGGTGGAACGGTGTTGGTGAAGGACTGGGAGTTAAACTTGGCGATATTCAGGGCTGTAAGTTTTATTCAGTATTGCTTACTTTCCCTGAAATTCTTAGTACATCTAAAGAACTGTAATATGGTCAATATCGAGTTTTAGACTGAATTTATGATTCAATCACTCTAGAGCAGGGATCGGCAAGTAATTTTAGCTGGGGTCCGGATACTTTTGAAAATTTTTAACGAGGTCCAGAAAAAAAAAACTCATATTCCTTACTAGTTTTTTATTTTAATTTTCACTCACAAAATAATATGAAATACAGTAGTTAGGCATATTTGTATTCAAAAATCAATGGGAGAAATAACATTTGTGGTCTTGAGCCAGTTTTTAAAGTTAGGTTCACGCGGGGAGCAGCTTGTGCGAAAAATGTCTTCAAGGTGGGCGGCCGTTAATCTTGAGATATATTCGTTCTTCAAAAAATTCATTTTTGAAAATGAAGTTTCACAGACATATGTGGAGCCAAACAGAGTAGCCAGGTAAATGGCTTTTTTCCAATTTCCATATTTTTCTGGGACATGTTTACTCCAAAATTCTTCGGCGGATGCAGTTTTATACGTTTACAAGGAAATGTCTTCCTGCAAGTCTATTATCTCCATTTGGAGTAAAGGCTTTGAAAGGCGAAAAAACTTCGAAGCCACATCTGTCCATTCTGCTGCTGGAGAAACTTCAAAACGCGATTTTAAGAATCGCGACAACTTCTCTATCTCTGCAAAGTCTTGGAATCTTGTTGCAAATTCCTTCTTAAGTTCTGACATAAAATTTGAAAATACTGCAATGTCTAATTCAGAATTATTTTTATATTCAAAAATTGTTGGAAAGTGAATAAATTCTTGACTTGCAATGTCTTTTTCAAAGATATCCAGCTTGCGACGGAAAGAAGACACACTTTGTATCAGATCACATATTAATTTCTGCCGCCGAGTAGACCCGCCCGAAAGATAGATAAGATTCATAAAGTGGCGTTATGCTTTCGTTCGAGTTACGCCTGCTCTGATTAAATAAAAATAATTTCATTAAATAAAAATAATAAGGGTGGCGCTCAAACTTATAGATTCTATAAGTTTGATTCTAAAATATATTTCTATAATATAGAAAAATATTTTTTAAATAATTTGATTCATTTGTTTTATACTGTCAAAAAATTAAATTTTGGGCGGTCCAGTTTTTGACCTTCCGTGGTCCGGATCTGGACCGAGGTCCGCCAGTTGCCGACCCCCGCTCTAGAGCATAAGCATTTTGAGCATGATGCTTGTATTATGTTTGTATCAGCTATTTTTGTATCTACTGGATTATAAAAATATTTATCAGATTTTCATTAAATTAGATAGGTGTTTTATGTACTTTGTACATACAATATTTGTATTATATTTTGGAACAATTGAAGTGTAACTTTTATAAAATCAAATTTATTAAATAATTAATAATGTGCATGAAATATGGTGGTGTCTTATGACAGTGTGGCTCAATTATTTTTTTCTCGACCTCTTGGACTACACTTAGTGTTTAGTTAAGTCTGCCAAACATTTTCAAATCAGCAATAAAAAAATTCAGGTAAATTTTGGTCATTCGAGAAAATTTTTAGGCATAATTGCAATTCCATTTTATAAATTCAGAAGTATTTATTCACATTCCATCCTATTTTTTAACAGCACTGAGTTTTCATGATTTTATTTTTAAACAAAAGTTTCAATGTACAGATTTGCCCAATATTATTGTTTAAATAGAGAACACATACAAATTTGCAGAGTGACCATTTTCAATCTGTCCCAAGTATCGTCTCAGAATATACCTTGACTGTTTTCATTATTATTATTTTTTTAATAGAAAGATTTCAACTAGCCGATTAGCCCAAAATATTTGCCAAAATGGAGAATACATTCCAATTCGAATTATAATAAACTATAAAATCCATTATATCTATCACCAATGTGTTTTTGGAATATACATGGCCAATTTTCATTATATTATTTTGAAACAGAATATCTTGACCTGCAGGTTAGCCCCTAACTTGGGATCCTATTCAACTTTGAATTATGACCATTTATTGAATCTGTCTGTCATCAGCATATTTTCAGAATCTATTTATGAAAATATAAATGAATATAAATGAATATATAAATGAATTACTCACTTCTGGTTACAAAATTTTGATTTGAATAACATCTATGGTTGGGGTATCCAGCTAAAATCAGAGTGTTACAAAATATGTAAACACTTTAAATGCTTATATCTCCAAACCTAATAGAAGAAAATGTAAACAATTTATACTTTTTAATATTTTGAAAAGCCTTTTTTTTTTAGGGGGGGGGGGGGGGGAATTTTTGTCCAAGTGAGTTTTCACTTCTTTGTGCTTAATTTCACTCAAAATATCTTCTAAACCAATAAAAATAGATGTAAAAAGTAATTGATAAAAATGTTCAGTAAGAATTCAAATTTCTAGATCAGTAATTTTTTCTTTCAGTGAACTTATAGTTCAAATATTTGTTTTGTCAAGTTAAAAAAAATTGAATTTTTTTTTTTTAAAGTTTGAAATGCTTAAATCTCGAAAACTAAAAGTGCTAGTTATGAATAGTAAGTACTTTGTAGCCCTTTAAAAGCTCTACAAGGATACTATAATTGAATTTCAGATTGGGTTCCTAGTTTTTGAAGCGCAGTGGTTATGACTTGTATAAGATCCTGTAAAATTTAATGTGCATTGCATAGTCAAGCTTGTGTAGATATTGTATTCGCTCGTAAATTAGAAAGATGAGGTTGTTTGAATTATGTATCATACTTTAGTTATCAGCTTAGAGACTAATATAGTCAAAATGTAAAAATTGTTTAACTCCTTTGCAATCATAATTTACAAGTTTCATATTTTCAGTTAACTTAATTATAATATTTTTCATTTCTAGTTAAAGAACGTATTGCTGGAGCAAAGAGTCTCAGAGCATTATTTCGAGTTTTGTTCTTTCAGTGGCCTGTAAGTTATTTTTCTTTTTATATTCTAGTTTGCACTGTCTAACTCGTAAAGATATAAAGTCAAACATTGTTTATATTTTTCTGAAGGGATCTAATGAAAAAAATGCATAACTGATGAAAACATATTTAAATGAAATGTATGAAAAATATCAATCTTAATAAAATAATATTATTTAACAGTACATCAGAAGTAGTAAAACATATAGACTTAAAAATTATACATTTTTTAAAGTAAAATTTATTTTTACTTTTTTTCGATATTACTTAAATAAACTCCATTTTGTATTAAAATGGAAAGATTAATTAATGGAAATATTCAGCACAAATTCAATAGCAGGAGCTTATATTTTTACTGTGTGGTTACACTTAAAAAATGAAAATAAAAATCTGTTACTTTAACTTGTTGGAATTTTGTATCATTTGACTTAAAAAGCTCATTTTCTAAAATGCTTATTAATTCTTGTTTTTAATAAAATATCTTCTAATAACATTAAACACTTCTACAGCTTCTGTAAATGTATGTGGGCGAATTTTCTTGTATACTGGTTTCATCATTGCTCTCGCTGCTCTTTTCATTATTCAGCTGTATTTGCACATTATCATCTATTGTGAAAGGCAATGTTGTTGCAAGCTCTGAATCACACCTTATATTCTCAAAAGTCATTATCGCTAGGGAATTTGTGCCATTCTTCTAGTTCTACATCCATCATTTCATCATTTGATATTTCTAGATCTTGAGTAGTTGAAGGATAAAATTCTGCTTTAGCAAAACATGTTTTTGACCATGAAATCAGAATTTGTCTTGTCAGGCAATTGTAGTATTTTCTTTTTTGCCTACTGAAATGGACTCTTCTATTTATACAATTTGGATAATATCATTTTGTCACATGAGATTTACTTCCCCTCTTTCTAAACCTCTCAGCCCCAACATAGACAATTCTTTTAGGCAAACAACAGAGCACAAGAATTTTAAAAATCTTGAAATGTTTAATGAACATGCCAATTTTAGACAACACGCCTACTTGTTTCTCATCTGGCCATCAGTATTGACATTTCTAAGTGAAAAGTCTGCCAGGTCATAAATGAAGCAAATTCTGGCTGACTGAATGCAATGTAAGAACAGTAAAGGCATTCATCCATCTCAAGCGAAGTAAACAACAAAATTTCAGAGGAGCAGAAATATTCCCCAAAACATATTGTATTACATGACAATAAACAAATTCTAAGAAATGGTAGAAGTTGTTGAGGGAGGGAGGCACCTGTGGTGCAATCAAGTCAAATACAGTCTTTTTTTACCTTATTTCTTGAACTAGCCGCCTTTGGCGACCAGCCTGTTCGCCACCCTTGAAAATTCTGACAGTGGCAAATTCTAACCGTGGCACACTCGCTGGCGCGACCTACCAGTAAGGTGTAAGGTAACTGTTTGGACGGCCAGGAAGTGCCACCCAATTTAGTCCGGAACTCAGTGGGGGAGACATCCACAGGGACCGTACCCTCCTTCCCCTACCACCAACCTTTCGGAAGGACTTACGGTCCCACATGTTTAACGTGATCGTACTCCGCCTGAACACAGCGGCAGTTTTAGCAGTGGCGGGAATTGAACACGGACCTACCGAGAGTATTTATTAAATTTGAAAACTTCATCGAAGAAAATGAACTTCATTCAAATGATGGCATTGAAATATAAATTGCCTGGTTTAAACATCTCTAAAAGGCGTTACATTCCTCGGTAATATTTTTAAAATTATCATAACACTACAATAATTTATTATATTTGAAAACTTCATCGAAAACAAAGGAACTTTATTCAAATGACGTCATCGAAATATAAATCGCCTCTATATAAAATCAGCATGTCCTTCCGGGAGGTGTCAGGTAACTGGTTGGACGGCCAGGATGTGCCATCCAATTTAGACCGGAACCCAGTGGGGGTGGCATCCACAGGGAACGTACCCTCCTTCCCCTACCACCAACCTCTCGGAAAAACATACGGACCCATATGTTTAACGTGATCGTACTCCGTGTCAGTGGCGGAAATCGAACCCGGGCCTACCGAGTGCAATTCTCGCGCGCTAATTTAAATTTTATAATGACCATATGATAAGCGCTTAATTCCATCATCCTCGTTCCATCGTTCCATTATTTAAAATATCCATAAAATTAAAATATCCATTTAAAATATCTATAAATTAAAATATCCATACCAGAAAGGTGTCGAAAGCCCAGACCATCCGACTCGTCCGTGGACTTAGAGTAGCTTTTTGGATGGCCGGGACCAGAAAGGTGTAAGGTAACTGTTTGGATGGCCAGGAAATGCCACCCAATTCAGACAGGAACTCAGTGGGGGAGGCATCCACAGAGACCGTACCCTCCTTCCCCTACCACCAACCTCTCTGAAGGACTTACGATCCCACATGTTTAACGTGATCGTACTCCGCGTGAACACGGCTGAAGTTTTGGCAGTGGCGGGAATCGAACCCGGGCCTACCGAGTGAAATTCCCGCGCGCTAACCACTGGGGTACTTCGCTCTCCGCGACATTTTCCATGACTTTCTTTTTATTCGCCGAATTTAGACCGGAACCCAGTGGGAGAGGCACCCACGGGAACCGTACCCTCCTTCCCCAACCACCAACCTCTCGAAAGGACTTACAGACCCACATGTTTATTCCGCGTGATCGTACTCCGCGTGAACACGGCGGCAATTTTGGAAATTGAACCCGGGCCTACCGCGTGCAATTCCCGCGCGCTAACCACTGGGCTACTTTGCCCTCCGCGACAATCTCCATAACTTTCTTTTTATTCACCCAATTTACACCGTACCCTCCTTCCCCTACCACCAACCTCTCGGAAGGACTCACGAACCCACATGTTTAACGTGATCGTACTCTGTGTGAACGTGGCGTAAGTTTTGGCAGTGGCGGGAATCGAACCCGGGCCTACTGTTGGAAACTTGGTTCTGTTTTCGTCGCGATTCTCGTTATCGCGAGAACGTGTTTACATTTTTAGAATGGTTCTACCGTTCTCGTGAACGACTCGTGACGGGAACAGAACATGCCATTCATGCAAATCGCCATCTCGCCGCGCGCGCATCCTGATTTGCATATAGTGAGGGCGCTGCCGTCAACGGTTGTGTTCCGGAGCGTACCCATCACAGTGTATATATGATAGGACACATTCTCAGTTATTCAGAGACTTTACAGACCTTGACTGACCATGTAGTAGACGTGGGAGACTTTTCAGAGTTTAAGATCTTGTAGTTATGCAGACTTAAGACTCGACGTATAGTCAGATCGATCAGACGGTGATCGACGGTGAAAGACCTTGTATGGAAGGCAGACCTTGATCGGTAGAGAGTAGTCTAACTTCTAAAGCCATGACGTGTGACCTGATGATGGTGGCTTCATTAACGTGCACGGCATGTGTGGTACAGTAGCTGTTTTTTCTACTTACCGATGTTATAGTAACTGAGAGTGTGTGCCTAGTCATAAAAACTGTTTACAATCTTTTTCATGAGCTTGCTAGCTCATTGTATATAATTTTGCTTTGCAACGAATGTTACAGTGTTTTATTTTGTAACTTCATCTGATGCAATGGATCTCACAACAAATAAATTGTGTTTGTGTTTAACGAGCTTGCTTTCTTGAGAAAACACATCACTACTGCATATCATCTGCTACAAATTTTTCTTTACCAGCACTTCAGATATGGATATGGCCAAAACACTGCTAAATCTGCAAATGACTTTCAAATTTTCTAGTCTAGTCGCTCAGCTAACACAGCAATAGCAGCCGACATTTGGTTATGGGCCGTAGTATGTCAAGGCCATAACTTTTATCCGTGATAAAGCAGCAGTGAAGAGTTGTGAATTCCATCGACGGGGGCCGCGACCGGCGCCATTTGCATCAAGCAGAAAGGTAAACAACGCACTCTAGTCACAGTTAAAGACTATGGCGGTGAGCAACGGCATAGAAGCGTTAAACAGGGACAATTACGTCACCTGGCGTAATGAAATTTCATTTATCCTGAAAGGAGAAGGATGTTACGGCCACATCAACCGTACTGCATTACCAGTCGACGAATCTACGTCACGCCGCGAGCGAGAGGAGTACATGCGCAGCAGCGACCGCGCACTTTCCATCCTGTTTCGAAATATCTCGGCGGAGTACAGAGAACTGCTCGACATCGACGACAGCCCGGCGGATGCGTGGGAGAAGTTGGAGGCGCATTTTGAGGCCCCAACGCGCGCTAATTTAGTTCATCTGTTGGACGAGTTTTTCAGTCTACGCCCGGAAATCGAGGAGCCCATCGACATATTCTGTACGAGGATAAGGAAAGCTGTCACCAAGCTCAAGAACGTGAATCACCCCGTGGAGGATGTGTACGTGGCATTCCAAGCCATCCGGTATCTCCCAGACCAGTACCAGAGTATCATTCAAATCATTTATCGCTGGAGCGATACTGATTTTAAATTGGATAAAATTCAGAAAGAACTGTCTTTGGAGGAGGGCAGGATTAGACAGTTGAGGAAGGATCATGACAATAATAATGTAAGTTCCAATTCATCTGTATATTTTTCAAATGTTAGCGCTAAATGCAAAAATGTCACCAAAGTTAAAAAGTCTATTAAGGTCATAGGACCATGTTTTATGTGTAATAAAACTGGTCATGTAAAGGCACAATGCCCAAAATTGAAAAAGATGACTAGCTCTAGTATTATTGAAGTATTTTCAAATATAAATGTAGAAGCTAATATTGTTGATAATCCTGACAATAGGCTCAGCTGGGTGATTGACACCGCTGCTACGCGACACTTTTGTAATGATGTTAAAATGTTTTCAAAATTTGATAAATGTAAGGATACATCTATGTCGCTAGCAGTGGGTGATATGGAAAGCCCAGTTGAGGCTATTGGAACGGTGAACATGTATGTTAAATTTAAAGATCATACAAATAATATTGTGCTACAAAATGTTATGTATTCACCTAAATTACGGCGTAACTTATTGGCCGCATCTGTATTAGAAGAGCAGGGCTATTCTTTTAGTGCAGCCAAAGGTATTCTATGGTTTAAGACTCCTGAGGGAGAAAATTTCTTTTACGCTAAACGTAAAGAAGGATTGTATTTCTTAAAACCACAGTACTCAACTAAAAGTTTAAATAGTAGTGTTGAGGGCCGTAAAGGAGATCAGGATAGGGACAAAAATTCTAAACAGGTTAGAAAAACCCCTGCAACAAATAGTCAAAGTCAAAACAAAATTAAGCCTAACTTGAATAAAAGGAAAAACAAATCTGATTTAAAATCAAAGTCAAATAAAATTAGTGGTTCAACAGTTGAAATTCTGAACAAAACTGAATTATGGCATAGAAGATATGGCCATATTAACTCAGACTACTTGCACCAAACAAGTAAAGTTTCCGCGGCAAACGGACTCCCAAAATTAAAATATGCAAAAGTAAATTGCATTCATTGCAAACTTGCAAAATCTAAAAGAGTTTCGTACAAACCAATAGGCAGGATTAGATCTACAGAACCTTTGCAATTACTGCACATGGACGTTTGTGGTCCAATGCCTGTAGCTTCATTGGGGGGAAACAAATACTTCTTGACTATTACAGACGATTTTAGCCGCAAGGTGTTTGTTTTTATTTTAAAACAAAAATCAGATGTGTTCAAAGTTTTTCAGGATTTTCAAGCTTGTCAGGAGAGACAATTAGGCAAAAAGATTTTGTGCATCCGTACTGATAACGGCATGGAATTTTGTCACGGTCAATTTAAAGCTTTTTTGAAAAAGTTAGGGATTAAGCATGAACGATCTAACACTTATACACCCGAACAAAACGGGGTATCTGAAAGATTCAACCTGACAGCGTTAGATTGTGTCAAGGCAATGCTTAATCAAAGCAAAGTTGGTGACAAAATGTGGGCAGAGGCAATCCTATGTTTTACTTATACAAAGAACAGGATTTGCCATAAATTTAAAGTTAAAACTCCACACGAATTGTACTATGGGAAGAAGCCTGCTGTATCCCATCTCAGAGTTTTTGGATGTAAGGCTTATGCTGGTATTGCAAAACAGCTTAGGAAGAAGCTAGACCTAAGAGCTCAACTGGGAGTTATGGTAGGATATGCAGAAAATACCAGGGGCTATAGAATTCTTCTTGTGAAAGAAGGAAAAATATTAGAAATAAGCAATGTCCGTTTTGAGGAGATGGAAGCAGCGGAAGGCGTCCTGGACCCCATTCGACCTAGAAACTTCACCCAAAAGAAATCGGGTTTTACTCGAACATCAGATTCAGGATCGGGATGTTTGGATAGTGAGTCAGAGGAAGAAGCAGGTGAGAGCCATGACACTAGTCATACTAGTGAGGAAGAGGACTCTCCTGCTGATTCCGATCTGACCCCCTGTTCAAACATAGATTGGGAAAGGAAAGCTGTACCCAGGCCTGATGGAACTCGAACTGATGTTTACTACTCAGTGAGGGGTGATAAACATAGGCTGAGAAGTCATAATGATGTTAAAAAATTCTGTGCTAAGGCTAACATACATTATGACCAAAATTTGTTTAACTTCAGAGAAAAGAGGGATATCAAATCCAGGCCAGAGGCAAGCAACATAGAAATAATAGGTGATATTGATCATGTAGTTTCTTTGCTAAAGGGAGAATTTGATATCAAATCTCTAGGGAAGGTCCAAAAACTGTTAGGTGTGGAATTTGCTGAAATCAATAACAAAATTTTTATACATCATAGGCAGTACATTAATAAGATTTGCCAAATGTTTGAGGAATTTTTAGCATTAAATTTTTGTAATCAAATTTCCAAAAACAAAAATGATTAAATTTGTAACTTCTAAATTTTTTTTCTTTCTTTTACAAAATATGGTTAGGATATCGTATAAATTACTCCTCCCTCTGTGATGCAGATAATTGTATCTAGAGTATATATATGTGTATTGTTTACAATGAACTTTCTAAAATTTTTCACATTACACTGAATGTATATATATATCCATGTTTTCAATTCCCGCATAAGACAGTTATGCTTATGTGTATTATCTTTGTGTGTTTACTCCTTGTTATCATACACTTGGCTATGATTCATTGACAAACCACTTATTCAAATTTATATATGAATACAACACAGAAAGGAAAAAAAAATCTTTCATTATCTGTGTCATTGCTATTAGTATTAATTATGTATACTGGTCTTGGACAGAGATAATGAACAGCCATAATTGAATTTGATATTTATAGTGAAATTTTTAATCTTAAATGTTAAATTTAATAATTATACATAAAATTTTCTACATAATTGAATTTGATATTTATAGTGAAATTTTTTAATCTTAAATGTTAAATTTAATAGTTATACATGAAATTTTCTACAAATTGAATTTAATATTTATAGTGAAATTTTTTTAATCTTAAATGTTAAATTTAATAATTATACATAAAATTTTCTACAAATTGAATTTAATATTTATAGTGAAATTTTTTTAATCTTAAATGTTAAATTTAATAATTATACATAAAATTTTCTACATAATTGAATTTGATATTTAAAGTGAAATTTTTTTAATCTTAAATGTTAAATTTAATAATTATACATAAAATTTTCTACACAAATTGAATTTGATATTTATAGTAAAATTTTTTAATCTTAAATGTTAAATTTAAATTATTATACTTAAATTTCTTGAAACTTAAATTTTGACTTAAATTAAATTTTTTGGAACTTAGTGTTTCAATGATATCTAAATTTTTCTTTCAATGATAAATTTTTTTTTGCTTAACATGAAAAGTAATATATATACTTTATGTTTTTGCTGGATACTAAAAAAACTTGACATTTTTGCTGTTATGTTTTTTTTAGAGTAATTTCATTGATTGATAGCACGTGCGCCGAGATTTGGGGTTTTGCATGAGGGGGCCGATTGTTGGAAACTTGGTTCTGTTTTCGTCGCGATTCTCGTTATCGCGAGAACGTGTTTACATTTTTAGAATGGTTCTACCGTTCTCGTGAACGACTCGTGACGGGAACAGAACATGCCATTCATGCAAATCGCCATCTCGCCGCGCGCGCATCCTGATTTGCATATAGTGAGGGCGCTGCCGTCAACGGTTGTGTTCCGGAGCGTACCCATCACAGTGTATATATGATAGGACACATTCTCAGTTATTCAGAGACTTTACAGACCTTGACTGACCATGTAGTAGACGTGGGAGACTTTTCAGAGTTTAAGATCTTGTAGTTATGCAGACTTAAGACTCGACGTATAGTCAGATCGATCAGACGGTGATCGACGGTGAAAGACCTTGTATGGAAGGCAGACCTTGATCGGTAGAGAGTAGTCTAACTTCTAAAGCCATGACGTGTGACCTGATGATGGTGGCTTCATTAACGTGCACGGCATGTGTGGTACAGTAGCTGTTTTTTCTACTTACCGATGTTATAGTAACTGAGAGTGTGTGCCTAGTCATAAAAACTGTTTACAATCTTTTTCATGAGCTTGCTAGCTCATTGTATATAATTTTGCTTTGCAACGAATGTTACAGTGTTTTATTTTGTAACTTCATCTGATGCAATGGATCTCACAACAAATAAATTGTGTTTGTGTTTAACGAGCTTGCTTTCTTGAGAAAACACATCACTACTGCATATCATCTGCTACAAATTTTTCTTTACCAGCACTTCAGATATGGATATGGCCAAAACACTGCTAAATCTGCAAATGACTTTCAAATTTTCTAGTCTAGTCGCTCAGCTAACACAGCAATAGCAGCCGACACCTACTGAGTGCAATTCCCGCGCGCTAACCACTGGGCTGCCGCGCCCTCTGCGACAATCTCCATAACTTTCTATATATTCACCTAATTTAGACGGGAACCCATTGGGGGAGGCATCCAGGGGGGGCCGTATCCTCCTTCCCCTACCACCAACCTCTCGGAAGAACTTACGGACCCACATATTTAACGTGATCGTATTCCACGTAAACACGGCGGCAGTTTTGGCAGTGGCGGGAATTGAACCCGGGCCGACCGCTAACTTCCCGCGCGCTAATTTGCAATTTAAAATGACCATATGCTTAATTCCATCATCCTCATTCCATTGTTTCATTGTTCCATCATTTAAAATATCCATAAAATTAAAATATCCATTTAAAATATCCAAAAGTTAAAATATACATTTAAAAAATCCATATCGTTCCATCATTTAAAATATAAATATAATAATTTATATGGAGTAAAGAAGCTCTATTCAGAACCGTGAAGTCACCTCCACCTTGACGTCCCCACCCACCACCTTCCCTCCTTCTGCGGGGGAGAAACGCCGAAGAAGCGGCACGCCGGGCGGAACGCCGAGAAATTGAAATTCGGAAACTTTTAAAATCCCGATCCTGTGGGCAATACGGAATATTTCCTGACCAGATTGGACTTGTAAGAATGCCAGATGTTTGACCTTTCTAAAAATGTAAATTATTAGTCGAAATTATGAGTACTTTTTACTATGCGAGAATTTAAAAACCAAAAATCGTTTTCTTGAGCAAAAAGTGACTTTTGTTTTAAAATCTTTAAAAAATATTAGAAATCGAAATTCAGATTTTAAATTGATATATTTTTACTTGCAATTGTCTGCTCTTTCCGATGGTGTGATTTGTTTTTTTCTACGACGTTTGGATCGTGGAGAAAAAAAGGCAAAAAGGGCAAAAAACGGTCGAAATCGCATAAAACATTAAATAAATAAAAAAAAAATTAAAATTTTAAAAATCGGTTTTCACGTGTCCCCTTCCCTCCCCCCCAGGTCTCCGATTGCCAAATTTCGTAGCTCTCCGACGCGCGGTCGCGAAACGTATAGTGTATAAGACAGACACACAGACACACACACAGACATTGCCTTTTATTATTTACTAGCCGCCTTTGGCGACCAGCCTGTTCGCTACCCTTGAAAATTCTGACCGTGGCAAACTCGTTGGCGCGACCTACCAGAAAGGTGTAAGGTAACTGCTTGGAAGGCCAGGAAGTGCCACACAATTTAGACCGGAACCCAATGGGGGAGGCATCCAAAGAGACCGTACCCTCCTTCCTCTACCACAAACCTCTCGGAAGGACTTGCAGTCCCACACGTTTAACGTGATCGTACTCCGCGTGAACACGGCTGCAGTTTTGGCAATGGCGGGAATCGAACCCGGGCCTACCGAGTGAAATTCCCGCGCGCTAACCACTGGGCTACCGCGCCCTCCGCGACAATCTCCATAACTTTCTTTTTATTCACCCAATTTGGACCAGGACCCAGTGGGGGAGGCATCCACAGAGACCGTACCCTCCTTTCCCTGCCACCAACCTCTCGGAAGGAATTATCGACCCATATGTTTAAGGTGATCGTACTCCGCATCAGTGGCGGGAATCGAACCCAGGCCTACCGAGTGCAATTCTCGCGCGCTAACTTCCCGCGCGCTAATTTAAATTTATAACGACCATATGCTAGGCTCTTAATTCCACCATCCTCGTTCCATCGTTCCATCATTTAAAATAGCCATAAAATTAAAATATCCATTTAAAATATCTATAAATTAAAATATCCATAAATTAAAATATCCATTTAAAATAAAAAAATCAACCGTATCGTTCCACCAATCCATAAATATAATAATTTCAAATACATCACCACAATTCAAACCACCATAATTCAATCATTTAAATTATTTAAAATATCCATTTAAAAATATCCATTTAAAATATCATATAAATATAATAATTTCGCCCGATGTATACAACACTTATGCTCGTAATTCAGTTAAAACCGAAAGCGCGGTCTCCATGGAGACGGGGAAAAAACTAATGCGGATGGGGGGAAAATGCCGTTGAGAAACTGAGCCGGTAGCCGACAAATTTAAAATCATGGCGTCTTTAAAATTGCCATCCTGAAGGCAATTTTCATTATTTCTGGACCAGATTGGACTTGTAAGAATGCCAGATGTTTGACCTTTCTGAAAATGTAAATTATTAGTCGAAATTATGAGTACTTTTCACGATGCGAGAATTTAAAAACCAAAAATTGTTTTCTTGAGCAAAAAGTGACTTTTGTTTTAAAATCTTTAAAAAATATTAGAAATCGAAATTCAGATTTGAAATTGATATATTTTTACTCGAAATTCTCTGCTCTTTCCGATGGTGTAATTTGTTTTTTTCTACGATGTCTGGATCGTGGAGAAAAAAGGGCAAAAAGGGCAAAAAACAGTCGAAATCGCATAAAACATTAAATAAATAAAAAAATAATTAAAATTTTAAAAATCGGTTTTCACGTGTCCCCTTCCCTCCCCCCCGGGTCTCCGATTGCCAAATTTCGTAGCTCTCCGACGCGCGGTCGCGAAACGTATAGTGTATAAGACAGACAGACACACACACACACAGACATTGCCTTTTATTATATAGAAGATAGGCAACCGACTGGAACAGGTGATTTCCATTTTAGAACTGTCTTAATAGTATATTTTGAATTTGTAACTTAATTATTTTTTTCTACATGGCATCAAAAGAAAAAAAAAATGTAACTGAAAATTTTAGCCGATGGGGGGTTTACATATAATTGAAAACTGAAATAAAATAACATTGATGCATCACTTGTAATCCATGTAGAAGAAATATAAGTGAGAAACAAATATAAACATTGTCTCACTGCCCATAATTTATGATTTATTTTTAGATTAAAAAATATCAATTTTAAAATTATGTATTTTTTTTTATATCACTGTCTTAAATTTAATATGTATTTTACTTTTTAATTTTTTTATATGTATAGCATGAAATTGTTTAACTTTATTGCTCATGTTCATGTTTTAATTATATTGTAGACAAATGGTCAGGATTTATTGGATCCTATTTTAAAATTTAATGGTTTTCCATTCGACAAAAAGTCATATGAATTTACCAAGCGTCAAAGTATGATGAAAATGTAAGTTTTGCTTACTTCCTTAGTATTTTATATTTTAAGGTGTTTTATTTTCTACACTAAAGAGAAACAGTCTGAAAATATCTTTTAACTGTTGTAGTTTGTTTGGAAATATTGATTTTTAATAATATATGTACAACCCCCCTCCTTTTTTTTAAATTATCATTGTGTTAATTCTTATGTAACCCTTTTATCTTTAACTACTCCTGATTAAAGCAAAAATTGGATTAAAAAATGATGTTAAAAGAAATGTCAGCGTATAAATTTACTATTGAAGTTATAAGCTTATATGTATGTATGCATGTATTTGTTATATTTGATAAATATGATGATTACAAACCTGATTACCTTACATTTTAAATATTTTAAATATAAACACTAGTGGTATTGCTTTTTAATAAAAGTATGATGAAAAAATTGTATCACAATATTACAAGCAATATATAATGTTCAGTAATATAGAGTGTGTCCAGTGCTATCTGTGACCAATGGCTATTTCCTCAATCGCTAGTCAGAGATATACTTCCAATTGCAAAAATGTTTTAAATTTTAAAATCTATTATCTTAAAAACAGTTTAAATCAATAAATGCATTTCTGAAAGGAATACGAAATATAAATTCTTACGTGGTCCCCCGGTACTACAGTTATATTTAGGAAAAATCATCCTCATACAATTTCATAAAAAAAAAAATAATAATAAATCCACCCTTTTATGACCAAAATTCACTGAGTTATGAAGCATTAAACTTTATGACTTAAGTTGTTTTTCCGCTCATAAAAATGTCCCGTTTCAAGCAACCTTTAAGGGACCGTATAAATATTGAAATTCCGTATTCAAAGTATTATGTTTCTATTGTATTTGCTGAGTATCGAGAATAAAGCAAAGCTTTTTATCGAATATTTTTGTGTTACAAATAATTATAACTTTAATATTGTTTAGTGTAATGTATATTGCTGCAAAAAATAATGAAATTGCTGTGAAATATTTGTCTCTCCAATTATTTTGTGTACAATCCCCATTTCTCAGCACAAAAAGTACTCCAACTTAAAGCAGTTATAAGTTGCTGAATTTTGGCTGTCAAAGGATGATTTTTTTATTTTATTTTGCATGAAATTGCATGAGGATGATTTTTCCTAAATATAACTGGTAGGACCGGGGGACCATATAAAAATTTATATTTCGTATTTCTTTCAGAAATGCATTTATTGATTTAAACTGTTTCTGAGATAATAGATTTTAAAATTTAAAACATTTTTGCAATTGGAAATATATCTCTGACTAACAGTTGAGGAAATAGCTATTAGTCACTGATAGCACTGAACACCCTTCATAATGTTCTAAATGATTTACAGTAAAATCCCTTAAAGTGACCCATCAGTGTTCAAATAAAAATTGATCATTTAGAAGTGTAACATTGTACAAACAACTGTGTTTTTATATGTAAATTTAATGCACACAAGTTTTACGTGATTACTTATTTAGAACCTACATACATTGAAGCTTGGTTTTAATGTATTTAAAAAAAATTGGGTCGGGCCAGGCTTTTAGTATTTTTGAGGTTGGTCAGGCTCAAGTAAATTATTTAAAAAAAATCTTGGATTTACAACAAGTTTGGGCGATATTCAGACAAATCAATTTCTTAGCGATCTAAAATATTGTCCCAGAATTTCCATCTTGACACTATCGGAAAGATCGAAAAATGTTTTTCCAACAATGTTTGAACCGAATTCGTGGGACAATTTCTTCATATTTATTTATTATTGTTTCTTAGATACATCAGATTAACATAATTTAACTTAAAGTTCTACATATATATATCATTATTTTAATTAAAAAAAATTCGATTTCATAAGTGATTAATTATTACACTTTTTGCATTTTCTTTTCTACTTTATTTACTACTAATTAATAATATTTAATAAATATAAATATTATTTATTAACAATTTGAAAGAACTATTCGGTGTATTCATATACTTGAGATCTGGTTAATATTCATATTTGAATTTGAGATAAGTGCTATTTGCCCATTTTTCATAAGGACATTTGCATCACATGAAACATATTTGAGGATGAAACATAGAGAAGGGAAAATAACTAGTAGGTAATTAACTGTAAAGAAAAGCTAAAGTAGCTTTAATGGGGTTTAAAGGAAGGGGAAAAAAAAAACCCCAGAAAAATACAATTTAGCACCAGAATTTTAAATGTACAATTTTGGAAATGTGATCATAGGAAAATGTAACATTAGGGTTTCACTGTATTTCTTAATTCGTTTTCAGACATTGGCATACTGATTAAAAGGTCTTAAATCAGTTGTTATTAAGATGAAAATTATGTAATTTTTTTTAATGGGTTTGTTTTATGTGCAGTGCATGAGTCAGAAAATTACAATTATTATTCAATTTTCCCTACATTTGGTATATTTTTGTAATTTAATATGAGAAAGTAATCTTATATAAGGAAGTTCAGTTTAATGTTATGGTATCATGATCTCCTTTAAATTGTCCATCTATGATTTGTAAAATTTTAATGTTTATTTAACCTGTTGATAGTCGAACAACATTCTGTTGCATGTATAATCATGTGGCATACTCAGTATGCAAATGAGTTTTTCTTATCCAAATTCTTTGTATTCACATATTTGTATCTAGTTCATCTTATTTTCATTAATTTTAGTTCTCTTCTAAAGTTTAAAAAATGATAAAAATTCAATTTTAATGTTAGATAATGAGTAAACTGAGAGTGTACATCTTTTCTCTCCCTTCACTTTGACCCATCAATGCCAGGATTTCAATTTTATATGAATTTTAATGTTGTTTTTGGCAAAAATTACACACATGAAATTATTTGGTTAGGAACATTTCCATTTTTATGAATTGATTAATTTTTTACTGTTAAGAGTGTGACCATATAATCTTGATAGGTCAAAAGTGTGTATTTTCATGTTACAAGCACAATATAATTTTGTATTATCTTATAACTCTACCCTTTGATGGGTGAATTGCGTTGTCCTTTGTCTGCAGAGAGGTTAGATGATGTCTTGGTGCATATATATCATTATTGTGTGAGTCACTTGAGTTTCAGCTCTAAATAGCATACTCAGTACTCCACATGGCTGTTAAAGGGCTGACCTTGACTCATTTTACAAATTATTTTTTAAAATTATTCTTTTTAAAACAAATTTTAATATTTTATTCTTTTTTCTAGAATGCTCGATGTAACTATTGCAAACATTAGTGAAACTTTAGGTTTAAAAAAGAGTTCCAAGTCAAATATGATTTCGGATATTCTCGACTTTTTACTCAAGCCTTATGGAAAAATAGATGTTGTCAATGATCCTTCAATGCAGCCTGTTGTTTTGCTTGAAAAAATTGTTCTTGGTAAGTACTTTTATTGATCATTCTTTTCTTCTGTGAAGTTAAATTAGAGGTAACTTTTTAGTTACCTCACTTTGAAAATCATTGCCAGCTAAGTGTTTTGTGACCTGGTCGATAACACAAGATACTGCTTCTAACTAGAAGTCTGCAATAGCTTAATTTTGAGGCTTCACATTTAAATTGTAATTTTTTCAGTTTAACGTACTTTTTTAAATGATTTCCATTGACAGTTGATACACTAAAATATAATGCTATGTATTTAAAAACTACAATTCTTTTCAAGTAATTCAGCCTCTTTCAAAATTTAAATTATATATTTTTATAAAATAATAATTGGGTCATTCCATCCAAATCGCCAATTTAAATTTTGAAATGACACCCACCAAGTCAGATTTTTATTAAACTTTTTTACTTGTTACTACCACCAAGTAATTAATTTATGTAAAATGTTTCCTCTCTAGGCCACATAGTTTCTGAGATATAAAAAAGTCAAAATTTTTGTAAAATTCTACATAAATAACTTTTCTGAGATTCCACTCTTAGAGGCAGTACTTGAGGAAAAATTTGATATCTCTGTGTCTAATTTATATATCACTACCAAATTTTTACCACATATCAATAAAAGTGCGAAAGTGTGCATATTTCAGAAAAAAAATATTGTATAAATATTGCCTACTTATGAAAGACACTAAAATGTAATTAATTTTATTTTATTAAAATGTTTTTAGGTGCAAAGACATCTTTATTAAGTGGCATGAGGCACAAGAGTTATCAGGGCACTTTTTTTTTTAAATTGAACTTAAAAAGTACTGTCTAAAAGGCCGTGAAAGAGAAATAGTGGTAAATTTTAGATGACCATTATATATTGTGTTTATCAGCTTAAATGTTGTACAGTAATTGATTGATTTTAATAGCATATATCTTTTCATTTTGAGCATATATCTTTCAAAAAGTGTGAAACGAATATGTTTTAGATGGGGGGCAGGCCTAATTTGACCCTCTAAATGCATTTATCTGGACCAAGGGCACTTTGAAAAAAAATGAATAAATAAAATAATAATAATAATATTATTATTATTATTAGCGTAAAAATGTCAATTAAGTGTTCCCATTTTATAAATTAAATGGTATTTTTTCATTCTAGAAAAAAACAAATTGAGTGAGATTTTAAAAACTTTAGTGGAATTTAAAATATTTTGCTTTACTAAAACAATTTTAATTTATAAAGATTTGCATAATGTTACAATTAACAAAAAATGCATTTATTTACATAATATACAAAAATTTAACAAATACAGTATAAATGATAAAACTTAGTGAAATGAATTTACATTTCATGGATGCAGAAAGTCTGCTTTATCTAAGATTTAGTATTTGTAGAAGTTGGTTTTAAATTACATTTTCCAGTCAAAAAAAAATTTTTTTTTCGTTTTCTGAGCATTTTGGTGAAAGATAGGACCAACTGCTTTACCTAGGATTTAGTGTTTGCAGAAGCTAGTCTTAAATCACATTTTACAGCCAATAATCTCCCCCCTCCCCCTTTTTTTTTTCTCAGAATTTTAGTGAAAGATAGACCAACTGCTCTACCTAGGTTTAGTATTTGCAGAAGTTAATCTTAAATCACATTTTACAGCCAATAATCTACCACCCCCCTTTTTTCTCACCATTTTGATGAAAGATATGCCAATTAAGTTTCAGATGTCAATTAAAATTATATTTTTGTGTGGTAACAAGATTTTGGCAGAACGCATTTTCCTTCTGTGAGCAATGAAATTGAGACCTTTCTTTCTTTCATCATTTTGACAAAGTTCGATTAAATTTCGTGGTTCAATTTAAAATACTATTTTTGATGTACAGTAACAAGATTTTAGCAAAACCAATATTTCCTCATGCAGATATGTGAATTGCAATCTTTTTTGCATCTTTCTGCAAAAATTTCCGTGGTTTACACTAGGTTTTTCCCAAAATTGTAGGGACGTCTTTCTAAAATTCCATAAAAAATGGGAATTTTGTGTAATTCTGCAGAAAATCAGAATATTTGCATATTTTACTTGGAGAATGGGTCAAATTGTTGTCTTCTGTAAAAATGAAGAGTTTAGCAACTATGCAATGAATGTTGGGAATCAAAATTTTGTCCTTTTAGAGGGATCCCCTTGTCATAACATTTAGACCATACCCATGTATAGAATTCTGAAGTGATAGCTACACCCCTGATCCTGTCTCCATTTCCAATTTCTTGGACAGAGGCAAAATTGGAGCCCTAAATTTCAATATTAGTACTAAAGCTGTGTGGAATACTTATCATTAATGCAGCCAACTAGTAATGAAATGTTTCATGCTTTTTAGTTATTTTGGCATGCTGTATCATTTTAACACGCTGTTTCATTAAAACCTTAATCATAATTGCATAGCTGTTTGATATTTTTAGAGGAGATAACAACTTGTCCCGCTCTTTATAAAAAGAACAAATATTCTGATCTTTTGTAGATTTGCACAAAATTCTCTTATTCATGAAATTTTATAAAGATATCCCTGCAATTTTTGGGAAAAACCTATAGCATGTAAATCATGCAAAATTTTGCTGAAAGATAGATGCAAGAAATATTGTAATTCCCACATCTGCAGGAGGAAAAATGTATTTTGCTAAAATCTTGTTACCAAATCAAAAATAGTATTTTAAATTGAACCATGAAATTAATTTGAGTTTTGCTTACACTAAAATGCCGAGAGGACAAAAAGATTGCAATTTCCTTGTCCTTAAGAGGAAAATGTGTTGGGCTAAAATTTTTTTATCAAGCATCAAAAAGATTAGTGACTGTAAAATGTCATGTGATTTAGGACAAACTTCTGCAAATACTAAACCTTAGGTTAAGCAGGCTGTTCTTGAAATGCTAATTCATTTCACTAAGTTTTAACATTTTTACTGTGTTTGTTAAATTTTTTTATATTGTGTAAATAAATGCAATTTTTGTTAAGTGTAGCATTATGCAAATGTTTATAAATTAAAATTGTTCTATTAAAGTAAAAAGTGTTGAATCCTCACTCAAGTTTTAAAAATCTCACTCCTAATTTTTCTAGGGTGAAAAAATATCATTTAATTTTTTTGACATTGTTTTATTAATATTATTATTTTATTTATTTACTAATTTTCTCTTTTGTGCTCCCTGCAAGATAAATTCATTTAGCAGGCTGGATTAGGCATGCCGTAGTTTGGGCACTGGTTGTTGTTGTTGAAACCCAGACCGTCCGACCTACCAGAAAGGTGTAAGGTAACTGTTTGGGCGGTCGGGAAGTGCCACCCAATTTAGACCGGAACCCAGAGGGAGAGGCATCCACAGGGACCGTACCCTCCTTCCCCTACCACCAACCTCTCGGAAGGACTTTCGGACCCACATGTTTAACGTGATCGTACTCCGCATGAACACGGCGGCAGTTTTGGCAGTGGCTGGAATCGAACCCGGGCCTACCGAGTGCAACTCCAGCGCGCTAACCAATGAGTTACCTCGCCCACAGTTTGGGCACTGGTGTAAAACATATTAATTTCATACTTTGTGAAAGATATGTGCACAGATATAATTAAAATCAATCAATTTCTGTACAATATTTATGCAGATGAACGCAATATACAATGGTCATCTTACAATTAAAATTATATTTCAGAATAGCAATAAATGTAATACCACCATAAATGTTAATCCCACTTTTTCTTTGTCTTCTAATCCCCTTGTTTGGTAACTCGCACCATAATACTCACTTAATGAATAAATATATCTTTGTGATTACAATTTTGTTAATAAAATTAAACTAATCAAATTTTAATGTCTCTCAGAAGTCGGTAATGGGTACAACAATTTTTTTTTTTTCAGAATGACAATTTTATTGATATGTGGTAAATATTTTGTAGTGATATGCAGATTAGTCACAGATCTATGAATTTTTACCTCAAATACTGCCTCTGAAAATGGAATCCCAGGAAAGTCTTATGCAATTCTCCAAAACTTTGACATTTTATATATCAGAAACTATGTGGCCTAGAGAGAGAAAAAAAATGCTATATGGATTAATAACTGGTGGTAATAATGAGTAAAAAAAAAAGTTTCAGTAAAAAAAAAATTCGAGTCTGAGTTGGTGGATGTCACTTTAAAATTTAATTGAGAGATATGACATGGAATAACAATGTCGTTCTTTATTGATTAACTTACCTTTTCAGCTGCTAAAAATATTAGCTATCAAAATACAACCATTTTTCTTTCACAGCCTTTTAATAATAATGCACCATGCCATAATATTCCATGAATATGCCTTTGCACTTAAATTTTTTTATTGAGATTAACTTAATATAATTTAGTTTCTGTCATAAGTAGGCGGTATGTATAGAGTATTTTTTTTCTGAAATGTACACACTTTTATTGATATGAGGTAAAAATTTGGTAGTTATGTGTGTAGATTGGACACACAGATATGAATCCGGACGACCATCTTGCTGCTCACGTCCTCGGACGAGTCGGTCGTTCTGGGCTTTCGACACAGATATGAATGTTTTTCTTAACACTAGAATGACTAGACACTTTTTTAACACTAGACTGACTTAACACTAGAATGAACTACTTTGAGAAACGATTCCTCCAAAATGGCTAATCCTGTTAAATTCCTCCAAAACGGCTAACATAGAAGAAAATAAGAAAAGTTATAAAATTTCAACGGGCTGGGATTAGCTGTTTTGGAGGAATCATTTCTAAGTAGTTATGAGGTCAAAATGACCGCTTCTGTCGTTCTAGTGTTAAGTACTGCCTCTAAAGGTGGAGTCTTGGTAAAGTCATTTATGTACAGTTTTCCAAAAGCTTTGACATTTTATATCTCAGAAACTATATGGCCTAGCTCAGTGGTAGTAACAAGTAAAAAAAAGTTTCATGAAAATCTGAGTTGGTAGGTGTCATGACCTGGGTGACTTAATTGACATGGAATGATCCAATTATAAATATTCGGATTTTAATTTTTTTTTAAAATTAAGTTACAGTTTAAGTTACTTTCTTTCTTTTCCTTCAAATTTCTGATGATTATAGTGTTAAAAATTGAAAATCCGGAAATATTGGTATCAATTATTGGTAATTGTAATAATTGGTAATTGTAATAATACCAATAATTGGTAATAATAATTGGTTTTGAAAATTAAAAATACCAGGAAAACTGGTTTTTAATTTTCAGCCCAATGTGGAATGCCCTAAATGTACATGCATATCGATTATTTTGTTTTCATTAGCTATATTTTAATATTTTCTATAATACTTCGCTTTTAAATAAGAACTATAAAATGGAAAGTTTATACTATTAAAATTGAAAGTTGTTTAGTACACAACACCAAATATTTTATTTTTTGCTAGGCTTAGCAGAAAATAAAATATCTTATCATTTTATAATTGTAAGCAAAATGCTCATAGTCATAAGATTTCGATTTGGAAGATATTTGAGTTTTTTTTTTATACTGATATTTTCCAATTTTTGTTTTATTTACATTTCTTATGATTTAACTTCTTTTTTTTTCTGTCTGTCTTCCCTAGACAATGGAGTTGTTGGTAAATATCTAAATATTTCATTTTGTGAATATTATTTAAACATGACTTGGTATTACTGGTTGGGTAAAGCAGCAGCATAACTGGAAATGTTAGCCCTTAAACAAAAGATGTTAAAGCTCCCCCTCTCTGGGGAAAAAAAAGTTTTTAAGAAAATTTGATATGTGAACTATGGAAAAAATTCCCTAGATTTCTATATATTTTGTGGTCAAAGTATCTGTGACATCATGAAGTATGAGGTAGCCAACTGATTGGGTGCTATGTGTTGAGACCCAGACCGTCCGACCTACCAGAAAGTGGGTGCTATGTGTGTCATAATCATAATAATCATTTGTGAAATTGTACTTTTATAACCAAAAATCATAAATTTTGTAGAAAATCTCCTTTAATCTAAAAATTTCTGAATATTCCTAGATCTGGAAACTCTCGTGAAGTGAAGGCAGTTGCGAAGTGAAACCATCATTAGAAGCCACACGTGTGGCCTTGTTCTGGTTTCGCAACACTCTTGTTAGGGTTCTGCATTTTTCAAGCTTTGAGAACAATTTTCATTTATATTTAACAAGTAACATAAAACTCAGTTTAATTAGTCATAAATGACTTAATATGTATGATTGTTATAATAACAATAAAATATTTTTACTTTTGACTAAAAATATTTTGGAAAAAGTTGTTTTGTTCTAGGCACCATAAATAATCCATGCTTGCCTTGGACCCCTATGTTTCTTGGGCCCTTAAACATTGTTTAATCATGGTTAGTACTAGTTACTTCATTGGAGTGAAGTTACTTTGAAAATGTAATGAGTAAGTTACCATTACTTTGTAATTGTAGTACCATTACATTTATTAGTAAAAAAAAAAAGTAAACATATGTTACAAGTTACCATTACATATTTCAATAAATTTTTTTGTATGTTATGTTTTGTTATTTTAAACCCACAATGTTAACATTGTTTTCTATGATATTCAAATATCATAGTTATTATAACATTTTATTAAATTTATAAAAAACAAGTGTATGTTAAATTGTTAAATTGCTTTCAAAATTATTAGTATTTTAGTTTTGAAAAGGAAACATCTGAGATTTTGGATGAAGATAGGTATTGCGGTCAAAAGAGTAAAAAAAGAAGCATTACGTTTTAAAAATCAAATTTATTTCTCCACTTTATTTATAGCGATGGGTTATACGCTTGATTTATAAAACACAGAGTCTTGGTTTCTCACTTTTTGGGTATTTCTAACAGATCTTATACGCCTATAAAATATTATATAAGAAAAGTTCTTTTCTTTATCTGTCTCTGTCCCATTTGACTACAGATTTGACAAAATTTAAAAATTGTCAAATTAACAAAAAAAAAAAAAAAAAAAAAATCAATATCTTAAAAAATTAAGTTTAATTCCTTTCATAATCCCAGTCCTTTATGTAGACATTATTAATTTAATATTCTTGATTCAAAATATATCGAATTTTGTTGTTTATGGGAGGTATAGCGATTATGTTTTGCTATGGGACTGTAATAATATTGATCGGGAGGTGTGAAGGATGCGGTGTCTAGGAATATTAGGAGTGCAGGCAATTTTTTACATAACTTTTTGCACCTCGTCATATGATAGGCTAAACATAAAATACAGAATAATGTACAAATAGTATGTACTTTCATGGAGTAATGTAAGTAACATACAGAATAATGTATTTCTTATACTTTTAATGTTCACTGAAAACTTTATTTCAATTAAGATAAAATACAGAAAATAAAAAGTAAATAATGGATAAATAAAAAAAAAAAAAATCATTCAGTATACACACGCACACATGCACATATGTAAAGATTATTGAAAAGTGAAGAATAATGTTTACTCTCTTTCAATACCATAACAATTATCAAGTTTTTAAAAACAGTAACAACAATGAATATGGACCTTCATTATAGGAAAAGTAGCTGTTACAGGTAATATTGCTACTTTTTCTCAGTTACTACCCACTTTGGGCATATTGATCATAATCTATAAATTTTAATGTACTAATTTCTTGATTGGCTTACATGTCATTTTTTTATTTTGTAGATAGTACATTTTTTGACAAAGGTAAGAAATTAAGTTTGGATGAATCCAAACCCAGAAGACCTGGAAGACCTAGTAAACTTTTTAACCAAGGTAAGAAATTAAATTTGGAGGAATCCAAATCCAGAAAACCTGGAAGACCTGTTGGTTCTAAAATTAGGCCATCCCTTGGTTTGAAGACGAAAGGTACTCCTGGTAGAACAACTAGACATTCAGCAACAAATATCCAAAGCAAAGAAAGTCCTGTGACAAGTTCCAAGTTAAAATTGAAAGATGATTCAAAAACTGAAAAATCAGAACATACTTTAAAAGAGGCAGAAAAGCCAATAACACGAACTGTTGGTAGAAAGAAAAGTGCACCCAGTGGCAAAGATGTGAAAACACCACTTAATGATAAATCTGAAAAGTCTAAAATTGTTGATAAACCAAAAGTTATTAAACCTAAAATTGAAGAAAAGCAAAAGGTTCAAGAAAAATCGAAGGTTCAAGAAAAGTCTAAAGCTGAAACAACATCTGAAGTTCAAAAAAAGTCTAAGGCTCAGGAAAAAACTGAAGTTAAAGAAAAACCTAAGGTTAGGAGAAAACCTAAAGTTCAAGGAAAGTCCAGGATTCAAGAAAAATCTAAAGTTCAAGATATAGTTTATACGGTTCCTAAGGTTCAAGAAAAATCCAAGATTAAAGGAAAGCCTAAAGTTCAAGAAAAATCAAAGACTGAAGAAATGTCTGACCATGAAAAGTCAGATGAAAAGACATCTGACAGTTCTGATGTATCTGATTCAGAGGTAATTTTTTGATTTGTGATTGATATATATATTTATATATCTGAACTATATTTGTAATAATTTCTTGAATGTATTGTGACACTAGGCAGTGATTGCATTCATAGGGTTATGTGAAAGTAAGGTCAAGCATGATCGTCTGGCAATATTGTTACACTCAGCTGATAGAGTTGCCAATTTTAGTTTATTAGTATATGTCTTTGAATTTTTGCAGGACAGAGCCCGTTTTTTAAATTTTGATGTAGTTAATGAGTTATTCAATTTTTTGTGCACTTTTTTATGCAAAATTTCCTTCTCTACGGGTGAATATTTGAAACTATTGTTGTCATGAACATTACAATTTAATTATTATATTTCACAACAATTATATGTTTCATTGTTGTAAATTTCTCTATACTAAAAGCATAACATGCTATTTTGCCCCTGTATTATGAGCAAATGGCAAAACATACAGCTATGTAATTTTGCCATATGTACGTAATACAATAAGCAATCATTCTTAAAAGCAGGCAGTACGACATAGATTGCAATACAGGCTCAGCGAGTGCCAGGAAGTAGGAAACGAAGCCTCCCAAAGTGAACTGGGAGCTGAAGCTTGATAAAATTTTTACCAAAACGAGTTAAGATGAGCGTCAGTTAATAAGGGGGCGAAGTACCAACGAGTGCGTCATATCTGTGACATGCTCTGATTAATAAGCGTGAATGAAGGGTGGAATCTTGGGAGTTTTATGAGCTTCAGCAAGCACAGGACATGTAGGCAGTTGTGTGTGTGCCAGCCAGTGTGAAAAAGTGCACAAAGCAATCTTCAGGGCTGGAGAATGTCAGTTAATTGGGGATGGTTCTCAACAGGCATATTACATCTGCATTGCAGGCTGCACTAAAGTCCTCGCGAAGTGAGCGTTAGTGAGTAGGAGGCGAAGGTGCTGGTGAGTGTAACGAGCAAGGGGTAAAAGCATCAGTGAGCAAAGGACATGTAGGAGGTCGTGTGAGCTGGCCTGGTTGAGATATCTCTTGGAGCGAATTCCAGGGCGCAGGTGAATGTCAGTTAAAATAAGGGACAGTTCCCAACTGGTGTATTACGCCTCCGTAGCAGGTGGCACTAAAATACTCATAAAGCGAACGTTAGTAAGTTACAGGGATTTGTGAGCATAGCAAGTTACAGGGTCTGCCAAACATAGTGAGACAGGGCAGAGCCCAATGAGCCTATTATGCTTACCCCAACTTGCTTATTTCGCCTGCTTAGCAGGTGGCACTAAAATGTTCGCAAAGCGAGTTCAGCGAGCAGAGATGAAACCCAATGGGCATATTATGCCTGTGTAGCAGGTAGCATTAAAGTGCTCATGAAGCGAGCTTAGTGATCATTAGCAAGTAGGAGGTAAAGGATGCTGGCGAGTGTACCAAGCAAGGGGTGTATGCATCAGTGAGCACAGGGCACATAGGAGATCATGTGGGCTGGCCTGGTTGAAATAACTCACGGAGCGAATTCCAGGGTGGGTGAATGTCTGTTAATAAGGGACAGTTACCAACGGGTGTATTACGCCTCCGTAGCAGGTGGCACTAAAATGCTCACAAAGCAAACATTAGCTAGTTACGGGGGGTTGCTAGCATAGCAAGTTACAGGATTTAGCGAACATAGTGAGACAGGGCAGGGCCCAATGGACATATTATGCCTACCTCAATTTGCTTATTACGCCTGCTTAGCAGATGTTACTAAAATGCTCGCAAAGCGAGCTCAGCGAGCAGGAGTAGAACCCAACGTGCATATTATGCCTGTGTAGCAGGTGGCACTAAAGTGCTTATGAAATGAGCTTAGCGATCGTTAGTGAGTAGGAGGTAAAGGGTGCTGGCAAGTATAGCAAGCAAGGGGTGAATGTATCAGTGAGCACAGGGCATATTGGAAGTCGTAAACCCAGACTATTCGATTCACCCTGAGGCATGAGCAGAAGTTTGAGTGGCACATAGAAGATCGTGTGAGCTGGTCGGATTGAAACAGCTCACAAAGTGAGTTCCAAGGCTACTGAATGTCAGTTAATAAATGACAGTCCCCAATGGACTTATTATGCCTGTGTAGTAGGTGGCACTATAATGTTCGCGAAGCGAGCATTAGCGAGTTGGAGGCAAAGCCTCGCTATTTGTGAAGCCAGTTACGGGGGTTAATGAGTGTAGCGAGCAGGGGTGAAGCCCAATGGGAATATTGCAGGTGGCACTAAAGTGCTCTTAAAGTGAGCTTAGAAGGCACTAGCGAGTTACGGGGGTTAGCAAACTTAGCGAGCAGGGGCCGGAGCCCCTAGTTATTTTATATAATATTAAAAATCATTTAATAAATAAATACCTGCTTGTAATTAAATGAGTATCATGAGAAAGAAGAAACAATTGCAAGATGAATTAAGTATATATTTAGTGCTATTAAAGTATTTTCCTTCAGCAAAAGAACTTGTGAAAACATTATTATTATATTATTATTATTTTTATAAATTATGGAGAATTTAACACTGAAAGAATGGGCTTCTTAATTTTATCTGCTTTTTTCTGAGAATGAATAAAATGTCACTTGTATCTTTTGGGTTCTCATTTATTCATTTTCTTTACAATAAAGCCACATACACACATTTGCATCCCCCTTCTCTTCCATTTCTTTTTTAAAGTTAGAAAACTCAATGATTAAAGACTTGTTAATAGAGCTACTTGCTTTTCAGAAAAACAATCTGGAAAGAGTATTACATTTTATTATCAAATTAATATAAAAATAAAAAAAAGATCAGTAAGTTTTCCGTAGAAATTTTTTGACCCACATCTGTAACTGTAATTGAATTAAAATCTGGTTAAGGAGTATAATGAATTTCATAGTCTGTAAGCTTGTTATAATGCATATTTATAATAAGTAGTTTACTAGAATTAGTGATTGGAAATATAGAATACTATTTAGCAGGAAAAGTTAGGGAGGTTTAAAAGTCGATTATGCCAAATACCCTAGGTTTTATTGCTCTTGTCCTCTCTAGTTCTTTTATGCTCACAAAGGCTAATTTGAATTATATATGAACTATTTTGTTATTTGAACAATACAAATTATGTCAAAAATTATATTAAAAAAAGCATACTGTAAATATTTAAATTCTGTTTTGAAATGTTCCAGAGTGACATCTCCAAAAAGCTGAAAAAGAAAATTAAAAAATTAAAAAAGAAGCTTGCAAAAACTAAATCTCTAAAGAAAATGGAAATGGAGAAAAATAAATCTGTAGCTGCTCAATCAAAGAAATCTGTAGCTGTGGAATCAAAGAAATCAGCAGATGCTGAATCAAAGAAATCTGTTGATGTTGAATCAAAGAGATCTGTCGATGTTGAATCAAAGAAGCCTTCTAATAAAGAAATAAAAAATTCTATAGATCACTCTTCAAATTTAAAAGGTGTATATATTTTCCTCTTTTTCTGTTGCAGTTTGATACTTTATACTTTTACTTTCTTTACATGTATAGGAAAAGTATTGTGATAGGTTCAAAAATTTTAATTTGAGTTTCAACAAACCTACATCTTTTAAGCATCCCTGAACTCTAATCAAACATATTTGAAGTGGTGTGTGTGTGTGTGTGTGTGAGTTAGTTACTAACTAATGACTGAAATGCTTCAAACATAATTTGGTAAAATTATTACAATCAGTGAATACTGAAATCCTATTGATTTTGAATGTAATTAAATTTTTGAAAAACCTTCCAAAATTAATCTAGCGGGCTCTGCCCACCAGAAAATCTTCAGCAATCCTGCTGACCGTATTCAGGCTTAGCTTTCACTCGTGAGACTCTAAACTTATTAAATTACTTTCAATTTTACTGATAGCGTCATCTATAGTGTTATTTGAAGATGAAAATATCGATTCCAAGAATTTACTAACATTTTGAGTGTTCTTAAGACCAAACTTGTTTAACTTGTTTAGGAGATAAATGTTTCTTGTGTCATCTTTAAAACTAAATTTCCTGTGGTATACAGGAACTAATAATTTGTATTCATTGATATCATGGTGGGGTTTTGAGGAAGAGGGCTGGCAAAAAAAGTCAAACTGAGAAACAGCAAAGACACCTGTAGTCAGGTTTTTACAGAAACCCACATAAGTTCGATTCTTTAAAATTTACTTTGTAACCGGCATTGCCCATAATTTACACCAGGTATTCATTTATCCTATATCTGCCGTATCATCTGTTGAAAATTTTAATGAATGAATTGATTGAATTCCTGCTTTAAATCGTGTACAATGCTAGGTACTTTTACTATTGTTAAATAAATAATCATTTTATATGTAGTTATTTATTTGAAAATGAATGACTTAAATTTTAAAATGCTGACACAAACCATTTTTAAGATATTGCACATTTATCAAACATATTTACTAAAACCATTAAGATTATAAAAGTAGTAAGTATTGTTAGATAGGTTCACTTTCTACATGCAATATTATGTGGCAAATCTATTACCATCCAATTTCTTAGATCTAGCTCGTTCTATACACAAGAAAAGACAATTTTTGCAATAATTAGTATTTTGACTCTAAACAATTCACCTATTGTTATTTATTTCATAGGATATTGATTGAATGTCAATTGAATTTTGATGAGGATGTTGCATACTAATATGAATAAGTCATTTTCTTTTCACCAATAAAGTTGCCAGTGTCAAATTATAATTTGTGTGATTTTGATTCAGTGCTAATGTGATATGGTTTTATTTATTGATAAACACACACATTTGATGGTTTTATGCCCTATGATTAGATGGTTGTCATAGTATGCGACTCAATTTTCCAAATTAAATAATGAAAAGTTAAGCAAATTTATTTACTTATAAAAAACATAATATTAATATGTATTTTGAATTTTTGGACTCTGCTAATTCATTCAAACTATCCAGTTTCAAGTTATAGCACATAAGAAAAGCTGTTTGTAATGCATGGCAATGAATTTGATGACCTTAGCGATAAATTTGGTAAAATATAGTCAAAATAGCATTTTTTCTTAAAATGGCATATATACAAAAATGTTAAAAAATGACTCTAATGAAAATAACACCAAATAGATGAAAATTTGATATTGTGGAAAATTAAGTTCAATTTCTTTGATAATCTTTTTCACTTTGGGGAATTAATAGTCTTGTTTTGAAATTTACATAGGTCAGTATTAAAAGGTTTTAGAAAATAATACACAAAATCTTTTTGTATGAAAATAAATCATTTTATTTCTTTTCAAAATGTTTACCTTTGGCACTAATATATTTTTTTATTCAGATAAATTAATTTTCAAAATAGTTACGCCATTCAGAAGTTGGTGTAGCAGAAGCATGTGATTTATAAGCTTCAATTGCTTCTTCTGGGCTGTTAAATCATTGACCACACATTTTATTTTTCATTGTTAGGAACAAGAAAAATCATTAAGTGCTAAATCAGGTGAATAAGTACAATGACTCATCAAAACATTTTTTCATGCTTCAAATAATTGCTGGTTTGAAATGCTGTGTGTGAGCTTGCAATGCCAGGATTAAGAATGATGTGATGTTTCAAATATATATATATATATATATACCGCCGGGGCGGTGTTTATATATATATAAACACCGCCCCGGCGGGCAAACATAAAAATGTAAAAATATTAAAAAACAGTAATTTCGATTACACTAAAAACGAAAATTTTTTTTAAAAAAAACGCCTCGGCGGGTAAAGAAAAAAGTTTAAAACACTCATAAAACCGTTAAGGCGGATATCTAAAAAACTAATAAAACAAAAAACAGGCTACGGCTCCAAAAAACAGTGTTATCCATTCTTTCAAAGTTTTCGATAATCGTGGTTACATCTCGGTCAGTTTCTAAACTCTTGGGTTTATCTCTCCGAAACTATGTACTGCTACTTCCACTTCTTCTGGTCTGGATTATTCCCACGTGGTATTCAGCGAGGTAAGCGTACAGATTGTAGCATGTGGGGGAATCATTTGAAGATTATTCACGGTGACGACCTTTCGACATGTGAGTTGCTCTTTTTTGCAAATTCGTATATTTGTGCGCTATATTTTTCATGTTCATGTCTATGTGGTATTTTATATTTCATGTTTATGTGGTATTTTATGTTATATAATTGAATTTATCCTATTTGGTTTTTTTCTGTTATTCCGTTGTTGGGCACAGATTGCATAATATTTTAACCACGTGTTTTTATGCAATCATAGAAACAACGGATTTTAGTATATCTGTCTAGAATGTGCCGCTGAAGACGTTTCTGGCAGATATACTATTTTTTAATATATTTTCCTTGTCCTGGCCTCTCCGTGCTCTGCTTTTTCGGCCCTTCCTCGTTGCTTTTTGCTTTTCACACACGCTTTTATTTTGCTCGCGGTTAGATACTGTGGTTACTGATTCACACTCTTGCACTTTAGTTTTTGTTATTTCAATTTATATATATATATATATATATATATATCAGGTATATGTATATATATATATATTACAAGTTAAAATAAAAATCTTCAATTATATATATATATATATATATATATATATATTTAAGCAAGCATGAGTGGATGTTCTTTAAATTTTTTATTATCACACACTGGATAATTGTCAATTTTGCTTTTAGGCTGAACTAGTTGTATAAAGTACTGCCAATTAATAAATATATAGTATAAATATTATCAATTTCTTAAAACTTTCACTCGTTTTGCTTTAAAAGTTAGTCAAATGCTTAAAAGGTAATATATATATATATATATATATATATATATATATATATATATATATATATAAAAATATAAATTAGTAAATCCAATGTTAGAAATATATATATATATATATATATATATATGTGTATATACATATATATATATATATATATATATATATATATATATATATATATATATATATATATATATATATATATATAAGTTATTCCTGTCATTAAAACAATTTATTTTTTATTTTATTACAGATGAATCTAATAATGAAATGACTGTTGAAGAATCACCTAAAACTGATCAAATAAACAAAGACTCTGTAAATGCATCTGTAGAAATGGTATGTATAAGTTTTATCATCAAATGTTAAAGTATGCCTATTTAGAATTGTCTGCAGAAAGAACCAATGGTAGCACAACCATAGTTGTTGCAAGCATTCAGAAATGCCACTTTTCCACCAAAATGTGGATTTCTGCTTTTTTGTTTGTTTTGCGCATTTCCTCTTTTTGCTTACTTTTCAAATCCATGATTTTCTGTCCTACGAAACTGTGTTTTTCTCTTTTATCTTTTTACCTTTTCAATTTCTGTCATTTTATACCATGTAGAAATTTTATGATCTTTTTCTGTTTCTGTCTATTCTAAACTAGAATTCTTTATTTGGATACTATAGCCAATTGGATCATTAATTTGTGGCTATTAAATAAATCCATTCTGTCTCATTGGCACTCTCCTTACCTTTCAATCCTTATTTGTTGATCAGTGAAGGCAGATCCCCAGTCATGGCGTCATATATAACATTGACATTTATGACACATGAGTGGGGTAGCTAGGTCAATGGGTAGTTCTTTAGTGCAATTTTCAAATTTACATAGTTTTTTGCAACTCTAAGTTTGGCTTAGATCGTTTTCTGTTTTATAAATTAATAAGGATGGCTTGAATAGGTAACAATTTATATGTTTCCTATTTAAAAAAATGTAAACTTTATACTGCCTTTTCATATCTTTTCCTCCTTTCTTAGGTACTTTCAGATGTTGTGCCTGACAGTTCTGAAACTGAATCTGCTGATGAAGCAAAAATAGGTTGGTATAATTAATTGAAAAATTTTAAATGTTAGTTAGTTGATTGACTTGCTTATATGTCTATTTCTACTGTTGGAATTTTTTTAATGAAACTCATTTTATACATATTTATAAATCTAAACTGTCTATATTTCATGCATATTGAGCTAAATAAAAACAAAATGAGTAAACAAAATAACTATAAACTGATTGACTAGAAGATGACATTGATTGTCAGATAACATTGATTTTAGGACTTTGCCTGAGATTTTTTTTTTCTCACCAGCCAAATGGCTAAAGTCTACTAAAATATTTTCATTTAATGATGTCTTTATTTACTTAGTTTTCTATATTTCATAACGTCTCACAATGTTAGTAATGAATTTGAAATGGGCCAAAAAGGAATTCAATTCAATATTTTGCATACAAAAGTTAAAGTTAGAGTTTTGTATTTTAAAACAGCAGTGAGAACCTTATAAAGTAACTTATTGGAAAATGTAACTGTAGGGGAAGAAATTTTTGTTACCTAGGGCCACCTGGCCTTTTGTTACTTATGACCACCACCCTTTATTTTAATAATATTTATTTTACAGCATTATTACTTTTTGAGGTAAGTGACAATCTAGTTTGAAATCTTAGAAACCATTTTGAATGAAAGGAAGAAGTAGCAGCAGTTAGGTAGAAGGAAAACTCTTGGTTTGATGTTTAAAACTAAAATTTTCTACATTTTGATTTTGAATTTTTGACTGTAAATACAGAGTTTTGTTTTGACATATAACATAATTTTTGTTAAACTTTAAAAAATTGAATATTAACAAAGCTGGGAAAAAATGGAATATTAACAAAGCTGGAAAAAAAATGGAATATTAACAAAGCTGAGTTTTTTTATGATTCTGGCTGTGGAAGTTATTTTACAAATGGTAGCTATGCCTTGTACCAAGGGCCATATTTTTGTCTTTTATATAGCACTATGGCCCTAGGTACTATTTTATCATTTGTGTGGTTAATTAAAAAAAATAAATAAAGACCGAAAAGATTTTTTATGTTGTAAGAATAAATAAATTTATAATATGAGTTTAAAATTTTTGCATGACACATCATTTGAAATATTACAGCAATTTAGTGTTGGTGCTTTTATTTAAGACTGAACTTTACTCAGTATTTACTTTTAAGATGCATTAGACTCAGGCTTGTTTGATTTAAATCGGCTTGATTTAAATCATGATTTAAATCACTTGATTTTTTTTTTAAAAAATCATTGATTAAAATCATTTTTTAATTTTGTCATTTCTGGAAGTTTTTATTTTTTTATTTTTATGCTAAAATAACCTGGAACAGAATAAATGTTTAAAATAATAAAATTCCACATCAAGACATCTTTAGAGTATATAAAAAAAAAAAACTGAAATCCTTTCCTTAACTATCAGTCAGTGGAGATAACACTATTCATTGCTTGGAGTATAAAATCAAGTAACAATGACAACTGACCAGTGTTGCCAACCTATTTTCTAATTTTATAGCTAAAAATCACTCAAAATATATCTAAAAACATAGCTAGACAATATTTAACATTTTAATTGTTCTTGTGATGATTTATTGGGATCAGTGGTTGCTATGCAGTTTTTACATGCATATTTCAAGCTACAAAAATTTAAAATACCTTTTGAAATGTTATTTATATGTGTTGTAATAATTTTTACCATAGAAATAAGAAAATTTGGTTCCTTCCTTTTTTTGTAATTTTTGCTGGCGCATACCAATATAGCAAACAATGTTGGGAATAGGATTGACCGGCCCTTAAGCAGTTTAGCAGATTGGGCTCCCCCACCAATCCCTACCCTCATCTATTTTTTAAGGACTTAAAAAATCACTCTGAGGTCTCTTAGGATCATAGGGCCCCTGGGCATTATCCCCTTTGTCCCTTCCTCTTTTCAATTCCATAGTCCCCAACCTATACAGTACAAAAGCTAACGCTTTTTGGTACTTTTTGCTCTTGATCACAGTAGAAAAAATAAACTTTGAGAAAATTTGTAGCTCCACCTCTGATAAGAATATAAAACACTTTATTTCCGCATTAACGAATTATAATCCTGATCTGTAAAATTTGAAGTGCCTTACTGAGAAACGATAAAACTTCATTTGTTGTACATTTTCGATATGTAACCATAGCTTCTATGTCCTTCAAAATTGAGGGGGGGGGGGGGGGTATAATCATAACATTTCCCATATGCGTGTGCATACCTGCCAACTTTTACGCATTATGCGTAAAATTTACGCATTTTAACTGCTCTTTACGCTTTTATGCATATATTGCTATATTTTATGCATTTCCGCATTTATTTGACTTTTTTAACATTACTAGGAAATCAATTTCCGGCGAAATTCGCCGGCTTTTTTTGTTTGAAATTTATAATTAACCAGACATGGTATAATTCCTCAGAAACACCGATTTTCCGCTTTTTTAACACTGATATCTACCATTCCCTGGATCGTAGCAAATTCATAATAAAATGCAGGGTAATGCCAATAAAATTAACAGATTTACAGCTGCGTGTAATATAAATTAAGATCTCGATCCCTTATGTTATGAAAGTAATAAATATACTTCTTCAAAGGTTGTCTAATTCAGTATAAATCGCTAAAATGTTATTTTGTTGATTAATTTTGCATAAACACTGCGATTGCGCAATTCAGTTTGTTCTCATGAATCGCCAAGAGTACAATATTGTCTTTTTCCATCCATCTCAATCCTCTAAATATTGCATTTTTGATTGACTAAACTAGTTTATTTTCATATTTTAATTAATTATTACGGTTAATTTCTTAATTATTTTCGCATAAACAGTGCGATTACGCAATTCAGTTACTTCGCGTGAATTGCCGAGATTACGTTAATATCTTTTTCCATTCATCTCCATCATTTAAATGTTACATATTAGATCGACTAAACTAGCTTATTTTCATATTCTGATTAATTATTATAGTTAATTTCTTAATAATTTTCGCATAAACAGTTCTATTGCGCAATTCAGTTACTTTGCGTGAATTGCCGAGAGTACGTTAGTATCTTTTTCCATCCATCTCCATCATTTAAATGTTGCATATTAGATCGACTAAACTAGCTTATTTTCATATTATGGCTAATTATTAAGGTTAATTTTCTAATTATATTTGCATAATATAAATTTTTCTATTTAAAAAATGGGTAGGAACTCTTTGAAGGGATACTTTCCAAAAAGTAGTATTAAAAGTGGTATTTCCAAAAAGTGGTATTTTGGCAAATAAAAAGGAAACCATTTTAGCAGGAATATAATTCAGTTCTATATATATATATATATATATATATTTGTTTGTTTGTTTTCTTATTAAGGATCAATATTTGTTACTCTCTTTAGTGAAAACCTGTGTTTTACCAAACATAAATATTTTTTTTCATTATAAAGTAATTCTCACCGGATAAAACCTTTATATATTTTTTGTTGTATAATTTATTGTCCTGAAATTTTATAAAATTGGTGTCCAGAATTTTCATATTCTACCAGTACTATGCCTGATATTTAATGCAAAACTTTTTTAATGCAGGTACTTGTATATAGTTAAATTCATTAGAAATGTCGTTTGCGCGTGTAGTTTAAAAAAAAATCATTATAAATGTCATTCACGCAAAATTTTACACATTCCAATTTTCCCAGGTTGGCAGGTATGCGTGTGTCTTAATAGTCCTAATTTAAATGTTAAAATGGCATTCAGTAGCTTTATTTTCATTCTATACCGGAGCTTTGTTTTTACATAACTCATGCTAGTAAAAAACTGTTATGCTCCTTTTAAGACAATTACCAACACCATCTCAATTTTGCACAAAAAATATTTGATTTTGGTGAAATTTCATAAAATTATCTAGATTTGTAGTCATGATGTAGATGCCCATTTTCATTAGCTGGATGAAGTCAAAATTATGTGGATAATGTGTTAAATGGTAAGTTTTTATTATATAAATGTAAAAGGAATTAAAAATTAATACTTAAAAACATCATCTTTCTCTAAAATCTTGACTTTTTAATACGCTTGTCATAATCCCTTCCCTTTTTTTCAAGTCCATCATAATATCAAACCTAATAGATTTTGAGATATCATAGCTCTTTATTAATATAAATTCAAATAAAGAACTCAAAACCGCATAATAGTTCCATATAATTAATATAGCCTAGATTTATAAATTGAATAAAATAACAATTAAAAAAAAACCTATTTATTTAAAAAATCTTTGGGTTTTTTTAACCCCTGCATATATTTTTTAATTTTATATTAATATATATTCAATTAAATTTTTTAAAATTATACAGTAGATTAATATAGTTTAGACCTTCTGATCTGAAAAATATAAAAAATTGATTTTATAAAAGGCTAATATAAATAAAAAAAATCCGATTTAAATAAAAAAAAATCAGATTTAAATAAAAAAAAATCCAATTTTTTTGATTTTTTTAAAAAAAATCATGATTTTTATCCACCCTGATTAGACTTAAAATGTCCATATTTTGCACAAACATGTATTAATATTTAACACAGTATTGTTTTGAATAATAACCTGGGTTCAATCCTACTGCCTCAAATAGCAATACTGCCATTGTATCTCTGACCATTTATAAAATTTTCAAAAAAATTAATATCTTATAGAAAGAAAATAATCAAGCCTTAAATTGATTTCAGTACAAAGGGAATAAAACACTTAACCAGTGCGTACTATTTTTGTTACTGAAGGTTTGTTCTAAGTAATATTATTAGTTTGAAAATAGCTGGCCCTAGGTACAAGAATTTCCCCTATCTTTTCCTCAATAGAAAAACAATATGAAAGAAAAAAATGTAACAAGTTATGATTGCTAATAGTGCAACGGTAACTTTTTATAAATAACATTTCCCATCTCTGCTTATATTTGGTATAAGGTTGGGCACGGATATTTATTTAGTCATTGTTAAATTTTATTTAAAAAAAATTTGAATTTATATAAGTGAAAATTTGTTTGTTTGATGTTATTTTTTTTTTAATTTCAGCTTTTGCTTCTTCTCCACGTAAAATTTCAAGACAACGTATTGGTAAACCACTCATTAAATTTCCGCAAAGTAAGTACATTTCTGTTTAATTTACTGAATGCTAAGGAAGTACAGCTTAGTTAAAAGTTGAGATTACGTTGAAAATGAGTTAAGATCCTCCAATTTACTTTTAAACTGAGGCGCAATGTTTTAATTTGGAAAATTTACAAAACTTATCTGTAAAAGTCAAGGAATTTTATTATTGTTTGGATAGTAACCGGACTGGAGATATCACCATGGTATTGCATAAAGAAGTTGTAAGTTTATAATCTCATCATTGGCAATATTTTGCCAATAATTTTAGTACCTAAGGCAAATCATAAAGTTTGCTCCCTCTCAGATATTTAAAAACTTTTAAAGTAACAAATATATACAGAAAAACTCTCTATAATTAACTGACCATCTCTGTTAATTGTCTTATTACTTCTTCATAGAATTTTCTCTCAATATACACAATTTTCTGTTTAATTGACCAAATAAAGTTGTTGCTTTGAGAATAAATAAAATTGGACCATAAGAGGATATTTTCCTTCTAGCTGCTTGTTTCATTTCCCCCATGTTAACCTATAGAGAAAGTCCCTAACCTCTAGTTTTAGTTTAGAAAAAAAAAATTGCCGATGTTTTATGTTGCTAAGAATAGGACTGTTTGTGCCTTTTTTTAACAAATTACTAAAACAATTAGAAGTATTTTTAATAATTTTGTAAAATAAATGCATTATGTTACGATGCATATTAAAAATACTTCTAACTGTTTTACCATTTTTAAAAGAAAAAGCATAAGCCTTCCTCTTTACAGAATCTATGTTTGGCAAAAACAGCTGGAAAAAAATTCTAATATCTAAACAAGATAAAGGTTAGGGACTGTTTTTCATAGGTTAACATGGGGGAAAATGAAACAAGCAGTTATATAGTAAGAATATCATCTTAAAGACAACCCACTGCTAATTAAAATTTGAGTCTTAATTTTGAAAAAAAAAAGTATGATTCACTTTTTTTTTTAAATATTAAAACTTATATTTTCTGAAGTTATTAATGTAAAACTTAGCAGTATAGCTCATCAAATGAAGGGATATAATAATTATGATTAGAAATAAACATAGCAAAAGAAAATATTGTTCTTTCAGACTCTTAATTTCTTAATTTTCAACTTTTCAATTACTGTAATTGCTACTGAATTGAAAATAAGGTACATAGTGTAAGAAAAAGAAGTTAAGCATTCAAAAACTGGAGCATACTTTTACAATTATCCTACCACCATTTGATAAGTTTAAAGTGGCTTTAATAATTAGTTTCATGCAAAAAGTGAGGGATAACAGGATATAGTAATTGTGATTGGAAATAAACATAGCAGATAAAAAAATTGTTCTTTCGCACTTTCAATTTCTTAATTTTCATTGACATTAGAAGATATTTCCCAATTTCTTAATTTCTTAAGGACATTGAAATATACACCATGAAATTTGAAAGTTTCACAGCAAAATCTATAAATATGAACAGTAATTTTAATATTCTTGTATTTTTCTGACTAGTAATTTTCACTAGTAAGTATTTCCTTCTAGCATTTTTCACCCCACCCCCACTGTGTTCCGATCTAAATTGGGTGGCACTTCCCGGCCGTTCAAACGGTTACCTTATACCTTTCTGGTAGGTCGGACGGTCTGGGTCTCCCCCCCCCCTCCCCCCCCCCCCCCCAAGGTAAAATATATATTTTGGTCTGCAATGTATTTGCTATCTCGCATTTAAACTTGACACATGATATTTTCCCTTAAGTACCATTATGCATAATTTTGGTATGTAGTGCATACACATTGTGTAGCACATATATTTCATAGTTTAAGCTCTGTATGCTACAAAATGTGTTGATACTATATTATCAGATGATTATGGCAATTTTTGATTTCCATAACAAAATAAATCAGGAAACAAAATAAAATAATCTAAAAATGGTACTGTTGAAGTTTGCAAATAGTGAATCTTGCATTAATTTAAAATAAGTGAAATTAGAGCAATGTATTCAAGTGCAAATAAAATAAAAATGCAGCATACAGTTGTTTTAAGGAAATGCTGGATGCCTCTTTGATTAGTCAAAGAACTAACAAACCCCAAATAAAAAGATGAAGTATGCTTAATTTTGGTGCATTTTGTTTTTGATTTTGGCTTTGTTGATTTTCTACCTCTGATGAACGGTATCCCCAAAACAGTTGTATGCGGCATTATTATTTTTATCTGTGCTTGAATATATGGCTCAAGTATTCCTTATCCTTTACACAAAGGGTTTTTTACTTATTAACTTAATATGCATTATTAACTTAATATACATTATTACTTATTAACTTAATATACTTAAAATACATTTACTTTTGTATGAATTTCCACTTTTCTATCTTTCATATAAATTGAATGTTTCAGGCAATTTAATGTAAAACTGATAAAAAGCCAACCCTCTATTTCTAAGAAATTACTTCATTTATTATTTCTGCTCAAAGAGTTATTTTATGTCTTCATTAGTATATAATAGATTTAAGTGAAACAATATACTCAAAACAGCAACTATTGTAAGAGCAAAATTGAAAAATGTTAAGCAGAAATGTGCATTAATTTTTGTTGTAAATGTATATGGATTTTAGTTTTTAAAGGAGTTTTCTTGAAGATCATTGATCTTCCTTATTTGGCTGTGATTGTATTCAAAATATGACCTGTATTTAAAATTTATCATTCTTATGTTTGGGGCAGTTAGAGACATTTTAGGATAGTAAATGCAAATTTTGAACATTGTGCTTCATTGCTCTTATTTTAATTGACTTGAAAAAGGCTGTTAAAAAATGTATCGCACCTTTCAGTCATATGAGAACAATGTTTTGATGTTTTATTTTTTAATGCATTGCTGTTTATTCTTTATATGATATTTCAGTATGTGAAAGCATTAGGAAAGCCAACTTTACTGCTCTTCAGCGACTGCATATATTACTGTTTGGTGCCTCTGACAAGGTGAGTTCTATAGAATAATTGATCAATAGATATTATTTCATATAATTACTTTCCCTGCATGCAGAGTAAAATGTATGCAAAAAGTATTGTGACAAAGTCAAAAATTTGGATTTGCATGATGTTCTGAGCATCTCTGTATTTGAATTGGATCATTTTAAAGATGATGTATGATGTGTGTGTGAGTCTGTGGTAGGACTGCGAGGAGCAATGAGTGGGAATATGAATTTAATTGCATAAATTTTGTGCATTTTAAATTCAGTAATATATATTAATTTATGGGGTGCCAGCTGTATTTTGGCAGTTCACATATACTGATCACCATATTTCATAACAAAATGTGGCAATCCCCCCCCCCCCCCCCCTAGAAAACAAACACCAAAATAATTGGCCTAAAATTTGGCAGGGACTGTCTGTATCAGAAAATTGTGCATGCGCCAAGAAAACCCTGAAGCCGAAAGGTCCCAAGATCAGCAATAAGCAATGGCTGTGTGCACCGGAAAGTCACAATGTGTTGTTGATTTGAAAATTACGAAACTGGAGTGGCTATGTCAACTTCACACCGGAGTTTCAAGATGTATCGATACATCACCCTAGCCTACTTATAAAGCATAGTGCTATCTGTAGGTTTTAAGCTTTTCTATATTATAATCATTATTTTACCATTCTGAACATTTCTTGTGCACCCAATCATTATTTATTTCATATAAGTCTCAAGGCTTCAATACACTGGTGTATCTACCTTAATGATTTTTTTAACATTTTAACAAATAGAATTAGAATAACTATTTCATAGTTATTTACTGAATTTCATTCTTCTAACTAAAATAGCTGACATAATTGAGATTTCTGTAAAATTTTAGGATTTAATATAAATATGAGGCAACGTTCCCTTTTGTACTTGAAAATATTCCTCCTTTACCTAAATGACATCTAGTTCATGCTATAAAATATACCCCCTCTCTGTAAAAATTTGCATAAAATGTATAAATTAAGAAGTTACTAAATACAATCGTATGTTACAAAAGTTAAATATTTTCCATCAAAGACTACAAGATCCGTAAACTGTATTTAAAAACATCATCTTGACATACAAGAAATTTTTATTTTAAAGTGCCATAATGCTTTCAAATATCATAATGCCTATCATTAATGCTAATGTTATGGAATTGACAGACATGAGCTTTATACAACTCGAAACCATGAATATGCAAATTTTGTATTCATGATTTCGGGTTGTATGAAACTCATTATTGTCAATTGCCTAACATTGCCACTGATGATGGACATTATGATGTCTGAAAGCACTATGGCACTTCAAAATGTAAGAATTTCTTGTACATCAAGATGGTGTTTTTAAATACAGATCTTGTACTTTTTAATGGAAAATATCTATATAATAAAAGGCAATGTCTGTGTGTCTGTCTTATACACTATACGTTTCGCGACCGCGCGTCGGAGAGCTACGAAATTTGGTAATCGGAGACCCGGGGGGGGAGGGAAGGGGACACGTGAAAACCGATTTTAAAAATTTTAATTATTTTTTTATTTATTTAATGTTTTATGCGATTTCGACCGTTTTTTGCCCTTTTTGCCCTTTTTTCTCCACGATCCAGACATCGTAGAAAAAAACAAATTACACCATCGGAAAGAGCAGAGAATTTCGAGTAAAAATATATCAATTTCAAATCTGAATTTCGATTTCTAATATTTTTTAAAGATTTTAAAACAAAAGTCACTTTTTGCTCAAGAAAACGATTTTTGGTTTTTAAATTCTCGCATCGTGAAAAGTACTCATAATTTCGACTAATAATTTACATTTTCAGAAAGGTCAAACATCTGGCATTCTTACAAGTCTAATCTGGTCCAGAAATAATGAAAATTGCCTTCAGGATCGCAATTTTAAAGACGTCATGATTTTAAATTTCTCGCTGTTCCGCTCGGCGTGACGCTTCGTTTCTCCCCCGCTGAAGCAGGGAAGGTGGTGGGTGGGGGACGTCAAGGTGGAGGTGACGTCACGGTTCTGAATAGAGCGCCTTTGCTCTATATAAATTATTATATTTATATTTTAAATGATGGGACGATCTGGATTTTTTAAATGTATATTTTAACTTTTGGATATTTTAATTTTATGGATATTTTAAATGATGGAACAATGAAACAATGGAATGAGGATGATGGAATTAAGCATATGGTCATTTTAAATTGCAAATTAGCGTGCGGGAAGTTAGCGGTAGGCCCGGGTTCGATTCCCGCCACTGCCAAAACTGCCGCCGTGTTTACGTGGAATACGATCACGTTAAATATGTGGGTCCGTAAGTCCTTCCGAGAGGTTGGTGGTAGGGGAAGGAGGATACGGCCCCTGTGGATGCCTCCCCCACTGGGTTCCCGTCTAAATTGGGTGAATATGTAGAAAGTTATGGAGATTGTCGCGGAGGGCGCGGCAGCCCAGTGGTTAGCGCGCGGGAATTGCACTCAGTAGGCCCGGGTTCGATTCCCGCCACTGCCAAAACTTACGCCACGTTCACGCAGAGTACAATCACGTTAAACATGTGGGTTCGTGAGTCCTTCCGAGAGGTTGGTGGTAGGGGAAGGAGGGTACGGTCTAAATTGGGTGAATAAAAAGAAAGTTATGGAGATTGTCGCGGAGGGCGAAGTAGCCCAGTGGTTAGCGCGCGGGAATTGCACGCGGTAGGCCCGGGTTCGATTTCCGCCACTGACATGGAGTACGATCACGTTAAACATATGGGTCCGTATGTTTTTCCGAGAGGTTGGTGGTAGGGGAAGGAGGGTACGTTCCCTGTGGATGCCTCCCCCACTGGGTTCCGGTCTAAATTGGGTGGCACATCCTGGCCGTCCAACCAGTTACCAGGCCCGGGTTCGATTCCCAAAATTGCCGCCATGTTTACGCGGAGTACGAGCACGTTAAACATGTGGGTCCGTGAGTCCTTCCGAGAAGTTGGTGGTAGGGGAAGGAGGGTACGGTCTAAATTGGATGAATAAAAAGAAAGTTATGGAGATTGTCGCGTAGGGCAAAGTAGCCCAATGGTTAGCGCGCGGAAATTGCACTCGGTAGGCCCGGGTTCGATTCCCAAAATTGCCGCCGTGTTTACGCGGAGTACGATCACGTTAAACATGTGGGTCTGTAAGTCCTTCCGAGAGGTTGGTGGTAGGGGAAGAAGGGTACGGTCCCTGTGGATGCTTCTCCCACTTGGTTCCGGTCTAAATTGGGTGAATAAAAAATAAGTTATGAAGAATATCGCGGAGGGTGAAGTACCCCAGTGGTTAGTGCGCGGGATTTGCACTTGGTAGGCCCGGGTTCGATTCCCAAAATTGCCGAATAAAAATAAAGTTATGGAGATTGTCGCGGATGGCACGGTAGCCCAGTGGTTAGCGCGCGGGAATTTCACTCGGTAGGCCCGGGTTCGATTCCCGCCATTGCCAAAACTGCAGCCGTGTTCACGCGGAGTACGATCACGTTAAACGTGGGGGACTGCAAGTCCTTCCGAGAGGTTTGTGGTAGGGGAAGGAGGGTACGGTCTCTTTGGATGCCTCCCCCATTGGGTTCCGGTCTAAATTGTGTGGCACTTCCTGGCCTTCCAAGCAGTTACCTTACACCTTTCTGGTAGGTCGCGCCAACGAGTTTGCCACGGTCAGAATTTTCAAGGGTAGCGAACAGGCTGGTCGCCAAAGGCGGCTAGTGTGATATATTTTAGACGTGTTTACCATACTTAATAACTTACAAAAGTGGTTTATAATTCCTGATTGTACTTGATAAATTATTTAATTTCTTTTCAGGCTGAAAATCTGAAAGGGAATATATTAGCCTTTGGAGGATTTCCTTTTCTTGAAGGATCTGATGAATGGAAACAAAAACACTTTTTGCTGTCCCTGTAAGTATAAAATGTGATTAGATGTGTATAGAACTAATGTATGTCTAGGAGCATTAAATCTAGAACATTGTTAACCTATTATATTTTAGGGCTCATATTGTAATTGTTCTCCTAAAATTTATGCTTTAATTTTGTCTGAATTACAACAAATTTGTATTGTTACTTATGTAAACTAAGATTCAAATATATTCTGTATTCTTTTAACATTTTTGTAATTATAGTCATTTTAGTCCTTCCACACAAAATAGTGTTAATAAAGAATCATCACTAAAGAATCATCCCTGTAAAATTATAAAGCACATTTTCTTAAGGGTATGAGCTAAAGAAATTTGTATTCATAGAACAGTGGGTGGGGTACCATTAAACATATACATGTCTTGATTAAATATTTTATTTACAAAGTGCTCAATACAGGAATCAACTTTTCTCACCATCGATCATTTTTACCTTGTTCTAGTAGTCTAAAGTCACTTAAAGCCACTATCATTTGTGTTTGGAACAAAAATTCTTATTTTTAAAAATAATACGTCATTATTATATGACATTTTGTATCATGAGACATGCACAGACAAACATATTTTATTATGCAACTTTTTTTTTCTATTTTTAATTTGTATCTTGCTTAATTTTCATATGTATTGGGTTAGATTTAAATTAAAAATATCCAGCTGACCAGTTTAAAATTTAAATAAATGCTTACAAAGCTCATTTTCATTTAATAACTATTTTTAAAATAAATCTCATTAGAGAGTTACTTTTTCTGAGAAAAAAGTCACTATTTCAATCATTTTTAAGATAAGGGATGGGGCTGAATCCTACAAGTCCTTCATGTCACAATAGTTAAAAAACATTATAATGCAATATTTTACTTCATTAAGAAAATAATTTTTGATGCTTTCTCCGAATCTAATTTTTTTCATAATTCATTGTGAATTCCAAATGTTGAAAAAAAATTTCTCTACACAGGCAGTTGATGTTACAGGTGTAGTTACTTATAATGTTCTTATTCTTATACTTAAAGTAAAAAATAAAATGAAATAAAAAGTACTTAGAATATAAAAAATATTTACATTGATATAACTATCAATGTTTAAACAAAAAACTAGCAATCCCCCCCCCTTCCTTTGAAGGAAATATGTTTAAAATTATTGGTTTAAAGTGGAATTAACAATTTTATTTTCTATTACAATCACAAATTTTGATATTTTAAGTAAAAATGTTTTTCTGAGTGAATTGAGTTTCTCAATTTTGATGGTATATACTATTTACTTTTATTTGAAATATAATAGAGGTCGGTCAGAATAAACTTTTAACAGATATTTTAATGAAAATATATTTATAAAAATTTATAAAATATATTTATATAATATTTATAAAATTTATAAGATATAATTATAAAAATAAAATTTTGTGTTCTTGGTAAAGAGATAAAATATTCAATGGCCTGTATATTATAGTTGAGCTGTTATAAATATTATAATTGTGTGGATCCGTATTATATTTTTAATAGCCATTTTTATAATAACACTCTAAACACTGTTTATATCCCATCTTATAATTTTAGCTGAGTAGTTAAAACTTGAACCAAAGTAATTGTTTTGCATGTTTTCCCTGAAGTGCACTTGTACAGCTAATAGACACTTACCACATCCACCTGCATTCTCCCATCACTTATGGAAAAAAATATTGAATTTTGCAAGAAAGATTGATTTAACGCAATAGAAGATGAAAATATCGCAATAAAAATGATTTGGATTGAAATATGGAAGGATTGAAATAATCTTTCTGAAAAATCGCAAATATTTAAGTGAAATGTAGAAACATGTCATTTTTGTTTGTAAAAACATAGCTCCATCAACATGCCAACAATTAAAAAATTCGGGATTCTTCAAAGCTGTTGTTCACTGTTTCACGAAGTCATGTATTGACATATTTCTTTCAGCATTCATTTTATTATAACTGTTAAATGAATATGAAATAATGTGTAGGCATGATTTTAAAAAAGTAAAATGGACTTCTGAATCAAAACATTATAGCTTGTACCATATATTGATATTGAATTCATATGACTGGGATGTCATATGCATATTTTCTACTAAAAATAATTGTCATAAATGGAAAAAGGATATTACATGCTTATCCGCTCTCACTTTAATTTTGTGATATTGAAGACTGTGAAATTTTGTAGGGAAATTCCACTGTAGTAATATATTTTAACCCTGTTTGCATGAACCCTAAGAAGAATGCAAACAAGAATTGTTGGAAATTTTGACAGAGTATGTTTAATAGCTTATACAAGTTGATGAGTTCCTGTATGTCTGATGGCATGTGAAATTAGACAAATGTATGAAATATTGAATAGTCACTGATTTATAATTTTGTCTTTTGTATCTTTGCAGATTAGCTCAGAATAATTTACGGGAGTATTTGAATTTATTATGTATCGAATCTACTGATGAGGATCAACCTCTTATGATCAATAAATTAATGAAATTTTTGGCTGCACCTACAGACAATTCATCTACAGGTAAGAGCATGTACTGTAGTATAATATTTATACAGATGTGTGATTTTATTTTATCAAAATAATAAAAATTAAAGTCTATCTTTATAACTTGAAAATTCTGTAAAGTGCCCCTATAAATTGGGTTTGTGATTTTAAAACTTGGGAAAATGCCCTTATGAAATAAAAATTAAGTATGGTTTGATATATTCATAATGTTGATCATAATTAAATCCAGATATTGATGATCTTAAATTCCAGATATTGATGTTGAAACTACTTTGAAATTGGAAAAATGCCATTATAAAAAGAGACTTAAATATATATAGTTTGATATATTTAAAAAGTTAGTCATAATTAAAGTACTGGTTTTTATCTAAATATCCTTAAACTTATGTTTAAAATATAAAATACAATTTGCATTAAAAATTAGAAAAATGCACATATAAACAAATAAAATATGGATTTGTGTATTTATAAAGTTAATCGTAATTAAAGTACACATTTTTTCCCACTTAAAACTCCTTTAAATTTGGGAAATTGGCCTTTCAAAATAACATTTAAATATAGTTTGTTGTTACAATGAATGCAATTACTGTTATGAGAATTCAAATTCCTTCTACTTTCTTGATAGATGCAGACATATATAAAAATTTGGTGACTACAATTGTTTCAAAGGTGTTATGAGCCCTTTTCATCAGGTCAGAAGCAGTGTATATTATGTATTTAATTGAATTAAATTTTGTTGATGTTGTATTAAATTGAAAGATTAAATACAACATCATTATTTAATTTTTCCAATTATTACACATTGTTTCTGAAGCAATCTTTGAAGCAATTGTATTTATCTAATTTTCATATGCTTGCTTCTATCAAAGAAGTAAAAGGAATTTATGTGGTTTGATGTATTTATCAAGTTAATTATAAAGCACCAATCTTGGTGAGTTAACACTATGTTTAAAGTACTCTTAACACAAGATGCAATTGGCTTCAAAATTTATAAAAATTACTTTATAAAATATAAAAATATACCCTTAAAAACTGCAGACCAAAATTATTTTTTAAATCCTATTGGATTTATGTAACATAATTGTTCATTAGAAATTGATAAATGGTATTTCTATTTTTAAAATTCACTGGTACATGCTGAAAAGAAAAACTAAAGTCACTTCACAAAAAAAAAAAAAAAAAAAAAAAAAAAATATGTATTACATATTTAAGTTATGATTTTTCAAGTAAGCACATAAATTTTTTCTACTTGATTAGGTGCATCTCAATGTTTCAAATGTGAGTATAAAATAGGAAAATTTACAAAATTATGTAATATTGTAAATTGCTTACATAACATTTTAATAAATTTGCAAAATTTTGTAAATTGTTCAATTTATGTAGATTTCAACAATTTACAAAATTGTTCCAAATTGTTCTTGTAAATGAGTTTAACTTTTTATCTAAAAGCTAAGTTCTAAAAATACCCCAAAGAAGGGATAACTGTTACTTTCAAAGCAAGCCCATAAATGTGTAGAAAAAGTCTAAAAAGTTTTCTTAAGGGGAGATAGTAGATTTTGAGGGTGAAAATGATATATATTTTGCTTTAACTTTGATTGTAAGTAAAGACATGAGTTTTAACAATGTCATAGCTAAAAAAAATAAATAACTGTCCACAAGATTATTTTTTAACTAAAGTCACAAGAAACACTTTTTTTCATTTAAGTGAAGCTATTTAATTTGTTTATGAACTAAACTCAAAACATGTGAAATTATTTTACAAAAAAAGTTTTTTGTAAAATCATAAATGCTATTTTTTTTTAACAATGGCTAGACACTTGATACATTATCATTTGCTTATACATCGGCCAGAATCTTTAGCTAGTTAGCCATCACATGACTTTGCCCCGGCACATCAGTGGGGGCAGAACAAACACACTACACCCAACAACACAACATCCATGCCCTCAGGTGAGACTCGAATCTATAAACCAGCAGCCAGGCGAGCATAAGGAAATACTTGCCTTTGACTGTTTGGCCACCACGTCAGCCTAAATTTTTATATTTTCTTTTTTAAATCTGATAAAAATATATTTATTATCATTAAAAAGATAATAAAAATTTTAGGTTTAGGTCAACATGTATATTAATTTCTAAGCAAATATGATAATAACTTTTTTTTATAATTATGCGGACTGGTACAAAAATTTGAAACTGAGAAAAAAGATTTAAAGAAACACCAGACTTGGGAAAGGGCAATGCATACAAATGCACATTTATCATTGTATTCATAATTTGTGCCAATTTTGATGCAGTTTGCTTTAAATTAATCCTAAAAATGTAATATATTTTTAATAATCAAATTTAAAAAATCAATTTTTGGAAAGTAAAAAGTACTATTTCTCCTTAAATAGATCGAATCTCCTGTAAAAGGCAGAAACATGCTAATGTCGAGTTGCAGTACATTAAATGTTTCCAAAATGTACTGTTCTATCAAAACATACCATACTTTTTATATAGAAACCTACATTAGCCATGTAGCCTTTTTTTTTTTTTTTTTTTTTTTTTTGTTTGTGTAATCTTTAATAAAAATTTTCTAATATCTATTTTTATTATTTTGTATTAATTAGAGGATAAAATTCAAGAAATTGAAACAGAAGTTGTTTCATCTGAGCTTATTAATAAATCTCCTGTGCGGTTGCCCATCAAAGGTAAGTATTTGTGTTTAAGAAGATATAAAATTAGAGCATTGTATTAAAAATAATATTATGAAAAATTAATTTTATAAATAATTTTATTTAATTAATTTTATTTATATCAGAAATACTTGACATTTTATCAGATATATACAGCTCAATGAAATAAAAAATATTCTTCTCGTAATTTTTTCTACAATTTTGTAACTTTCTCCATGCATATGGTATCATTTATTTATAACAATTCATATATTTATTTCTCTAAGTTTTTGTAGCATCAGAGGAGCTACTTCTCAACTCAAGAATATAAACCACATATCAAATTAAAGCGTTCAATCATAGATGTGCATGCTTCATTTATTTAAAATTAAGCAATTTACATATTCACACATCTTTCCTGTCCAATTTGATGTGTGTCCAATTGATCATAAGGTGACAGAAACAAACCCAATCTTCTGTCTATTTAGAAAACAATTGCAATTCTCGAAGCCATGTCACATCTACCTTGTTTTCCTTTTTTTCATCTTCTATGGGTAAGCTTTTTTCACTGGTTAAGAAATTCTGATTTTGAGAATACAGTAGAATTTCACTAATCTGTCAGGGATTGGGATTAAGGGGGAGGGGATGACTTATAAATAAAACATACAGATTAGTGAATATATGGACAGTTTTTTAATTGATTTTATATACAGTATGTACATGAATCTTTTTTTCAATATATAAAAGTTATACAAAGAATTATCTCACAAAATCATTATAATTACACTAATTATTAGATTACACAAAATTATTTAGTAGTTTTTGAGAATATTTAATGTGTATTTTTATTCTTTTGTTTGTTTGGAAAAATAGTGATTTAATAGTAACTAGATTAATAATCGAATTTTGAATATATATGTAAATAATAATTAAATATGTAATTATGATAATATGGTATGTTCACTGAGCATCCATATAATTTACTATGAATAAATTGGAATACTTAAAGGTGGAAAATGTTAGATATTTCAGTTATCAGAGCAAAATAACATTTTTAGCCATAATTAAGTATAATGATAATTAGATTATTATTAATTTATAAATTATTGATTTTTAAGTATATATTTAAAGATTGAAAAATTCGTTAAAGTTCAAATATTTATTTTATTAATAATAAAAATCAACACTTACTGGTACTCCTTAAAAATCAACACATTATTGGTGCTACCTAGAAGGCATTTTTAAGTCTGGTGCTCTTTGATGGTAAAAGGTTGCAAACCCCTGGACTAATGCAGTAGTTTCAGAATCTCCTGGACTTAAAATAGTCACATAAATTAATTTCTTTGTTACATATTTATTAAATTGAATTTCTTGCACTTTTTTGTTTTTATGTTGAAATGGTAAAGGCTTTTCTAAAAAATTTTTCTTCTGTTTTTGGAAATTACTATTTTTTTTTTTAAATAGTAGAAGTAATTTATTTTCAATATTTGCTTTCATTTAACACAGATAATCCTAATTCAATTTTGTATTGTTTTGATTTATGTCGTGTTTATTCACAACATAACATCACTACCAAGCAGCGGCTTAAGTAAGTAGACTGAACTCCCTATTGACTGAACAATTACTTTAGTTCTATACGTTTCATTATACAAGTCTTCTAATTAGTAGAGAATAAATTCATATAAAGCTGTTTCATGCATTTGAAAACAAAATTCAGAACTTTACCCCCCTTCCCCATTTGTCCGCTGACACGTCTTTTCAAGATCCTGCACCATGATTAAGAAGTTCTATTCTACCAAATAGTCAGAGTGATAGTGAAAAATATAGTGACATTCTTTATAAGCAATAGATCTGAAATGAGGGTCAGTATAGTATTCAGGGTCAGTCAGTATCTGACTCGCTTTATACTCTGATAAAAAAAATTTCTTTTAAGCTTTATTTATAGCATGTTTCATTATACAAGCCTTCTAATTAGTAGAGAACAATTTCATATAAATGCTGTGTATCTGAAATTAGCTAACTATATTTAAATTATTAATCTAGTACTCTTTTTAAAGAAATGCCAAATCATTTGAATTATCAATATAAATGATTATAGTTATAACATCATATTAACTTGAACTTATGCACTTGCAGGAAAACCTAAAATGGTAAAGAAGAAAAAAAAGAAACCAGAAGCAGTAAGTTTGATTTTTTTTTTTTGTTTCTTTATACCTGTATGTACTAGATACAAATATTTAAATGCATTAACTCCTTATTAAGTTATAACTAAATAGTTATCCTGTTATAATTAATTTAGCATTTTTTTTTCATGTGAAACGTATTAGGGTGCGGGGTATGGAGTAAATCATGAAATAAATGTTACAGGGATGAAACGGAAGTATATAATGGAAGTGCCATCATATTATTGCGAATACTTGACAGAAAACCATTGTTATAATTTGAAGGTCCAGGTCACGTGATCTTTGTGATGAATTTGGCAAAACAAAACTGTATATCGCCAACATAGCAAATTTTGGTGAGTTCTTGAATTGAATTTTGTAGATTGGTTAAGAACTTTACAAGTTACATGCTTTTTCAAGAACTTTCTATCTACAGAAGATATATAAACTCGTCATCATTCAATAAGATTGTTGACGTGATATGAGTGAAAGTGAATATGTCAGTGTCCGAGTCAATCATGAAACACTTTTTTTATGCAATCACATGTGATGGGGATGAAACGAAATTATGTAACAGAAGTGCCAGTATATTCATACTGCCGGATTCATGCAGAACCCAATATGTAATTTTTCTTCTGATTATATATACCTTTTAAACTGTATTATAAAACAATATTACAGAAAGAAAAAGAAATTTATTTTATACTGGTATAAAAGTATAAAATCAATTTCAGATCTGTGACATCTATTTATTGACATCTGCACTATGTACCAGTATGCATGAATCAATTACGCCAACCACACATTTGCCCAATGAAGCGACTGAATATTACTTATATGTGTTATTTTAATTATAAAAACTTGTTGAATTTAGAAATTGACACCTGAAAAATTAGGAGTTTAGTTATTATAAATTGGTATGAACCTTCTGTGCATGCCATTCTTAAAATAGTTGGGCTGGTCCATGGTTTTATAGTTGTGGTGCTAGTTGCTGAATTATTGAATAATTTGAATTAAAGCTGCTAGGCACAAGTTTGATTATTTACTGAGTGGTATTGTCAGGCTGTATATGTTAGGTTTTTGGGAAATTTTCAGTATCTAATACAATTGCAATACAGTTTTTCTCAAAATCCTCCAACAAAAACACCCCTCTGTGCAGTATGGCCATTTTTATGAAGATTTTTTTAAATATTTTATTTGATGGATTTTAAAGATTTTTAGTACTTGACTGATAATGCATTAAATTGAACACTTTTTTTTGCTTTATTTTTTATCATATTATACAATGGGGCATTATATAATATGGTATCACATGACATTACTGCAGGTCTTTAAATGTAAACATTATCACATGCTTTGTCGTTTTAAGCTATGTTGTATAGTTAATTTTCTGACATGAAGTTTGAATAGTTAAATATTTTGACAGTAATGTTCCAAACAAAGTATAAAAGTTCATTTTGCTTAAAGTTTTGCCATATCTATTACTTACTATGAAAATGAAAATACCCACAGAAACAATAAGCCACAAATACCCACAGAAACAGTAAATCTGATCCCATGGGGGGGGGGGGGGGGAATTAATTATTTTTATTTTTATTTATTTATTTTTTGTTCAAGTTAACATTATGAATTTCTAGAAAATAGTTTGTTTAAAATAATTTTCTTTACTTGTAATTATTATTTCTAAATTAAGCAAATTAATTCTTTTGAAAATATAAAGAAATAAATTTATAGTGATAAATTATATTCTATCTTTCTACTTACTTGCAGAGAATTTTTAGTATATAGTTTTTTAAATAATACAAAGGACGTCCAGTTTGTATTAGCATTTGTTCAATACAAACCTTTAGAGATAAAGACATTTGAAAAAAAAATTAAATGTAAAAACTTCTAACAATTGCATTCAATGTGTCTGTGAGTGAAAAATAAATTTTAGACTAGAGAAAGTGAATGATTTATAACTGTTTAATATGTAGAAATTGATATATTTAATGTTTTAGAAAAAACCTGGAAATAGGCATCGCAAAGTTTTGATGTCTGAAGAGGAAGCACGACGTCTGGTATGTATTTAAATTATTGATATGAAGTACCAATAAATAATGGCCTTTTCAGTACTACATCACAGTTTTAATAATTCAATTGCAAAAAAATTTTTTCCTCTTGTTATTCGATAATAATGAGCCTAATTAAAATGAAAATTATTTAAAAAATTTGCCTTCTATGAATTTTCTATTTTGCCTTTAAAATTTTGAACTAGTAATTCATACCCATTAATGGCTTACCTATTTATTTTGTACCTTTGGAAAAATACATTACCTGGGCTACCTAGGAGTTACACGAGCTGGTATCCTGTTACACCCCCAATGTATTCCCTGTAGGCCTCAAGCAAGCACCAGCAGAACAATATCTCATAAATGCTACCAACAAGGTTGAGATGGCTAACTGCTGGCAGATTTAATTAATTAAAACAAAATATGCTAATTAAATATCTATATTGAACACAATCGCATACTTTTCTAGCATTTGTGTATTATAATGATTAATGAAATATTTAATGTGTAAAATATTCAAAAAGATAAGTGCACAGAATAGAAAGACCAAAATAAATTATATTTTTACCAAGGCAGGACCTTCTGGAAGTTTTCTGCTAGTCGTTTTTGCTCAGCCATCATTCAGATCACTTGACAGCATTACACAAACAATTGGCAAAATATATGAGATTAAGCACCCTTGTTTAAAACAACTTGTAATTTTATGTGACCGAAATGCTCTGGTATGAAGTTACGAGATCATATGTTCATCACATTTATCATAAGAATCACTTTGCATTTATGCCATTTCATTACTTTGTTCAGCTTTCTTATTTGCAGACTATTTAACTATTTCTTTTATTGCCAAAAAGTCTCCCTTTATGAAAAATATTATTTTATCGATAAAAATCATTTTTTATTTATGAATTTTTGAAATTTTGATGGATTTTAAAGATTTTCTGTATTTGACTAATAGTGCATTAAAATCAGATTTCCATTGCCAGCTTCTGATAGTTTTTATTGTTCTTTTTAGGAAGCAAACTTTGCTCGAGAACAACGAGCCATTGCAAGAGAAGCAAATGCTCCACCTCCGATTTCGGTTTGTAGCATTTAAACTTTTTCTTATGTGAATTAACTAAATAAAGTACAGTGAAACCTCTTTTGATGAACAGTTTTGTTAGCCACAGTACCATGAAATATAAATGTTTTACTTCTATGACCAATGCAAAATTCACTAAAACTACACTCAACTTGAAAGTTCATTCACTTAACTTGAAATTTTATAATAAGCAAAATTCACTAAAATTTAATTTTTTTTGTTTTGTAAATTGAAACTTCCTTTAAAGAAATTTAAATATTTCTAAAATGTGTTTATTTGAGATGCTGAAAAATTTTAGAAACATTTCTAATTAAAATGTTGAGTATTCAATAATTGTAACTAATTTAATTTCTTCATATATTTAGAAATATTAATCTATTATAATGTACATTTAAAAAAAAGCAAGCGTTTTAGAGTGTTTAATATCTTAATTAATATTCTTAAAACAGGAACATATTCAGTAGTCTTAAAAGGACTCATTTGCTTCGCATATGGCCGATCCCATGAATATGACTTATTAGTATTAAATGTAATGAACTTAAAAAAAAATTCTAAGTCTGCGAGAGAATCAAGACCCTAGACCCTCTTTGCATGTAACCTTGCTATAAAATAGTCACATTTTTAAATAGCAGATACCTTAATGGACTTATGGCTGTTTGCTGTAGAAAGGTTTCACTATATTTTACAATAGTATTTAAACATGATGAAGTAATCATTAATTAAAATTTTGTTTTATCATTATTTTCTATATTTAAATTTAATATTTTAAAGACAATAGAGGGAGAAAAATGCAATAAACTTTGAAATCTAGCAACATACCTCCCTTGTTGAATTGGGGAAAATTTCGTAAAACTGAAAATTATTACTGAAAATTTCATTTATACAGTTTATCCATGTCTTGAAATTGTTGAATATTTTTTCGTTGAATATCTCATAATTGTCAATTTTCAGGTTAAGAAATTTTTTTTTAACTTTATAATTTCTAGAAATATTTGCTTAGAATGAGTTTTTGGAAATGTCTTTGAAGATTTTTAATCGATGGTAGAGCTGTTTCATAGAATTTTAATGCATATTAATTACAGCAGGGGTGGAAAATCTGCGCCAATTGCGCCAAACTGCTACAATTTCCGTTCACTGCTACATCCTGCTACAAAAGCACCTAAAATCTCAATATCTGCGCCAAACTGCGCCAAAAACGCAATTGTTTTACACGTGCAAAAGCGAAAGTTCCGCACTTAGCTGTTTCATAGAATCAGGTAGAGCTGTTTCATAGAATTTTAATGCATATTAATTACAGCAGGGGTGGAAAATCTGCGCCAATTGCGCCAAACTGCTACAATTTCCGTTCTTGGAAAATTGAAAATTTGAAGATAGCAAAGCACGCACTGTCAGAGTCAATAAGTGTTGGCTGGGTCATGAAAGTACACAAGTCCAGTTTTAAAGAAAAACTTCGTTCACTTTATTTGGTGAAAAACACAACTCGGCATATTACACGTACCTGGTAATTTTCCATGCCGTAAAACATCAAAAATATACTATGTACAAAAAATTTTTTAGTTGTAAATGACTAGACAGAGATTTCTTGAAGCATTTGGTAGTAAGTTACTATACTACCTCTATCACTTGCGTGTATTTCAGCCACCATCACTTGGCAAAGGGAAACCAAAGGATAGAACATCAGGAAAATCTTTAAAGCGGCTTCCGAACGTTTGTAAGTAAATTTAACGTTCAATACATGCTGGTCCAAACTGACCACATCTGCATCCGTTTCGACTATTCACCGTCGTCAAACGATATTCCGCAGTACTTCAGTTAAAAACATTTCTGTCTGCCTGCATCAGACCATCAGTGTCTATCTCGTCTGACTTCTTCAGACGTCTGATCTCGATCGACTCTCTCGACCTTCTCATTTGCTTCAAGAAACCTCTGCCCTATATATCCGAGAATGGACAGTTCCGGAAACGCCCCCGGATATGCAAATCAGATGCGTACGCATTGAGAACTGATTTGCATGAAACCTCATGTTGAAAAACGTCACGGTTCACGCCGGTGAACGGGAAGAGTCGTTCATATTAAATTTGCATAAACGCCCGTTCACAGGAACGTGAATCGCGATGTATTGATTATTTCCAACAATCGGCCCCCTCATGCAAATCCTTAAGTCTCAATGCATATGCAAAAGAAAACTTACTCTGAGAAACCAAGGTATATCAATAAACACCAAGGCCCCCAGTATCCTATCAAACATATAATGAAGGAAAAAATTTAAAGTATTATATCATTATTAAATTTAAAATAAAATGCATAAGTACTTATAGCATCTGAAAAATAGTTAAGTATTGTCGACAATATTGTAACAACAACATTTCACATCAAGTAGAAATTTATATACAACACAACTTCAATGCTTAAGTATCAGCATTCAAAAATTGAAATTTTAGTTTAAATTTAATTATAAGTATCCAAAATTTAAGTATAAGCACATTATCATATTAAACAAGTCAACTTTAAAAGATTAAGATTTTGTATAAGCATAGAATTTAAGTTTACTTTAAATTTGAGTATAAACACTATAATTCAAAAAGCTTAAAAAAAAATTTAGTCTATTAACACAATATAAGTATACATAATTAATACTATTAGACTGCATTGATATACCAAATATTTAAAAATACATGATGCAAGTAATTAGATAATAAAATTCCTTTATCAAAACTTTCAACACATACTTTTTACCAAGTTGAAAAATACAAAATTTTATACACATAAGCTATTATTTAGCATCATGCGGGTCATGGAAAATGGATATATATACAAAGGTGTAAAGTGAAAAAGATTCAATATCACAAAAATTTATACTCAAGATATACTATCTTATATCAATGAGGTTTAAGATAAACAATAATGTATATATATGACATCTTTTTAAAAAAAAATTCCCAAGTTGTAAATTCAATTTAGTATTTAAAATTTTCTTTAGACTAAACATTTAATCTCAAAAAGTTTTGATTTAGTTTTTAAAAATTTTATTACAAAATTTAAGTATTATTTCCTTAGTCATTGGTTTAGTAAAGTGATCTGCTAAGTTATCTTTACTATTTACAAATTTAACATTAAAAGATTCATTGACTATTAAATTTCTTAGGAAATGATATCTAACATCAATATGCTTAGTTCTGTTGTTTTCAATTGGAGAGTTAGAAAAATTAATGGCTGCTTGGTTGTCGCTAAAAATAACACTGTTACTTTTATTAAAGTTTAACCCAAGTAAATGACATTCTTCTATTATGTTTTGTACCCATACCATTTCCTTAGCGGCTTCAGTTAGTGATACGTATTCAGCTTCCATGGTTGATAAGCTGACACACTTATGTTTAAAGGTACGCCAAGAAATAGGTACATTGTCAATAAAGAGTATCATGCCTCCAAGTGAAACACGGTCATCTCTGTTTGCAGCAAAGTCAGAATCTGAGTAACAATTTAATTTTAACTCCTGAATGTTAGATAAATTCAACATATAGTTTTTAGTCTTTTCAACATATCCTAAAAGTCTTAACAATGCATCCCAATGCTTAATTCCAGGGTTTTCTTGAAATTGAGATAATATATTGATGGCGTAACAAATATCAGGTCTAGTCCGACTAGATATAAAAGCCAAACACCCAATTAAGCTCCTGTAAGGAAAACTTTGCATTTGCTTTATTTCTTCACTTGTCTTTGGACAATCTATTTTACTTAGAATATTCCCTTTAGAAATGGGAAGTGAAGTAACTGGATATTTATACTGTTGAAACATTTGACATACTTTATCTATATACTGACTTTGATGTATAAAAAATTTATTGTCACACTCTTTAAATTCCACGCCTAAAAGTTTTCTAATTTTTCCTAATACCTTGATATCAAATTCTATGCTAAGTAATGAAACAATGTGGTCTATGTCCCTTTGATACTTTGAGAAGAGAATTATGTCATCCACATAGACTAGCATAAGAACTTTGCTATTGTAAATATATGGACAATTACACCATTGAAGTTTTAAAAAATTTAATTCTTTTAATTTGGTGTCAAGTTCATTAAACCATTCTCTTCCACTTTGATGAAGACCGTAAATGGCTTTCTTCAACAAACAAACATAATCAGGCTGTTCCTGATTGACATAACCTTGAGGCTGTTTCATATATACCTTTTGACTCAATTTAGCATAGAGATAGGCAGATTTGATATCTAATTGGAAATGCATCCAGCCAAGCATGCATACGAAAATTGAGAAGAATGCTCTAATTAAGTTGAAGTTAACAACAGGGCTAAAAACTTCATCGTATGATTCTCCCTTTTTCTGACCATACCCCTGGGCTACCAAACGAGCTTTAAACCTCTTGATTTTCCCATTCTCGTCTTTCTTAATGGTGTAGACCCATCTATTGCCTATATGCTTTTGTGAGGTGGATGCAGGAACTAGTTCCCAGACACCCCTCTCTTGCATTACGGCCATTTCTTCATCCATAGCATTACACCATTTTTCGGACTGGGAAGATTTAATAGCAGCGTTGTACCCTTTTGGTATATTTATTTCAATATTGCTTGCTTCTGGTCTGCCTCTGACCCTTTTAAGACCTTTATTTTCCCGAAAATTAAACAGTTGCTGATCAAATTGTATATTCCTTTTATCACAATATTTCTTAACATCATTGTGCGACCTCAGCCTTTTATTATCTCCTTGAGCGTAATAATACACATCGGTTCTACTCCCATCGGGTCTTGGAACCGTCTTTCGCTGCCAAGCAATATCCGAGCAAGGAGTCATACTGGAGTCAGCAGGAGAGTCCGTTTCCTCACTGGATTCAGACGGATCGTCACCAGTGTCTTCACTCTCTCCTGCCCCCCCATCAGACTGCCCTCTCGGATATTCCCCGTCAGAGTATTCTGAAAGGTTATCTCTTGATATCCCTAAGGAGATATTTCTGGGACAAATTGGGTCCAGGATGCCTTCCACTACATCACCCTCATCAAACCTCACATTGCAGGTCTCAATTGTTCGTTTCTCCCCTGACAAAAATATCCTATAGCCCTTAGTTTTAGTAGCATAGCCTACCATCACCCCTTCTGTAGCTTTCATGTCTAACTTCTTTCTGAGCTGACTGGGTTTGCCTACATATGCTCTACAACCAAAGGTTCTAAGATGTTTGACTGAAGGTTTTCTACCACTGTAGAGTTCATGTGGTGTTTTAGTCTTAAATTTGTGACATATTCGATTTTTAGTGTATGCAAAACACAATATTGCTTCCGCCCAGAATCTGTCATGTAATTTGCTGTCGTTCAACATGGCTCTAACACAGTCAAATGCGGTTAAGTTGAATCGCTCTGATACTCCATTTTGCTGTGGGGTATATGTGTTAGTCCTCTCAGCCTTAATACCGATATCCTTCAGGTAATTTTTGAACTTATCATGGCAGAATTCCATCCCATTATCCGTCCGGATACATAGAATTTTAGTACCTAACTGCCTTTCTTCTCTGGCCTGAAACTCTTTAAAATGTGAAAATACTTCTGACTTCTGTTTCATGAGGTAAACAAAAACTTTTCTACTATAATCATCTGTTATAGTTAAGACATACTTGTTCCCACCATATGAGGCTGTGGGTAAGGGACCACACACATCCATGTGTAACAATTGCAATGGTTTAGTGGACCTTATCCTACCGGTGGGTTTATACGATACTCTCCTAGACTTAGCCAATTTACACGATTTACAATTTAACTTTTTGTATTTAAGCCTAGGAAGTCCGTTTACGGCAGAAACTTTGCTGGTTTGGAGGAGATATTCAGCGTTTATGTGGCAATATCGTTTATGCCAAAGACAGTTTGTACTATTAAGTTCAGTTACAGAACTGCTAGGCTTAGATATTGAACTATCCACATTTCTATTCTGCTTAGTTTTTGTTTTGTCAGATTTAAATTTAGTTTCTTTAAGATTAGGTGCTATTTTTACTTTGTCTATTTTTCTGGAAGCACTAGGATCCCTATCCTTGGATTTCTTATCCTTTTTGTGTTTCTTGTCTCCATCTCGATCCCTATCTTTAGATTGACGGTTTTCTACGTTATGTTGTTCCTGGGTATTATACTTAGGTTTTAAAAAATATAACCCATCCTTTCTTTTTGCATAAAAGAATTTCTCCCCTTTAGGTGTAAAAAACCATAGAACCCCATTAGCTCCATTAAAACTAAAATTTTGTTCCTCAAGAACAGATGCAGCTAATAAATTTCTCCTAAGTTTAGGAGAATACATAACATTTTCCAATTTGATAATACTTTGCTTATCCTTAAATTGGACATACATTTCCACCGTCCCGATAGCCTCAACTGGACTTTCGACATCCCCTACTGCTAGCGACATTGAAGTGCCTTTGCACTCATTAAATTTTGAAAATAACTTAATGTTATTACAGAAATGTCGCGTAGCAGCAGTGTCTACTACCCAGCTGAGTCTTATCGCTAGGATCGATTACAGTATTAGCCTCAATCTGTGGAGACCCAAGAAATTCCACAATACTAGATCCATTATTTCTACTGCAATTAGATTTAGTATGACCTAGTTTGTTACATTTAAAACACTTAATTTTACTTTTAGAAATATTTACATTATGACTAGAAGTATTTACATTAGACACATTATGAGATACATTTGGAAGTTTAGACACTTTTACTCTATTTACAAATTTCTTAGAAGTAAAATATGCAGAATTTGAACTCACAGTTTTGGAAAAGTCACTTGCTTGCTGCCTCAGCCGGCTCTCCTCCGCTGCTAGCTCTGCTTGTATTTTGCTGAGCTTGAAGTCCGAGTCATTCCATCGATATATAATTTGAACGATACCTCGGAATTCTTCCGGAAGGTACCGAATCGACTGGAATGCTACATACAGGTCTTCAATGGGGTGTTTCGCGTCTTTAAGCCTCGTCACGGCCTTTCGCAGTCTTGAGCAAAAAATGTCAACAGGCTCGTCTGGCTCCGGCCGAACGTCGAAGAACTCATCTAGTAATCTAACCAGGTTGGCTCTGGAAGGCGCTTGAAAATGTTCTTTCAAGGTATTCCATACTTGACTAGGTTCGTCGGTGACGTTTATCAACTCCTTGTATTCCGAGGATAAACTTTGATAAATGATGGCTAATGCTCGGTCTTTCCGGCGATAAAAATCATCGTAGTCGCGGCGACTTGCATCTTCCTCGATAGGCTTAGCACTTCCATCTACGTGTCCGAAACATCCTTCTCCCTTGAGGACGAATGAGATGTCGGTACGCCAGGTGACGTAGTTGTCCCGCGTCAGCAACTCCGTTCTACTTGCCTCCATGGCCACTCGTAGTTTTGAAGAAGCAGAAGCAAAAGTTCTTGTACACTGTTTACGTTTACACTGTTGCGTTTCGTTGTTCACACGAACTTCAAAATGGTGCCAGGTGCGGCCCCCATCTGAACACTGGAACGATTTCTTTAAAGATACTTGTACTTATGACTCTATTGGGCGTTGAACTGGCCCCGTAACCGTTTCTATTGGAAAATTGAAAATTTGAAGATAGCAAAGCACGCACTGTCAGAGTCAATAAGTGTTGGCTGGGTCATGAAAGTACACAAGTCCAGTTTTAAAGAAAAACTTCGTTCACTTTATTTGGTGAAAAACACAACTCGGCATATTACACGTACCTGGTAATTTTCCATGCCGTAAAACATCAAAAATATACTATGTACAAAAAATTTTTTAGTTGTAAATGACTAGACAGAGATTTCTTGAAGCATTTGGTAGTAAGTTACTATACTACCTCTATCACTTGCGTGTATTTCAGCCACCATCACTTGGCAAAGGGAAACCAAAGGATAGAACATCAGGAAAATCTTTAAAGCGGCTTCCGAACGTTTGTAAGTAAATTTAACGTTCAATACATGCTGGTCCAAACTGACCACATCTGCATCCGTTTCGACTATTCACCGTCGTCAAACGATATTCCGCAGTACTTCAGTTAAAAACATTTCTGTCTGCCTGCATCAGACCATCAGTGTCTATCTCGTCTGACTTCTTCAGACGTCTGATCTCGATCGACTCTCTCGACCTTCTCATTTGCTTCAAGAAACCTCTGCCCTATATATCCGAGAATGGACAGTTCCGGAAACGCCCCCGGATATGCAAATCAGATGCGTACGCATTGAGAACTGATTTGCATGAAACCTCATGTTGAAAAACGTCACGGTTCACGCCGGTGAACGGGAAGAGTCGTTCATATTAAATTTGCATAAACGCCCGTTCACAGGAACGTGAATCGCGATGTATTGATTATTTCCAACACAATTTCCGTTCACTGCTACATCCTGCTACAAAAGCACCTAAAATCTCAATATCTGCGCCAAACTGCGCCAAAAACGCAATTGTTTTACACGTGCAAAAGCGAAAGTTCCGCACTGATCTGTCCGAAATACGAGAAGAAAAAATCAGGTTATCTACAGTTATTCTCAAGGACGGGGTTAGTGGAGTGCCCAGGAGAGGAAGGATTCCTCCCTTTAAACTCCAGACGAAATCTACAGTTATTCAGCGCGATTTCAGACCGCATTTTCAGTAAAACAAGTCTGCGTATCACATGACCACTTCACGAGTACTTTAGAGTACAACCTTGAAAATCCGGACTTTGCCGATTCTGGATTATAGAATTTTAATAAAATTCAGATTTAATATTAACTAAATACACTATAAAGCACTATTTTTAGTAAAAATAATGACAAAAGTTAAGTTAATAAATTAAAACATATTATTTAATCTAAAAAATAGGGCAAAAGAATCTTAAGAAAAAATATATACACATTAATAATTTAGAATGTGTGAACGAAACGAAATGATAAAATTACATTTTATCATTTCGTTTAAATATTTGAATTGACATTTGTTATTTCATTAATTTTAGTTTATGAGAAAACAGTTTTCTTTATCCTGTAGATGGACATTATTTCTGCTCGGTTATAAAGCTTCTTTATTCAAGACCTTTAATTGCATGATCGATTGTTTGCATAAGATAATCAATGGGTATTTTTCTTCTCCACATTTATCATCCCTACTTTGATATTTTTTTTATTTAATATATCGCGAATTTCGCCATCACTCAATTTATTTACGATTGGTGCATCATCATCACAGTGCAGAACTTCCGTTTTATCGGCTTTGTCGAGATTTAATGAAGCGCCAGAAGAATTAAATGTAGCACCGAGATTTAATAAAGCGCGAGGATTAGCACTTTTGTTGATATATTTAAAGGTGTAAATGCGTTTAAACCGTTTTCGCTATTAACGAACAACGAAAAGCGAAAAATAAGAATTTGAAAGTTTTATTTATTTTCTAGCATCTATATAATGTTATGTTTAATATAAGGCTGATGGCTCTGAAAAAAGTAAAAACTTTATTAGTAATAGTCATATATGTAAAAAATATCGCAGTAGATAAAATAAATGTCTTTCCTAAAAAAGAAAAATATCTCACCTCAATGATTTTTCTAAATTACGATTAGTCATTACTAGGCTGCAGCAACACCGACCGGGTTGTGGTGGGGCAGGGAAAGGAATTTGCTTAGTTCCTAATCGTAAACACAGCTGACCCCTTTGAGAGGTCTGTATGTTAATGACCTTGGTGCTCGGTTCTGTGCGATACGATATTTATTTGCTATTTATAGTATGTAAATATAGCTTTCTAAATAAAAAAGGCAAAATATACTGTCGATTTTAAGCTGACACGTTCGACTAAAACGAAAAAATCGTCAGATATTGGGAGGGAGAGGAGATTCTGAAGACAAAACAGAATTCATTGAAGAATGGGATTCGTACTACGAAGTGAACAAAATAAATTTCCGTGAGCGTTAATATGAATTCTCGGGATTTTTAGATTTAATTGAACAATCTATGATGAAATGTTACGATAACGTTTTAAACTGCTTAATATTAAAAATTACATTGTTTCAGAAAAATGCCTTTTTCAATAATGAGAAAAGGAAATTTTAATAATAAAAATTCAGTATTTAAATAACGATGTATATTTTACGCGAAATAATTCATCGGGAGTTGTGACTTGAAAAAGGGGGGGGGGATTAACGGCAACAACGTAATTCACGCTTCAACCACGAGCCAATCTACGGCCATCCATCTAAACTTTCGTTTCATTTCGGAGTTCAGAAAGTCGACCGGAAAATACGGTATTTGTTTATACAATATAATTCCATATAATTAATCTTACCCTGGTGTTTTAAATCCGCGACTTCGTCAGTCCGGGGGTGGGGTGGGGTGGGGGAACGAAAATTTGGAAAACGTCCGGATTTTCGAAGTTGTACTGTACTATTTTTTCATAGCTTCTTTTTCAAGTTATTTTATGTTTGTTGTTTAAAATAGAAATTCCTACTTTTACGAATTTTCTGTAGTTGTGCCGATTTTTACTTCAGATACATAGATCGTTAGAGATAGTCGTAAAGTACCCTTTTGCATCTATTTAAATTTTCATCTTTTAATTATTCCATATTAGAGCAACAAAACTCTTATTTTAATAGTGCGAGTTAAAAAATAAATAAATATTTTATTAAAATAAATAATTTTCACATAAATTTGCGCTGCAATTTGCTGGAACATGTATCTATTTATGTTGAACAAGTCAAAAAACAGGATGAGAAGAAGGTAATGAAAAGTTGTGTTTAGAATTACGCGTTACACTAGCATTGCATGGATCTTCACTGGCTTTGATGAAATACTGGAAAATTTATTTCCCTTATATTATTTAATTGCGGCGTTCGGTGACCAGCCCTATAGTTCTTTGCAATAGATGTCGATCGCTCACCACCGCTACGCATCTAAGTCACGGCTAACGGTGCAATTTAGGAAGTAGCTGTCGAAGATCGCGGTGCAGTTTAGAAAGCAGTTTTAGATCGCGTATCTCTGCTACGCATGCAAGTCACCGCGGGCTCTCGGCTAATGTTAAGAATACTTCAGAGGCGCATGTAATCCGCGTAAGCTATATACAATAACGATGGCTCCGCTTCATGCAATAACGATGCGCCCGATGCGCGAGCATATGCAATTCTCATCGCATTACAAAATGAAACTTCTTTTATTAGCGGATGCTGGCATGCAATAGCGCTATCTACGCTAAGCGGGCACATACAATCTGCGTAGCATTGAAATAGCTGTCAATCGCGCGCGCGTTCAAGGCCGCGCGTGTTTCGTGCACCATTTGTGCGGGAGCGTGGCACCCGTGTAGCGAATTCACAATATAAATTGCATTTTATTCGCGTATTCGCTTTTAACGCGCTACGTGGGTGCATCAATAACCAAACTCAGTTCAATAAAGATTTACTCGGTCTCACAACTGACAATGCTTTGCACAATAAATAAAATAGTATTAATAAATACTTTTATATGTCTTAAGTTAAGCATTACTTATATTTGCATAGAAAAGTAAATTATATAATAATTATAGGGAAAATTTAGTATTTATTCGAACTTAAAACTTTCCCCACCTTATAAAATAGCATTAAAATCTGTTTTTTCTTATAAGGTTAGCAAGTAGGATAGATCGAAAATAAATTTTGAGCATTCATAAATTTATTAAATATTTTTTATTTTACTTTTTTGGAAACTGAAGCTATGAATTATTATTTCAAATTGTGGTTACGCTAGAACCTAAAAAATACATATGAACTTTTCTAAAATGGATATTCAGAAAGTGAAATTTATAAACTAACTTCAATATTTAAATGAGAAGGAATTTAACAAAACTAAAAAAGCAATTAAATTCAGATATTCTTGATAATAGTTTGACAGTGATTTTTTTACCTTTTATTAAATTTCCCATTTATTAGTATTCTATAACTTAGTGTCTTTATGTAGTCCCGTTTTTCTGGCCTTTTTTAGTCCTAGGGAAAACTGGTTGTAATATAAAGTGATGCTAAAAAAAAAAATTATGTTTTAATAATAAAACTCCTGACTGTTTGAAGTTTTCCTCCTAAGATTTTGAAAATCTACTAAATGGTGATGTGAGCAATTTCTCAATAACTAAAGAACTTTTAAAATCTGTAAAAGATACAGGGGAAAAATATAGACAAAGGATGGAGAAAACAGCAAAAAAGGAGTTAAGCCAAAAGCTGAACACGAAAAAGATGTATTAAAGAGTTTGAAAATAGACAGTGATGAGTTAAAAAAAAGTTACAATCATCACAAAAAGTGCTTTCTACAGCAGAGAAGATGATTGAAGGCAGCATAAAAAAGAAAGATTTATCAGAAATTGAAAATGGCCAAGTTCTCTTAAAAGAGGCAAAATCAAATATTGAAAAAAATCTCACAAAATTAGAAGAGCACAGAAACTCGAATTACTTCAGTGTTGTTGTTGAAACCCAGACCGTCCGACCTACCAGAAAGGTGTAAGGTAACTGTTTGGACGGTCGGGAAGTGCCACCCAATTTAGACCGGAACCCAGTGGGGGAGGCATCCACAGGGACCGTACCCTCCTTCCCCTACCACCAACCTCTCGGAAGGACTTTCGGACCCACATGTTTAACGTGATCGTACTCCGCATGAACACGGCGGCAGTTTTGGCAGTGGCTGGAATCGAACCCGGGCCTACCGAGTGCAACTCCAGCGCGCTAACCAATGGGCTACCGCGCCCCCTAATTACTTCAGTGTGTCCAAACTGTTAAAAAATAAGCATCTCGGACATAAACTATTTGTATTTTGGATAAAAAAAAATTTAGAGTGTATTTAACTAGCAGCCAACTTCTGTTCTTTAAGATTAGTTAGTATCATTAAATCTTTTTCTCATTTTTTTAGCTTAACTTTTTCAGATTTAATACTCTTCATGCTTTAATTAATGTAAAATGAAATTTTTATATGCCTAAAATAGCTATCGAGTGTGCGCAACATCATTTTCTAGCTGCTACAAAACTGCTCTACACTGCTACGAAACAGCAATATTTCCTGCTACAAAGGTGCTACAAAACTCAGTTTTCAGTTTTCCACCCCTGTTACAGTCATGTGATATAAATAACTGACGGGAGTAACATATCGGTCTGTTTTTGTACTGCATGAAAATTAAAACTAACCTTGGAAAATAAAGTATGTAACATTGGTGCAAAGTATGTAACAAAGTATATACATCAGTTGCCTGTTCTCTTGCCATGACTTGCAGCAAAAAACTATTAAGTGATTTTTATTTTGAAATGGGTAGGAGCACATAGCAAATATTTTTGCTTGAATTGCCTTGATACTCCACATAAAAATGAAAGGATAAAGAGGGAAAAAACTGCTCTATCATACTATTGATGTTTAGCATATAATTACTTGATTATTGTTTTCAGGAATGTTATTATTGCATATTTGATCATGTGACATGCAGTCAGACACAATAGCCCTAGAATTAACTTTTTTCCTTCCCAAGCACACACTGTACATGAGTAACTTGGTTGTGTGACCAATAAGATTATTGTATTTGATTTTGATTTTACATTGTATAGTTAGTTCTCTGTGAAATCTACTTGAAATACTGTTTTGCTGAAAATCTAATTTCTGAATCTTAAAAGTTTCAGCTCGTCTTCATTTTACATATGTCTGAAGAAAATGAGAAACTTGGTCTTCTAACTTAGCAAGCACTCATGTACTGTGCCATTTTAAACTATTTAACTGCTTTGTTTTCAGTTTCTGAATGGAATCATTCAGTTTCTAAATCTTTGGCTTCATGAATGAAGTCCACTTCATATCCAGTTTAAAGAAGTCAACAACTTTACACAACAAAATTTATTGTTTACATTGATGAGAATGAGAACACATAGTTTTCCTGTATAATAATCTGTTTAACAATAATAATAATCCTTAAAGAAATGTAATATATAATTCTGTTTCATTTTTTACTTCCATCACTGCTAATTAAATGTAGAAATTATGAACAGATATTTTTAAAAATTCTTCTCGTTCCTTCAGTGTGCATTAAGAAAAACTAAATATTTTATTTTTAGCAACATTATTCTCTAAAATAAACTTTGGCATGTTTACAGTAACAAAATTATACATGTTTGCTTTGTTATTTTTAATTAATTAATGTAATTGTGCATTTATTTTTCAAACTCTATCAATGCTATTACAAAGAGTTTATTCCATCTAGAAATCATCAATGCAAAATTAAACTGAAATGTGATTTAATATTTTATATTTTCTAAACTTTATATTTTATTCTTGACTTAAAAAATGTAGTACTATATAACTATACACAAAAACTATATAACTATATAACTATATAACTATACACAAAAACACAGAATTACACACACACACATATATATATATATTTATTTATATTTGTATTTGTGTGTAAATTGTATTTGTTTGGATACAATAATATAACCCCCAACTTATTAATAAATGAAAGGTTTGTACTTTTTATTACAAAAGTACAAAATTTGGTAAAAATGAGAAGTTTAAATTTTTACTGCTCATATCTTGCTTTTTAAAGAATTGCCCTCTTACAAAATGTACACATAATATTTGTTTGCAACTAGTAAGCCACACATATGTAAAGTGGAAATGTTTGTAATTTTTTTTACTAACAATAATTAAAAATAGGCAATATTTTATGAAGGAATTATTATTTATTAGTATAATATTTAAGTCTGTCAAAACAGTAAAGCTAACTCTCTTAAGAATTTAAGTTGCAATTATCTTTAATAAGTTTAAATTTGATTAACAATGTATAGTGCTTAGCACCAAAAATGGATGTCTTAATTAAAATTGATTCAGTTACATTCTGTCTCACAGTAAGTACAATTAGTGTGCAAAGTTTCAGCATTCCATGTCACTAGGAGATTTCTGAAGAGTAAAAAAAAACAGAAGAACTTTGATTTTTTCCAAATGTGGGAGAATATTGAAAATATGGCTTCATTAGATCCTGTCCTATGGTCTATATTATAAGTGTGTAACATTTCAGCCTTCTAAGTCATCAGAGACATCTAAACATATTTTCTCCAACTTCCCGGGGGGGGGGGGGGAATCAAAAGTTCAGCTTCTTTAGGTTCTATCCCATAGTCGATGCTACAAGTGTGCAAAAATTCAGTCTTTTAGGTCACCAGGTGGCTTCAGGAGGGTCTGGAAAAACACAAACTCATTAGATAGTTATATAGATTAACTTTACTGATTTACACAAATATTTTATAATTTATCCTGTTGAACCGTATAAGTGTTAGACAGGCATGGTTCACAAATTATTTCAAGGGCTCCTCCAAACAAAAAGGTTGGTAATTACTGGCCTAGAATGATTTATTGTCAGATTTACATTATCAAAAAACTTGTAAAACCCCAATACGATCTTTATCTCTAGTCATTCTACATGTGACTTGGAAGGATTGAAGAACCTACACATTACAAAAATTCATTCAAACTGCTGTCTTAAATAATCTGAAATAAAATAAAAAAATAGCTTTGTCAGTAACATCGTAAGCAGCTGATAAAAGTATCAATTAATTTTGGAGGTGCAAGTAACCTCCTTCTTCAAGATAAATTAGTTCAAATTATTTTACAAACCTTTTGCAATTTTTAACTATTAAATAAACACATTCATTACAAACAATTTTTTTTCTTTACTTATAGAGGATTCCAGCAGCAAGTCCAATTCTCCCGCAGCAGCCAATAATTAAACAGGTTCCAAAACCACCAATAACAGATCCAAGTCAATTGAATGCATGTGAGTATAACTTGATTTTCTGCCTCTCTTTGAAGACTAATACAGGTCTAATTTTTATAAGAAATTTCATGCTAATATATTTTGGAGTATAACAAATAATTTTACTTTCCTCGTGTAGAAAGCTAGAGAAAAGTATTGTGATTGTGACTTTTATTACTTTTCTTGATAGATATGCTTTTTGCAGTAGATTAAGCAAATTTTTTTACTTTAACTTATGTAGCCATAGAAAAGTATGGTGATCGTGATTTAATCTCGAGTTTTCACTGTAAATACATCAAGGGGTTCCCTAGTTATGAGGAAGAACATTTGTCACTCTGTGGATGGGTGTCTGTCCCTTTATGATCTCAAAAACCACTGAAGTGATTTTGGTCAAATATAGGTAGCAAGTTTTGTTATGCCGAGATTTTTGGTTCAAAATTATGTAATAGCTTAAAATTCGTTATTTTTCCCCTTTCCCTTCAAAATTCATTTGTTGTTTTTGAATATTTCGGCGATTTATTTCCCCTTTAACGTAATTTGTTATCCCTTTTCTTTGTTTTATTATTCAAAATTATACGCAATGCATCTTAAATGTTAAAATATCTTTTGTTAATCTTTCGGTTTCTCGCTCGCGTCTTTTAACTTCACTGCACTTCATTCATGAGAGCGAGAAAAAAAGGATGCATTTTTAGGCAAAACTTGGCTTTCAACTGCTTATCAGTTGCACAGCTGTATTTGGGGTGCCATCGCAACCTGTGGGCTGGCGGGTTGCCATTGCACGGTGGCTTGCCGCTTGGCGGAAGTGATCCTTTTATTGATTCTTGGCATAACAGCGTTTTTTATTTCCGCAGTGTATGCGTGAGCGCTCGGCGCAAAGCGTAGGTTTTCGCTCGCCAAGTTTGGCATCTCCTGGGAGGCAGGCGAGTTGCCTGGCGGCATTCGATTCCTGACCAGCAAGAGGCGAGGTGGTGATTTTTTGGTTGCTGCTAAGATCCGTAAAACGGGGCCCCAATGCAAGGGCGCCCGTATCCTGCGGTCGCCGTAAGAATGTTTTAATCCGATTCCAAGCCAATTTATGCAGTCTGACTGCGATCTTGAAATGTGCTTCTAATGAGAACATCGTGACTATCAAAGACCAAGTTGATGCTGATACAGTGGTCTTTGTCTGTAAATCTCCTTATCAAGAAAAAAGGCAGACCTAAGTGTATCATTGTGTTCAATTTTCTGCAAGTGCTGACTACTTCAGTTACCACTCGGATCCAAGGATGGAAGATGCGGATGACCAAGTGTCGTCATAGTAAATCAGCGTTCATAACAGGCCCTTTTAAGCCTACAGTTTCGTCTCAGAATCTGCAGGTGTGGATCATAATTGCTCAACTCGTCAACTAATTGTTAAAGTGAATAAGATCTTTTTTTTCCAAAAGTGATTGTGTGCAACCGTGAGTGATCAGCAGAGGTGTTTTACAGCGCAAGATACAAAAATCAACGGCATAATCCTTTACTACATCTGTGCTTAAAAATAATAGTGTGGCATTTGGAAATTTAAAGAAGTAACAAGAATTTTAAGAGACAACTACTTGCATACAATACTTGCTTACTCGTAGTTTTATAGATACAAAATAATTGTTTCAAATTATTGTGTTAGTTCTAATATTTTTGAGAATTTAATACTTTACATTTTTAGTGGTGGACAGCCAGCTCCAGGCAGACCAAACTCTGGTCTTCAGACCAGAGTGGATTCTGTACCTGGGTAGTTGTGATAGTTGATTATTTTAATTTGCAAATGAGTTTTCTTTAATTGATTTAATTATAAACGCAATGTACTAACTTAACTTTATGCCACTATACATGTAATGAAATCTTAAATGGATCAGATGTTTAAATTTTTAATTGTTGAAAAATAAAAGTTAATTTTTTAATTTAATAATGAGTGTCATTCTTGAGTTGTTGTTGGCTGTGCTATTTTTATTTATGTGAATGTTTAAAGGTAAGTGGAATTTTTAGAAGTAGTATGAAGTTGAAGTGTTTTTAAAAGGTTTACATGGTTGAGCACAGACAAGCCGTAGGTAATAAATAAAGTAAATAAAGAAACAAAATAAAATAATAATTATAAAAGTAAACTTTATTGTTTTAAATCTATACGATCGCAGGCTAATATAAATATAATTAAGTAAATTTAATGATAAAATATAAATATAATAACCTTGAAAAATGAAATGTAAATAACTTAGAGAAATAATAAATTAATAATAAATAAATAAAAGATAAAGTAATAGTATAAATTAATTTAGAAAAGGGAAGTAAAACCGCTCTCCAACAGTTTCATATATTATGTAGATGTGAACGCAGAAAAAAAATATTCAAAAATGTATATAGTTTAGCTATAAAACAGGATTTTATCAAAATTGTTGGTCCTTCGTAATTTTGAAAACCACTCAAAGCAATTTAGAAGCTTGAGTGGTGTACTGCATATATTGTCTAGGTGAACACACACACACACAGAGACAAAAAAAAAAATGTGGTTAAGCTATAAAACAAGATTTTTTAAAAAAATTTGACCCTTCATAATCTTTAAAATTGCTGAAATGATTTGGATCCAATTTGGGTATCATGTATATTATATAGATGTGAATGCAGAAAAGAAATTTTTATAAAAATGTATATAGTTTGGTTCAGAGGTCGAATGCCTACACAAGGAAAACCTTGGGATTTCCCAGATCATTTAATGTTTAGTTTTGAATGAATTATGTTAATAAAATTCCAATGTAATGATGTGCATAAAAACAAGGATTTTATTAGAGAGATTAAACTGGTTTCCATTCTATGTTCCCATTATGTACTCTGTGTTCCCATTTTAATGAACTTTTAATTTTAAGCAAGTTATTTTCAATAATTAATGTTTTTTTTTTACTTTATTATATTGAGTAAAGCATGGATCCTCAGATTTATTGAGCTGAAGGTCAAATTATTATATTGAAAGTATTAGGTGAGCTGGATAAAAAGTGACTTGCCATATTTATATGCATATATACACAGCTTTTTTTTTTTATGGCCTTAAATATTATTCTTTTACTAACACTGCTATGAATTGTTTTTCATTCCCAGTGCTGCAGACAGTCTACAAAAGGAGAGCTCTTAAAGCAGCTGGTGCTGTTATTTCATTACCTAATAAAGGAGAAAGGACTAAGCTGGGACTCATTGAAAATAGTAATTATTTTGTTTTTGTTTTTATTAGTATTCAAATATATGTTAAGCCAGAGGGTTTTTATGCAAATTTAAATATTCAGTGTAAAATTTATAAATGTAATATTAGTCTGAACATTAGTACTAAAAGTAATTTTTCACCAAAATTTAATTCTATTATAAGTTTTTCACTATTTTAATAACTTATAAATACTATTGAAAATGTACTTTTAAAATGAATTTTTACTTTTCCTAAAATACATAGTATATATGTGGAAAAAGTAGTATAACAATTTCCAAAAATTCTAAATACAGTTTTTGACAGATGTGTGTGTTCTGAGCATATTGAACACAAATAATCTATTTTTAATATTGCTAATTTTAACACTAATTAAAATCTATCTATCCTTTTGAATTTGATGACGTTTGGCAATTTGGTGATGCATTAGTCTAATGTTAATTAGATTTGGTATATGTTAAAAAAAAAATGAAGTTGCCATTTTCTGTGAAAATAGCTTGAAAATAGGAAAATCTGAGATAATTGTGCTGAACTGTATTAAACAAATGCTTGTTTTGTGTAACTTAAAAAAATAAATAAATAAATAAAATAAACAACCTTAAAATAACCAAAGGAAAAAGCAATTTGAGTCTAAAGAAAGTTATGTTCTGTTCACATGAGATTTTTTATAATGTAACTTTAACCCCTTCCCTATGCTAATCACCCATTGGTGAAATCTTGAATTGCCAACTTAATGCATTTCATACCAATTAGTGCAATCTTAACTTTTCTGAGGAAATTAACTGCATTATTCACCTAATGGATACTATCTCTATGATCAGCTGATTTATAAATTTTTGATTATGCCATCTTTATTCTGATTGGTCAGAACTGTCAAAGAAGGAAATAACAGCTAATTCAGTTGATTAACGCATAGTGCATCAATAAGTTTGTATTTACAGCCTTTTTTGAAAATTGATCTGGTGTTTATATTTCACAGTCTGATTCAAATCTTTGAGGCTCTAACTAATCAGGTTCCGTAAATCACAGTAACATGAAATTTAGTATGTTGTCTTTTGTGGTGCATTTCATTTTTTTTTATTTTGAACCGTATCGGGCTACCTCAGCTTGCCATAGGAATGCACTCATGTTTTGGGAATAACTCGAAAACCAGAGCAGCTAGAAAGTCTAAATTTAGTATGTCATTGTCTTTTATGGTATATTTTAATTCTTTGGATTTTGAACCTCATTGGACTGTCTGGGATCCATCATGGGAAAATACTTAATGTTTGAAAATAACTTGAGAACTGGAGCAGCTAGAAAGCTGAAATTTAGTATCTTGGGGAATAACACAAGGACCAAAAGCTAGAAAAGTCCAAATGTGGTATGCCGTCTTTTATACATTTAAGTTACATACATTTTCCCCTACATTTAAGTTACATACATTTTCCCCTACATTTAAGTTACATGCATTTAAGTTAATAAAAAAGGGAGTACTAAGTTAATAAAAGAAAACTGTGTATTCTGCTTTTACTTATTTATACCCCTTGTATTCAAGCAGTCATGGTGCAAATCATAAATATTGCAGTGACAGTGAAATATGTATATTATATTATTAGAATAAGAGATCAGTGATATTTCCAGTTTACACATTTGCTTTATTTTTATGTTTTACAAGTATTATCTGTCATTTAATAAAGGATTAAATGCTAGTTATCAATAGAAAAATATACTTCAAATATTTCTGACTGTATTAACAAAATGTAACTGACTGTATTAACAAATATGTAATACTGACTATTAACTGTAATACTTACTGTATTAACGACTGTAATACTGACTTTATTAACGAATATATTCATAATTTCTGACTGTATTAACAAATATGTAAAGTATCAATACACAAAAATTAATATATTTCCCGAAAGAAAATATGCATTATGAATATTTCACAGTTAAGGGGAATTATAGCCATCTTAATTGCATCATATTTTTTCTCTATACTATTATTTTTGTTTTTTTAACATAATCTTATTGTATGTGTTTTATTTTCATACTTCCTATTCTAACAATTTGATTATTTTCAGTAAAATTTTTGGTTGTAACATCTAACTACAGAGATTTAGATATTTTGCATCACTTGATTTTTATGACTGATGCTGTTGTAAGTATATCAGGTCATTTTAATGTTTTTTCATGATTTTATCTTATTTTCACAAAAATGGCCAATTTTAGTGAGATTTGTAAAAATAATGATGTACATCCATTATATAACCATGTATATCCCCATTACGTGTTCTTTTATGAAAATTGCAAATTTTAATTATCTGTTGTAAAAATCACGAATTTAAGTGATCTTTCACAAAAAAAGATAATTTTAATTTTTGTTTGCAAAAATCACGAATTTTAAAGATATTTTAGATGCTTGAAATAAAAATGTTTATATACCACTGATATTTAATAAATTATGGAGTTGAAATTGGTACATTTTTTAAATATTTTAATTTAGTTTTATTTATTTATTTTGTATATGGACATTGTAATTCAAAGGTATTTTTTGTAATGCTGAAGTTGTGTAGCTGATTTAAAACTAAGAACTCTGTTTCCAAGAGAAACTTCTGCAAAATCTTTGTTTTATTATTGTTTTTAGTGTTTAGAATAATTCATGGAAAAGTGCTTGAAATCTCCTGGAAATGGGTTTTTGCAAAAGAGTTTAAACCCTGTCACAATTTCAAAATTTATCAAAATGCTTTTAACATTTAATCATAAGACGTTAAATGTAACCCAAAATTGCATTATTTTGATTCATTAAATATATAGCTAAATAATGTATATTATTAGTCATTGCTGTTACTAACTAGTTACTAACCAAGTTTAATCACAAATGTAATAAGCTTTTTAGATCTATCAACATCAGTTCACGAAACAATACTAACAAAGAAAATAAAGGATGACCTCATATATCATATTTTAGATTTAGTTAGCACAAGTTCTCTACTGCAATTAAGAAATAGGAAAATTAATGATGCTAACTGAAGCATATTTTTTACTATGTTTAAGAAATTTATTGGGGTTAGTTTTATGTCAAGTTAAATGTCAAGATCATAACAATTGGTGATACATTTGAAGATCTCTTAAAACATTGTTAAGTATTTAAGAAATATTTTGCAACAATTCAAAAAAGTTTTCTGTAATTTGAGAGCATGTGTGACACGGGTTAATATTTTTGGGTGCGGTAGCCCATTGGTTAGTGCGCTGGAGTTGCACTCGGTAGGCCCGGGTTTGATTCCAGCCACTGCCAAAACTGCCGCCGTGTTCATGCGGAGTACGATCACGTTAAACATGTAGGTCCGAAAGTCCTTCCGAGAGGTTGGTGGTAGGGGAAGGAGGGTACGGTCCCTGTGGATGCCTCCCTCACTGGGTTCCGGTCTAAATTAGGTGGCACTTCCCGACCGTCCAAACAGTTACCTTACACCTTTCTGGTAGGTCGGACGGTCTGGGTTTCAACAACAACAACGGATTAATATTAAATCATTTTAATAAAATTTTGCAGCTTTTCATTTGCTTATAGAAAGAAAAAAAATTAGGGGTATGAGATAAAAGTAATTATTTTTAAAATAAGAACCACTCTATTGCTGAACACATACTTTAGATGTTTTGTATCATGCCAGAATTTTTAAATATGCTTATCTTTAGCTCATAAAAATATCACTTTTCATCAGGAAATATGTAGACCTGAAATTGAGATAAACTATTTTAGTAAATTATTGTGTGGCCAGGAATGTAAGAACATTTAGAAATTGAACTATAAAAATGAAGGAAAATTAAAATTTTAGCTTAAAATCAATACTTATTTTATTCAGTTTTATTTGGTGTAAACTCGTAATTTCATGTATGTTGGTCTCATAATTATGCATTTAGTTAATTGAACTCTACTAATCAGTCTTTTATTGTAATTTTATCTGTAAACTATTAATTATTTTTCCCCCATATGTTTTCATCATGTTTTATCATTTAGAAAACAAGAATAAGAAAGAATATCCTTGATTTTGATGGATTTAATTTCAATGAAGATTCTGAAAAATATAAATTAAGAATTGACTTTTTAAACAGGTACCAGTTACAATTTAGTTACAAAAAATTCATGCATGCAATTAATTAATATCTTTTTATATATCAAGGATTGACAACCTCTGAGCACTGTGCCAAAGCTTCCAATTTTTATATGGAGTGTTAAACAGATATTCAGCAGCAATTTCATGATTGCAATACCATCCTATAAATTTAGAAATATTTATTCAGGTAGTGAAAACATTTTCACAGTAAAAAATATTAACACATTAAACTTGATCTATGCCTTGTTTAAATATTTTTTTAATATTTATTTTTTATTTGAGGCAATTTATGGTTTTAGTGGCCTTTATTCTTAATTTATGGTTATGTGTTTGTTGCAAAAATTTATATAAGGATTCCTTGTGAATTTCTTGTTTACCATTGAAATCAAATAGTGATTTAAATAAAATGCCATCTCTCTCTCCTCTCCCCCCCCCTCTCTCTCTATATATATATATATTTATATATATGTATATATATATGTGTGTGTGTGTACAAATATTTGAAAATCTATGAAATTTTTTTGAATTTTTTCAAATATTTTAGGATATTTCCTTTTTTTACATATATTTAAAAAACTGCGAATTTCTAGGCCGAGTAGGGGTTTTGGAATAGTCAAAACATACATACATACACATTTTAATTCTAACAGCATACAACTGTTTAAAGCATTTTATCCCTTTGTCAGTACTAAACAAACGAGATTAAATGGGGTGACATAACAAAATAAAACAAAAGTGTAAGACTCATTGAAGATGCAGTAATCATTAAGTAAAAACATTTTGTGCAAAGGATAAGTGAAATTCATTTTGTCTTTTTGATATGTACACCAATTTTTATGTATTTTGAACACACAGTTAGGGCACCATCTTTAGTAACATCGAATGTTTCATTTAATCTTTGTATTGTGCTTCCAAATAATTATAGTAAATTATTTTAATAAAATATAGTGCAAAGTACAGGGGTCAAAGTCGTCCTATATTTCCTATAATTCCTATATTTTAAAAAATTTCATAAAAGACGTCCTATTTTGTCCTATATATTGGACATAAATCCTATATTTACAAATTACAACCAATAAAATCCTTATTTCTATCATTTTGTTTTCAGTCTATCTGCTAAATCTTTCCAGAATTTCAAAAAACGTGGAAGTACGGGATGTTGGACGTCTGCAATTGGTTTCCAATTGCATGTGACGTAATACTACTCTAAACATGACAGCCTGCCGGCTGTATGGAAAGCGTGGCAACAGTAGCTGTACTGTAGATTAGGGACGGAGAAATATCGGTAATTGCAGCAATCAATAGTTTCCAGAGGAGCTATCTATAGTTACTAATTTTCAATGTTAATAGTAAAATTAAATACAAACGCGTAGAAGCAGTTTTGTTGTACTTAAAAGCAATTTAAATTAAAAACATTCCTGCTTTTTTTTTTTTTTTTCCTCCAAAATTTAGCATTTTGTTTTGGTTCGAAAACGTAGGTTTTCAAAAAGGAATGGGGATTTTGATTGTGTGCCAAGCCGAATCGACAAACAAAATTTCGTGATGATTGGTTGAAAGTCGTCAATAAAAATGGGACTATTATCAGTGATTGGTGCACGAAAGAAAATGATGATTTTTCTGCATATTGTGTGTTATGCAAGAAAGACTTTCGCGATCGGCAACAGTGGGAAAATTCAGCTTCTGCAACATGCGAGCACTGCAAAACATAAAACTTTGGATACTCAAAATAAAGATCATACGCAGTGCCGGTTGAAAGAAAAAGTAAATAGCTATGTCATAAATGTGTGTGTTTTGGTGCAAACCAGAGCAGCCCATCTAATCAACCAAGGCTTCTGTGGAGTATTAATGAAGAAGAAATAATTTGTCGATCGGAAATTATTTGGGTTATCCATGTAGCACTGAATAAATTCATACCTATCATGTGACAACATTAACAGTGTTTTCAAAGAAATGTTTCCAGATTCTTCTATCCCCAAAGGCATTAAGATGTGTTCTAGAAAAATGTCTTATGCTGTGTCTCATGGACTTGGGCCATATTTTTTAAAACAGATTACAAATGAGTTTAAGACTAACATCCCTTTTTCACACTCATGTATGATGAGACACTAAATCAACAAAACTTAAAGCAATTAGACGTCCATGTCAGATATTGGAATTCAAATGAGAAATGTATTTCTGAACGGTACATTGGAAGTGACTTACTAGGACATTCTACAGCCCTGGATATATCATCCAGCATAAAATCTATTACAGAGTCATGTGAAATCGATTTAAAGAACCTTATTATGTTAGGATCTGATGGTCCAAACGTTAATAAAGCAGTTTTTAAGTTGATTGACAGAGAAGTCAAATTGTTCAATGAATTTGGGTTAATTAATGTAGGGACATGCAACTTGCATGTAATCCATAATGCTTTTGGCAAAGGTCTAATGATAGACTCATTTGGAAATATTACAGATTTTATTGAAAATATACATTCATGATTTTCGAAATATCCTTCACGTCAAGAGGATTTACAAAAAGTTATGGAAAGGTTTGATAATGAATATTCCAAAATACTTAGATATGTAAGCAATCGGTGGTTGACTGTTGCATGTGTATGTGAGAGAATTATAGAGTTGCTGCTGGGTATAAAATCATATTTCTTAGAGAAATTCCGAAGGAATGCAAGAGATTGATGAAACTTGATCGATATAAGTGCATTGTAAAAATATTGGAATCTCCATTGACGCTAGTATATTTGAAATTTTTGATAAGTGTTGGCTCAATTTTTGAAGAATTCTTGAAACTTCTTCAGGATAAAAAGACATTGATACACATCTTGTGTGATGAGCTAAGTAAACTAATGAAAAAGATCATGAGCCAATTTATAAACGAAGAGGCTATTAAAGATAAAAATGGAGAGCAGCTGTATGACATTGATGTTAGAAAGAATGCACTAAATGCAAAAAGAATTGATGTTGGGAATGGTGCCAGGAAAGTTTTGGTTTCATTATCTGTTGAGCACAAAGCTGAATTTCTTTTTGATGCTAAAAAATTTTATATTCTTGTTACGTTATATTTAAAAGAAAATCTTCCTTTAAAAAATAAACTGTTACAGAGTTTTCAAGTTTTGCATCCTGTAATTCGTAAAGAACCACTGAAAGATATTTTACCATCAGTCAGCAGGTTGGCAAACTGTTTGCCACAGGTGATTCCAGAAGACTGCACTGACAAACTGACGGATGAATGGCGTCTCTATACTTGTGATTCAGATATTCTTGAAGAGTGGATTTGCCCTAATGAAAATTCAATAGACTCTTTCTGGAGTAAAGTTTTTGAATTGGTTAACTGCAGTACTGGAAATATTAGATATCCATATTTAACAACTTTAGTAAAAGTAGCTTTGACTTTTTCTCATGGTCAAGCTTCGGTGGAGAGAGGATTTTCAGTGAACAAAAGAATGTTGACATCAGAATGTTCTTGGATGAGTCTTTATACCATAAAAGGTTTAAGATTAATTAAAGATGCTGTTCATGGAAAAGCATGGATGCTCATCGGAAATATAATGAACAGAAACAAGCAGAGAGTGTGAAAATTATGAAAACAAAGTCATCACTTGAGATCCCTAAGAAAAGAACTGCAGAAGACAAAATAAAAAGTTTGCAAGAGAATGTTACTTCTGCTCAAGCAATGATTGAAGAAGGTAATCTGAGACTGAAAATGGGATTGAAACGGCAATGTATGAGTGACATTGAAGCAGCACAAGTTCTTATAGATGCTGGTAACAAAAGGTTAAAAAGAGTTAGAGATGTAAGGTCAAAACAATAAGAGAAATACATGGTATTGAACTTTTCAGAACTTTTAAGGTAAGATGAGTAAACTTTTCTTAGTCATTTTGTTATCCGATGGAACACTTTTTCAAAAATGAAAATAGCAAAATTTGTAAGATATTTATGATTTCTTTTGTCCTATATTTTTTATGAAAATGTCCTATATTTTTCCAAGTTACGACTTCTAACCCTGAAAGTATAAATTTTTACAGAAAATAGTTTCTATCCTATGCCAAGTGTATCCATAACTGCTTGATATTCCGATCAGAAAAACTTGATTTACTTGTAAAAGTCTCTATATATGTGAAAAGTTCAACTTTTCTTACTTGGGATCATTTTTGTTTTATATTTTTTTCCATTTTCAGTTTAGGCTATGATATCTCTAAAAGAATATCTTTTCTGCTTGGTCTGTGTCCTCTTCAAACAAATATTCCCCAGCAAGATTTAAATGAACTTATAATGTATTTTCTGATGTCACCATGCAAGACAAAGCGTAAGCTATATCTCTTACTTTATATAATTATATGTAAGCCAATACATTTTTCATTAAAAATAATCTTTTAATGCAGGGTTTTATTTGTTACAAAACTTTAGACGATTTTGTAAATCTGTCTAACATAAATTAGTATTGCTCAAGCTTTTATTACTCTATGGGTGACACCTGTCATCCACATTTGCATGTGATACATACATCTGACAATTAGCCATATTTTCTGACTTTGTAGTATTTATTTTGAATAAATGTTGGTTTTTTGAATTTATAAAAGTTTTATTATTTTTATAATAGAGCATTTTAAGTTAATATTTTTAAAAAAATCTCTCATATGATTCTACTTTAGCCCTTTGCACATGGCGGCTTTCAGGAACTGCTGTGGCCCAAAGAATGGAGTGTTTCGCTTCCGAACTGTTCCCAAAGAATGGCACATTTTTTGCACTAAGCCTAACTCCAGAAAAAAATTCACTAAAAATCCCTCATTAAATACAGCATTCTACTTTTTTCAGGAATAAAGGAAATAGATGTATACATTACATGCATGCAAATTATCTTTTATTTAAATATTAAAAATTTAAATAATTAAAAATTATTAACTTGATTAAAATGGTTATTTGTTACTCAGGAAAAATATCTAAATGATTGTACTCAATACATTATACAGCTAATAGAGATTATGTACAATTTTTAAAAAGAAAAAATAACTTTGTTACTAATTAATACGCCTTTTATGTATAATGTATTTCAAAACATGGATTCACATACAGACCAACATTGCAATTTGAATTTTTGCATTTGCAATTTGAATTTTTGCATTCATAAAAAATGATCGTGCGCTCATCAGAAATACCACAAATCCATGAATCTTCACTATCTGCATTACTTTCATGACTATCCTGTTCGATTACCATGTGAGTATATTCTTCTATACGTAAAAATGTCTTGACCCAGCTATTCTATTATCCGAAATAGCCTAATAAATTCACTACCGCACATTCCTCTAAAACCCAAAATTGAAAGAAAATACTCTCTTATATTCCTATATTCACCAGTGCAATCATTAAACTGAAATCAAAATGAGAGCCCATACTCAATAGTAGAGTCTAGGTATAGTAGAGTCTGTGAGAAATGATCTGTTTGTTTATATTACAAAACCACATTTTATCATTTTAGATGAAGTGATGATTCATGGGGACACCCCCCCCCCCCCCTATACCAAGGTCGAGCATTAGCAAAATACGTTGTAAATGTTAGAATAGATATTTACCGCCATCTAGTATTCAAATAAATTCAAACAAAAATGTTCCATATGAAAATGCACATTGGTGTCAGTCGTCCTTTAGGGTAAATTTCTCCTGGACTCGAATGCGTGAGTATCGTCCTTGAAAGCAGTTTCACAGTTGATGTGCAGATGCGTCTGCCGTCCACAAAGGGTTAATGCATAATACATTTGATCCATGCGAGTAACCACGTCACAAAGTCCCACTGGAGTGAGGAAGGGTTAACAACAGCTAGATGTTAAAGATGATAGAGCTCTGTTGTAGATGCTCTGACAATTCAGAATATTTTATGCAATTCTGAAATCTCAATGATTTATATGACTTGACTTACTTAGATCTGATCACATTAAATTAATGTTACATAACGTGCCCTTTTCTTTCATAATTCCAGGGTGAGGAGTCAGTCACCTTTTTCCCCTTTTATCACCTTTTTTTAAATTGGTCACTTTTTGTCACCTTTTTCTACCTTTTTTGACTATATTGGGTGAAAATGTACATTTTACCCATATTTGTACATAATTTTCATTTGTTTAGCCCCAATATATTTCTGCTAAAAATTTCAAAATGGAGAAAAGCAAATTCCATCGTGATTGGCTTGAAAAAAAAGATAATTTAAAAGATTATTAAAGTTTATGCATGGGGGAGAAAGCTTAATGAAAGTGAACTATTTTGTAATGTGTGTTCCTGTACTATTAGCTTTGAAACAAAAGGTTTTCAGGCTATTTCTAATCATTCACTTATGTCGAAACATAAATCAAACCTTGAATCTAAATTTGGACTAAACCAGCTACACTTAGATCTTGTACCTCCTCCTGCATGCTTGGACCACTTACAGCCTTCAAATTTAACTTGTGCATCAACATTTCGCATCTATAGTACCAAGGATGCTTCTACCACTTCTGAATTGATTTAGACAATGAAATCAGTGTATAATAATTTTTCAATGGATTCTTCACAAGATATTCATGATGTGTTTAAGAAAATGTTTTCTAATAGTATCCCTGAACATTTTTCTCTTTCACCTAAGAAAATGCGATCCTTAATCACTGATGGACTGGCTCCTTATTTCCAGGAACTCATGTTAGAAGAAGCATGTTCATCCTTCTACACATTGAGTTACGATGAAGCAACCAATGTCAAAGATAAAAAAAAGCTGCAAATAATAATTACATTTTGGTCTAACAGAAAATGCGGTATAAAGACACGGCACCTCAGAACTTTCTTTTTAGGTAAAGCTGATGGTGAAACATTGCATCAAATGCTATGTGAAGCACTTTCTGAGGCTAATTTATCACAAAATAGATGTCTAATGCTTGGATAAGATGGACCTAATGTTAATAAAAAAGTATTTAGACTTTTCGATAGTGTCCAGGAGACACGAGGAACAAGAGTTATAAGCATAGGTGCCTGCAACATCCACACAATGCATATGTGAAGGCATTGGAAAGTTCCGGTGAAGAAGTTTCTGAGCTGATAATCAGAATTTACCATTATTTTGATGGTGGACCTGCTCTTTGGGAAGAGTTTGAAGAAATCCAATCTAAATTTAATATTCCACACCACAAAATTTTGAAACATGCAATAACAAGGTGGCTTACCTTGGGGCCTTCAGCCAACAGGATTTTGGAGCAGTGGGACATTATTCAGTTCTATTTCTTTAAGCACATGCCTCTGAAAAAAAATTCGGCTGTTCTTCAATCCAACTCCTATAAGACTGTTGTGAGTGCTTTAAAGAAACCTTCAATAAAAGCTGGACTTCATTTCATTATTTCACCAGCAGAACTATTCATAAAGTTCACACAACGTTTTCAGTGTCAAGCACCCATGATTCACAAATTGTATGAAGAAATAGGGAATGTTGTTCAGACCTTCATAGCTCATGTTTTGAAAACTCCTATCATTAGGAAAATCACTGATTTTTCTAAAGTTGATCTTGATGAACTCTTCACAGTTAGTAATTTACTTCCTCTCTAAGAACTTGTCATTAATGAGGAGGTCACAGACGAACTTTTTAAACTGAAGAAGCTCGAAATCATTACATTACTGCTTGTAAGCATGTGATGGAAAAGACTTGCTTATCAAATGGACCAATTAAAAGTTTTAGATTTTTGGACCTAAAAGAAAGAACTAAGGCTGGAAGCTGCAGAGACATATTGAAAGTTACAAATATTGTACCATTTCATATTCAACTAGATTATTTATTAGATGAGTGGAAAGTTTTACAACTGAAAAAAAATGATACAGCATTTGAAAACAAAACTATTGATAATTACTGTCAACAACACATCTCAAAAAGGGACTCATTATCAAGAGATATTAAGTTTCCGAATGTTTCAAAAGTTATAAAGGCTGCTCTTACTTTGTTGTATGGAAATGCTGACATAGAGAAAAGATTTTCCATTTCTAAGTATATATTAGGAGAAGATAAGTTAGCAATGACAGAAAGATTTTTAAATAGTATATTGATAGTGAGGGATACCATGAAACAATACCCCCATTTTTTTTTTGTACCCATTAATCCAAATCAAGTATGGGCAATAAGCACATTCAAAGTACACTGCCTTTATGGAAGATTGTAAGAGGAAAAAGAAAATCGAATTAGAAGAACAAAGAAGAAAGAATTCTGAAGAAGATATGGAAAAAATAAAAAAGTCAATCGAATGTGAGACTACAACACTGAATGACAAGAAAAAAGAACACCTACAAATTAAAGAGGCTAGGGAAGAACTCTTCTCTGAAGCTTCAGCTAAACTGGAAAAAGCACTTGAAAAAAAATGATTTAAAGGCAGCAAAATTGGCTCAATGCATGCTGTTATGAGGGTTTCCCTTCCCTTACAATTAATAACCTTCTTTATTTACTTAATTATAATTTACTATTTATACTTATTTATTTATATTTGCATTATCTAGATTTATTTTAATATTATTTACATTTTGTTTGTATGTTATTAAGATAAAGCCTGATCGTATAGTTTTAATACAATAAATAAAGTTTACTTTTAATAATATTTATTTTCTCTTTGTTTACTTAGTTTATTTATTACCTACAGCTTGGTCTGTGCTCAACCATGTAACACCCTTAAAACACTTCAACATCATATAACTCTTAAAAATTCCACTTACCTTTAACTAAATAAATAGCACAGCCAACTACAACTAAAGAAATGACTCTCATTATTAAATTTAAAAAATTACTTTTATTGACAACAATTAAAGGTTAAAACATTAGGATTTCTAAAACAATTATTTGAATTATAGATAGTACATTGCTCTTAACATTAAAATCTATTAAATTTACCCCATTTTCAATAACCCAGGAAACAGAATCCACTCTGGTCTGAAGACCAGAGTTTGGTCTGCCTGGAGCTGGCTGTCCACCACCAAAAATTATGATATGAATTAATTTAAAAATATAAAAACCAACACATATTGTAATTGATAAAACTTTCAACATATATGTTCACATCTTCAAAAGGAAACAAAACATCTTAAAAGGGGTAGAAATTCCAACGTTACATTAAGCCCAAGGCTATACACTTCACAAGCTGAATCATTACAAAGAGTAAACAGAAAACTCTGTTTTTCCATTTACTGCTTGAAATTTCTATCATAGAGAAATATTTAAAAACTCTCTCACTAGATGTCAGCACCAGAGGTGAGGAGCTAAAATGACTGTTGTTAAACGTGATAAAACCCACAAAGCTACACACCATTTTTAATAATATACTTATGACTTGTTGTCTTGTAAAAACATGTAACTCTTTCTATCTTTACTATTGAAACTTTTTTTTTCCAGATCTACACTGAAATTTACATTTTTCTTTCTGGAACATGATGATACTTTCTTTCTAACACGTAGCTTGTAAAATTTAATGACACGATTGAAATCAAAACGCTTCGAGTGGGCCGGTAAAATAAAATACAGCTCATCACTGCAGAGCTCATAAGGCAAAACACTTGAGGAGCACTGAAAAATGTGGAGAGGGATCACCGATGCACTTATCACTGGAATGACGTAAATATTGAATGAATAGATGACGAGATGAGAGTTCTGAAGTATGAAAGGCTTCCCAAAAACATTGTTGTTGGGCAATCTATGTTGGTTCACCATGACGATTGATGATGAATCACTGGCCGATTTTTCTCAACTTTGTATTCAGTAACTAATGGAACATCTGGTGACCAAGATAGCTGAACTTGTGCAGAAACAGAATCGCCCATTTGACGTAGTTCCCTGCAAATGCGCTGGGCTCAGAAGCAGGCATTTTTACTAATACACTGTAGCCAGTTTCAGGAATGCCAAGATGCTCAGTATCCAAATTCATAAGCTACCGGCGACCAAGACAGCTGAACTTGTGCAGAAACAGAATCGCCCATTTGACGTAGTTCCCTGCAAATGCGCTGGGCTCAGAAGCAGGCATTTTTACTAATACACTGTAGCCAGTTTCAGGAATGCCAAGATGCTCAGTATCCAAATTCATAAGCTACCGGCGACCCGGGGCGTGAGCCCCAGGCTCGGCTCTTAGAAATTTTGTCAACCTCACTCGTCTGCTGCTCAGAATCCAACTCCCCCCAGGCAGCACGCCTGCCTCCCAGGAGACGCTAAACTTGGCGAGCGAAACTCTGCGCTTCGCGCCGAGCGCCCACGCATACACTGCGGAAAAATAAACGCTGTTATGCCAAGAATCAGAAAAAGATCACTTCTCCTAAACAGCAACCACGAACCCACGCGGTGACGCATGGTCACCGGATGTCGTGAGGCAACCCTACTGGCACCCTACATGCAGGTGTTTTAACTGATAAGCGGCCGAAAGCCAAATTTCGTCTTAAAAAGTGCCTTTTTTATGCAGACTCATGAATGAAGTGAAGTTAAGTTAACAGCTGAAAACGAAGATTATGAGAATTAACAAGATTATTTAACGTTTAAAGGCACATTGCGCACAATTTTGAATAATAAAAACATTAAAAAGATAACAAATTACGTTAAAGGGGAAATAAATCGCCGAAATGTTCCAAAACAACAAATAAATTTTGAATTTTGAAGGGAAAGGGGGAAAATAACGAATTTTAAGCTATTACATAATTTTGAACTATTAATTAAATTTAGAGCTGTCAAATCTCGGCATAACAATGCTCAAGGGTGTAAAAAGTATGCAAGCGGAGGAAAAGGTGCAAGGGTTGAAAGCATTCAAAGGAATCTTGAGAAACGAAAATCAAATATGGTTACATCATTTTTTGCTAAGATACCTAGAGAACAATAGGCCAGACAGTTTTTTCTTTAGAATTGTTTTTCTAGAACATTGAAGAGAATAAATACATCATTAGATTTTCAGAATAATTTTGTGTAGATTTTTTGTTTTTATAAATTTGATAAACTTTAAACCTTTTGTATAATATTTATATGGCCACATCCCATCCAGGATCACAATGAAGAAATCTATTATGATTCTACCCGGCCTTTTTTGGTAGGGCAGTATAAAAAAAAAATTTTAAAAATTTGTAACCAAATTTTGTTGTTTCATTCCATTGGCAAGAATTCGATTTTTTAATCACCTTTTAGTCACTTTTTTGAAAAAATTTGTCCCCTTTCTCACCTTTTTCAAAGGTCACTTCTGCTCCTCACCCTGTAATTCTTATTCCAAATTTTTATTTCATGTCAAGCATGTATTGCAACTATATTAAATTCTATTCCATTCCACTAATATTAACAAAGTCTGCCAGTCTTCCTCTTTTCTTCGACCATACCATATATAGTCACAAATCTTAACCGCTGCATAAACTTTCTCATATGAAACTGCTTCCTCATCACATTTTTAAAGCATAAAGAAAATGAAGGCACCATGTCTCCCATGTTGCTATACTCCCCCTCCCCCCCCCCCCCTCCCCCCCTCCGATGTAACTGTACATTGTGTGAACCAGTGCAAACTGCATTGAGATTTCTTGAGCAATGGTCACCAGAGCTCGGCCATATGTAACAAATGATATGTTTCAAATGTCGTATAATAAAGTGGATTTTTTGATAACCTGAAAAGTCACTTCCCTGGACTATTGCATCTGCCATTACATATATATAATAAAAATATTATATGAAATTCCAATGATAGATTAGTGATAAGTTGTAACCCATATAACCACAATTTAAAATATATGATAGCTACATCTAAAGATGTAACAAAATTGAGATTCATCAATTAAGGGGAGAATAAAAAGCAAATATCCTGTCATCAAGCAATATATCTACAATTATCAATGGTGTAATTTCAAAGTTGAAAAAACAGAAAATGATCAAACATTAAAGCCAAACACATGGAAAAGCACTAGGCTTAAAAATGAATTCATATTGAACAGATTCATTATCAAGATCTAGTATCTATTCAAAATGACTGAAAAAAAGCTTATTTCTGAAGACGGAGATAGGTAATATCTATAAACTCAGTCTACTGGGCCAACAAGCTTAAAGACTGTGAAATAAATAAGAATCAAAGATATTTTACCTGAGAAAATGCTGCACATGTTGTTGTAAAGCAATAAAGACTGAGACTACTGTTGCCATTCATAGGAGATAAAAGTGGAGATCAACTGTTGCCAATCATGAGATATAAATAACAGTATTGCAAATAAAATGCTATAGATTCACCTGTAAAAGCTGCTTAATAAAGGACAGGAAAAATAATGAAAGCAAGGAGGCAAATGTCTAAGATGTAAATACATTGTAATGCTAATAATAGAGAAAGTTGATAATTAGCTAATATAAGATACTAAAAAGGATATTTAAGAATATTCAGCTAATTTAAACTTATTAACTATACCGTTTACTAAATATACTGGATATTTATATAAAATACTTGTATTTTTTAGGTTATTAATGTGCAAAGCATGACATTTTTTATCTGACAATCTATAAATTCTAAAAAGTTGATTAAGTATAATATTTCTAAACAATTGAATAGAGTTACAGGAATTAAATGGTAATATTTTATTAATATTAGAATGAAAATTGTCTTTTTTATTATATAAATTAGTAACTATCCTATTAGTTGGGTCAATAATTAGATTAATATCCAAAAAATTAACACTATTACTAGTAGAGGCTTCATTAGGAATTAATTCCAAATTATGTGGATAAAAATCTATATCTATAGCATAGTTGTCAGTAAATACTAAACCTGTTTTCCTATATTTTAGCAAATGTGTTTGAGATCCCTAGTTATCAGGAGCCTTTATTCTCCTTACAATACAAGTTGGATGCTAAGCGTATTATGAGATGGTACATTAAATTTATTATGGATTTTCACCCATCCACCTGCTCGCAGCAGTTGTGCTCCTTAAAATCTTCAAACGCATATGGATCTTTCTCAATCTATACTATAATTTATTATTATGGCCTCCAACAAACCATAATTATTGTAGAACCCTTGTTAAAATACACTTTTTATGGCCCTTAGGCCCACTTAATAAACCCCTACGAACTATTTTGAATTAAATATATTAATTCAATAATTTCCATACAGCAACAAAGATTATCAAGAAAATTAAGTAAAATGTTCAGAGATATTGAATTATTGTTAATGTGGCAACATTTCCAAAAGTCACCAAGTTAACAGTATTGCATCAGATTTATTGCTAAATTGCCATCAAGTGTGACAGGTACACACAGAGATAAAGCCTTTTCTTATAGTACATTTATTTTATTGCAGAGGAAATATGTAGACAATGTGTTTACAATTTTGACATTTTATTGAAATATTATTTTGGAAATGTATGTGATGGTTGTTTACAAGAAAAGGTTCCAGTTGTCAGAAATTTCAAAATTGAGTTAGAGCATTGTTAAGTACAGCTTTTCAGGCTGACTCTAAAAAATGAAACTGTATGTCTTTATGATGATTACAACTCATCTTACAAAGTTTTGATTATTAAGCAGTTAAAACATTTAAACAATGAAAAACAGCTTGAGAGTTTTTGGGTTGATAGCAATGATGGCTGGTTTAAATCCCATTGGTTTAAACCATGGTTTTTTTTTTTAATATTATTTTTGTTTAAACCATGATTTTCTGTTAAAAAAACTCAGTTTTTTCTCTTTTGATAGAAATAATTAATTTTTAGGAATTGGCAACACACAGAGGAAACATATTTTGTAGTTGAGATGTATGCAACTACCTAAATCCACTGAAAACAAAAATGGGTACTGTTGCCAGTATGATAGTTATAAACCAACATCTCAACAGTTGATTACTGACAACGGAACCCTTTTCTTGTAAAACATCATATATCTTGACTAAATATTATATGCTGACATTAGCATTTCATTAGAAATATTTTCAATGAAATGACAAGGTATTTGATATTGGGCTTACAGTGGCATGCTACTAAGAAATTTATGTTAAAATTGAAAAGAATGAAATTCTTTATATATACAATAGTGTTTCTTAACTATAATTATACTTATTTTTCCTTTTACAGAAGTTGTGCCAATAACTCAAATGCCTGCTGATCCTGATATGGTAAGAATTTATTTACTTATGCAGTTTCCGTTGCAAATTAACCTATAGCATAATGTGTAATATACAATTTTAAATGTAAATGCAGATTATTTGAACTTTGATTATTAGAAAAAAATTTTCCTTCAAAGTTCATTGTTTCCTATTTATAGTAAATAGCCTTAAGAATCTGCTGCTAATAAGAATTAAAGCCCGAAAACTACAAAATCAATCTTGTTAAAATCTACTTTTCAAAGAATCACTCATGTGAGTTATCAGAATAAAGTTAATACTGAAACACAAGATTGAATATTGCTGCCTTCTAAAGCCATTTATACACACACACACACACGTGTGTGTGTATATATATATATATATATATACACATTATATATATATATATATATATCCCAGAACAATATCTATCTATATATATATATGTAAATAGATATACACACACAGTAGACTCCTTTTAATCTGCACAGCTTGGGACCAGAGGCTGTGTGAATTATAGTATTTTGTTATTATAAGTCATTGCTGCATAAACTAATGTGTAAAAATTAGACATTGGTGCATCCTGAATTATTTAATTAAAAATCAGTCTACAATGCATTTAAAGCAAAATTAGCTAATATTTGCATTTGTTGCTTGTTTTTAAAAATTTCACATGCAGATTTAATTGTCATTTAAGGATTTTTTATTTTTGTTTTAATATATTTCCTTACAACCTATGAACAGTCTTTATTTTTTGCATTATAATAAAACTTTGTTTCTGTATAAAGCCAATGTATTTATATTACAGAGCTAAGCCCTGTTCAAAAATAACTTTTTCTCTTCAGAATTAACTTTTGCAGAATTTAATACACTATTCTGTAATGTATTGTAAATTTAATTGTTTACATCAAAAATGTATTGTGAATTATAAGTGTTTGTGGATTAATAAGCGTTGACTGTATATATATTTGTTGTACTTTTCTTATCTGTTAAGAACACAAGCTCTATGTGTTTATAATTGCTGTGGTCAGCCTAAGCACTCTTGTATATATGTTATCAAATAAATCTACTAATAAATTATTCATATTATTTATTTATTATAAATTATTCATTTATTTGAAGATGTATACATTGTCTTTTTATGTTCATTGCTATAAAATAAAAGTATTTAAATAATTTGAAATTTTTTAAACTTCTAAATTTTAGTATTTCTAAATACAATCAAACTCGGCTTTCATGAATACAGGCAACAAATTCATGGTTATATCGAACACGATTTCCTTTTGTTTGATTTAATGTATATGGAATATCACAGATGTAATGAATCATTTAACGCATAATAATGAAGAAATGCTTTCCTTTCTAATTGCATTTTTAACCTTTTATTCACAGATTAAGATTTTTGTTTACCCTAAAAATAAGACTTTTTTTTTACTATGAGCTCATGGCTATTTATAATTTACTATTGTTTTGGCTATGTGTAATATTGCTTTTTACTATTACTTTCCCTGCAATACATGGTAATGTATAAGGAAAGTATTGGAATCTTACCGAAAATCACAACTCAAGTTTTCGGCGGATCTACACGTTTTGAGACCTTTAAAATACAAAAAAACTATTTTTAGCATGACGTTTGTGTGTGTGTGTGTCTCTCTGTCTGTCTGTGCAGATTTTGTATCCGCTCTAAAAAACTAATTGACCGAATTTCATAAAATTTGGTAGATAAATTACTTGTGGGCTAATCTGATGCTGAATTGTTTTGGGTATAATTTGGGATAAAAGAACCCGCCTTTTTTTGCGAAATGGCCTGCAAAAATTGCCTGTATCCACTCTAGCTGAAAACCTAATGGACCAAATTTCACAAAATTTGGTAGATAAATCACTTGTGGGTCACCCTGGTGTTGATTAGATTTTGGTACGCTTTAGAAAAAATAACCTGCTTTTTTTTTTGCAAAATGGCCCACAAAAATCATCAAAATCTAAATTAAAAAACTATGTATGCTCAAATATATCCATTAAATGCTTGATTTATACGTAATTTTTAACGGTGAAAAGAATAAGACCAACCCTATTACACTATGACTAGCCATTCTCGAGATATTTTAGTTTTTTCGTATTTTCTGTACGCCACCTTTGAAAATAAGTCCAGTTACCAAATGAGAATGAAAATTGAATTAAAAGTGAATTAAATTTAATTAAAATAAAGAGAACGTGGATATAAGTCTGCAGGGAAAGTCATGTGCTGCCCACATCAGATGTTTTACTATATTATTACTTTTTACCAATATCTTGCTATAATGCTCGAAATGCCATTAACACACTAAGAAATTTTTTAGAGAACAGTGATACAAATGACAGTGTTTTAAGCATTATTAAACATAATCTTAGAAATATGAAACTGGTCTCTTAAACAGGCATGTATCACTAACTACATATAAATGTGAGTATAAAATGTATGCTGTTGTTTTTACTATCCTGTAATATTTTTTTATTATGTTTATTATTAATCACAAAAAGCAAATAAATTTTATTCATTAAAAATTAACCTTTTTTTAAAACTGTAAAAATAATAAGGGTTGATTGAGTATATTGATTTATAAATTGTGCATATTTTATGTTAACAGATATATACAGATACAATCTTTGAGAAATGATTATATCAAGTAACGGTTGTAGTAAATAACAGCTGTAGCGAAGAAAATACTCTGGTTTCTTGTTCGTTATAACCAAATTCAACTCTATAAATGTATTTCATTTTACTGTAACACACGAATTTTTGGAGCAAAAATATTTTGTTTTGATATCTGTTGCCTACATAATTTTTTTTATCTTCTCTTATTGAAAGTGCCGAAGAAAAATTATTTGAAGTATATTTTAAATTAATATGAATGGTGCTTTCCTCCTAAAAACCTCTTGATTAAAATATGTGAATGTTTTCTCACTTAGCCTCTTTTCTCTTTTCTTTAGAATCAGTTTATTTTGATGAAGCCCATGCCTGAACCACAACAAAAATCTCTATATCTTCAAAGTGTGCTCCGAACAGTTTCTTCACCAAGTTCAAACCAGAATAGTTTATCACCACAAAAAGTAAATTTACTTCTTGACCCAGCAGTGCATCCAACACCCCATTCTTCAGTCCCTGTAGCTTCTACTCCAGTTCCTGTAACTTCTACTCCAGTTCCTGTAACTTCCACACCAGTTTCTGGAGTAGTGCGTCAGAGAGCAAGGAAATCTATAAGTTCAACTACCAAAATGTCGCCTGTTAAAAAAATTCTTTTGCCTCCATCTGTATCGCCTAATATATCAGAAGTATTAAATTGTGGTTCAAAAGCTGGAAACACCTATCAAAAAATGCCTATGGTTAACCCAGTACCTCCTGTGTCTACTTTTAGTACTGTATCAAATGTACCTCTTCATACAGCTGGCAAAGTGCCTATGTTTCAAAATAGTATTCCAAGCACAACAAATGTTAATCAACTTTTAAGATTTCCTGCTGGTGCCATTCCAGGTACTAACTTACAAGTAACCTTTAATAATTCACCACCCTCCAAAGCCGTGCTTGAAGCAGCCTCAAAAATTCATACTAACATTACTGGCAAAGTTGGGTCAAACCCAGTTATATTGTCTCAAGCACCTACAAAAGTTATTCAGTCACAAAATATTCTTCAAACATCCCAGTTGCCTTTGACTAGAATGACAGATCCTCAATCAGCACCCCAAGAATTCATTGTGCAACAACAAACTCCAGATGGTCAACAGAAGACATTTAAACTGATTCGACTTCCTTCGCACCATCCTCTAGCATCTGTTGTTAAACCCACTATGCAACAACCTGCTTCACCTCAACAGCAACCTATTGTTCTTAGCAGTTCTGCTCTTGGAAGCTTACCACCTGGTATCATAGTGATGAAGAATCCTTCTAATACACAAGCATCTGGCCAGAATCTGCAGACTATTCTTGTACCTGTAAATAAACCTCTAGTAAATATGCCTCTTGTTAACCCTCAGATAAATATAGTTCCAAATCAAGGCCAATCTGCTGGAACATCAGGTGAGTTTTATTTATTTATTTTTTATATTATTTAATTTCTTTTAATCAGCAGTATATTAAAATTATTTCATTGATCTGATTAATTTTATCTTCAATTGCATATTTATGTAGTTTCAATTTTCTATTGCTAGGGTCATCAATTTAACTGAAATTTTTTTAGAGATAATTACATCTATTTGTATATAAAATTGCAAATTGGAATATTCAAGCATTAGAGAAAATGCCTGAAATTCCAGTCACATGTAGGGGTGCATTTAAGAAGCCTTTGGGATCTTCATTTATAATTCTCCTATGCAAGTACAAATTTTAACAGCATTTTTTTCTTTTATTCAATATTGTGATTTGTTACTTCACTGTTTTACTACCCTATAAGCATGCAGTCATTGCAATAAAAATGTTTAAAGGAAATAGAAATTAAAGTTTTGTTTTCACAAATTATTTTCAAATGCTAAAATTTTATAACCTTCAATTGTCCAGAGATTTAAAATGAGAATTCTCGTTGCAGAAAATTCAATTTGTTTCAACATCTTTCATTCTAAAATTCTTGCCTTTGGGAAGGTAAGAATTTTGGAAACAAGGTTGTGAAAATTAAAATTAAAAAAATGATAATAGATTTTTAATTATTTGCAATGAATCCCCCCCCCCCCTCCTTTTTATATACCATTTGCGCTGAATTTTTTTTTTTTTTTTTTTATCAAAGATGGTATAATCAAATGTTAGATGAATTGTTGATGTATGGTGGAGAATATAGAGTAGAAATGTAAATAAGAAATTTTTTTTTTTTTAAGAAGGATTTTATTCAACAGGGAATTTTTTTATCATTTTATTAGATTCCTGTGAGATGCAGATGAAAATGAAAGGATATGTTTTCTTTCGTTATATTTTACTCTGATTTGAGCAATCATGGTCTGCATTCTTAACTGTGATGTGCCCATGTTGCATGATACAACAGCCCTGTTCATTTAAAGATTCCAGCCAAGTGTTGCTAGTGCTTGAAAAATGAGTAACTTTGTTAATTATAGTCTGAAAATTTACTTCTTCATAGACCATCAAATATAAATTGAAACCTTCACATACATTTTCCCTTTATAATCTCTCTGTACAATTGACTGATCTACTCTGCATGTACACTAGTGAATATATGTTTGTCAAAAAAACTAAACACTGTAAATGTCAAATTAATTCTGTAATAAATAAGCAATTTGATTTACATAAATTACATTTGAGAAATGATTTGCTATGCTAAAAATATTAAGACTTAAATAACTATGCAACCGTTGTGCTTAGTTTCAGAGATTTTTGTTTTTCTAAAGTATTAATGTTCAGAAGTGCATGATTTTTCCCCTTCCCTTCAAAATTCTAAATTAATTTATTGTTATTGCATATTTCTGCAATTTATCTCGTATTAGCCTTAATTTATTATCCCTTTCATGCATTCTTATATTCTAAATTACGCACGCAATGTGTCTACAAATGCTAAATATATCCATAAAGTCCTTTGTTAATTCGCCTGTGTCCCTGTAATTTTCCTTTCCGGCCTTACGCCTTCACTTTCGAGTGACGATTATATTTATCCGAAAGTGAAAAAATCAGATGTTTTAAGCGTGGATTTGGCCCTGTCACGGGTTATCAGTAGAAACAAGATGTATGTACCAGATATACATGGGTGCCGAGAAGCATTCTGTAGGGTTGTCTAACGGGGTAGCAAATTTCGTGCCTCACAGTTCTTGACCAAGCTTCATTTTTTTATTCCCCGGAGTGTGCATAGGCGCTCTGTGTGAGGTGCAGGTTTTCACTCGCCAAGATTGGCAGCTCTTGGGAAGTGCAAATTTTGTTGACGAGGCTTTCAATCCCGGTCATTTGGTGGAATCGGACGCAGAATTTTGAGGAGTCGTGGACCAGGGTTTGCAAGGGTGCCTGCGTCCTGCGGCAATGTATGAATGTTTTCAGGAAACAATGTTTTCAATGAACGTATTTCGAAAGTTGCAGTCTGGTGCTACTTAAGCCTCAGCGAGGTGTGAAGTTGGAGGTATAAATGTGGTGATTTTATGCTGCTCCTATGGTGCTTGCTCTCTTCAAGCTTTGTACCCGACAAGTCGTTCATCACATTCGTCTACAGTTTTTCCAGTTCCAGACAGTGCATGTGATTGCTAACATCTAGTGATAGTGTTTTTAAAGTAATTAATTTGGTGTTCAAGTTTTGATCTCTGATGCAAGCATTTCCTTAGAGATTATCCATACAGAAGTGTGCATAGATTGATTTGTGTGTGTAGTCCAGTGAATTGATTGATTTGTGTGTGTTTCCCTTTGAGTTTTCAAGCATTCCCTTCATCTAAGAGTTTTGTGGTGCTGTCATCTACTGTCGGAACCGAGAACATTCGCTGCCCTCGAATGATACGCAATATATAATTTACTAAATTGTTTTGAAAATGTGTTTCTTGTCCTGCCATTTAATTTGAGTTTTGAAGTTTCACAATTTGTAGAGGAAAAAAATGAGATTGATGTATTAGCTTGCAGATATTTTTCTTTGTTTAGAATTCATTACAATTTTACTTTGTTTTGTTTTCTTTTGAGGTTTTGAACATGTACATTTGTAATTTTAACATTTACCATTTGTGTCTGTTTTAGTATTTTGAGGTTAACATTTAACGTTTTTGTGGACAGCGCCAGACAGACCAAACTCTGGTCATTAGACCAGAGTGGAATCTGAACCTGTGGTGTGTTTTAATTTGGATTTAAATTGTTTTTATGAGTTTTAAATTTGAATTCTTGGTATCTAAAGTGTTAACGGGGTTTGTTTTAAATTGATAACTGGGTTTGTTTTAATTTGGGTTTTAAATTGTTTTTCTGGGTTTTAATTGTTCTTTTTTTTCACAACGTAATTACATCGAAATTTAATTGTTTAAGAATTTATAAAATTATCCTGTTTGTGTTTTGAAGCTCTTAAGTAAAAATGTTGTTAATAAAGTAAAATTTTTAATTTAACAGAAACTTTTGTTTTTCTTTTGATTGTGTTTTTGGGCTGTGCATTTTTGCACTTAAAGGTAAGTAGAAATTTTAGAGTGATAAATTGTTTATGTGTATTGAATTAAAATATAATAAACTTTATTAAAATTAGTTTAATAAAAATAAATAATAAGCAAGCAACTTCGTTACAACACAACAAGCAGGAATAAATTTATGCGCTTGAAAAGGATCGAATTGAGATTTGTTATAGCCATAAATTTTTTGCAAATATGTATTTCATTTATATTTTTATTGTAGTGGAATGTAATTTTCACCCCTCAATATATCCGTAAATTCATTTATCAAATTATAAACAGGTTTGAATTGTATCGGATTTTATGTCTAAAAACTTGCTTCGATAACAAAAGTCAGGCAAATTTGAAACTAGATTTGGCCAAACTCTGTCTTGAATTTATTGTTTTTCAATAATCCATTTAAATTAAAAATATTAAAAGACTTAATAACTTAAAAGACGTTATAACTAAGACTTTAATTATAATAATGAATTGCTTTTAAATGAAGTGCCTTCTTATCCTATTTCAATTTCATAGACAAAACACTTATGTTTCCGATAAAACTTTTCTTCTAGTGTCTCACAAACTTATTCTGCCAATATTATCAAAACATTGGTAATATCCAAAATTCCCGAAAAGTGTGTATGGCTATTATTCAAAAGCTATTTTAATGAAAATACTTCATGCTATCTTCAGTATTCTTCAGATTACAGTTCTTTCAAACCAAAATGTACTCAGAAGACTGGTACTAGTCTGTGGACCAGTGGTTGAGAATTATTGGTTTAGGATATATGGTAAAGTGACTCATAAAAAGACAATTGCATAAAAGTAAGTGCTTAATTGATCATCCTTCATTCCTGTGTGGATAATGGCTTTGCAGTCATTGCTGTATGTCAGCATAGGGCAAGCAATGAGATGATCAGTCAACACAACAAACACTCTTTGAAATCTTTGATTTAAAAAGTGTTGTGCTTGCTCACTGATCATCTTATTGCTTGCTCTGCATGACTGTGAAACCATGGGCCACAATTGGTGAAAAATGATCAGTTGAACAATTTCTTACTTTTGGGACATATGGCCAGTTTGCACTATAATGCGATCCGGAAGTCACCTTTTAAATATCTAGTTACTTTTCAATTTTCAAAATTACTGTGAACTTTTTGATTTAAATAATTGATCACTTTTACAAGTATAGCATTTAATGTATTTACATTAAGTATATTTATTTTTTATAGCAAGTAGTAGCTTCAATGATCCCGAAATAGAAGTTCTCAGTCCATCACCAGAGGATCCTCCAAGTGTAAGTTTCTAAAATTGGGCTGCCTTTGATTTTTGAATTTATATAAGAATGTGAGCTTATTATAATTTAGATATGCAATCTGTAGATCAGTTATTGTAGTTATGAGCAGAGATGGAAAATTACACTTAATCATACTACATAACAAAGAAAATTATACTGCATAAAAAAGAAAATTATCAAATGATGAGTTTAATAAAATTTCTCATAAAGTTGTTAGGTGAAAGTATCTTTACAATACCTATAGATACCCATTTTTGATTAGCATTGTAGTTACAAAATCTAGACATAGCTAAAAATCTAGACTAAGCTTTGTAATAAAGTGTATACACTTTTACAATGTACTGACATGAACTAATTTTCAGTTAGCTAATTCAATTTATATCAGGGCTACCATTGAGTTTCTTCTAGGCTGGGTTCTTTCAATCCATACTTTTAAAAAGTGGGTACTTTTATATATTCTGGATCTATTTTTAAAATTTTTTCAAAAGTTAGAAAATTACAATTTAAATGAAATTCCAATAAAAACATTTACATATTTAGAAATAAAATATTTATTCCGGTTCAAAAAACCTAAACTGAAAACTTGATCTGGGTATGTACAGAATATTCAAAATATAATTTCCTGAATTGGCTGAAAAGTTTATGCCTCATTTAGATAACATTTCTTTTAGAGTTATTGTTTCATATGTATATTCACATTCATGAAGCACATATAATCTAGATATTTGTGAAGTTAGCATTGTGAGTGTGGTCTCCAAAGAGAGGTATGGCCATGCAGATTGTTCATCATAAGTTAATTTCAAGATTGAGGCACCAAGGGGACATATAAAAGAGGAGATTGAGTAGTTTACATTTTTTTTTATCTCATATATCACAACCACAATTAAATTACATATTGATATATTTACCATTTCATATAAAGAGAGACACTGTTCATAGTGTTGTGTGTTTGAAAAGTGTCATTTTCCAGTTCCAAAATAACCAAGACCTATTTGGATATTCCAATTGAAATGCATATTATTTAGATACATCACCGCACGCTACTGACAGTAACATCTTTTACGAAGGTTATCAACAACTTGGTAGAAATAATGCATCACTTTGCAAATAGCTAGATTATTAGTAAGTTGCACATTATTTGATCACCACCACTACTTCATTTTTAAAAATAATTAAAACATGAATTTTTCTGCACATTTTCCTTTTAAGATACAACTTTGGGTACTGAGAAATTTGTTCACAGTTGCCATTTCAAAAAAAGTATTATTTTAGTAATTTAAAAAATGAATATTATATACTCTAGTTATCTCTCAGAGGTTTACAAAATATGATTAGAAGGCTTAAAATTTTCTACATTTAATAATACCAGTATTCAGTTGCTGATAAAATATTAAATATTTGGAAAAAACAATAAATATTTCAAAATTTTCATTGAAAAACATTATGGTAAATGTAGTAAATGTAATGCCTCAGGTGATTCTAAAGTCTCCAAATTGCCAATGCTGAATTTTATAAATTTTATTTGCAAATGAAAGCTGTATTCATGTAATTGTAGATAATGATATAATTTGCTAAAATATATATACAAATTCTTATACATTTGATCTGTTATCATTTAAAGGTTAACATTTGGTTTAAAATTTATTTTTTGGTGATATTTTTTATACCATTTATCTTAAAAAAGAGCTTTTGCATAAAAAAACTCTTCTGTAAAAATTAATTGAAAGATTAATGTAAACTCATTTATTCTAAGATGGTCATTAAAGTATTATTAGCATTGTGAAAATAGAAACTTGTGGAATACTGGAAAATTTTAATGTTTTTTTATGTGTATCGCAATATGTACAAATATATTTTTATACATTAATAAATATTCAAAAGAAAGCTTAAGCGATGTTCATAATTATTTTCTATATTTATCTAATAAAAATCTTATTTTTAACACTTTACAACATAGTTGAAAAGTGTTTATGACTTTGTTCATTCTGTCTGTCTGTCTGTCCGTTAGCATGATAACTGCCGTAAATATGACTTTATCAATATGAAATTTTAGTATGCTTTTCAGACTGTCTGTGGGATCTATGGGAATATAAATAAATCATATCACCTAATTAGTTTTTTATTGAACCCGGGTTGAAAAAATGAAATAAATTGAACCCTATGGGACCTAATTTTTCGAACATTTTTTAAGCACATTTAAAATTCACAAATTGCTTCGAAATTTTTAGGAAATATTCACATTATCTCCTAAAATATATAAAAAAAATTTCAGTAAAATATGTTAGGTAGTTTTTTAATTAAATATTATTTAATATAGGGAGAAAAACGAATTCAATTAAATTCTGACTTTTGCGATATCCTCCAGAAAGAAAAAATAGATATATTATATAATAAATATCTTTCCAAGAGTTTAATAATTATTTTGTAAATGAGAGAGGCTTCACATTTTAAAATAAATTTGGTAGATAACAATTTTTCAAATTTTTTTTTAATTTTATATAACTTTTCATGATATACTTATTTAACGGCATTTTTAATGTACTTTCCTACATCCTAGAGAATTAAAATTTGGTACACAGCTTAAATTTGTAGAACATTTTATTCTACAACAATTTGATGGATCTTTAAATATAGATCCTACATTTTTTTCGAAATGGCCTGCAAATAATCCCCGTTCACTTCTATAAATCATTGTTGTAATATTGTTAAAAATTCTGATGTGGACAGCACAAGGCTTTCCCTGCAGACTCATATTCACATTCTCTTTATTTCTTCAATAATAATTTGAGTTTATCTGCAAAAATAACATAAGTATTTTAAATGACATTGAATTTGCAGGTTAAACTTAAATTTGGTTCTCATTTAATAGATGGACTTATTGTTAAAAGTGGCGTAGCGAAAACGCAAAAAAAAACTAAAATATCTCAAGAACGGCTAGTCCTAGAGTAATGGGGTTAGTCTTATTCTTTTTGTTGTCAAAAATCACGTATAAAATAGAATTTAATTGATATAATTGAGCACATGTAGTCTTTTATTTTTATATTTAACAATTTTTGCAGGCCATTTCGCAAAAACAGCTTGTTCCTTTTCCCGAATCGTACTAGAATAACCTACAAGTGATTTATATAGCAAATTTTGTTAAATTTGGTATATATATCACTTGTGGGTTATTGAAATATTATACACCAAATTGTATTAAATTTGGTCCATTAGTTTTTAGCTAGAGTAAATAATGGCAATTTCTGCCGGCCATTTCGCAAAGAAGGCAGATTCTTTTATTACGAATCGTACTATAATCAAATGAACATCAGGGTTTCCCACAAAAAACTTACCTGCCAAATTTTATTAAATTCGGTCCATTAGTTTTTCTGTTAGAGTGGATGCAATATCCTCACAGACATACAGAAACACACACAGATACACCCTTACACACTCAGATGTCTTCCTAAAAATAATTTTTCGTGTTCTGGAAGTCCCAAAACGTGTAGATCCTTCGAAAATTCGAGTTCCGATCTTCAGCACGATTCCAATACTTTGAATACATACATACGCACACACATATATTATCTGTGTATCTAAATTCCGTGCCTACGCAATTACAATAGTTGGGATTTTAAATGATCACTAAACTTTTATTATTTCTTCAACGAAGCCTAATTTTAACTTATGCAGAATACAAATATCTCAAGCGATTGTAAGGTGAGTTACATAGGAACTGCTGAATTTTTTTCACACAAAATTATTTAGTTCTGGAGTCTGGAATGCAAGTTATATGAATGAAATATTCATTGATTTTGCATACAGAATCAGATTATATATATTTCGATACAGTTTTAAATATTTAAGTATAATAAATTACTGTAGTACTGCGATAATGTAAAAGATATCACCACTGAATTTATCACATTTTAGAGATTTTTAAATGAAATTGCATTTCAGTTGGAAAGTGTTTCATAATCAATGCTTATGCATGATTGATCTTTCTTGTATTAACATAAAAAAATCATTACTAGAGCTGTATTTTTTATGATCCTTCTACCCATAGAAATGAATCATGCAGGGATTTCTCACCTATTGAACAAATTTACCCAATTCTTTTTAATTTGTCTACATTTTGTTTTACCATTTTCCCCTACAGTATTAATTTTTATGATTCAAAATTACCCAATCTGTTGGAAATTTCCCACATTCTGATATAACTTTGGGCTTATTTAGTTGTGAAGGCGGAAACATTCTAGATCAAAATTTATAGTTTAAATGAGAGTGAAAAGTGCTAGAAAGTTTGTCTTTTATAATATCTGAAATTATGAGTGAGATAAATTAAAAATATTAAAACTTTTGAATTACTAAATTTTACAGACACTTTTTTAATAAAATTTCTATTCAACTTTTAGATGTCCCTCTACATTGTTTGAATGAAATCCCTTATTACAACTTTAAAAATTTGTTATTGCCAGAAAAAAAATAATAGTAAAGTTAATTTTTCACACATTTTGAATTTATTAGTAATTCTAGTACATAAAGAACTGATATTGGTAGTGTGAAAAAACAAGTTTTTATATGTTATATTTATTTTATGATTGTAATGTTTATTTTCTGCTATTAGTTAATGAGCTATGCTGCTGGTCTATATTAATCCTCTAATGTTTAATAGAATTAATCCTCTGATATTCAAATAGATTTAATCCTCTTATGTTCACATAGAACTAATTCTCTAAATAGAAATTTTAAATATAAGATTTATTGTAGAATACCTGGCTGCATGTAGAACATTTGAAAGTGAAGAGTTTTGTAGTGAATTTATTTATATAGTTTGGTATTATTTATAGGATGATGAACTTTTTTCAACTATTCAGGAAATAATACTTTCTTCAAACTTTGAAGACATCACACTGCGAAATGTTATTGAAAGAGTAAGTAAATTTGTTAGAACTAACCACTTCTTAAAAATATTTTGTGAAAATTGTGTAATTTTTATTTTACTTTCTCTACAATATATTCTATAGGAAAGGAAAAGTATTATGATGGATGTAAAAAATTCAACTTTCATTTGGATGATTTGCAAGTTTTAGTTAATCAACCATTTTCTTTAATAATGTCTATATGTCTTTCTGTCTGGGCACAATATATCTGGAACTGATGGGTCAATCCAAATGAAATGTGCTACTATTTCATAGTACTATTATTTAAATGTAAAATTAAGAGGCATGTTGATTCTTAGCTAAATCGGACCAGGGAAAAGAGATTAAGTTATCAAACAACATATCAACACAAATTGAGATAAAAGAGTTAATATTAAATAGTTATTTTAATTATTTAAATTGCAATTTTTTATTTTAAAGAGAATGTTTTATAAAGTAATAATAATAAAATAATAATTTAAAATATGTCAATTCAGGGTTCCCAGTTTAAAAATTTGGATTTTCTCAGAAAAAAATTTGAGTGAGATTTTTAAAACTTGATAATTTAATTTTTCTTTTTGATTCAATGAAACAATTTTAATGTATAAACATTTGCATCTTGTCACAATTAACAGAATAAGCATTTTTTTACACAATATACAAAGTAACAATTGTGACAAAATTGTTAAAGTAGCATGTTAAAATGATATAACATGGCAAAATAGCTGGAACGCATAAAACATTTCATTGCAAGTTGGTTGCATTAACAATAAGTAATTCAGACAGCTTTAGCACTAATAATATACATAAATTTATATACATTATTTAAAAAAAAATAATTACTTTGTTATGATAAATTTATGCAACATAGGCTATAGCAATCTGCTTATAAAATTGCAATCAGCCATGCACAGGCTGAATCAGATTGCTAACCATGCTAAGAAAATTAGATCATGTGCTGTTATCTATATATTTTTTAAAAAAGCTAAATAAACAAGAATTACTTTTGTGCGAACTAAACACGAATGTGACATGGAGAAATTTAATTGGAAGACAGTGCTCAGGCTACTTTTAAGCGTCATCGGTTAGGGCAAAATGTGGTGTTCGAGTTCAGCTTTAGTAAAGACTGGAAAGAGTTAAGTCCCACAAGAAATACAAACAATGGCACATATTATTAGAGAAAACATTATCTATGGAGTAGTAACAATAATACTTCATTATTAAGAAATCATTACCAGTTATTTTTCTAAGATAATTACCTGTAAAAAGAATAAATAACAACAATTTTTGGTTAAGATAATTAAGACAAATATGATTTTGTTGAGTATAAAGTTGAATTATTGTTATTCTTACAAAGTTGAGTTTATTAATATTTTCATTAATTTATCTAGGTGTCTGCTCAATTTTCTCAACATGACCTGACTCAACGACATAATTACATGAAAGAGTGTGTAAAGAAGGTAATTTTTTCATGTATTCAAAATGTTGTTACAACTAGTTTTTAAATTAATATAAATATTTATGTGAACTGCTTAAAGCAGGGGTCTCTAAAGTTTAGCAAATGGATATGTGGAGGTATGCGGAAAAAAATTATTTTCTTTTTGTATTCCTTAAACTTGTTAAACGTGCGATTTAACTCTGTAAACCCTGGATTATTCTTTTCTCAGTCAGTGATATGGGATATTTTCCTGCCTAAATGGAGTGCATACACAATGCCTATTTTGTTCAATACCTCTCTTTACACCCTTGTAAAGAACCATGTCTTAATAAACTCAAATCATTGGATTTTTATCTCTACAATTTATTATTAGTAATATTCACTAATACCTAATGGTAGGTACCGCATGGCTTTCCTGGTTTGAAGGACTATATGGATATATTATTAGTGATTGATCAAAAATCATTGAGTTATTGATCCGTAAATCACAATCAATATTATGGACACTCCTGTTGTATATCAATACACCTGATATCTATAATAATAAAAGAAGATGTCTGTCTATCTATTTGGTGCTTTAGTAGAAAATCTAAGCAACCCACAGCAACAAAATTTGTTACAGTGGTACTCCAAATCACCTTGGAGTAATTTTCTTAAAATTGACATACATTTTTTAGTTATTTAATGTTAAAGCTCCATTTTGAGCAATTTTTTCATAAATTGGTTTTTAGTGATCAAAAATATTATTGCAGAGTTTCTTTCCATATTAACAGTACCAGAAATATTGAAAAATTCTCTTTTAAAAAACCTTTGAATGAAATCTGTATTATCAATAGACAAATTTTTGTGAATATTTTAAAATATAAACTTTTTGTGCTTTGAAGACATAACCGATTTTAATATTTTGATATAGAAAACTCAACTGACAATCTGATCTTCATATTTAACAGGAAGTTAAATTGAATATTATACACTGTTCCAAAACAAAAATTATGTTTCTGGGGTCTTCCATTCATTAATTACATAATCCGTTCATTAATTACTTAATCTTTTCATTAATTAAGCAAAATTTTTCACTTTATCATTCAAAATGTGGTTTAGCTGTTCAAACTTTTTCAATTTACTGTATGAATATGGCACCAAAATATTCAGTGTCTCCAGTAGTGAACCAGTAGTGCCTGTTGCTACTGAGTTCATAAAGACATTACATTGTCAGACGTCATGACATCACAACATGGTTTTTGTTTTTTGTTCCAAGAGAGCTTATAATGCATTCTTTTCTTATTTTCCATATATACATAGTATAATGTATAAGGAAAGTATTGTGACGAAGTCGAAAATTGTAATTCGAGTTTTCGATAGGAGAGCACGTTTCAAGCATCCCTGATCATGAATTAAACATTTTTGAGGTGATGTCTCTCTCTCTCTCTGTGTGTGTGTGTGGGGGGGGGGGGGAGACGATATCTCGCAAACAAATGGGGCAATTCGAATGAAATTTCGTACAAAAATTACAACCCATGAATACTGGAAGCCTATTGTTCTTAAACCACGAACAAATGAAGTGATTCGAATGAAATTTCGTACAAAAATTGCAATCTGTGAATACTGGAAGCCTATTGTTTTTAAACACAATCGAATGTTCAGAACCCCCCCTAAATTTTTGAGTGAAATTTTGAAAAAATAATCAAAACCTTTAATAAAGTTATGCAAATATATTTCTTATGTAATTTTCCCTTAGAAAACGATTGACATAAACTTTGGAACTCTAGCATGAACCTTTCTCGAGATATTGCACATTTTTCAAATAAATGTATCAAAAATTCCCATAAATTAAAAAAAAAATATTTACTATTGAGAAACATGTTCACTTCTCATATGTAATATCATGCAATAAATTTGGTGACATCATTCTCGTGTATCTAGCTCATTCCATTCATGAGAAAAGATACTTTGAGTAATACTTTTGTATTTGAATGCCAATAGTCATTTATCTGCCTGCTATAAGAATAACTTATTTCTCCATCCATAACGCTTGGCGAGACTTTGGCGATGTATTTGGCGGAATGTCGCCAATTTGGCGACTTTTTTAAATGTTGTCAAATTAACTAAAATCTCGCCATATGGATAGAAATGACGCTAAATTAATGAAAATGATGACTAATTGATGAAATTCAATATCTTGGAAAGAATATAAGTATAAACTATAACAATAAGCTTTTTTTGTTTTGTTTTTTACTGTAAAAGAAGTAAATTCATTGCATTATATAAGGAAAGTCGTGTGCTGCCCACATCAGATTTTTTTTGAGTGAGTGTGAGTTCTGAAGGTTTGCATTATTTTAACGTTTCAAGTTATAGATAATACATATGTCTATGAAATTGTGTACAAAAATTTTTTGTTTATTTGTGATTAAAATGTAGAATACTTTCTATTTTTTATTTTCTTGTTCAATATTACGATATTCAAAGTTGGAAAAGGGTGTTTAATTTATCTGAACATTGTGTGAAGTTGAAATTCCATCTCATGGTTATATTAGTGGGTAAAGGCATGTTTAGGTGCTTATTTAGGACAATTATGCTTGTGTGTGTGGGGAGGGGGAGGGGTGCTGTGCTGTCTCATATGCATTTACACAGCAGTCCAATAAGCCTTTTGAAAAATTGAATAAATGAATAGAATTAATGCCTTTTTAAATCCCTGGCAATGCTGATTATATATTGTATTTGATATTTTCATTTCTTGACTTTAAATTACCCATTCTAATATTTTTATTCTGTTTTTTTATTTTTCTAGATCATTATTGGTACTTCATGAACCATGTAACTTATGTATCATCAGTCGTATCATCTTGATCATGTAGTAAAATGAGCACCATTCATTTGAAACATGTGAAAGTAGCATCAGCCATAACTTGTACAAATCATCTTCATTTTTACAAGGGAATAACTCATCAATACTGCTAAGTCATTGGCATTGTTTTATTTCTGTTTGTTGAGCTCGTATCTGTCTTTTTTGTTTCTCTGTTGCACATAATTTTTTGTTTTGTGAAAATTTGCATTTTCTTTTATACATTCATATGTTAAAATTCCACAATTTCCCTGTAAGATTTTTCAGTTCTTTTCATTTGTACATTAAATATCTCACCAAAAGTGCTTTTAAAATTTGTAAGGGAAAAATTTAGTTTCTAAAGTTTGTATTGTTTTATGTGTACATTTTGTATTTACTATGATTAATGGAATAAAAAGGGTATGTGCTATTTCTTCAATTTACGTTTTTAAAGGTGTTAAAACTTAGTTACCATATCGCTTCTTGCCAATTAAGCTGTAAAGCTATCCAAATTATATAATAGGCTACAATAGTTTAGATAAAATAAATAATTGTTGCCCAAGAAATCTTAATTTATAAATAATTTGAGTGTATTAAATTAAAAGTATCTGTCTTGCATTATAAAGTCCAGAACTGTCGAGAAATGGGCATGCTTATTATATCTATATATGCTGAGCAAACAAAATTATTTAAACATGTATTAAAATATAATTTACTGTATTTTAATTTCTTTGAAAGCGTTTGGAAGTTATAAATATGTAAAAAATATTTATATATATAAGGATTTTATTCAAGTTTTACTAAAATAATGTTTTAAATGTATTTCATACATCCATCACAATAATCTGTTATTATGTTCTATTTTTTAATGAAATCATTTTGCAGCAACTTTTGTGATGTGAATTATTCAGACATCCATATTTAAGCTGGCAATGTCAATAGAATTATTCTTTGTATGTGGGAAATATTATTGTACAGTAAACCAAACTAAATTTATAAAATATTTCTGTAACTTCAAAATAGACTTGCATGAAGCACTTATAATCTTTTGGCTTACTGAGGAAATGTAAAACAGCCTTTCATAAGAAAGCAACAGTGTGTTACTAAAGTATTGTGTTATTTTTAGATTTTCATTGGGAATCTGAAAAAGCCATTTTATATACACACACAGGTTGCTATATTTACTTTTTTAGACTGAAAGAAGTAGGCTTGTTTTACCTATTAAATGTTCTCTGTTTCAAATACAGTAAAAATCCAATTTTAGGTTTTTCCAATTTTTTTGTGTCAATCTAATTTTAAGTTCAAGAGTAAAATTTAATTTTTGTGAATATTTGAAATAGTGAAATAGTATTAAAATAATAAGTTACCACTGCTTGTAGGTAGCCATTTTAAAAGGGGAAAGGCAGATGTCTATGGTGTGAAAATTGGACAGTTCAAATGTATTCGTTCAACTTTGATCTAACTCTGGCAGTTAGCCCTGATACGTAACATTGCTCTATTGATTTAATTTGTAATGCAAAAGAAAAATCATTTTATTAAATGAAAAAGGTTAGGTGTAACATTCGTGGGTCTGGCGCGTAGCATTTAGATTCCTTCTATAACTTCACAAAATAGACTTGCACGAAGCACTTATAATCTCTTGGCTTGCTGAGGAAATGTAAAACAACCTTTCATAAGAAAACAACAGTGTGCTACTAAAGTATTGTGTTATTTTTAGATTTTTATTGATAATCTGAAAAGCCATTTTATATACACACACAGGTTGCTATATTTACTTTTTTAGACTGAAAGAAGTAGGCTTATTTTACTTATTGAATGAAAAAGCTCTGTTTCAAGTACAGTAAAAATCCAATTTTAGGTTTTTCCAACTTTGTTTCTTATGTCAATCTAATTTTGCGTTCAAGAGTAAAATTTAATTTTTGTGAATATTTGAAATAGTGAAAATACTATTAAAATAATAAGTTACTACTGCTTGCAGGTAGTCATTTTAAAAGGGAAAAGGCAGATGTAAAATCATGGTGTAAAATCCGGACAGTTCAAATGCTTCAATTCAACTGTAACTTTCAATGTTCAGCTGTAATCTAACGCTGGCAGTTATCCCTGATATATAATGTTGATCTATTGATTTAATTTGTAATGCAAAAGAAATATCAATTTATTAAATGAAAAAGGTCGAGTGTAACATTAGTGGGTCTGGTGTAACTTTCGGATTTAATGTTAATATTCTTAATTTTACATTAACATTTGAATTTCTATATATTCTGCTGCTTTTTCATTTGTGAAAAGACCAGATGTTAAGAAAGTACGTACGAAAGTAATAGGTATACCTTGGTTAACAATAGGAATACATTTCTTAACATGATTGGAACATTAACAGAATTAATGTTAGTAAGGCATGGAGGTAAGAATGCATAACATACAAGTACAGACAGGTTCCAAAATCACAGAAAAATTGACAATACTCACCTACATTGTTTGTAACAACTAATGAGAGTGTGTTACATCTCATAAATAAAATTTTTAAAATTAACTAAAAATGCATTAATTCAATTTTCCTATGCCTTTTATATACAAATCAAATTATGTACGCACTTTTTTTTTTATAGGGAATTGCGTGCATATTTGAGCAGGAAATTAAAATGAGTTAAGCTTTCATGGAAATTAGTCATTTCAATCTGTCTGAGTTAGAAAGGTTAACCATTTAGAAAGTGAATTATTGAATTTCGTTTTTATTTCCCTATAGTGAAATCTGGTAAAGTGATAGAATATTGATCACCTGGCTAAAGTAATCACTTTTCCCAAAATGACTATACCATTTTTAAAAAGTGGTCAGTTTTTATAATCCTATGGTGGTTGGTCTCTTTAATCAAGTTTCACTGTATATTCATTTTTATGTGACTTCTTTTCTGGAGCTCTACATTGAAAGTTTTTATATCTCTGAAATTTATAGGGCAGCCAGAAAGTAAAAGGGATATTTAAATATACATAAAACTTTAATTGGTAATAATGGCATCAACTCTATGAACATGACTTATATACATTAGGAACTCACATCTGACAATTTTTTTTCTTTGTGATTTTCATTCCATTTGTGTATTTTGCTTTCGTAATTTGCATTATAAGTTTCACCATTGCATGTTTGCACCAATGAAGAAATGTATATTGTCATTTGATTACTGCATTTTATATAAGAAACATTGTTTGAGTTTCTTTGTCAAATGCAGTAGCAATTTTTGTTATCAATTCTCAGAAAATTTTCCCATGGATTGAATATAACTGGTCTCTTTGTGCTGAAGACTGATTTAACAAGTTTAGAGGGGCAGATTTACCGATACCTGCAGTAAACAGCTACATAGGGGCTCCCACACTAGAGAGGAGGATCTCTGAATCTTCCAATATTTTTATTCAATTTGAAATTATAAAATTTGACACAATTATGCAAAAATAATATTCTTTTTTTCCCCTTCAAAAAGTGATAAATTTCAAATAAACAATTTAAAAATCTTCTTTTTCTGAATGTTAAGTTGCTCCTGTTATAAGCAGTGCTGGATTAAAGTTTCTGGGAACCTGAGAAGCATTGATGCTTGGATTATAAATGGAAACTATATGATAATTTTCTGTTCTCAAATCAGCATTTCTATTTATCATAAGTTCTGGGTCCTATTTCTGTAATTTTACATTTACTTGTAAAAAAATATTGAATCTTTCATTTTATTTGCTTTATACAAGCTAAATTAATAAATTAAATCTGTCATAAATATTAAAACTCATAGAATTATGTGACTCCACCTTACACAATATGAAAATTAAACATTAGTAGGTCACAAAATATGATTATACATCATACTTTTAGAGAATAGTAAAGCTTAAAGTCCAGGATCATGTAAATTCACCCCTGTAAGATTTCAAAACACATCTTCAAAAGAAGTATTTCATGTGAAAGTCACTAAAATATTATTTTTAACAATCACTGCATCATGTAGACAAAATTGCTTCTGCTTTAGACATTAATGACCCCCACCCATGAATAAAGAAGATAGTCTAAAACATGCAGCATAACTTTTTCTTCAAAATGTAAATAACAGAAACTTAGATAAAAACAAGGACAAAGCATTTTTAAAAAAAAAAGGTCTTGTATTTAACACATCCTAAAAGACGTACAAAATATATTAACTACCAGGGCGCTTTTGGACGTATATACGCCCTTCATCAGTGGCTACATGAATAGTAAAAACATGGAATGTTTATATATAGAGAGACCAGTTTAAAGCAAATTTGCATAAAATATAAAATGGTAAATGAACTTACTAAAAATAATACAAGAAATATATACGGAAATTACAAAATAAGTTTAAACACTTACGAATTTTAAATTATTACAAGAAAAGAACTAATACAAATTTTAGGAAAACGTCAAGCATAATATTCCTGAGAATGATGTCACAAATAACTTTTAAGAGGTTTGAATTGCATAGAGTCAAGAATGAGTCACCAAGCATAACTTAAAATTTGAACAGGATCAAAATTACAAATGGATTCACGGTAAATATAAATAAACAGGGTCCCTGTTTATTTATATTTGCCGTGAATCCATTTGTAATTTTGATCTCAGGAATATCATGCTTAACGTTTTCCTAAAATCTCAGGAATATCATGCTTGACGTTTTCCTAAAATCTCAGGAATATCATGCTTAACGTTTTCCTAAAATTTGTATTAGTTCTTTTTTTGTAATAATTTAAAATTCGTAAGCGTTTAAACTTATTTTGTAATTTCCGTGTATATTTCTTGTATTATTAGTAAGTTTATTTACCATTTTATATTTTATGCAAATTTGCTTTTAACTGGTCTCGCTCTCTATATATATAAACATTCCATGTTTTTACTATTCATGTAGCCACTGATGAAGGACGTATATACGTCCGAAAGCGTTCTGGCAGTTTTTAATATATATTTTGTATGTCTTTTAGGATGTGTTAAATAAAAGACCTTTCGTTTTTTAAAACACTTTGTCCTTGATTTTATCTATTGAATTCGGACGTGATATCAATCTCGAATAACAGAAGCTTGTTCATTGGCAATTTTAAATGCAGTTGATGATGTGGAAAAGTAAGATTTGTATGTAGATTAAAATAAATCTTCTCAACTCCCTTTACTTTTTGACTTCCTTTAATATTTAGTGGAGATGACGTCGTAATTCTGGGATTTATTACTTTCAAACTATATATACAGATTTTCCTTTTTATTTGTATGCATATTATGCATTATTGAATTGAACAGTAATTTATAGTGTTGTAATTAAAATAAATAAAAACAAAAACTGATTTCAGTAATTTAAAACTACTTTTCTTTATTCAAATGTCTATGCAGGTTTTATTTCTGTTCTTTTCTAATGTCATTTTTTGTTCTCTATGTAAATATTGTAAATATTTGTTACATGCTGTCTAAAATGTTGATTACAGATAATAGTTTAACGTTATGCATAAGCATATTTTAATGTTGCAGAAGAACTTTGAAAATTGCATTTCTAAATTGGTAGTCTCAATGAGGATTATGGAATTGGAGACTAAGTTTATATGCTGCATTTAAATATTTTCTTTGTACACTTTTTCTTCATTAAAACATTATTCATTTAAATGGTTTGTTGTTTTCTGTTTTTATATAGTTACTAGTTATTGAACTGTCTAAAAATTTATAAAATCTCAAGTTTGACTAATTTCAATTTAAAAATCTTGAATTTTGCATATTAATGCTAACAATAGACACTAAGATTACTAATAAAATCAGAAATAGAGAAAGAATTAGAACTAAGTTTATTTATAATGCAAATTAAAAATCACTGTCAAACATAAGATACATCTTTCATTTTGTTTCTAAACTTTTCCTGTTTCACATTTCAACATTTTTAATCTCGCTTGTTGCATATAATTTAAATATTTATTTTTATTTACTTTAAAATAAGGAAATTTAAAATCATTTTGCTTAGTTTCAAATAATTTAAATTTTAGAATATCTTTGCTTTATTATACTTAAGTTTTAAAATGTTTTGTTGACTTAGCACATTTAAATTTTTAATGTTTGTTTGTATTTAGTTTCTAATTTTGCATATTTAGGCATGTATAATGTATATCAGAATCTTCCTATCCTCATAAATTTTAAGCAGGCAATTTTTAGAAACAAAATAGTGGATGTTCTTTCACTTGACATTTAGTACAAGAGTTTCTTACTTATAAGTCTTGTGATCGCAATTGCTGGTAACAGATGCCTATGTAATTATCAAATAATAAATGTAAGTATCAATATAAAAAAGTTATAATGCTTATTTAGTTATGTACTAGTTATTTGTATTACTGCCTTGTAACAGGTAGTCTCTATCTTGAAATGTTAAACCTCTACCATGAAATTCTGCTATTTACCCCTTGGCTGCTCCATGAATTTTACCCCCCCCCCCCCCTATAATAAAATTACTACCCTAATTATACTACATGATACAAATTCATGGTATTGCCTTGATAGAAAGCTGACATGAAAATTTGGTAATTGCAATAGTAGTTACTTAATTCTCATATGTCTGCTTTTTATCAAGGAATTAGAAAAAATTGTATTCTCACAAGCAGCAGTCCTATTAATTCTAAAACATGACACAAAATACTACACATTTTTAATACTCCCTTATTTTGTATAGTGAAATTCTTAAAGCAAAATATTTTAGGGAACTGAAAAATAATTTTTTTTTAAGCAAATTTAAATTCCACAAAAAGGTTTGTTTATTGTTAATGGCCAGGCACTTGATTAACTGATCATTCACCCAAACATTGGCTGGCATGTGGGATTCAAACCCAGCAGTCAAGAGATCACAAGGATATGCTTGCCTTAGACCTCTCGGTTATCAGGCCGGCTCAGTAAAATGTTATGCCTTTCGTTTAATCTTAACTAATGCAGTGCTACCCAACATGTATAAAACAGCAGGCCATATTTTTTGTCAAAATTCTTTTGCAGGCTATCTCACATATTTCTGCTGATATTCTGTCAAAGACTTTAAGAAAATAAATAACTAATATACCATCATATTATATTTATCAGAATTACATGTTAAGTTGTAAAGTAAATTTATGCAATTTAATTTGTTTAATAAAGTGCATTATTTCTGCTGATTATGCACATTCAGTAGTGGACGGCCATATATAGCCCACCTACTATACTAACATCTGGATTGTCTGGAACTTGTGTATCAATAAACTAATAGTGTTATCAATAATTAAAAAAATATTTTTTTATTAGGCATTTAATCTTAAGTTATAAATTGTACTTTACAAATAAACTTATTGTGAAAGCGTTTTCTCGAATGTAGTGGATAATACGTATGGTAAATTCTTTAGACATAAATATTAAGATTGACAAATATAAACAACCTCTCTTTGATTTATATTTCAAAATCAACACTTCAGCTCATGCCTGCACAAAAGCATGTTAAAAACATTTTATTTAATCAGCTTTCAAGAATAAAAAATATTTGTAATAAATGGTATCACAAAACACACATAGAATTGCTGAGAAAACTAGCTCTTAGAAATGGATATCTGTTTCGAATAGTCAATAATCTGATACGATAAATATTTAAACACAACTATATAAATGCTTGATTTCATACATTTGGATTTTAACTTTATTACTAATAACATTTTTAGTCAATATAAATTTTTTTAAATATTAAAAAATTTAAATTTGTATTAATAATTTGAATAAAATTTAATGCAGTAGTGCTTACTATGTATGCATTATTTTCTACAAGTGCAAATTCCTGAACTACATACAGTTAATGTAGTTTTATTTTATTGATAAAAACTTTAATCCAGGATTGGATTTACATCATAAACTGCTATGTTGAATGTGAATTTTATTCGATTGATGGAGTCACCAAAATTTCTACAAAATGCAAGTAGTATATGGTGTTTTCAAACTGATTCTCCATATTAATAAAAGGTTGATAGCTTCATTAATAGTTCAGACGAAATAAATTTAATTCATTCTAATATATAAAGTCATGAAGTAAAATTTAGTTTCATTTAACAAGTTGGGATGGATTTAGTGGAATAGTTATGTTGTAAATTGTAATATAGATGGTGCCACCAAAAATTCCTATTGCTTGAGGTGGCTTAAAAAATCCCTAATTTAACAAAAGTTTTTAGTTATAATTTAGCTAGTGTGAAGGTAAGTTGAATTTCTATATTCTTTCTTTTGTTAGCCTCTAACCTTCTGTTGAATTTCTCTAAATTAATTTAGAGTCAACAGTCAGAAAGCGCTTGGGTTTGTAGCATACAGTATAAGATCCTGATGAAGATACAGTATGTCCACAAATAATTGTATTAGCTTTGTGTATTAGTATTTTTGGGGGAGTACTGTCATAGGAATTGGATAAATATTCTCTAAAATATAAATGATGTAGTTATATATATATAGTACTCCCATGATTCCAAAGGATACAACGCAACAGTATTAATTATTTACCACCATCACAGTATTTTTTGTCATTAACACTGTATGACTTACCAAATCTCTTGACAAAATTAGAAATATTAACAACAACCTCTAGTCTTTTGAATGTTGAATGATTTTACAGACAAGTGCAATAAAACATTTCTGCATTTTGATGAATTCGTCAATATTGATGTCAATCTCACAACATGGTAGAAAATGTCAAATCATTTCTGAATATTGCTGAATAAGATGATGATGAAAATGATCGAGTCGAATTATATCGAATAAGGTTCATATATACAAGCTTATGTAACAGTGGCCATCTTGACTACCAGTTAAATCGATTGCAGTACATGGTGATAAAAAAAAAAAAAGTTACTCTCTTGTCCTTTTCGTGATATCTTTAGAAAATCAAAACATTCTAAACTACTTTCATGAATGAATGGTACAATTTTTGAAAGCAGAAGCATCTATTTTGCATAATAAATATTAGCCTTGTAGCATGCTTGCACCATTGAAATTACACACACCCGGTCACTCAAACTGCTGCTCGTACCCTAGGGTGAGCCGAGTGGTCTGGGTTTTCGACACAGGCAGACAACAACTGACTGGACTAGTTGAAGTTATAATGGGAGCCTTAATAAGAGCCTTGATACTGAGCACAAGAAGCCATTCAAATAATAGCAAATTTTTATTAGGCAAAAAGGGCAAATCCAAAAGTGCTTGCGAATGTTGTGGCAGTATAGGATTAAAAAACTTTACATAAATTCAAAGTTTCAAAAGAAAATTATTGATTTTTCTGTGTATGAAAATTTTTATTGTCATATATAAACATTTGATTTCTTGTAGTAGTATTACTCTGTGTTTTCCCCCAAAACACAGAAGATTAAAAAGTACTACATGCACAAATAATGCTACATGTAAGAAAATTATAGTATGTACCAGCATTTTAAAATTATGTATCGGTTATAGCGTCACTCAGTTATAATGTCAAAATTAAGGCGGTCCCTTGAATGTCGTTATAACTGAATCAGACTGTAATTATTTCAATTGATAAATACAGGAAAACTTTTGAATATGATCAAACAAGAGGGAAGCCTAATTTTTCAAGAATTGTAAAAAGTAATTGGTAACACCAAATACTTTATTTTCAGTGAGATCAAATTATAAGAGGAGTATTGCTATTGTTTTCCTGTATAATAGAAATTTAGTTTGTAGAGAAAGGCATATTCATGCATTAGACTGTTTTTGAATTTTAAATACAAAAAAGAAACAAAGTTAAAAAAACTTTTTTAAAGAAAACAAAACATGGGGCAGGGGGCATACATACTTCAAGAAGTAATTTAAGTAGTCTGATGGTAGCTCTTTGGGTACATATCTCTAATAAGTATTCAAAATTCTGTCCCAAATGATTTTGAGGCAACTTTATGTTAGTACACCTTTTGGCCGATAGATGGTGACAGCTAAATGTAAATGTTAGTCCTTTTATACTAATATTTATAAATCTATCAAGGGACTCTAGTAAATGTCTTCATAATGATCTTTATCTTTTTTTTCTCAAAATGATTTATTTGACAACGAACCCGATTGAAAATTATCAGGATCTTGAGGTCGTAAGTTGAAATAAACAAGCAATTTGATGTTGAAACCCAGACCGTCCGACCTACCAGAAAGGTGTTGAAGACCCAGACCGTCCGACTCGTCCTGAGCATCTATTTGGACGGCCGGGAGATACCAGAAAGGTGTAAGGTAACAGTTTGGAAAGCAATTTGATGTGAAAACATTCGATGGGATGTTTCCAGTGGTCAGATGTTGCACATCAAAATAGGAAAAAAGGAAGTTATAAGATAACATAACTTTAATATAAAAGTTATACATATTTTTTGATAGTAACAGAATTCATTTAATACAACATTTTGATTTGGCCGGAGTCACCTATAGAAATTATGGGACAGGGACCCATCACACATTTTTATCCAGAGTATCAAATAAATTATAAAATTAAAAATATATATATATATCATCAAGGAGATACTTTGGTCTTGCTCTCCCTCCCTTAGTTTATCCCCGAAATCTCGCTCCCATAATAAAAGTAAAAAGAAAGATCGAGATGCTGTCGTTGATGCAATTACGATAATAAGTGAATTTAAGAAAAATGTGGAATCCGATTTCAGGAATATATACAGAGGTTGAGGGAATGTGTAATGATCTTGGAATTGAAATAAAAATACCACGTACTGCTGGACGCCAAGTTCATAGATCAGCTGCTCCTAACATAACTCCTGAAGATTATTACAGAATAAATGTTTACTTGCCTTTGTTAAACTCCGTCCAAGAAGACTTAAAATACCGATTCGCACAGGAAAATCTGGATGTCTTATATTTACAAGATTTAGTACCATCGACTCTTTTAGCGAAAATCAACACGGACGAAGAGTCACTCCTCCCATCTTGGACAGAGCTAAGCAAGAAGTATCACAGAATAGCCGAACTGGGAGTGGAAGAAATGAACAGTACACTTCAAGTTGAGGTGATTAACTGGAGAACCAAATGGATGCGAGAAAATACCGATACTGGCAGAGTACACATGTCTGCTTTTGAAGCACTACAAAACTGTGATCCTGCAGTGTACCATGTGATCTACGTGTTACTGAAAAATTCTTGTAACATTATCAATTACTGTAGCAACCGCCGAGGGTAGCTTCTCAGCACTAAAACGATTGAAGACATGGCTTCGAAACACAATTAGAGAAGATCTGCTAGTGGGATTGACTTTGTTGCATGTGCATTTTGATATCGCAATTTCACCAGTAACAATTTTAGATCGATTTGCTAAAGGAAAAGCAAGAAGAGTTGATATTATAATGATGATCCTTCCTGGGAGGGTAACGGCACCAGAGTTTTTGCGATGGACTCCGTAAGGCTGTTAGGGATAATGATCGACAATAAGCTGAATTGGCAATTACATTTTAATAGTGTTAGAGGTACTATTCCTGGCAAAAATTATGGAATCACTTCCATGTTATTTCAATGGGATACGAAGTTCAATACCCTACAACTTTTGATGTACAGATACCCCTGAAAAACCCTTTTTGAGCGAAATTGAAGAACTTTAAACGCTTAACAAAACACAAAATATTTGAAAAATTTTGCACTTTTCTTTATTTAATAACTCACGATCAAAAAATGGGAAAAAAGCTAGAGGTTGAAAGAAAAAACTCGTAAAAACTAATTTGGAATAATAAATTTGATCATGCAAAATCATTAAGATATAGCTCCTCATGTTTATATGATCAAATTTATTATAGGAAGTCATAAAGAAAATCCTAAGTGAACAAACCTCCGAGAACATTTCGATCTACAGATCGCCCCCCCCCCCCCCCCCCCCCCAAACAAGAGGCCAAAATCCGCCACTGCTTGGTTGTTGTTCGCGTGTCCTAATTAAGGAAAGAAATTTGCGCTGCTTCTGCACTGCTTGGTTGATACAATTATTGTACTTACTCAACAAGCTATAAAACTGATAAAGTAATTTTGTAAATGTAACTTGTTTTTAGAAAAATTAAATTTAAAATTCAACCTTACAAAATCTTTTTATCTTAAGTATATAGATTGAGATATCTTAATAGAGATGGCGCCACATGTGATCTGGAGGTCCGAAGAAGGGCGTCGACGGGTTGTAAGTTGCAACTGCTTGGACTAAGGCTCCTATATAGACAGGCTGGCGCAACCACCATTGAAGCTCCTGGCGTAACTGTCTGTTACCGTCTGCCTATGCTATTTCAATGGCGAGCGCACGTTACTTGTCTGTTTGATATGTATTTTATCTGTAAAATGGGTGATTGTGGTATAATAAATGGCACTAATCAGTGGAGGGAGAAGTTAGAAATGTGTAAATTTCCTCAAGATCCCGAGAAAAGGAAAATATGGCTTTATAAACTGCCGAAGAAATGGATAGATTCCTGGACATTCACCTGAATTGCGCAGTGTAAGTAGTTTTATATTTTATGCTTCCTTTTGTCTTTTTAAAAGTAAATGTATGTTAAGATCTTGAAAAGAAGGTTTGAAAATTGGTTTTTTAAAGCTGAACTTTCAATAAATTAATTTTTTATAATAGTTAAATAGATTTTTTCTTACAATGCAATTGTAGGGCTGCTATCGCATTTTGGCGTGGGTTTATCGATGACTTATCGCCAAGATAGCTAGCTTTGACTTTGAAATTTGTGTTTTTATGTAATTATTGTACTTTAAAGACTGTTTTGTATTTCAATTATAAAATATGCGCATTGATATAAAATTTTAACAATTGTTTGTAGAAATATGTAAAAGCTGCATTTAAAAAAAAAATAAAAACATGCTATTTTGATTGTCTCCAAAGCATTTATAAAATTAATAATTTTTTTATGATTAAGTATTTAGTGTACATACTAGAACGTTACAAGCAAATATATTTTTGATTGCCTATTTCTCATTTTAAGTTAGCGTAGACTTATGCTGTCAGAGAGTTTTAACATTTCTGCAGTTGTTATATTTTGTTTGTAGTGATATGAATTGCATGCATTATTTTGACTCATTGATTTTCGTATTTTATGTTATTTATATTATTGATATATTATCTTGTCAAGTATAGTTAAACTTAAGCTTTAAAATACTATGACATTTATGTAACATTAAAAATCGCATACCTGATATAGCTTGAAATAATTTCTCAAAGTAACTGAATACTAGAAAAAGTCAATTCTCTATTTAGATATAAGCTATCTATATTAAGATATTTCTACATGTGAAGGCTAAATTTTAAATCCATTTAGAAGATCAATAATTTACCTTACAAATTAACACACAATGTTGAATTGGACAATAGCTTTTTGTAGCTGATTCTGCACCTATAATGAATAAAAATATGATATAGTATGCTGAAAAAAATATTCCAACCAACTTTTCCTTTTAATTTGCTACTATTCAACTCAGGTATGTTGTACCTTTGATAGTAGTTTTTATTGAAACTATTTCTGTTTACAAATTTAATGAATCTGCTTTCCTGAGTATCATTTTTTTGCAATTTTTACATAAAATTTAAAGTTCCGGAATTTAGCAGATTTTTAAATACAGTCTAATTTAAATTATATCAAATTTAGTATTTTATGGAAATTATAATTTTGAGATATGCTTCTTATTTAGCGGAGTATGTGCACATTTTTATATCTACTTTATGTTGAATTTAGAATAAAATATGTTTTTGGTTATAAGAAATTTGTGAATGAAGTTTCAGTATCATGAGACTTAGCCATCGCTAGTATGCTTATACCTGTGCAGTTTTAATGTTTGTTTTGTTTGCAAAGTGTGCTATACTTTTGAGTATTATGCAGTAGTAAATTTGAATATGTTAAACTGTATCAAGCATGTTTAAGTTTGAAAATTCTGTTTTCTGTCAGACTATAGTTTTAAAAAATGTTCAAATGAGTCCAAAATACTTATTAACTGTAGTAGTAACATAAAATAATTGCTCAGCAAGTATATATTGATGAGCTGGAATTGATACGAGTGTATCGGCTGTTACAAAAAATTTCAAGATCTGAGTAACTGGTTGCTAAATTATGAAAAGTGCTGGAAATTTAGGGCAGAATGAAAGTAAATTAAAAACATTTGTAATTGTGCAAGTTTCTATTATTTTCTCCCTACATACTAATTCAACATTTAGTGATAGTTTTGTTCTCAATGTTTTCAAAAATTTGTTTGTAATATTTTAAATCCTCTTTATTAAAGGGATATTTTGAAAAGTCCCAGCATGAAGATAATTGGAGAAATTTAAAGCCGTGATGTGCAAAGTCATTCTGCATTACTCCAATCTAAACATGTGAAATACCTAAAGGCTGGATCCATTTTAGATCATCAAGAAGTGAATGGTACAATTGACACGAGGTGAACAATCCAAACTTTTCTTTGATTTAATACTTAATATAAATTCTGTGGATTTCACCATTGCTTTGAAATATAACTTTCCTTATACACACATAGGTATTTTAATAAGGGAAACTTTATGACAGGGTTGAAAATTTAATTGTGTGGTATCTTCATTAGAATACTTTCATAGTGTACTTTTGTGTATGTTTTTAAGCTGAAGATAGATATCCCTTAAGAATTTTTTCAAGTTGTGAACATTTTCTATATTGAAATTTCATGTTCTATATGAAAATTAATTTTATACCAAACTGCATAATTTAAAATGTTTTTTCATCTCCCTTCTGCTTGTGACGGATTCTATTACAATTTACCATTATCTACTGTTAAATTTTTACTCAAGAGTTATAAATATTTTCAATATTAATTATTCATAATATTAATATTTCAATTTTTATGACAAGTTTTTAATTCATGCTGAATTGCATATTTTGAAAAATATGTTTTTCTTGTTCCTGCTTTTGATGGACTCCTGCATTTACCGAATTAGGATTTTCTTCAAATTGTGACCATTTTCTATATTGAAAGTTTAAGTTTAAAATGAAAATTTATAATTTTGTGCCAAACTGTATATATAATTTGACATTTTTCTTGTATCTCCCTTCTGCTTGTGGCAGATTCTGCTACATTTTACCATTATCTACTGTTATATTTATACTCAAGTTATAAATACTTTGCAATTTTATATGGCAAGTTTTGATTTCGTGCCAAATTGCATGCTTTGAACAATATGCGCTTCTCGCTCCTGCTTTAGATGGACTTGTACAATTACCGAATTAAAATTTTCTTCAAATTGTGACCTTTTTCTATATTGAAAGTTCAAGTTTTATATGAAAATTTAAAATTTTGTGCCAAACTGTATATATAATTTGAAATGTTTCTTCATCTCCCTTCTGCTTGTAGCAGATTCTGCTACATTTTACGATTATCTACTGTTATATTTATACTCATTATAAATACTTTCCAGTTTTATATGAGACAAGTTTTGATTTCGTGCTGAATTGCATATTTTTGAAAAATATGTTTTTCTCGCTCCTGCTTTTGATGGACTCATTACCGAATTAAGATTTTCTTAAAATTGTGACCATTTTCTATATTGAAAGTTCAAGTTTAAAACAAAAATTTAAAATTTTGTGCCAAACTGTATATATAATTTGAAATGTTTCTTCATCTCCCTTTTGCTTGTAGAGGATTCTACTACGTTTTACGATTATCTACTGTTATATTTATACTCGTTATAAATACTTTCCAGTTTTATATGAGACAAGTTTTGATTTCGTGCTGAATTGCATATTTTTGAAAAATATGTTTTTCTCGCTCCTGCTTTTGATGGACTCATTACCGAATTAAGATTTTCTTAAAATTGTGACCATTTTCTATATTGAAAGTTCAAGTTCGAAACAAAAATTTATAATTTTGTGCCAAATTGTATATATGATTTGAAATTTTTCTTGTATCTCTCTTATACTTGTGGCGGATTCTGCTACATTTTACCATTATCTGCTGTTATATTTATAATCAAGTTATAAATACTTTGCAATTTTATATGACAAGTTTTGATTTTGTGGCAAATTCCATACTTTGAACAATATGTGCTTATCGCTCCTGCTTTTGATGGACTCATACAATTATTGTATTAGGATTTTCTTCAAGTTGTGACCATTTTCTATATTGAAAGCTGAACTTCTATATATGAAAATTAATTTAATGATCTCTATAATTTGAAAAGTATCTTAACTCCCTTCTCTGCTTGAGGCAGGTTTCATTACAATTTACCATTATTTACTTTTATATATTTACTCAAGTTATAAATATTTTCCAGTTTTTTTATATGACAAGTTTTGATTTTGTGCTGAGTTGCATATTTTGAAAAATTTGTTCACCTTGCTACTGCTATGATGGATTCCTACAATTGCTGAATTAGAATTTTCTTCAAATTGTGACCATTTTCTGTATTGAAAGTTCAAGTTTTATACAAAAATTTATAATTTTGTTCCACATTGTATAATTTAAAAAATATCTCAATCTCCCTTCTGCTGATGGTGGATTCTATTGCAATTTACCATTATCCACTGTTATATAAGTTATAAATAATACTTTCCAATTTTATATGACAAGTTTTAATTTCGTGCCAAATTGCATATTTTGAAAAATATGTTCCTTTCGCTCCTGCTTTTGACGGACTCTTACAATTACTGAATTAGAAGTTTCCTCAAGTTGAGACCATTTTCTATATTGAAAGTTCAAGTTTTATATGAAAATTTATAATTTTGGGCCAAACTGTATAATTTGAAAAGTATCTCTATTTAAATTTCAAGTTTTTAATCTTGTGTCAAGCTGTATAATTTGAGAAATATCTTTATCACCATTACATTTTACAGATTTGGAATAGCAAAATTTGAGTTATTTTTCATCAGGATATAATTCATTATGCTGAAAACTTTTAAAACATAGAGTTGAATTTAAACGTTAAAATGCATACAATGCAAATATGCAATATTTATTACAAATAGGCTGGCACTTGATACACCATCATTCGCCTATACATCGGCCAACATTGTGAACCATTTTGCTGTCACAAATTACGTAAAATATAAGCTGTTTTAGGACAGATGCAACACTTTAAAAATCACGATTTTTACATTGGGAAAAAAGATGGACGCAATATTTTATTTTCAAATGGGGCACATGATTTCTTCATATAATATGGGTGTCATTAATATTTTAATTTTTATTTAAAAAACTACCAAACATATTTTGCTCAAATTTTTTTTTATAAATTTTATGGGATAATTTGGATATTTTTAAAATTTTTCAAAGCAATTTGTGAATTTTAATTTTGCTTAAAAATGTTTAAAAAATTAGTTCCCAGAGGGTATAATGTATTTCACTTTTTCAACCCGGTTTCAATCCAAAACTAATTTGGTGATATTATTCATTTCCATTCCCATATGTCCCACAGACTGTCTGAACAACATACTAAAATTTTATTTTGATAAAGTTATTTTTATAGCAATTATCGTATGAACGGATAGACAGACAGAATGAATGAACAGAGTTATAAACACTTTTCAACTATGTTGTAAAGTGTTAGAAAGAATTTTTTTGCATCAAAATGCAGTTCTAGTTTTTAAAAGTACTAGTGTATGGGGCTGAAAATTTCATATCAAAATAATTATTAGTTTCAAAATATTATGACATTTTTGAAAGTGTGAAATATATATTGAAATTTCATTATTATTTTAATTGTATTTAATCATACCTTGTTCTTTTAGGTTACTCTTTTCCGATTCATTATAGATCCCACACACATAGCTTGTTGAGATTATTTGAACCTCATCAATTAGAGATTCGTCATGACTCATAACAGATTATTTAAAAAATGTATTAAATGATCTATAAATGCATCTATGACTATTCAAAATACTAAGAAATCTGTATGAATGTTAAGATTTGCTGTCTCAATAAAATGTTAAATTGTCCATCTGTGTTATTTGTTTTCTCCAAATATCAGCAATTTGCTGAGAAGTAAATTGTGCTAATTTTTTCAATCGCATTTACCTTCTAAGATATTAACTTTTACTGTTTACCTTCTTTCACTTTTGAATATAAAACAGTGATTTGAAAGTGAAGTTTATATATTTTTTTCAAAGTTAGTATACAAACTGTTCGTGTAAATTTTGTGAAAACTGCTTAAATCATAATACGTTAAAAATGAACAATTATGATTGAATGTGTAAATCTTACAGAAAATAGAAGAGGTTAAGACAAATTATATTATATAACCCAAAGAAATGAGGCCACACCACTGTTTTAGGTATTGAAGATAATATATGTATTTTTTTCATTTTTCAAGCTAAAACCAATTGCCATCCAACCACATGTCGAGAAACATAGTTGCATAAAATGTAATTCTAAAATTTTACCAACAGTAAGTTCAAATGTTGCTATTGTTTATTCATTTGTGAAGAATTAGGAATTGCACGAGTAATTTAGTTAAACTTATGAACATTAACTCAGAAATATATAAACATGTTGGTATAAAAATTTATAATGTTTTTAGAAAATCGATATTCTGAAGGAAAATAGACGACATTCATTAATATTAACCCATACTTAATAAAATATATAATATTAACAGGACTTAAAATTTATTAACTGAATACAAATTGTTTTTTTAATCATAAGGGAGATATTTTTATGAGAGTAATCTCTTCATGAGCATCTGGGGAATGGGTAGTTTTATGTCAACACATTGCCATTTATACTAAGAATGCATTCGTACTAATGTTATCTATAAGTATGAATGTAATTTTAATGTGAAACTATATCAGATATCATGGGAATACAAGGAAAGAACATTTATAGCAATAATGCAATAAATGAATTATCTATTGTAAAGAGTAAAAAATATTGTATTCTGTCTACATGCAATAAAAACAAAGCGCTAGATATTAATACCTGCTTTACAATAAATAACATGAAACTAACAACTAGTGATGCGGTCATTTTAAAAAATGTCCTAGTTATACTAAAAAGCACATTATAAAATAAAGAAAATGCATGTCAAGCAAAATAAGATTATTTAGAAACGTTCAAACTCTAAAATCCATTTATCTCAAAATTATCTTTTTGGATTTAGTATTTTTTCTTCTTGTGTACCCATGATATATTCTTCATATCAAGTAAAGTTAATCTGAAACTTGAATGATAAGGAATGACAAGTACCCTAGCAATTTTTCATTTTCATGAATATTCTACAATACAATAATTTAGAATTGAGAGACATTTTGTTGAATGTCTATAAAAAGTATGCAGTTGAAAATATATGTATTCTAGGAATTTATAGTTATTTAAATTCACAATGAAAAGAGGAAAAATTTTAATGGTTAATTCTTTACTACTGCTTATAAAATTACAAAAGTGGTGTATTATAATTATCAGCTTTCAAGTTCAATGCAATTATTAGTTATTTTTTTAAATAATAAATAACAACATGTGTTAACAGAATTTTATTTTCACTCATGGTTCTTTATTGCTATATGTAAGTTTCTATTTTAGAAACAATGTCCTCCATGAAAGATGCTATCCTCTGACAGTATGGCCATATGATCTTGATAAATTAAAGCTTCAATATCATCACAAGAAAAACATTTCTAGTGGGAGGGGGTTTGGTAACCAAATATTTTGCTTTCTATTTCTCCATATATTGTTTCTTCGAAATTTAATGGATTCGAGGGGGGGGGGGGCATGACCTCTGAATTCCCCTTCTTGGCGACGCCACTGAATCTCTTCAAATGTATGTTTAAATTATCCAGTAAAAAGAAAGCATTGGTGTTTAAGTGTAATGTTGTGTTCTGTTAAAGTAAACAAAAATATTTAAAAAAAATAATAGGGGAGAGATGGAATTTTATATCCTATCACTAGTTGGGTGTGCACTTTTGCATTACTACATCTGAGTTAGGGATGGATATAAGACATGAAGTAAGGAACAATAGATCATTAATTAGAAAAATCTAAGCAATAAGCAAGTATTGTAAGAAAACATGCTTGATATTTATTAAACTTTTACCATTTAAAGCAGAGAGTCAGCCATTTTCCCTTAGCTACGGTATTCGGTTTCAACTTCATCATTGTCGAAGGGCTTTTGGCGTCCATGTCAAAATGTACCCCCCCCCCCCCCCCCCGTTCGTTTTTCAGAATCAGAAATTTAGTTTTAATGATAAAGCAGGGTTTTTCAACGAAAGTCCCCCACCACCATATCGTAAAAACAATTACGCAAAACACAGTTGGAATATAGCGTTGGAAGTTTCCAGTTTTTATTAAATTTAGACAAATACCTCTCCCCCCCCCCCCTTCATCCCAAATAAATAAAGTGTAATAAATCATAATAATAATATGTTAATGTCTGCTCAAAGTACACTATCAAGCATTACAAAATAGGTATAAATATGTTAATAGTCAAAGACGTTTTTATATTGTTTAAAAAAATTTTTAGAATTGTTACTATTTTTAAACATATTAATTCTTGTGAAATTATTACAAAAATACTCAAAATAGAAACATATTGCATGCAAAATTTGATTGGTAACACTTTTCATTTTCTAACCAAAATAAGAAGTATTATATTTTATATAAAATATTACATTTAAAATGCGCGTTTTAAAAGCATAAAATTTTTCGAGACCATCGGATAAAATTCGAGTTTGATAGTCTATAGCTTAAAAAAAAGACGCATAGAAATGCGCCATTATAGCGATAAATGGCAAGAGAAAGTAACCCCGTGTTTCGCCAAGCACAGTGGTCGCCCCCGCTATAGATATAGTAACCTTGGGTCGCTCCCACAGGAGCTTCAATGGCCGCTCTTGCGCCAGCCTGTATATATAGGACGAGCGCTTAGACCCTGCAAAGTCACTCCCGCGAAATGCACCACGTGATAACTACGTCAGGCGCGAATTTCATGACCTTGTGCCGGCAGTTGAATGATGAGAAGTCTTTGTTTTCTGCATGCGGAAATTTACAGTTCAATTAGTCTATGCGCGATTTTGATATTGAAAACACATACAGATATATATATATATATATATATAATTTAAATTTTGTTTAATTATTAATAATTTTTATTACTTTTTTCTATTATATTATTTATTTATTTTCTATTTAAAGTATTTTCAAGGCTATCAAACTACTAGTATTACGAGTTATTTCTGCTTTTATTAGATGAGAGAATGTCAAAAATATTGCACTATCAAGAACATAGTGTGGTAATTGTAGGAGGGAGTCGACCTTGTGGTCAAACTAAAGTATGAGACGGAAAAAATTGACATGCTTAATGTTCACATTTGTGACTTTAAACGTCCAGGGGAGGGTAAACGAACCCCTTACACTCCCCTATGGGCGCCCATGGCAGTCCTTTACGAGCTCCCATTCCATGAGCTCCCTGCTTAATGCTATTGCCCTCAGGACAGAACCTAACGGAGCCGAAGTTTCAATTTCCTCGGGGGTAGTAAACAGTCTTTCCAGACCCTCCAAAAGTCTCTGTGATATAAGAGGCTGAAACATTGTACACTTGCCATGGGATTGGGCGCGACAGCCCAGTGGTTAGCGCGCCGGAATTGCTATGGGAGCTCATGGCAAGAACGCGCATAGAACTAATTCCAGGAATGACAAACTCAAGGATGAGGCGTCCCATATTGACTTGCTTGTAATTTACATTTATATCTTTAAATGTACACGGTATGATAAGTTCCATATCAAGCGTTCACTTATGAGCGCCCATAGCAAGGACACCCGTAGAACTAATTTCATCGGCGATAAACTCAAGGATGAGGCGTTCAATATCGACTAGATTGAGACTTACATGTCTAACCTTGAACGTCTATGGAAAGGCAAGTGTCATCCTTTCCCTCCATTATGGGCGCCCATGTAACATTTTCCAGAAGGGAACTCAAGGATGAAGCGTTCAATATCGCAAGCATGTAACCTACATTTGTAACCTTGAATATCCAGTTCAGCTTAAGTGATTCCTTGCAGTCTTCTATGGGCTCCCAGCGCATGAGATCCCAGCTTATATATTATTGCCCTCAGGGCAGAACCTAACGGAGCCAAAGTTTCGATTTCCTCAGGGGTAGTAAGCAGTCTTTCCAGACCCTCCAAAAGATTGTGTGACATAAAAAGCTGAAACATTGCACACTTGCCACGGAGGGGCGCGGTAGCCCATTGGTTAGCGCGCTGGAGTTGCACTCGGTAGGCCCGGGTTCGATTCCAGCCACTGCCAAAATTGCCGCCGTGTTCACGCGGAGTACGATCACGTTAAACATGTGGGTCCGTAAGTCCTTCCGAGAGGTTGGTGGTAGGGGAAGGAGGGTACGGTCCCTGTGGATGCCTCCCCCACTGGGTTCCGGTCTAAATTGGGTGGCACTTCTCGGCCGTCCAAACAGTTACCTTACACCTTTCTGGTAGGTCGGACGGTCTGGGTCTCAACAACAACAACAACACTTGCCACGGAGTGGGGCACGACAGCTCAGTGGTTAGCGAGCGGGAATTGATTGCACTCAGTAGGCCCGGGTTCGATTCCTGCCACTGCTAAGACTGCTGCCGTGTTCACGTGGAGTACGATCACGTTAAGCATGCGAGTCTGTAAATCCTTCCGAGAGGTTGGTGATAGGGGAAGGAGGGTACGGTCCCTGTGAATACCTCCTCCTGGGTTCCGGATTAAATTGGGTGGCACTGCTCGGTCGTCCAAACAGATACCTTACATCTTTCTGGTAGATCGGACAGTCTGGGTCTCAACAACAACACTTGCCATGGGCGCCCAAAGGGATGTTGAACGTCACGAATATCAAACTAATGAATACTTACTGTACGTCTCGTCCGTGAGATTGTCCCCGCTGGAAAAAGTTCTATTGACTTCCTTACCATGAGCGCCCATAGGGGAGCATAAGGAAGAACTTGCCTTCCCGTGAACATCAAGATCCCAAATGTTGGTGTCAAGCTAGTATATATCGTGCGTCTCATCCTTGTTATGCTCTTGGAAGAAACTCTATGGACGTCCTTGCCATGGGAGCCTATACAAATTTTAAAAGCCACAAACGTAGGCATCAAGGTAATCGATATTGTACATTTCGTTCTTGAGTTCATCCCGTTTTAATAAGTTCTATGGCCACCTTTGCTATGGGCGCTCATAGCAAGAGCACCCATATAACTTTAACAGGCGGAAAACTGAAGGGTGAGACATACATCGCCTTGCTTGATATCTATATCTGTGAACTTGAACGTCGACGGGATAGCAAGTTCCCCCTCAAGACCCCCTATGGGCGCCCATACCAAGAGCGTTTATAGAACTTATTCCAGCGGGGGCACATTCAAGGGCGACAATATCGATTAGGTTGACACCTTGTGGGCAACAAGGCCAACGGCCGTACCGTGCTGAAAACACCGGTTCTCGTTAGATCACCGAAGTCAAGCAGCATCGGGCGCGGTTAGTACTTGGTGGGTGACCACCTCGGAACGCCGCGTGCTGTTGGCCATCTCGGGTGCGGTATCCCCGTGGTTTGCGCGCTAGATTTGCACGCTGCCACAAATGCCGCCGTGTTCATGCGGAGTACGATCACGTTAAACATGTGGGTCCGTAAGTCCTTCCGAGAGGTTGGTGGTAGGGGAAGGAGGGTACGGTCCCTGTGGATGCCTCCCCCACTGAGTTCCGGTCTAAATTGGGTGGCACTTCCCGGCCGTCCATATAGTTACCTTACACCTTTCTGGTAGGTCGGACGGTCTGGGTCTCAACAACAACAACAACCTTGTGGGCAACACCTTATTATCAGCATCTCGTATGGGCGCCCATGGCAAATGCGTCAATAGAAATTTTTCAAGGAGGGTATACTGAAAGATAAGTAGTACAATGCATACTAATTTGCTACCTAAATTTGTGGCCTTGAACGTTCACAGTAGGGCAAGTGACCCCTTGCGCTCCCCTACGGGCGCCCATGGTGAGAGCGCCAATAGAACTTTTACCTGCGGGATAAACATATGGATGTGAAGTACAGTATTGATTATATTGACATACAGTATTGATATCTATATTCGAGTATTGTTAATATTATTGTATAAATATTGATAAATGTTATTGTCCCTTATGGGCGCCCATAGGAGAGCGTGAGGGGGACCTTACCATCTCGTGGATGTTCAAAGGTAGGTATCAAGCTAGTCGATATTGTACGTCTCATCCTTCAGTTTACCCCCTGAAAAAGTCCTATAGGTGCTCTTGCCATGGGCGCCCATAGGGGAGTGCGAGGGGCACTTGTCCTCCCGTGGACGTTCAAGGTCTCAAATGTAGGTATCAAGATACTAGATATATTTACCTCTCATCCTTGAATTTGGACATTCCAGGAAAAGTTTTATGAACGCCCTTGAATCCCACTCCTTTTGAACAAGGCGGACCCCCCCCCCCCCCTCCTGCAATTACAACACTATATTTTGACATTATTTCTCTCATCCGAGTTCTGATCACGTTAATTACAAAATGTTCTACCTAATTCCATTTTTTTACAGATTGCATATGCATATAGAATTTCATGGCTGTACGTACTCTCTTTCTTAAAATATCTAATTTCAAATTATTCGTGTTTTAATTAACTGTTTCTAATTTCCTACAGAATGGTAAAATATTTTGAAATCAATGTGATTAAAACACAGATTACTCACAATTAGAGATTTTACAAAAGAGAGAGAAAGAGTGCGTATAGCCATGAAATTCTATATGTAGATACATTCTGAAAAAAAATCAGAATTAGGTATAACATTTTATAATTAACGTGATTAGAGAACGAATAAAAGAGAGGGTGTGTGTGTGTGTCAAAAATATAGTGCGCTCAAAATATAGTGTTGTAACTGCAGAAAGGGGTCAACCTTGTTTCGAAAGAGTAGGATTCAAGGGTGAATATAAAACTTTTTCCCGGGATGGCCAAACTCAAGAATGAAACATAATTATGTACTAGCTTGATATCTGCATTTGCGACCTTGACCGTCCACGGGAGAGCAAATGCCCCTCCCGCTCCTCTATGGGCGCCCATGGCATGGCAAGGGCACACATAGAATTTTTTTAAAGGGGAAAACTCAAACTCAAGGATGAGACTTATAATATCGACTAGCTTGATACTTACTTTGGGACCTTGAACGTCCAAGGGAGAGCAAGCGCCCCCTTGCTCTCCCCTATGGGCGCCCATGGCAAATGTGACCATAGAACTTATTAAAGCTGGGGCAAACTCAAGGACAAGACGTACAATATCGATTAGCTTGATACCGACATTTGTGGCTTTCAAAATTTTTATGAGCTCCCATGGCGAGGGTGTCCATAGCGCTTTTTCTAAGAAGAGCGTATTCAAAAATGAGACGTACAATATCTACTAGTTTGACACCTACATTTGTGACCTTGAATGTTACGGGAAGATTATTACGGGATTGTGCTCCGTTACATCTATGGACGCCCTCTTACGTCTCCCTTACGTATGGATGCTCCCTTACGTCTATGGACGCCCATGGCAAGGACGTCAATAGAACTTTTCCAGCGGGGACAATCTCAAGGACGAGACTTACAGTATTCATTAGTTTGATATTCGTGACAAACATCAACATCCCCTATGGGCGCCCATGGCAAGTGTGCAATGTTTCAATATGTGACAGAGACATTTGGAGGGTGTGGAAAGACTGTTTACCGTCCATGAGGAAATCGAAATTTGGCTCCGTTGGGTTCTGTCCTGAGGGCAATAGTATAAGCAGGGAGCCCATAGAGCACGGCAAGGGAGCACTTAATCCCAACAGGATATTCAAGGTTACAAATGTAGGTTACCAGCTAGTCGATATTGAATGCGTCGTATTTGAGTTCCCTCCTGGAAAATGTTACATGGGCGCCCATAGTGAAAGGAAAGGATGACACTTGCCGTCCCATACACGTTCAAGGTTAGACATGCAAGTCTCAATTTATTCGATGGTGGAACGCCTCATCCTTGAGTTTGTCGCCGATAGAATTAGTTCTATGGGTATCCTTGCCATGGGCGCCCATAAGGGAAAGCAATGTGAAATTTGCCCTACTGTGTACGCTTAAGGTTACAAATGTAGATTACAAGCAAGTCGATATGAAACGTCTCATCCTTGAAATTGTCATCGATGGAATTAATTCTACGAGTGTCCTTGCCATGGGCGCCCATAAGGGAATGCAAGTGAAAACTTGCCCTACTGTGGACGTTTAATGTTGCAAATGTAGTCTTCAAGCTAGTAGATATTGAATTCCTCATCCTCGATTTTGCCCTATTGCAAAATGTTACATGGGCGCCCATAGTGGAGGGCAAGTGTCCTACTTGCCCTCTCATAGATGACTCATTATACTTGTTAGCTAATCGATGTTGAACGCCTCAACCTTCAGTTTGTCACCATGAAAAAAAGCTCTATGGGCGCCCATAGGAGAGGGCAAGTTCAAGTTAGTCAATATTGTAGGTATAATCATATAGTTTGCACCCCAAGAAAAATTATATTTGCGCTTTGCCATGGGCGTCCATTGGGGTGCGCAAGGGGGCATTTACCCTCCCTTGGAAGTTTAAAGGTCACAAATGTAAACATCAAGCTAGTCAATTTTTTACGTTTCATACTTTAGTTTGACCACCGCAGGAAAAAGTATTTTTAGCATTCTTTAATCCTACTTCTTTCAATCAAGGTCGACTCCGTCCTGCAATTACCACACTATGTTTTTGATCGTACAATATTTTTGACATATATATTTTATGATATATATATTTTTGGCATTATATATATATATATATATTATAAATATTTTTTACATTAATATTTGACGTTATAAATATTTCTGACATATATATATATATATGGCTATATATATATTTGTGTGTATTTTCAATATCAAAATCACGTACAAACTAATGAGGAATTTTCACGTTTTTTTTTTATTTTTATCGTGTAGTAGAGAAAAAATCATGAATGATAGTATATATTTTTTTTAATTTTTGAACTTAGATAATTAATATAAAAATGTTTAAACTCGCACTTAGCAATCCGGCGCGAAAACGCTGTTTCTGTAATGGCCGCTCTTGTGACGTCACTATCCATGTAAACAAAAAGCGCAATACACTGTTTACTGTGGATTCCGAGAGCTGCGCACTTGATTCTCCTATAAAATATTTCATTTATCATATTTTTATAATGAATGAGATTCTAAAACCGAGCTACAAGTACTGTTTAGTACCTTGCTGCACAAATACAACGGTTAATTCAGTTGATAAGCTGTTTTTTAATGTTCCAAAAGATCCAGTTAAACGAAAAGCATGGACTAAAGCAATGAAAAGGGACGAGCAGAAAAATCCAAAATTATCGAATAAATCATCTCTTTGGTGTTGTGAAGATCATTTTTCGGTAAGTAAACATTTGCTTCTGTTTAAATATTATTTACTTGGATTTATGGCCGTAACCAAGGGTGTTTTTCGGGGGTTCAAACTCCCCAAAATGAAAAAGTTAACATTGAAAAGATAAAGATCCATCAAGATATGAAATGTGGGTTTAACTCCCCCCCCCCCCCCCCCCCCGAAATCAAATCCTGGATACGATCTTGCTTGTATCAATAATAAACTATAAATAATCCTGTGTAAATAGTAATTTAAAATTAATGAATTTTGTGGTCAAGTTAGGGATTGAACAATAAAACATACTCTAGCTTGTATCTCAAAATAATAAGTTTTAAAAACATAGAATCAAACCTTAATCAATCAATTTATTGAAATAAACAATGGCACATTAATTTGTAATTATTTCTTTTTGATGATATCAATTGTATAAATAGAAATGTTAACATTATATAGTAATTTATAATAATAAATGGCTGTCATTGTGTAACAAATAAGTTGTGATCATAAGTTGTGCAACCCTCATTTGTGAAATAAAGATATATGTTATCAATATTTATCTGATATACATATACTACTGATATAAAAATATAAAATTGTAAATCCAATGGTAGAATGTAAGTAGTAACTCATAATACACTATCCTAAAATTTTCTACAAAATACAAAAAAAATGAAAGAAATACAACCATAAAGAGGAAATTATAAAGCGTAATTCAGGTTATAAATACAAAGATAATCAACAAATTAAGGTGAAGAATGAAAATAGGAAACAAAAAATATCAAGCAAAAAAGCTTGCACATGGAAGAGCTGTATGTAGGCTTAAGATTAGTTCATTTCGAAAAAATTATTTTCAAGTCCATATATCCCTTTGAAATGAACACAAAAATGCTTGTTTCTGAAACGCAAGATAGATTTTTATCTATAAACTTGTGTTATATGGACAACAAGCATAATGATTGCAAAAAAATAAAACATAAATACCTTAAAATACACACCCCTGCACACCTTATCTGACTGCTACTGCCAGTCTTAAAACATCTATAAAATTATTATTCATAATTACTAAATATCTGACAACAGTTACTTTGTTTTGATTGGAAACAGGTTATTGATAATCCCTAGCATTTGCCGTATATATATTAGTGTTATATTACAAATCAGACTATGTAATTCAAATTTGTTTTTTTCTAGTTTGTATTGTATTTAAATTTCTTGAGTATTTCAGGCATGCTTTATTTGTCTTTAAATAATTTCAAACTACAATATAAACTACTATAAAAAGTCAATTATCAGCTTAAAAGCAGAATAGGACATTGTAGTGTGCGACTATTTCCAAGTGCAATCAAAATTAAAGTTTTAAATGTAAAAGAATTATTCATGCATTTGCTTTAGTTTTAGATTTATTTGTCAATATTAATGAAGATCATACATACCTCTTAGTTTCAAATCCTCGCATTTCGGCTCCAATAAAATTGGGATTCTTTCCCAAAAACGAAAACATACATATAGCACAGGGGTGTAGTCGAGGGGAGTCGCGGGCGGACGCAGATCCCCCACCTTTTCTCCTAATCTCAAGCGTACCCCTACTTTTATTTTGGAAGGGGACGCTGTTTTTTTTTTAATTTATATATACATATATAACCCCTCTGCAGCTTGGCATAGATGGAATGCTTGGCCGGTGGCCTCAGATTATTATTCTTTGGTCACTCTTCCTCTGAAAAAACATATGGATAGGGATGGCGGTTATTACAAAAATAACCGGTTTTCGGTTTTTTTTAGAAAAAAAAAGTTTGTAAACAAAAAAATGTTATTTACATTTTATTTACATTCGGATTTTAGAAATTTTTCAAAGCTAAAAAGCTTTAAAAAATCATTAGAGAAATCAATGACAAATATCAATGTAATCAATGAATCAATGTATTCAATGAGTAATCAATGTAATCAATGAAATCAATGAAAAAGTATCTCTATGGAAAGTTCTTTGAGATAATTTCATTTCAAAATGCAAGAATCTTAATTGATTTTTCTTTCTTGAACTGAGAATCATATGCTTTGGAGCACAATTTTTGGTTTTTAATAAATAACTAAATAAAATTAAAATAATTATTAATCTTTTGATTTTATCAACATGTTAAGAGTTCGAGTTGGAAAGTAAAAAAAGAAAAAACAAAACAAAAAAAACTGGATACAATTGAAAAAGTATCTCAATACAAAATCCACGATACATTTAGAGACTAGGGTCGTTACTCATTTTATATGGGTGATACTTGTATCGCTATACTTCCCAGCCCTATGTCAATCACAGAAATTATACAGTATTGGCTAAAATTCTTCAAAAAAAGAGCGTCCCCCCCACCTTTTTTTTTACGACTACACCACTGATATAGCATCAATTTTAGGAAGATTATCGGATTCTCCTTTGATAAATCCCGGAAAAATCGACATCTTAAACAAAATGAAATGGATGGGTTATACAATTCAAATATACGGTAAAATTAAAAATGATTATAAAATTTACGGCTCAAAAAATGATTTCTAAACTATGAGTGCGAAGAAGCGAATTGATCTAGCGTTGTTTTCAAAACGTAAACACTGATACTTCATGAACAGTGACGTCAGAGCCAATCACGCAGCGTTTCAAGATCACATGACATTGCGTCATTTTTCACTTATTTAAACTTTAATTTTTAATTTATTCAAAATCATTTTGACATTTAAAGTGACATATTTGAAAATCTTAAACCTAAAATTACCAGGAAAATATAAAATTGAGCATTTCCCCCACGTGTGCAAATTCCTCATTGAACTGTACATTTCCTCATGAAGAAAACAAAGAACTCTATTCATTCACCGCAGCCACATATCTACGGGCGTCACACAAAAAGACAAAAAGAAATAATCGGAAGAGCTGAATCTGCTAGTCTGCTGAAATTCGCGCCTGACGTATGTATCACGTGATATTCCGGCGCGAGTGACTTTGTAGGGTCTAAGCGCTCGTATATATAGGAGCCTTAGGTTGGACTACCACAGAGTAATACATACAGATATTTCACTCGACCTCAGCGCCCTCAACCGCCAACCAAAATATCAAGTTTGGCGACGGTCTGTGACGGGTTGGGCTGCCCTTTAATTGAAAATGAAGTAACGTCTGAATTAGTTTCCATTTTCAATAGCCTCCCCCCCCAGAAACACAACTACTCCTGCACCTCCTTCGGAAGTAATCAATAAAATCAAAAAACTCAAAAATAGGAAAGCCCACGGAAACGATAATATTAATAATAAAGCAATTAAATCCATTCCCATCCACATTATCTATTATTTAACTACAATCATTAATTCCATCCTAAAATTAAACTATTTCCCCTAAAAATGGAAGACAGCAGTTGTCATAGGCATCCCGAAACCAGGCGAAGACCACACCCTAGCCCAAAATTATAGACCGATCAGCCTTTTAAACTCTTTAAGCAAACTTACGGAGCAAATTATCCACAATAGAATCAAACAACATATGGAATCCAACGACATTATTAAACCAGAACAATTCGGCTTTAGGCCTCTACATTCAACAACACACCAGCTGGTCAGAGTCACCGAATTCATCACCGAAGGTCTTGAAATCGGCCTCTCCACTGGATTTCTCCTTATTGACATCTCGAAGGCATTTGATAAGGTGTGGCATGATGCATTAATATACAAATTAATTCAGCAAAACATGCCAGACTCACTCATTCACTCCTACCTTCGAGACAGATCATTTATCGTCCGCTACAAAAACACGTACTCCAATCACAAACCTCTCAGGGCTGGAGTCCCAGAAGGCTCACAATTGGCTCCGACCCTTTTTAATCTTTACATTAATGACATACCTACAGCACCTAACAATCACCTTGCTATGTACGCGGACGACACAGCCATCTACACTAGAAGCTCAAAAAGATATGTAATTCGCTCCAGACTTCAAAAACACAATTTCCGCCTGGTTTCGCGATTGGAAAATAAAAATTAATGAAAGCAAAACTAAATGCATCCTTTTCTCGAAAAAACATAAAAACCCCAAAGAAATTAAAATTAATGACAATACTATTCCATATGTAAATACTGCTAAATATCTTGGGCTAACCCTTGATGCCAAAATGACTTGGAAACCCCATATTAAAAATACCATTAAGAAATTTCATGCAGCCAGAAACATGCTGTCTTCCATAATACACTTCCCCCATGCCAGCTACCAAAATAAAACACTTCTGTATAAAACTGTTCTTCGACCAATCTTGCTTTACGGTTACACGATATGGGGATTTACTGAAGCTACCAGCAAAACCCTTCGTTTCATAAGAAAAGCCCCCAGATTCCTTAGGAATGACGTCATACATCAAGACTTTGGGATCACCAAAATTAATAATCAGATTGCGCTAAAAATGCAAATAAATTCTTCCAAAACCTTAATAAAATTCCCAATGAAGAGATTTGTAATCTCCCTGAATACGATCCGCACCAATGGAAGTTCAGGAAAAGGCCCAGAGCCTCCACAATATTAGTATAACCTCTAAACCAATCAAAATTAATCTTCTGAACTTATGAATAACAGTAAATTTCTGAAAACTTCAAATGAATTTTTACACTTCTCTTTCATTGTATTTATTATTGCACACAGTTGCACATCCCATCACTAAATATATATATATATATAAAAGTGGCCCCCTATTTTTTTCCTGAGAACATCACACTTTACTTGTCTTTTTCGCATATTCAAATCATTTTAAGCACTTTCATCCCCCTTTTATGGAGCATTTTACCTTTCTGCACACCCTCTCCTTCAGAGCCCTCCACTTCCACGGCCTGCCCTGAGCTAGAACCCTTTTCAGTCATACATGAAAGGTATAGGAAAAGAAAACTTGAGGAGAAAGAAAAAGAAACCCGTGAATTTAGCTTCACACAGAACCAAAACAAGCCTTATTTTGCAAAGAGCTCCAACTCCACTGTCAAAAAAGCTAAGCCCACCTCTTCTCCTTATGCTCTGCCTCCTGTTGAAAATAACCAGTATGTTTCACCAACTCCTGTAGCTCTCCCACCTGAAAATCAAACTAAATCAACTGGTAATTCTTCAGCAAACAATAATACCAAACCAAATAACCAAACTAATAAATCCATTCAAAACAACCAATCATATAATCAAACTAACCAGCAAAACCTGACATCCCCCACCCTCCCAATGGAAGTTGTGAACATTCACAGGGAAGCAGAAAGCCCGCCCTCCCTCGGAGGAATCAGTGAAATTATGAACCTAGTTACTGCAATTCAAAAAATATTCTCAAAATTCAATATTCAGGACATAATAAATAAAATCACATTAGCTATCACCGATATGGAAAAAGTTGAGGGTCCCCTCAACAAACTATTTGTATTTATCCGTGCTATTGAATCTATCTTCGGTGCCCAGAAAAATCCTACCAATCATGATTAGACACCCATCCAAATTAAATATCCTTTGCTGGAATGCTAACGGCTTATGCAATAAAATCGACGACCTAAGAAACCACTTAACTGACAACCCCGTTGACATCATCCTAATACAGGAACTTAAAACAAAACGCCCAGACCGTTTAAAAATTCAAAACTTTACTCTCTACTACACACTAAGACACAGCGCCGCAGGTCAGCCACTGAGCTATGGCGGAACAGCCGTTTACATCAAAAATCACATCCCACACACACATCTCCCAAGTTCAAACACACATCGTCTTGAAAACACATTGGTGGAAATCCTACTTCCTAGACAGCAAAAACTCATAATTGGTTCCATTTACAACAGAATTAACTCTCCCGACCCCCTTTATAACGATCTTGACCTCATACTTAAACCCCCATCCCCTACTATCTTAGCAGGTGACTTCAATGCGCACCATCCTAGATGGAATGCACGCAGGACTAGCCGGGTAGGAAGAGAACTTAACAACTTTTGTATTGATAATAATTTAGACATTAAATTTCCTCCCCTCCCCACCAGACATAGTAATCACACCAACCCTACCACCATTGATTTTGCATTATTAAAAAATTGTCCCTTCCCAGCCTCTGTAAATGTACTTAATCTTTTTACCTCGGACCATCTACCAATCTTATTAACGCTGCAACTAAATACCCCTCTTCCCGCCCCCTCTCTCCCTACTAAAGTTAACTGGAAAAATTTTGTTAAACTTCTAAACGAGTCCCCCATCCTCTTCCCAACCATCACTTCCACCGAAGATGTTGACAGGGCGATCGAAACACTAACCCAAACATTTAGCTCAGCACTCTCCGACAGCACCTCCACCTACATTCCACAACTCTACCAAAAACTCCCATATTCTATCACTAGCCAAATTAAACTCAGAAACCGCGCTCGCCAACACTGGCAACACACAAGAAATCCTGCCCACAGAGCTAGATACAATCACCTGACGGCACAAATAAAACTTTTAATTTCTAACTATAAACAAGCCAAATGGAAGCAATACGTCGAATCTCTCTCCCCTACTGATCATTCACTTTGGGACTTCTTAAAACGTATTCGTAAAAAGCACAAAAATATTCCCTTACTCACGCACAATAATACCTCTGCTTACACAGTACAAGACAAAGCTAATCTACTCGCTGATGTATATGAAAAACAATTCACACCACATGAAGATATTTTCTGCCCAAATTTCATGGAGGAAGCCGAGGATACCGTGAAGCAGTTCCTTAGTGTTCTAAATACTTCCTCCCTTCCCCACATTTTCCCCACTGACATAGTTAACTACATCAATACTCTCAAAAACAAGAAAAGCCCCGGCCCTGACAATATTTCAAACAAAGCTCTTAAATCCTGCACTATTAATATAATCTTTTACATCACTGTTTTAATCAATTCCATTTTCGATCTCAATTACTTCCCCCGCGACTGGAAGCATGCCGCCATTGTTCCAATCCTTAAACCAAATGAAAATTTAAACTCCCCAAAAAGTTATCGTCCCATTAGTCTACTGTCCTCTCTTGGCAAACTGGCTGAACATTTCATCGCCATCCAAATCAACAATTTCCTTGCTAATCACAACATTCTCATCTCTGAGCAATTTGGTTTTAGACAGCGTCACTCTACAACACACCAACTGCTCCGCGTGGTGGAGTACATCTCTGATGGACTCCAAAACCGGTCAGCAGTTGGAGGTATACTTATTGGACGTCGCTAAGGCCTTCGATAGGGTGTGGTTCATCGGACTCATATACAAACTCATTCAGCTTCGTATGCCACACTCTCTTACCCATATTTTATACTCCTACCTCAGCGACAGAACCTTTCATGTCCGTCTGAACCAGACACACTCATACACCAAACATATCCTGTCGGGAGTACCTCAGGGCAGTAAACTTGGTCCCATTCTTTTTAACATTTACATAAACGACATCCCTAGAACCAACAACACTATACTTTGTTTGTATGCGGACGACACTGCCATTCTTGCCACACACCACAACACCAACTACTTACACCGATACTTACAACATCACATGGACACTCTTGAACCCTGGTTAGAGAAATACCGCATCAAAATAAACCCTAATAAATGTCAAACTGTTTTTTTCTCACATCAACGTTTTCCGCCCCAACCAATCATAATTAACAATCAGCCAGTTTGCTTTGAGAGGACATGTAAATATCTCGGTGTCACTCTTGACAGCAGACTAACATGGAAACCCCACATTGCAAAACTCAAAGATAAAATAAACTTTGTAAAAGCAGAACTGAGCTCCCTCCTGTACTCGAATGATGTCAGCATTGAGAACAAAATCCTACTTTACAAATCAGTTATCCGCCCCATCATTCTCTATGCCTCCCCAATTTGGGGCTACGCTGCGAAATCTAATGTAAAAAAAGTCCAAATCATTCAGAACAAAATCCTACGTTCTATCAGAAAAGCCCCAAGATACTTGAAAAACTTTGTAATACATCGCGATTTCAAAATTAAAACTATTAAGCAAGAGATGCGAAAACTCTCTAACAATTTCTATGATAACCTCGCTAGAATCCCCAACGAACTGATCTATAATATGACCGACTACGACTTCCGTGAATTTCCAAAAAGACCCAGAGCTATCCTAAATCCCGATTTAGACGTCCCATGCTCATTCCTGACTGAATCTCTTCTGCATCCCAGTAGGGGATATTCGCCTGTTTCCCCACCCTCCTTATCATCAAAACTCTACAATAAGATCACTGTTTACAGCATTCTTTGTTTACTACTATCTTGTTTCTACATCATTATTGGCCCCTATTGAAGGACTAGGTTCAGTGGAAGACTGTGATCCACATATATGTTACCGGACTAGGGATATGGAGCTCTGCTCCAGGCGCCCTGCTATCGACAAATTACTGGCTGGCTGGCTCGGAGATTCGGCTAAATTTGGATAGGTGCTCCAGAACGAAAACCCAAGGCGGCGGTGTATAACCCTAATAATTCTGTGTATACCCTTATTTGGCACTGAAGAAAAAAACACTTCGAACTTTAGTTTTCACTCGACCTCAGCGCCCTTAACCGCCAACCAAAATATCAAGGTTGGCAGGCTTGGCGATGCTCTGTGACGGTTTTCGCCAAGACGTTCTGCTAATATAACCCTATTTGGCACTGAACGAAACACTTGCAACTTAGAACTTTGTTGCTTTGTTCTGTCATCGCATGCACATGCACATCGCATGTTGTTTACACATGGTAAACATACTTTCGCTGCTATTTTATGGATTACTAAAAGAAAAAGAATTACGTTTAAAAGGTATGTAATTTATTTTTATTTAAATAAAAAATTATGTGTTATCTATCCCATATTTCATCCTATGCACGTGTTCATCATAAGAAATTGGTGCAGTATTATCACTGCCGTCTAGATTATAAATTCTAAGAAGCAATGGCATTATTAGTTAAAAAACCTTTTCCGCATTTATATAAAATGTATAAAAATTGATATTTGGATAGCTTTTTCTAGAGAAAGTTGAATATAATATTGGATGTGTATATATTTTACATGCGTTTTACTAACTGACGTAATGTGGAAAATAATCCCCCCCCCTTCTAATTAACAATTGAGTTCCACACCTTTGATAATGCATTTATGTAAATTTGTTATTTAGTATAAGAATATAGTTTAGTATAGTGTATTTAAAAATGTATATATATAATAACAGCATCCCAGAATAAATTAAGAACTAAGCAATTTAACTATCTACACTCTAGTATACTTTTTAGGCTGAAAATATTATATAATATTTTAGTCTTTTGGGTATGTTAGCTTGTCATTTTTGGTGTATAATGATTTACAGTGATGCAATGCGTCAATTTTTTATTTAGTTTATGATTGCATGAATTAAATATATATCTGTGTTTATTTATTTAAAGTTAAACATATTACAGATAAAAGTATTTTTAAATGCTGATCATGTTTATAGTTTAAAAAATTAAAAAAGTAGTTTATTTTATTTTTTTTGGCAGCATTAACATAAAATCGCCAATTGAGCGATAGTTGCCAAATCTAGCAGACGAGGATGGTTGGCTCATCGAACGCTAGTGTCTATGCGAAATCCTATGTTAACGATGTTGCCATAGGTTCCTATGGGTGTGAACCTTTTGAATATAGTATTCTGTGCTTTGTTCTATCATTCTGTGAACTTATAAAACATATATACGCTGAAAATTTTGATTTTATAATCAATTATTTTATTTTTTTATGCATTTTATTGTATTGTATTGTATTTTTATTGTAACATTCTATTATATTTTTATTATTACAGATTCTTGTCTAGAAGATTTCACATTGAAAATGCCGAAGACTGTGATCAACAAACGCGTTTGCCTCATCTGTAAAGTGAAGGAACCCCCTTTATTTCGTTTCCCGCGGTCTTCTGATCGGTAAGTTTTCGTTTTTAAAAGTTATTTAATTGTTTAAATTAAAATCTTGGCGATTACGATGTTGATTGTTGTCTATCATCAAAATTTTTAATTGCAAAATAAAACCGCGTAATAAAAATCAACAAATATTCATTACGTTCGTTGCATAAACATATTGAAAGTTCTTAAACATATTAGTAGTTCTTCGATTACTACTCGAGCATTAACATTTTTGTTTATGATTTATAGTGCTAACAGTATGATTTATAGTACTAACAGTTAACTTAATAATCCATAATTTCAACTCAAACCCCGATTGGATAAGGCAATTACATGCTTAAAAATGTTGATATAGAAATCCTAATTTCTGTAAAAGTACCTATGTGGTTCAGTACTTTTTTAAATGACTTAAATGTAATAGCTATTATGATTTTATTGAATTTTCATAATATATTTGTGTATTTTTATTCATATATATTGTATGTCATTCTTATAAGAATTAGTGGATAATTTTGAGTATTTTCGATTTTAAGATTTTGTAGCCGATATATGTTTAAGGACTTCTTAAACATGTTTTGATTTTATTTGGAGTTACCACTTCCAAGGTAATTTGCATCCCCCCCCCCCTGAAAGGAGACTAATGACATTATGAACACAAAATTTGCATTCCCGCTATTTTTCACTACAATGATTGAAAATAATAAGTTTCATGAATGAGCCTTTTATGCCTAATTTTTTGTGAATTCTTTTTCTTTTCTTCTAAATTTGGCAAGGAAAAAACCTGTACCGTTGGTCCAAATGATCTTACTTACAGCATCTCTTTCTATTTTAACAGGCTTGAAAAAAAAATCTTTTAATTGATACCTAGTATAAAAGTGTGTCTGGTTTTTTTTGGGGAGGGGGGAGGGGTGTAACTCCCCAACAGAGGCTAATGACATTAAAAACACAAAAAATTTCATTGTGGTTTATTTTTTGCTTATTTTTTTGTGACAGGTATCTCTCAAAAAATAGTCGAAACATGTTCAGGAGGTCCAAAAGCATATTGGCATCAAAATCTTGAAATTGAAACTTTTATGGAAAGCAATACTTTATACTGTATTCAGTAGAATGATAAAGTAATAAATGATATTCATATATAAACATTTTTTCTATCTTTTTTTTTTAATTTTGTTAAAGCACAAAATTTTTTTGAAGTATCGGTTTTAAATTCACAAAATATTTGAAGTATTGTATGTTTTAAAATTTCAAAGTTTTTAAAATTCACACAAATCTCATTTTGTAACATTTTTATCAGTACTATTCATTTTATAAGTTTTTTATTCTGCAATTTTACAAAGTTACGCAATTTTCTTAAAATTCACAAAAATCTTATTTTGTAGTGGTTTTATGAGTACTAATCACTGTTATTCAAATTGAATTATACTACCATTTACATTAAAAACTCTTGTTCAGAGCAAATGCATTTGGATGGGAGGAGCCTATTTCTAAACAAGAAAGGGTGGAGTCAATTTCAAAACACTTCAGAGCGTACCAACTTGGTGCGATTTGTGCTTAGAAAAAATGGGTAGTGGACTATCATACGGATTTACCAATTTTTTTACTGCTGTCATGATGGGTAAATTTAAAATATTTGATAGGTATCTTCTATAATTCAGACTCCAGCAATAAAACTAAAATTTTCTTCTAAAAAAATCTGGATATTTCTGATGTGTGTGACGGGGGGGGGGGGGGGGGGGGGAATAGCAAAGTGTTAAAGAAATGTGGGTACTTTCTTATTATAGCAGCCCCTGTAATTATGACCGAGAATGTTACACACACGATGCATGGAGCCAACGACCCTTCCGTGCTGAAAACACCCGTTCCTCATTAGATCACCGAAGTCAAGCAGCATCGGGCGCGGTTAGTACTTGGGTGGGTGACCACCTGGGAACACCGCGTGCTGTTGGCACATTTCGGGCGCAGTAACCCGGTGATTTGCATGCTGCCACAAGTGCCGCCGTGTGCATGCGAAGTACGATCACGTTAAGCATGTGGGTCCGAAAGTCCTTCCGAGAGGTTGGTGGTAGGGGAAGGAGGGTATGGTCCCTGTGGATGCCTCCCCCACTGGGTTCCGGTCCTAATTGGGTGGCACTTTCCGGCCTTCCAAATGGTTACCTGACACCTTTGGTCGGACGGTCTGGGTCTGAAACAAACAAACACAGACGATGCTTGTTCAGTTTGTCCGTCAGGATAGTCTGGCAGCTCCCATATGAAATTCCTGCTTTTTTAGCGTTGATGGTTGTACTAAAAATTCCTTCCCTTTATGATGTTGGTGGGCACTCACGATTTTCACCAACTTTCGAATGTTGTCCTCTATAATTGATGTTGAGGGAGACAATCCACGGCCGCCCAGTCAGTGGATTGTCTTTTACAGATTCACTGCCAGCCATGAATCGGGAGTGCAATGAAAACACTTTTGCACTGCACACTGCTCTCTCACCATACACCTGCTACAACATGTACAATGTTTCTGTCGGTGATTTCCCCAAATGCTGGCAGAATTTGATATTTGATATGTTTTTGTCACTTGCAACTAATGCTAATAATAATTCTATTTGATTGATCAGATACATCATATCAAGGTTTCAAATTATAAAATAAATCAATAAATATTTATGATGTATAAAAACATTATCACTTACTCTTGCTCCATCTTTCCTATGTATCCACAAATGTATATTCTAATTATTTTATAGTTCTGTAGAAACTTTATACACATGATATTTTCTACCTTATTATATTATGATATTTTTTACCTTAGCATGTTATTATGGCTGAAAGCTATTGATAAAGAATACTTACTCCAGGAGCATGATGTACAGTACATTATAAACAATGCACGCCTCTGTTCTGCTCATTTCGATGGTTCTTGTTTCACAAGTTCTTTAAAGACCAAGCTCTATGCTAAGTTTGCAGTGCCTTTGGCTCAGTATCATGCAAGTTCTACTTCTGCATCACCTTCAGTGTTAATGGAAGCTACAAACTCATCTGTGAACAATTCAAGACTTCCATCGCATCTTCATGATTCTGAAGTTTCTGTTTTAGATGAAAGTAAAGTAAATTTGCCTCCTCTTACATCAACACCTAATGCATGTACACTAGTGAATATATGTTTGTCAAAAAAACTAAACACTGTAAATGTCAAATTAGTTCTGTAATAAATAAGCAATTTGATTTACATGAATTACATGTGAGAAATGATTTGCTATGCTAAAAATATTAAGACTTAAATAACTATGCAACCGTCGTGCTTAGTTTCAGAGATTTTTGTTTTTCTAACGAATTAATGTTCAGAAGTGCATGATTTTTCCCCTTCCCTTCAAAATTCTAAATTAATTTATTGTTATTGCATATTTCTGCAATTTATCTCGTATTAGCCTTAATTTATTATCCCTTTCATGCATTCCTATATTCTAAATTACGCACGCAATGTGTCTACAAATGCTAAATATATCCATAAAGTCCTTTGTTAATTCGCCTGTGTCCCTGTAATTTTCCTTTCCGGCCTTACGCCTTCACTTTCGAGCGACGATTATATTTATCCGAAAGTGAAAAAATCAGATGTTTTAAGCGTGGATTTGGCCCTGTCACGGGTTATCAGTAGAAACAAGATGTATGTACCAGATGTACATGGGTGCCGAGAAGCATTCTGTAGGGTTGTCTAACGGGGTAGCAAATTTGGCGCAAAACATGGTAGCTAGAGCTTGGCGGCAATTTCGTTCCTCACGGTTCTTGACCAAGCTTCATTTTTTTATTCCCCGGAATGTGCATAGCAGGGTTCCCACTAAGTCAGGAAAAGAGGGGGAGAATTTCTCTCCTTCCAAAAAATTTTGGGAGAGATTTTCTGTTATAAGGAGAGACACTTAAAATTTCATTTTTTTTTTTTTAACATGCTAATTTAGAAAGTAATAAAAAAGAAAGCATTAACTATAACTCATATTCTTCGACATTTAAATTTTTTAATTCTTAAAACTAACATTCTTTTAACATTCTTACTAACATTCTTTTTAAAAATTAATTAGGAGTCGTTTAAGTATTAAGTAAGCACATTTTTGGTAATTTCATAGCTCCTCCCCCCCCCCCCCCCCCACTTGTTAGCAAAAATACTCAAATTCCTGATTTCCCCCATGCTTACGTTATGATTTTATTTGCTGACATAAAAACGTCTACATGGGTTATTTTATGTAAAATGACTCGCATGCGAATTTACGATTTTTTTATCTGTAAACTGCAAAAGTTGAGGGCCGACTGTATTTACTTTATATTTTGATTTTTAAAATCATTTTATGATCAATTTTCATGCAGCAATAGCAATTAAAAACTTTAACGATTTTTGATCGCCGAAAACTATTTCACTAGGCAAATAGAATTAGGTAATAAATTTGACTTTATGTTTAAAAATGGATTTTTTTTTTTTTTTTTTTTTACAAAACTTGCAGAACATAAGGATTGCATCATCCTTTTGTTGAATCTCAAGCCAGTCATGTGATTTTAGCCATTTTGTTTGACTCGACTTTTTGTTTTTGTTTTCAAAATAGCCCTTTATTTCATAAATAATACGTTTGTAAAATAATTTTTCTGTATGAAACGCGAAACAATTACAAACACTGTAGTCGATGCAAACAGATTGGAAAAGTGGGAAATATTTTTCAAATTAAACGAGGTATGCCGAGGATAGCGTACAAATGCAGATTTTCGTGATGCTGCTGCAAAATAACCTTTCATTTTATTAATAATACGGTAGAAAAATGGTTTGGTTTTTATTATTTGTATATTAAACGACATAATTATAAAAAAATTCAGTCGATGCAAATATATTGTGAAAATGGCAAAAAGATATTCATTGGTCATCTCTCCTCAGAAAATGTGGGAATCGCCGTATGCGAACGCCGTTTTCGCATTCGCGGAGAAACAGATTTTCAGATCATGTAAGAAAGGAATGTCTCTGATAAAAAATTCGTTACTTTGTTCAAATTTTGTAACATTTTTTGGGCATATATGGCCAATTTCACGACATTTTCGGGATTTTTGTAACCTGTAGACATACTGTGTACGGGGGAAAGGATTTTCGTCCGCGGAAAGAAGAAAATTTCTCGAGCAAAACACAAAAAATGCGGGAAGTACGCGGAAAGAGCATAATTCAAATCCGTGAAAGAATCCTATAAAAAAAAAAGCAAAATTTTATTTGATCGAATTTGCTACCCGCGCAAGCTGAGGGGACACTTATAGTTTTCTATAAAATATCTCTCTAATTAGAAACACGTAGTACTTTAGTGTACCCAAATCGCGATTGACTGCGATTCAGACGTAGCTACGAAATCGCGGTCCGCGACCGCTCGGCAATCGGCCCGCGATTCGCAACAACGAGGCAACTGATCGCGATTTGCGGTCGCGAAGCAATCGGCCCGATTGCTTCGGCCGATGCCCGATCCTTCGGCCGATAATAACCTTCGGCCGATGCCCGATCGAGATCGGGCACGGATTTCTCGGTATCCAATTTGAAGGAAAAAATAATTTTAGGCCGGAACTGGAGAGAGAGAAATTCTCGCGCAGTCTAAATTTTTACGCGAGATTTTTCATGGATTGCGCGAGAATCTCGCGGGTTCGCGCTGAAATGGGAACCCTGGTGCATAGGCGCTCTGTGTGAGGTGCAGGTTTTCACTCGCCAAGATTGGCAGCTCTTGGGAAGTGGAAATTTTGTTGACGAGGCTTTCAATCCCTATCATTTGGTGGAATCGGACGCAGAATTTTGAGGAGTCGTGGACCAGGGTTTGCAAGGGTGCCTGCGTACTGCGGCAATGTATGAATGTTTTCAGGGAACAATGTTTTTAATGAACGTATTTCGAAAGTTGCAGTCTGGCTCTACTTAAGCCTCAGCGAGGTGTGAAGTTGGAGGTATAAATGTATTCTTGGTGATTTTATGCTGCTCCTATGGTGCTTGCTCTCTTCAAGCTTTGTACCCGACAAGTCGTTCATCACATTCGTCTACAGTTTTTCCAGTTCCAGACAGTGCATGTGATTGCTAACATCTAGTGATAGTGTTTTTTAAAGTAATTAATTTGGTGTTCAAGTTTTGATCTCTGATGCAAGCATTTCCTTAGAGATTATCCATACAGAAGTGTGGATAGATTGATTTGTGTGTGTAGACCAGTGCATAGATTGATTTGTGTGTGTTTCCCTTTGAGTTTTCAAGCATTCCCTTCATCTAAGAGTTTTATGGTGCTGCCATCTACTGTCGGAAGCGAGAACATTCGCTGCCCTCAAATGATACGCAATATATAATTTACTAAATTGTTTTGAAAATGTGTTTCTTGTACTGCCATTTAATTTGAGTTTTGAAGTTTCACAATTTGTAGAGGATAAAAATGAGATTGATGTATTAGCTTGCAGATATTTTTCTTTGTTTAGAATTCATTACAATTTTACTTTTTTTTTTTGAGGTTTTGAACATGTACGTTTGTAATTTTAACATTCATTTGTGTCTGTTTTAGTATTTTGAGGTTAACATTTAACGTTTTTGTGGACAGTGCCAGACAGACCAAACTCTGGTCACTAGACCAGAGTGGAATCTGAACCTGGGTTGTGTTTTAATTTGGATTTAAATTGTTTTTCTGGGTTTTAAATTTGAATTCTTGGTATCTAAATTGATAACTGGGTTTGTTTTAATTTGGGTTTAAATTGTTTTTCTGGGTTTTAATTGTTCTTTTTTTTCACAACGTAATTACATCGAAATTTAATTGTTTAAGAATTTATAAAATTATCCTGTTTGTGTTTTGAAGCTCTTAAGTAAAAATGTTGGTAATAAAGTAAAATTTTTAATTTAACAGAAACTTTTGTTTTTCTTTTGATTGTGTTTTTGGGCTGTGCATTTTTGCACTTAAAGGTAAGTGGAAATTTTAGAGTGATAAATTGTTTATGTGTATTGAATTAAAATATAATAAACTTTATTAAAATTAGTTTAATAAAAATAAATAATAAGCAAGCAACTTCGTTACAACACAGCAGGCAGGAATAAAAATTAAGCGCTTGAAAAGGATCGAATTGAGATTTGTTACAGCCATAAATTTTTTGCAAATATGTATTTCATTTATATTTTTATTGTAGTGGAATGTAATTTTCACCCCTCAATATATCCGTAAATTCATTTATCAAATTATAAACAGGTTTGAATCCTATTACTTAAAAGATGATTTCACCTTAGTAGAAAATAAAAGGACCACAAGGTCAATCAAAAAACCTAAAACTATTGTAACTAAAGCAAAAACCTTAAAAACTAAAACTTCCATTGGTGTAAAGCACCCTAAAACCTCAAACCAAGAATGGGAAACTGACATCTCTGAATCCGAAGGTATTGATTGTGACGCCATTCCTAAATTTAAAGAACTTCAATTCGCGGCGCATGAATTCTTAAAACCAAGTACCCCCCCACACACACATACACACACAAATCAAAATCAAACTAGAATAACTAAAAGTAAAGTAAACACCCCTTCCACCAGCAACAGCAATGAAGAACCCCCCTCAAATAATATCAGTAGAGATAAATATCCTGACCCTTTTTATGTAGAACTTAATGACAACCCTAAACAGATTTAAGCAAACTTACGGAAGATCAGGTTAGAGCCAAACCAACTGGCGAAATCTTAAGAATATATACAAAAACAGCCAACCACTATCGTATAGTACAAGACTACTTAACAAAAAATAAGCTGAAATTCCATTCAATCAACTTAAAAGAAGAAAGACCAAAAAATGTTGTAATTAAAGGACTTCTCCCCCCCCATTATCCCCCAGAAGAAATAAAAGAATTTTTTGAAGCTAATGGACATCAACCACTTAAAATACACCCCATGAGAAGTTTGAGAACGAAACTCCCACTCCCTAACTTTCTTATGCACCTCTCCCCAACCACAGACTTGGAAGCAATATATCAAATTAGGCATATAAATTATATCTTTGCAGAAATTGTCCTATTCATCTCAAAGGGTTTCGCCCAATGTTATAGATGCCAGGGGTGGCAACACTCGTCAGACCGGTGTTCGCACAACTTCAGATGTTTAAAATGTGCCGGCTATCACCCAACTCGTGAATGTACCAAGCCTCGGTCCACCTCTGCTACTTGTGCAAATTGCGGAGGTCCTCACCCCGCGAATTATAGATCTTGTCCTGAAAACCCAGAAAATAAAAGAAATCTCCCCCCCCCCTCCTGGACCAATTACAACTATACACCTCAAAATTACATTCCAAATTCTATTAACCACTCACTTGTTAGAAACCCAAATATTTATCAAGCTAATCAAATGAACCAAACAAACAACCAACCCACCCCGCGTAGGTTCCCCCTCCCCTCAAACGCCTGGAATCTTCCATGCAGCAATCTGCCATGCAAAGACATCCCCTCAGTTAAAAACCAAATGGAAAACGATCAAACAAATAAAGCAACAAACAGTTCCCACCCCCCTCCCCAGCAGAGTAATGAAAATCAAACCATTGATCCACTCTCCACCCATAAAAATCCCACAAAAAGCAGTGAAGTAAGTGAAAACCCTAAAACTAAAGCACCAATTCGAGTAAATAGTACAACTCAAATTTCTGGAAACCAAAAATGTACTCCCCCCCCCCCCCCTCCAATTTGAACCAAACTCCCAAGTCAGGGCAATCAACGCTAACGTCAATGAAGAACGCAGAAATCCTCCCAACAATCATACTGATCAAGACAAAGCCTCCCCACTTAACGATTTGCTAAAAATTTACAACGAAGCCAAAGTAATATTCCAATATCTAAATATAAACAAAATCCTAAAATTCCTCAAAGAACTCGGTAAAATTTTTCAAACTAACATCCCATTGTTGACAAAGGCCGTCAAATATTAGTACTATTAGATCACCATTTTAATCAGAACCCCAATAGCCAATCATGATCCCCTCCCACCAAATGCTTTCACCATCATATCGTGGAACGCCAACGGAATCAAAAGCAAGATCCGCGAACTCAGAGATTTCATCGAAGAACACAAACCTCATATCTTACTAATTCAGGAAACCAAGATCAAAGCCCCCCCCCCCCCCCCAACAATTTCCGCATTCCAAATTACTCTTTATTCCACACACCTCGTCCTAACAACACTAATACACAGCACGGCGGTACCGCCATTTACATTAAAAGCAACCTTGAACACTTAAACATAACTCCTTTAGACACTAACATAATTGAACACACATTAATTAAATTTAAACTTCCTAACTCCCATTACATTCTTATAGGCTCTATCTACGCAACACACAATTCAAGACATAACATAGCAGACGATCTCTCTGCCTTATTTGGCATTCATGACAGATCAATTATGATGGGGGACTTCAATGCCCACCATACTAATTGGGGCTGCAGCCGAAGGACCAAATATGGCATAGACATCAACACACACACATAAACAACACAAATCTCAGACACCTTTTCCCTAACACATCCACCAGACATAACACTAGAACAACCTCAATAATTGACTTTGCCCTTCTTAATAATATTCCCGCCCCCCACGAAAACCACACCATAAATGACCTTTGCTCAGACCATCTCCCCGTAAAGCTCACTCTTTACTTTAATACTAACTTCCCAATCACTCCATCAATTAAATCCACAAATTGGAAAAAATTTAATGAAATCCTTTCTAACTCCCCACTTTTAATAGCAAAAATTAATAACTCTCAGGATATAGATGACTGCACACAAAAACTTACCAATGAAATTAAATCTGCTATCGCCACAGCGACCTCTTACAACCCTCCCCCCCCACACACACATCACAAACTTCCCTTTCATATAAAATATCTAATTAAAAAATGCAACGAAACCAGACACAGATGGCAAACTACTCACTTCCCCCCTTTTAAAACACACCTTAACAACAACAAGCAAACAAGTCAAAATTCAAATTAGAACACACAAACAACATCAATGGAAACGCTTCATCAACACGCTCGCTCCCACAGATCACTGTGGGAGTTTGTCAAAAAAATTAAAACTCCTAGAACACACATTACTCACCTTACCACCAACCAAGGCATCATACACACAAACACTGAAATCGCCAATGCACTTGCAAATAACTACGAAGAGCAATTTTCCGAAAACCTTAACCGTTCCAGTGTCCGGATCGACAAAATTGTATTTATGGTTCACTTTGAAATGTTGGAAACTTTCCTCTTCCAGTTTTTCAATGCAATATGATTTCCACGAATCGGATTATATTATAGTTCCTTTTTCGATATTTTTCTTAATTGCTTCTAATATAATGCTCATGGATCGGTTTGGCACCTTCAGAAGGAAACATTCGTTTGTTTCATGGCAAACTCCACCAAAGATCCACTGTTGTGATAGAATCCGTCCTGCATTGTTTTTGTGCTTTGTGAACATACTTTCATCCACTTCGACGATCATATCAGGTCCTCCTATTTTCCATTGTTAATGTAACCAAAATAAAACCGATAAAACCAAATTCTAATTGAATGCATTTCGTAACATCCGGTTTCAGGATTAATCCGGAAGTGAGACTGTGGCTACCACACATTGAACATAATCGCTGTTTGGCGCAAGGTCGGATCTCGCCAAACCTGCGATATTCAGAGCCATCTATTGGAAAAAGGTAACTTTTCGGATCGGTTTATCTCCGCCTTAACTGCCCTTTAATTGAAAATGAAGTAACGTCTGAATTAGTTTCCATTTTCAATAGCCCCCCCAGAAACACAACTATTCCTGCACCTCCTTCGGAAGTAATCAATGAAATCAAAAAACTCAAAAATAGGAAAGCCCCCGGAAACGATAATATTAATAATAAGGCAATTAAATCCATTCCCATCCACATTATCTATTATTTAACTACAATCATTAATTCCATCCTAAAATTAAACTATTTCCCCTAAAAATGGAAGACAGCAGTTGTCATAGGCATCCCAAAACCAGGCGAAGACCACACCCTAGCCCAAAATTATAGACCGATCAGCCTTTTAAACTCTTTAAGCAAACTTACGGAGCAAATTATCCACAATAGAATCAAACAACATATAGAATCCAACGACATTATTAAACCAGAACAATTCGGCTTTAGGCCTCTACATTCAACAACACACCAGCTGGTCAGAGTCACCGAATTCATCACCGAAGGTCTTGAAATCGGCCTCTCCACTGGATTTCTCCTTATTGACATCTCGAAGGCATTTGATAAGGTGTGGCATGATGCATTAATATACAAATTAATTCAGCAAAACATGCCAGACTCACTCATTCACTCCTACCTTCGAGACAGATCATTTATCGTCCGCTACAAAAACACATACTCCAATCACAAACCTCTCAGGGCTGGAGTCCCAGAAGGCTCACAATTGACTCCGACCCTTTTTAATCTTTACATTAATGACATACCTACAGCACCTAACAATCACCTTGCTATGTACGCGGACGACACAGCCATCTACACTAGAAGCTCAAAAAGATATGTAATTCGCTCCAGACTTCAAAAACGCATAAACACAATTTCCGCCTGGTTTCGCGATTGGAAAATAAAAATTAATGAAAGCAAAACTAAATAAATGCATCCTTTTCTCGAAAAAACATAAAAAACCCAAAGAAATTAAAATTAATGACAATACTATTCCATATGTAAATACTGCTAAATATCTTGGGCTAACCCTTGATGCCAAAATGACTTGGAAACCCCATATTAAAAATACCATTAAGAAATTTCATGCAGCCAGAAACATGCTGTCTTCCATAATACACTTCCCCCATGCCAGCTACCAAAATAAAACACTTCTGTATAAAACTGTTCTTCGACCAATCTTGCTTTACGGTTACACGATATGGGGATTTACTGAAGCTACCAGCAAAACCCTTCGTTTCATAAGAAAAGCCCCCAGATTCCTTAGGAATGACGTCATACATCAAGACTTTGGGATCACCAAAATTAATAATCAGATTGCGCTAAAAATGCAAATAAATTCTTCCAAAACCTTAATAAAATTCCCAATGAAGAGATTTGTAATCTCCCTGAGTACGATCCGCACCAATGGAAGTTCAGGAAAAGGCCCAGAGCCTCCACAATATTAGTATAACCTCTAAACCAATCAAAATTAATCTTCTGAACTTATGAATAACAGTAAATTTCTGAAAACTTCAAATGAATTTTTACACTTCTCTTTCATTGTATTTATTATTGCACACAGTTGCACATCCCATCACTAAATTTAAATATATATATATATATATATATATATAAAAAAAGTGGCCCCCTATTTTTTTCCTGAGAAATATCACACTTGTCTTTTTCGCACATTCAAATCATTTTATTAAGCACTTTCATCCCCCTTTTATGGAGCATTTTACGTATTTCAGAGCACAAGACCTAAAAAAGACATCTCGTAGATTCGGCCAAATTTGGCTAGGTGCTCCAGAACGAAAACCCAAGGCGGCGGTGTATAACCCTAATAATTCTGTGTATAACCCTATTTGGCACTGAGGAAAAAAACACTTCGAACTTTAGTTTTCACTCGATCTCAGCGCCCTCAACCACCAACCAAAATATCAAGGTTGGCAGGCTTGGCGATGCTCTGTGACGGTTTTTGCCAAGACGTTCTGCTAATATAACCCTATTTGGCACTGAACGAAACACTTGGAACTTAGAACTTTGTTGCTTTGTTCTATCATTGCATGCACATCGCATGTTGTTTACACATGGTAAACATACTTTCGCTGCTATTTTATGGATTACTAAAAGAAAAGGAATTACTTTTAAAAGGTATGTAATTTATTTTTATTTAAATAAAAAATTATGTGTTATCTATCCCATATTTCATCCTATGCACGTGTTCATCATAAGAAATTGGTGCAGTATTATCACTGCCGCCTAGATTATAAATTCTAAGAAGCAATGGCATTATTAGTTAAAAAACCTTTTCCGCATTTATATAAAATGTATAAAAATTGATATTTGGATAGCTTTTTCTAGAGAAAGTTGAATATAATATTGGATGTGTATATATTTTACATGCGTTTTACTAACTGACGTAATGTGGAAAATAATCCCCCCCCCCCCTTCTAATTAACAATTGAGTTCCAGACCTTTGATAATGCATTTATGTAAATTTGTTATTTAGTATAAGAATATAGTTTAGTATAGTGTATTTAAAAAAATATATATATATATAATAACAGCATCCCAGAATAAATTAAGAACTAAGCAATTTAACTATCTACACTCTAGTATACTTTAGGCTGAAAATATTATATAATATTTTAGTCTTTTGGGTATGTTAGCTTGTAATTTTTGGAGTATAATGATTTACAGTGATGCAATGCGTCAATTTTTTTATTTAGTTTATGATTGCATGAATTAAATATATATCTGTGTTTATTTATTTAAAGTTAAAACATATTACAGATAAAAGTATTTTTAAATGCTGATCATGTTTATAGTTTAAAAAATTAAAAAAGTAGTTTATTTTATTTTTTTTGGCCGCATTAACATAAAATCGCCAATTGAGCGATAGTTGCCAAATCTAGCAGACGAGGATGGTTGGCTCATCGAACGCTAGTGTCTATGCGAAATCCTATGTTAACGATGTTGCCATAGGTTCCTATGGGTGTGAACCTTTTGAATATAGTATTCTGTGCTTTGTTCTATCATTCTGTGAACTTATAAAACATATATACGCTGAAAATTTTGATTTTATAATCAATTATTTTATTTTTTTATGCATTTTATTGTATTGTATTGTATTTTTATTGTAACATTCTATTATATTTTTATTATTACAGATTCTTGTCTAGAAGATTTTACATTGAAAATGCCGAAGACTGTGATCAACAAACGCGCTTGCCTCATCTGTAAAGTGAAGGGACCCCCTTTATTTTGTTTCCCGCGGTCTTCTGATCGGTAAGTTTTCGTTTTTAAAAGTTATTTAAATGTTTAAATTAAAATCTTGGCGATTACGGTGTTGATTGTTGTCTATCATCAAAAATATAATTGCAAAATAAAACTGCGTAATAAAAATCAACAAATATTCATTATGTTCGTTACATAAACATATTAAAAGTTCTTAAACATATTAGTAGTTCTTCGATTACTACTCGAGCATTAACATTTTTGTTTATCATTTATAGTACTAACAGTATGATTTATAGTACTAACAGTTAACTTAATAATCCATAATTTCAACTCAAGCCCCCATTGGATAAGTTGGATAAGGCAATTACATGCTTAAAGATGTTGATATAGAAATCCTAATTTCTGTAAAAGTACCTATGTGGTTCAGTACTTTTTTAAATGACTTAAATGTAATAGCTATTATGATTTTATTGAATTTTCATAATATATTTGTGTATTTTTATTCATATATATTGTATGTCATTCCTATAACATTTAATGGATAATTTTGAGTATTTTCGATTTTAAGATTTTGTAGCTGATATATGTTTAAGGACTTCTTAAACATGTTTTGATTTTATTTGGAGTTACCACTTCCAAGGGAATTTGCATCCCCCCCCCTGAAAGGAGACTAATGACATTATGAACACAAAAATTGCATTCCTGCTATTTTTCGCTACAATGATTGAAAATGATAAGTTTCATGAATGAGCCTTTTATGCCTAATTTTTTGTGAATTCTTTTTCTTTTCTTCCAAATTTGGCAAGGAAAAAACCTGTACCGTTGGTCCAAATGATCTCACTTATAGCATATCTTTCTATTTTAACAGGCTTGAAAAAAAAATCTTTTAATTGATACCTAGTATAAAAGTGTGTCTGTTTTTTTTTTGGGAGGGGAGAGGGGTGGAAACCCCAGGCCGTCCGACTCATCCAGAGGACTTGAGTAACAATTTGGACGACCGGGGAGGGGAGAGGGGTGTAACTCCCCAACAGAGGCTAATGACATTAAGAACACAAAAAATTTCATTGTGGTTTATTTTTTGCTTATTGTTTTGTGACAGCTATTATGTACACAATAAATGGAAGACAGACAGACAGGTATCTCTCAAAAAATAGTCGAAACATGTTCAGGAGGTCCAAAAGCATATTGGCATCAAAATCTTGAAATTGAAACTTTTATGGAAAACAATACTTTATACTGTATTCAGTAGCATGAGAAAGTAATAAATGATATTCATATATAAACATTTTTTCTATCTTTTTTTTTTAAGTTTGTTAAAGCACAAAATTTTTTTGAAGTATCGGTTTTAAATTCACAAAATGTTTGAAGTATTGTATGTTTTAAAATTTCAAAGTTTTTAAAATTCACACATCTCATTTTGTAACATTTTTATCAGTACTATTCATTTTATAAGTTTTTTATTCTGCAATTTTACAAAGTTACGCAGTTTTCTTAAAATTCACAAAAATCTTATTTTGTAGTGGTTTTATGAGTATTAATCACTGTTATTCAAATTGAATTATACTACCATTTACATTAAAAACTCTTGTTCAGAGCAAATGCATTTGGATGGGAGGAGCCTATTTCTAAACAAGAAAGGGTGGAGTCAATTTCAAAACACTTCAGAGCGTACCAACTTGGTGCGATTTGTGCTTAGAAAAAATGGGTAGTGGACTATCATACGGATTTACCAATTTTTTTACTGCTGTCATGATGGGTAAATTTAAAATATTTCATAGGTATCTTCTATAATTCAGACTCCAGCAATAAAACTAAAATTTTCTTCTAAAAAAATCTGGATATTTCTGATGTGTGTGACGGGGGGGGGGGGGGAATAGCAAAGTGTTAAAGAAATGTGGGTACTTTCATATTATAGCAGCCCCTGTAATTATGACCGAGAATGTTACACACACGATGCATGGAGCCAACGACCCTTCCGTGCCGAAAACACCCGTTCTCGTTAGATCACCGAAGTCAAGCAGCATCGGGCGCGGTTAGTACTTGGGTGGGTGACCACCTGGGAACACCGCGTGCTGTTGGCACATTTCGGGCGCAGTAACCCGGTGGTTTGCACGCTGGATTTGCATGCTGCCACAACTGCCGCCGTGTTCTTGCGAAGTACGATCACGAAAAACATGTGGGTCCGAAAGTCCTTCCGAGAGGTTGGTGGTAGGGGAAGGAGGGTATGGTCCCTGTGGATGCCTCCCCCACTGGGTTCCGGTCCAAATTGAGTGGCACTTTCCGGCCTTCCAAATGGTTACCTGACACCTTTGTGGTAGGTCGGACGGTCTGGATCTGAAACAAACAAACACAGACGATGCTTGTTCAGTTTGTCCGTCAGGATAGTTTGGCAGGTCCCATATGAAATTCCTACTTTTTCAGCGTTGATGGTTGTACTAAAAATTCCTTCCCTTTATGATGTTGGTGGGCACTCACAATTTTCACCAACTTTCGAATGTTATCCTCTATAATTGATGTTGACGGAGACAATCCACGGCCGCCCAGTCAGTGGATTGTCTTCTACAGATTGACTGCCAGTTGTGAATCGGGAGTGCCATGAAAACACTTTTGCACTGCACACTGCTCTCTCACCACACACCTGCTACAACACGTACAATGTTTCTGTCGGTGATTTCCCCAAATGCTGGCAGAATTTGATATTTGATATGTTTTTGTCACTTGCAACTAATGCTAATAATAATTCTATTTGATTTATCAGATACATCATATCAAGGTTTCAAATTATAAAATAAATCAATAAATATTTATGATGTATAAAAACATTATCACTTACTTTTGCTCCATCTTTCCTATGTATCCACAAATGTATATTCTAATTATTTTATAGTTCTGTAGAAACTTTATACACATGATATTTTCTACCTTATTATATTATGATATTTTTTACCTTAGCATGTTATTATGGCTGAAAGCTATTGATAAAGAATACTTACTCCAGGAGCATGATGTACAGTACATTATAAACAATGCCCGCCTCTGTTCTGCTCATTTCGATGGTTCTTGTTTCACAAGTTCTTTAAAGACCAAGCTCTATGCTAAGTTTGCAGTGCCTTTGGCTCAGTATCATGCAAGTTCTACTTCTGCATCACCTTCAGTGTTAATGGAAGCTACAAACTCATCTGTGAACAATTCAAGACTTCCATCGCATCTTCATGATTCTGAAGTTTCTGTTTTAGATGAAAGTAAAGTAAATTTGCCTCCTCTTACATCAACACCTAATGCATGTACACTAGTGAATATATGTTTGTCAAAAAAACTAAACACTGTAAATGTCAAATTAGTTCTGTAATAAATAAGCAATTTGATTTACATGAATTACATGTGAGAAATGATTTGCTATGCTAAAAATATTAAGACTTAAATAACTATGCAACCGTTGTGCTTAGTTTCAGAGATTTTTGTTTTTCTAAAGTATTAATGTTCAGAAGTGCATGATTTTTCCCCTTCCCTTCAAAATTCTAAATTAATTTATTGTTATTGCATATTTCTGCAATTTATCTCGTATTACCCTTAATTTATTATCCCTTTCATGCATTCCTATATTCTAAATTACACACGCAATGTGTCTACAAATGCTAAATATATCCATAACGTCCTTTGTTAATTCGCCTGTGTCCCTATAATTTTCCTTTCCGGCCTTACGCCTTCACTTTCGAGCGACGATTATATTTATCCAAAAGTGAAAAAATCGGATGTTTAAGCATGGATTTGGCCCTGTCACGGGTTATCAGTAGAAACAAGATGTATGTACCAGATGTATATGGGTGCCGAGAAGCATTCTGTAGGGTTGTCTAACGGGGTAGCAAATTTGGCCGCAAAACATGGTAGCTAGAGCTTGGTGGCAATTTTGTGCCTCACGGTTCTTGACCAAGCTTCATTTTTTTTTATTCCCCGGAGAGTGCATAGGCGCTCTGTGTGAGGTGCAGGTTTTCACTCGCCAAGATTGGCAGCTCTTGAGAAGTGGAAATTTTGTTGACGAGGCTTTCAATCCCGGTCATTTGGTGGAATCGGACGCAGAATTTTGAGGAGTCGTGGACCAGGGTTTGCAAGGGTGCCTGCATCCTGCGGCAATGTATGAATATTTTCAGGGAACAATATTTTCAATGAACGTATTTCGAAAGTTGCAGTCTGGCTCTACTTAAGCCTCAGCGAGGTGTGAAGTTGGAGGTATAAATGTATTCTTGGTGATTTTATGCTGCTCCTATGGTGCTTGCTCTCTTCAAGCTTTGTACCCGACAAGTCGTTCATCACATTCGTCTACAGTTTTTCCAGTTCCAGACAGTGCATGTGATTGCTAACATCTAGTGATAGTGTTTTTTAAAGTAATTAATTTGGTGTTCAAGTTTTGATCTCTGATGCAAGCATTTCCTTAGAGATTATCCATACAGAAGTGTGGATAGATTGATTTGTGTGTGTAGTCCAGTGCATAGATTGATTTGTGTGTGTTTCCCTTTGAGTTTTCAAGCATTCCCTTCATCTAAGAGTTTTATGGTGCTGCCATCTACTGTCGGAAGCGAGAACATTCGCTGCCCTCAAATGATACGCAATATATAATTTACTAAATTGTTTTGAAAATGTGTTTCTTGTACTGCCATTTAATTTGAGTTTTGAAGTTTCACAATTTGTAGAGGATAAAAATGAGATTGATGTATTAGCTTGCAGATATTTTTCTTTGTTTAGAATTCATTACAATTTTACTTTTTTTTTTTGAGGTTTTGAACATGTACGTTTGTAATTTTAACATTCATTTGTGTCTGTTTTAGTATTTTGAGGTTAACATTTAACGTTTTTGTGGACAGCGCCAGACAGACCAAACTCTGGTCACTAGACCAGAGTGGAATCTGAACCTGGGTTGTGTTTTAATTTGGATTTAAATTGTTTTTCTGGGTTTTAAATTTGAATTCTTGGTATCTAAATTGATAACTGGGTTTGTTTTATTTAATTTGGGTTTAAATTGTTTTTCTGGGTTTTAATTGTTCTTTTTTTTCACAACGTAATTACATCGAAATTTAATTGTTTAAGAATTTATAAAATTATCCTGTTTGTGTTTTGAAGCTCTTAAGTAAAAATGTTGGTAATAAAGTAAAATTTTTAATTTAACAGAAACTTTTGTTTTTCTTTTGATTGTGTTTTTGGGCTGTGCATTTTTGAACTTAAAGGTAAGTGGAAATTTTAGAGTGATAAATTGTTTATGTGTATTGAATTAAAATATAATAAACTTTATTAAAATTAGTTTAATAAAAATAAATAATAAGCAAGCAACTTCGTTACAACACAACAGGCAGGAATAAAAATTAAGCGCTTGAAAAGGATCGAATTGAGATCTGTTACAGCCATAAATTTTTTGCAAATATGTATTTCATTTATATTTTTATTGTAGTGGAATGTAATTTTCACCCCTCAATATATCCGTAAATTCATTTATCAAATTATAAACAGGTTTGAATCCTATTACTTAAAAGATGATTTCACCTTAGTAGAAAATAAAAGGACCACAAGGTCAATCAAAAAACCTAAAACTATTGTAACTAAAGCAAAAACCTTAAAAACTAAAACTTCCATTGGTGTAAAGCACCCTAAAACCTCAAACCAAGAATGGGAAACTGACATCTCTGAATCCGAAGGTATTGATTGTGACGCCATTCCTAAATTTAAAGAACTTCAATTCGCGGCGCATGAATTCTTAAAACCAAGTACCCCCCCCCCCCCCCCCCCACACACACACACAAATCAAAATCAAACTAGAATAACTAAAAGTAAAGTAAACACCCCTTCCACCAGCAACAGCAATGAAGAACCCCCCTCAAATAATATCAGTAGAGATAAATATCCTGACCCTTTTTATGTAGAACTTAATGACAACCCTAAACAGATATAAGCAAACTTACGGAAGATCAGGTTAGAGCCAAACCAACTGGCGAAATTCTCAGAATATATACAAAAACAGCCAACCACTATCGTATAGTACAAGACTACTTAACAAAAAATAAGCTGAAATTCCATTCAATCAACTTAAAAGAAGAAAGACCAAAAAATGTTGTAATTAAAGGACTTCTCCCCCCCCCCATTATCCCCCAGAAGAAATAAAAGAATTTTTTGAAGCTAATGGACATCAACCACTTAAAATACACCCCATGAGAAGTTTGAGAACGAAACTCCCACTCCCTAACTTTCTTATGCACCTCCCCCCAACCACAGACTTGGAAGCAATATATCAAATTAGGCATATAAATTATATCTTTGCAGAAATTGTCCTATTCATCTCAGGGTTACGCCCAATGTTATAGATGCCAGGGGTGGCAACACTCGTCAGACCGGTGTTCGCACAACTTCAGATGTTTAAAATGTGCCGGCTATCACCCAACTCGTGAATGTATCAAGCCTCGGTCCACCTCTGCTACTTGTGCAAATTGCGGAGGTCCTCACCCCGCGAATTATAGATCTTGTCCTGAAAACCCAGAAAATAAAAGAAATTCTCCCCCCCCCCTCCTGGACCAATTACAACTATACACCTCAAAATTACATTCCAAATTCTATTAACCACTCACTTGTTAGAAACCCAAATATTTATCAAGCTAATCAAATGAACCGAACAAACAACCAACCCACCCCGCGTAGGTTCCCCCTCCCCTCAAACGCCTGGAATCTTCCATGCAGCAATCTGCCATGCAAAGACATCCCCTCAGTTAAAAACCAAATGGAAAACGATCAAACAAATAAAGCAACAAACAGTTCCCACCCCCCTCCCCAGCAGAGTAATGAAAATCAAACCATTGATCCACTCTCCACCCATAAAAATCCCACAAAAAGCAGTGAAGTAAGTGAAAACCCTAAAACTAAAGCACCAATTCGAGTAAATAGTACAACTCAAATTTCTGGAAACCAAAAATGTACTCTCCCCCCCCCCCCCCCTCCAATTTGAACCAAACTCCCAAGTCAGGGCAATCAACGCTAACGTCAATGAAGAACGCAGAAATCCTCCCAACAATCATACTGATCAAAACAAAACCTCCCCACTTAACGATTTGCTAAAAATTTACAACGAAGCCAAAGTAATATTCCAATATCTAAATATAAACAAAATCCTAAAATTCCTCAAAGAACTCGGCAAAATTTTTCAAACTAACATCCCCATTGTTGACGAAGGCCGTCAAATATTAGTACTATTAGATCACCATTTTAATCAGAACCCCAATAGCCAATCATGATCCCACCCCCCACCAAATGCTTTCACCATCATATCGTGGAACGCCAACGGAATCAAAAGCAAGATCCGCGAACTCAGAGATTTCATCGAAGAACACAAACCTCATATCTTACTAATTCAGGAAACCAAGATCAAAGACCCCCCCCCCCCCCAACAATTTCCGCATTCCAAATTACTCTTTATTCCACACACCTCGTCCTAACAACACTAATACACAGCACGGCGGTACCGCCATTTACATTAAAAGCAACCTTGAACACGTAAACATAACTCCTTTAGAAACTAACATAATTGAACACACATTAATTAAATTTAAACTTCCTAACTCCCATTACATTCTTATAGGCTCTATCTACGCAACACACAATTCAAGACATAACATAGCAGACGATCTCTCTGCCTTATTTGGCATTCATGACAGATCAATTATGATGGGGGACTTCAATGCCCACCATACTAATTGGGGCTGCAGCCGAAGGACCAAATATGGCATAGACATCAACACACACACATAAACAACACAAATCTCAGACACCTTTTCCCTAACACATCCACCAGACATAACACTAGAACAACCTCAATAATTGACTTTGCCCTTCTTAATAATATTCCCGCCCCCCACGAAAACCACACCATAAATGACCTTTGCTCAGACCATCTCCCCGTAAAGCTCACTCTTTACTTTAATACTAACTTCCCAATCACTCCATCAATTAAATCCACAAATTGGAAAAAATTTAATGAAATCCTTTCTAACTCCCCACTTTTAATAGCAAAAATTAATAACTCTCAGGATATAGATGACTGCACACAAAAACTTACCAATGAAATTAAATCTGCTATCGCCACAGCGACCTCTTACAACCCTCCCCCCCCCCCCCCCCCCACACACACACATCACAAACTTCCCTTTCATATAAAATATCTAATTAAAAAATGCAACGAAACCAGACACAGATGGCAAACTACTCGCTTCCCCCCTTTTAAAACACACCTTAACAACAACAAGCAAACAAGTCAAAATTCAAATTAGAACACACAAACAACATCAATGGAAACGCTTCATCAACACGCTCGCTCCCACAGATCACTGTGGGAGTTTGTCAAAAAAATTAAAACTCCTAGAACACACATTACTCACCTTACCACCAACCAAGGCACCATACACACAAACACTGAAATCGCCAATGCACTTGCAAATAACTACGAAGAGCAATTTTCCGAAAACCTTAACCGTTCCAGTGTCCGGATCGACAAAATTGTATTTATGGTTCACTTTGAAATGTTGGAAACTTTCCTCTTCCAGTTTTTCAATGCAATATGATTTCCACGAATCGGATTATATTATAGTTCCTTTTTCGATATTTTTCTTAATTGCTTCTAATATAATGCTCATGGATCGGTTTGGCACCTTCAGAAGGAAACATTCGTTTGTTTCATGGTAAACTCCACCAAAGATCCACTGTTGTGATAGAATCCGTCCTGCATTGTTTTTGTGCTTTGTGAACATACTTTCATCCACTTCGACGATCATATCAGGTCCTCCTATTTTCCATTGTTAATGTAACCAAAATAAAACCGATAAAACCAAATTCTAATTGAATGCATTTCGTAACATCCGGTTTCAGGATTAATCCGGAAGTGAGACTGTGGCTACCACACATTGAACATAATCGCTGTTTGGCGCAAGGTCGGATCTCGCCAAACCTGCGATATTCAGAGCCATCTATCGGAAAAAGGTAACTTTTCGGATCGGTTTATCTCCGCCTTAACTGCCCTTTAATTGAAAATGAAGTAACGTCTGAATTAGTTTCCATTTTCAATAGCCCCCCCAGAAACACAACTATTCCTGCACCTCCTTCGGAAGTAATCAATGAAATCAAAAAACTCAAAAATAGGAAAGCCCCCGGAAACGATAATATTAATAATAAGGCAATTATATCCATTCCCATCCACATTATCTATTATTTAACTACAATCATTAATTCCATCCTAAAATTAAACTATTTCCCCTAAAAATGGAAGACAGCAGTTGTCATAGGCATCCCAAAACCAGGCGAAGACCACACCCTAGCCCAAAATTATAGACCGATCAGCCTTTTAAACTCTTTAAGCAAACTTACGGAGCAAATTATCCACAATAGAATCAAACAACATATAGAATCCAACGACATTATTAAACCAGAACAATTCGGCTTTAGGCCTCTACATTCAACAACACACCAGCTGGTCAGAGTCACCGAATTCATCACCGAAGGTCTTGAAATCGGCCTCTCCACTGGATTTCTCCTTATTGACATCTCGAAGGCATTTGATAAGGTGTGGCATGATGCATTAATATACAAATTAATTCAGCAAAACATGCCAGACTCACTCATTCACTCCTACCTTCGAGACAGATCATTTATCGTCCGCTACAAAAACACATACTCCAATCACAAACCTCTCAGGGCTGGAGTCCCAGAAGGCTCACAATTGACTCCGACCCTTTTTAATCTTTACATTAATGACATACCTACAGCACCTAACAATCACCTTGCTATGTGCGCGGACGACACAGCCATCTACACTAGAAGCTCAAAAAGATATGTAATTCGCTCCAGACTTCAAAAACGCATAAACACAATTTCCGCCTGGTTTCGCGATTGGAAAATAAAAATTAATGAAAGCAAAACTAAATAAATGCATCCTTTTCTCGAAAAAACATAAAAAACCCAAAGAAATTAAAATTAATGACAATACTATTCCATATGTAAATACTGCTAAATATCTTGGGCTAACCCTTGATGCCAAAATGACTTGGAAACCCCATATTAAAAATACCATTAAGAAATTTCATGCAGCCAGAAACATGCTGTCTTCCATAATACACTTCCCCCATGCCAGCTACCAAAATAAAACACTTCTGTATAAAACTGTTCTTCGACCAATCTTGCTTTACGGTTACACGATATGGGGATTTACTGAAGCTACCAGCAAAACCCTTCGTTTCATAAGAAAAGCCCCCAGATTCCTTAGGAATGACGTCATACATCAAGACTTTGGGATCACCAAAATTAATAATCAGATTGCGCTAAAAATGCAAATAAATTCTTCCAAAACCTTAATAAAATTCCCAATGAAGAGATTTGTAATCTCCCTGAATACGATCCGCACCAATGGAAGTTCAGGAAAAGGCCCAGAGCCTCCACAATATTAGTATAACCTCTAAACCAATCAAAATTAATCTTCTGAACTTATGAATAACAGTAAATTTCTGAAAACTTCAAATGAATTTTTACACTTCTCTTTCATTGTATTTATTATTGCACACAGTTGCACATCCCATCACTAAATATATATATATATATATATATATATAAAAGTGGCCCCCTATTTTTTTCCTGAGAACATCACACTTTACTTGTCTTTTTCGCACATTCAAATCATTTTAAGCACTTTCATCCCCCTTTTATGGAGCATTTTACGTATTTCAGAGCACAAGACCTAAAATAGACATCTCGGAGATTCGGCTAAATTTGGATAGGTGCTCCAGAACGAAAACCCAAGGCGGCGGTGTATAACCCTAATAATTCTGTGTATACCCTTATTTGGCACTGAAGAAAAAAACACTTCGAACTTTAGTTTTCACTCGACCTCAGCGCCCTTAACCGCCAACCAAAATATCAAGGTTGGCAGGCTTGGCGATGCTCTGTGACGGTTTTCGCCAAGACGTTCTGCTAATATAACCCTATTTGGCACTGAACGAAACACTTGGAACTTAGAACTTTGTTGCTTTGTTCTATCATTGCATGCACATCGCATGTTGTTTACACATGGTAAACATACTTTCGCTGCTATTTTATGGATTACTAAAAGAAAAGGAATTACTTTTAAAAGGTATGTAATTTATTTTTATTTAAATAAAAAATTATGTGTTATCTATCCCATATTTCATCCTATGCACGTATTTCATCATAAGAAATTGGTGCAGTATTATCACTGCCGCCTAGATTATAAATTCTAAGAAGCAATGGCATTATTAGTTAAAAAACCTTTTCCGCATTTATATAAAATGTATAAAAATTGATATTTGGATAGCTTTTTCTAGAGAAAGTTGAATATAATATTGGATGTGTATATATTTTACATGCGTTTTACTAACTGACGTAATGTGGAAAATAATCCCCCCCCCCCTTCTAATTAACAATTGAGTTCCACACCTTTGATAATGCATTTATGTAAATTTGTTATTTAGTATAAGAATATAGTTTAGTATAGTGTATTTAAAAATATATATATATATATATAATAACAGCATCCCAGAATAAATTAAGAACTAAGCAATTTAACTATCTACACTCTAGTATACTTTAGGCTGAAAATATTATATAATATTTTAGTCTTTTGGGTATGTTAGCTTGTAATTTTTGGAGTATAATGATTTACAGTGATGCAATGCGTCAATTTTTTTATTTAGTTTATGATTGCATGAATTAAATATATATCTGTGTTTATTTATTTAAAGTTAAAACATATTACAGATAAAAGTATTTTTAAATGCTGATCATGTTTATAGTTTAAAAAATTAAAAAAGTAGTTTATTTTATTTTTTTTGGCAGCATTAACATAAAATCGCCAATTGAGCGATAGTTGCCAAATCTAGCAGACGAGGATGGTTGGCTCATCGAACGCTAGTGTCTATGCGAAATCCTATGTTAACGATGTTGCCATAGGTTCCTATGGGTGTGAACCTTTTGAATATAGTATTCTGTGCTTTGTTCTATCATTCTGTGAACTTATAAAACATATATACGCTGAAAATTTTGATTTTATAATCAATTATTTTATTTTTTTATGCATTTTATTGTATTGTATTGTATTTTTATTGTAACATTCTATTATATTTTTATTATTACAGATTCTTGTCTAGAAGATTTTACATTGAAAATGCCGAAGACTGTGATCAACAAACGCGCTTGCCTCATCTGTAAAGTGAAGGGACCCCCTTTATTTTGTTTCCCGCGGTCTTCTGATCGGTAAGTTTTCGTTTTTAAAAGTTATTTAAATGTTTAAATTAAAATCTTGGCGATTACGGTGTTGATTGTTGTCTATCATCAAAAATATAATTGCAAAATAAAACCGCGTAATAAAAATCAACAAATATTCATTATGTTCGTTACATAAACATATTAAAAGTTCTTAAACATATTAGTAGTTCTTCGATTACTACTCGAGCATTAACATTTTTGTTTATGATTTATAGTACTAACAGTATGATTTATAGTACTAACAGTTAACTTAATAATCCATAATTTCAACTCAAGCCCCCATTGGATAAGTTGGATAAGGCAATTACATGCTTAAAAATATTGATATAGAAATCCTAATTTCTGTAAAAGTACCTATGTGGTTCAGTACTTTTTTAAATGACTTAAATGTAATAGCTATTATGATTTTATTGAATTTTCATAATATATTTGTGTATTTTTATTCATATATATTGTATGTCATTCCTATAACAATTAATGGATAATTTTGAGTATTTTCGATTTTAAGATTTTGTAGCTGATATATGTTTAAGGACTTCTTAAACATGTTTTGATTTTATTTGGAGTTACCACTTCCAAGGTAATTTGCATCCCCCCCCCCTGAAAGGAGACTAATGACATTATGAACACAAAAATTGCATTCCTGCTATTTTTCGCTACAATGATTGAAAATGATAAGTTTCATGAATGAGCCTTTTATGCCTAATTTTTTGTGAATTCTTTTTCTTTTCTTCCAAATTTGGCAAGGAAAAAACCTGTACCGTTGGTCCAAATGATCTCACTTATAGCATATCTTTCTATTTTAACAGGCTTGAAAAAAAAATCTTTTAATTGATACCTAGTATAAAAGTGTGTCTGTTTTTTTTTTGGGAGGGGAGAGGGGTGGAAACCCCAGGCCGTCCGACTCATCCAGAGGACTTGAGTAACAATTTGGACGACCGGGGAGGGGAGAGGGGTGTAACTCCCCAACAGAGGCTAATGACATTAAGAACACAAAAAATTTCATTGTGGTTTATTTTTTGCTTATTGTTTTGTGACAGCTATTATGTACACAATAAATGGAAGACAGACAGACAGGTATCTCTCAAAAAATAGTCGAAACATGTTCAGGAGGTCCAAAAGCATATTGGCATCAAAATCTTGAAATTGAAACTTTTATGGAAAACAATACTTTATACTGTATTCAGTAGCATGAGAAAGTAATAAATGATATTCATATATAAACATTTTTTCTATCTTTTTTTGTGGGTGACCACCTGGGAACACCGCGTGCTGTTGGCACATTTCGGGCGCAGTAACCCGGTGGTTTGCACGCTGGATTTGCATGCTGCCACAACTGCCGCCGTGTTCTTGCGAAGTACGATCACGAAAAACATGTGGGTCCGAAAGTCCTTCCGAGAGGTTGGTGGTAGGGGAAGAAGGGTATGGTCCCTGTGGATGCCTCCCCCACTGGGTTCCGGTCCAAATTGAGTGGCACTTTCCGGCCTTCCAAATGGTTACCTGACACCTTTGTGGTAGGTCGGACGGTCTGGATCTGAAACAAACAAACACAGACGATGCTTGTTCAGTTTGTCCGTCAGGATAGTTTGGCAGGTCCCATATGAAATTCCTACTTTTTCAGCGTTGATGGTTGTTCTAAAAATTCCTTCCCTTTATGATGTTGGTGGGCACTCACAATTTTCACCAACTTTCGAATGTTATCCTCTATAATTGATGTTGACGGAGACAATCCACGGCCGCCCAGTCAGTGGATTGTCTTCTACAGATTGACTGCCAGTTGTGAATCGGGAGTGCCATGAAAACACTTATGCACTGCACACTGCTCTCTCACCACACACCTGCTACAACACGTACAATGTTTCTGTCGGTGATTTCCCCAAATGCTGGCAGAATTTGATATTTGATATGTTTTTGTCACTTGCAACTAATGCTAATAATAATTCTATTTGATTTATCAGATACATCATATCAAGGTTTCAAATTATAAAATAAATCAATAAATATTTATGATGTATAAAAACATTATCACTTACTTTTGCTCCATCTTTCCTATGTATCCACAAATGTATATTCTAATTATTTTATAGTTCTGTAGAAACTTTATACACATGATATTTTCTACCTTATTATATTATGATATTTTTTACCTTAGCATGTTATTATGGCTGAAAGCTATTGATAAAGAATACTTACTCCAGGAGCATGATGTACAGTACATTATAAACAATGCCCGCCTCTGTTCTGCTCATTTCGATGGTTCTTGTTTCACAAGTTCTTTAAAGACCAAGCTCTATGCTAAGTTTGCAGTGCCTTTGGCTCAGTATCATGCAAGTTCTACTTCTGCATCACCTTCAGTTTTAATGGAAGCTACAAACTCATCTATGAACAATTCAAGACTTCCATCGCATCTTCATGATTCTGAAGTTTCTGTTTTAGATGAAAGTAAAGTAAATTTGCCTCCTCTTACATCAACACCTAATGCATGTACACTAGTGAATATATGTTTGTCAAAAAAACTAAACACTGTAAATGTCAAATTAGTTCTGTAATAAATAAGCAATTTGATTTACATGAATTACATGTGAGAAATGATTTGCTATGCTAAAAATATTAAGACTTAAATAACTATGCAACTGTTGTGCTTAGTTTCAGAGATTTTTGTTTTTCTAAAGTATTAATGTTCAGAAGTGCATGATTTTTCCCCTTCCCTTCAAAATTCTAAATTAATTTATTGTTATTGCATATTTCTGCAATTTATCTCGTATTAGCCTTAATTTATTATACCTTTCATGCATTCCTATATTCTAAATTACGCACGCAATGTGTCTACAAATGCTAAATATATCCATAACGTCCTTTGTTAATTCGCCTGTGTCCCTATAATTTTCCTTTCCGGCCTTACGCCTTCACTTTCGAGCGACGATTATATTTATCCAAAAGTGAAAAAATCGGATGTTTAAGCATGGATTTGGCCCTGTCACGGGTTATCAGTAGAAACAAGATGTATGTACCAGATGTACATGGGTGCCGAGAAGCATTCTGTAGGGTTGTCTAACGGGGTAGCAAATTTGGCCGCAAAACATGGTAGCTAGAGCTTGGCGGCAATTTTGTGCCTCACGGTTCTTGACCAAGCTTCATTTTTTTTTATTCCCCGGAGAGTGCATAGGCGCTCTGTGTGAGGTGCAGGTTTTCACTCGCCAAGATTGGCAGCTCTTGAGAAGTGGAAATTTTGTTGACGAGGCTTTCAATCCCGGTCATTTGGTGGAATCGGACGCAGAATTTTGAGGAGTCGTGGACCAGGGTTTGCAAGGGTGCCTGCATCCTGCGGCAATGTATGAACATTTTCAGGGAACAATGTTTTCAATGAACGTATTTCGAAAGTTGCAGTCTGGCGCTACTTAAGCCTCAGCGAGGTGTGAAGTTGGAGGTATAAATGTATTCTTGGTGATTTTATGCTGCTCCTATGGTGCTTGCTCTCTTCAAGCTTTGTACCCGACAAGTCGTTCATCACATTCGTCTACAGTTTTTCCAGTTCCAGACAGTGCATGTGATTGCTAACATCTAGTGATAGTGTTTTTAAAGTAATTAATTTGGTGTTCAAGTTTTGATCTCTGATGCAAGCATTTCCTTAGAGATTATCCATACAGAAGTGTGGATAGATTGATTTGTGTGTGTAGTCCAGTGAATTGATTGATTTGTGTGTGTTTCCCTTTGAGTTTTCAAGCATTCCCTTCATCTAAGAGTTTTGTGGTGCTGCCATCTACTGTCGGAAGCGAGAACATTCGCTGCCCTCAAATGATACGCAATATATAATTTACTAAATTGTTTTGAAAATGTGTTTCTTGTACTGCCATTTAATTTGAGTTTTGAAGTTTCACAATTTGTAGAGGATAAAAATGAGATTGATGTATTAGCTTGCAGATATTTTTCTTTGTTTAGAATTCATTACAATTTTACTTTTTTTTTTTTGAGGTTTTGAACATGTACGTTTGTAATTTTAACATTCATTTGTGTCTGTTTTAGTATTTTGAGGTTAACATTTAACGTTTTTGTGGACAGCGCCAGACAGACCAAACTCTGGTCATTAGACCAGAGTGGAATCTGAACCTGGGTTGTGTTTTAATTTGGATTTAAATTGTTTTTCTGGGTTTTAAATTTGAATTCTTGGTATCTAAATTGATAACTGGGTTTGTTTTAATTTGGGTTTTAATTGTTTTTCTGGGTTTTAATTGTTCTTTTTTTTCACAACGTAATTACATCGAAATTTAATTGTTTAAGAATTTATAAAATTATCCTGTTTGTGTTTTGAAGCTCTTAAGCAAAAATGTTGGTAATAAAGTAAAATTTTTAATTTAACAGAAACTTTTGTTTTTCTTTTGATTGTGTTTTTGGGCTGTACATTTTTGCACTTAAAGGTAAGTGGAAATTTTAGAGTGATAAATTGTTTATGTGTATTGAATTAAAATATAATAAACTTTATTAAAATTAGTTTAATAAAAATAAATAATAAGCAAGCAACTTCGTTACAACACAACAGGCAGGAATAAAAATTAAGCGCTTGAAAAGGATCGAATTGAGATTTGTTACAGCCATAAATTTTTTGCAAATATGTATTTCATTTATATTTTTATTGTAGTGGAATGTAATTTTCACCCCTCAATATATCCGTAAATTCATTTATCAAATTATAAACGGGTTTGAATTGTATCGGATTTTATGTCTAAAAACTTGCTTCGATAACAAAAGTCAGGCAAATTTGAAACTAGATTTGGCCAAACTCTGTTTTGAATTTATTGTTTTTCAATAATCTGTTTAAATTAAAAACATTAAATGACTTAATAACTTAAAAGACGTTATAACTAAGACTTTAATTATAATAATGAATTGCTTTTAAATGAAGTGCCTTCTTATCCTATTTCAATTTCACAGACAAAACACTTATGTTTCCGATAAAACTTTTCTTCTAGTGTCTCACAAACTTATTCTGCCAATATTATCAAGACATTGGTAATATCCAAAATTCCCGAAAATTGTGTATGGCTATTATTTAAAAGCTATTTTAATGAAAATACTTCATGCTATCTTCAGTATTCTTCAGATTACAGTTCTTTCAAACCAAAATGTACTCTGAAGACTGGTACTAGTCTGTGGACCAGTGGTTGAAAATTATTGGTTTAGGATATATGGTAAAGTGACTCATATAAAAAGACAATTGCATAAAAGTAAGTGCTTAATTGATCATCCTTCAGAATTCCTGTGTGGATAATGGCTTTGCAGTCATTGCTGTATGTCAGCATAGGGCAAGCAATGAGATGATCAGTCAGCACAACAAACACTCTTTGAAATCTTTGATTTAAAAAGTGTTGTGCTTGCTCACTGATCATCTTATTGCTTGCTCTGCATGACTGTGAAACCATGGGCCACAATTGGCGAAAAATGATCAGTTGAACAATTTCTTACTTTTGGGACATATGGCCAGTTTGCACTATAATGCGATCCGGAAGTCACCTTTTAAATATCTAGTTACTTTTCAATTTTCAAAATTACTGTGAACTTTTTGATTTAAATAATTGATCACTTTTATAAGTATAGCATTTAATGTATTTACATTAAGTATATTTATTTTTTATAGCAAGTAGTAGCTTCAATGATCCCGAAATAGAAGTTCTCAGTCCATCACCAGAGGATCCTCCAAGTGTAAGTTTCTAAAATTGGGCTGCCTTTGATTTTTGAATTTATATAAGAATGTGAGCTTATTATAATTTAGATATGCAATCTGTAGATCAGTTATTGTAGTTATGAGCAGAGATGGAAAATTACACTTAATATTATACTACATAACAAAGAAAATTATACTGCATAAAAAAGAAAATTATCAAATGATGGGTTTAATAAAATTTCTCATAAAGTTGTTAGGTGAAAGTATCTTTACAATACCTATAGATACCCATTTTTGATTAGCATTGTAATTACAAAATCTAGACATAGCTAAAAATCTGGACTAAGCTTTGTAATAAAGTGTATACACTTTTGCAATGTACTGACATGAACTAATTTTCAGTTAGCTAATTCAATTTATATCAGGGCTACCATTGAGTTTCTTCTAGGCTGGGTTCTTTCAATCCATACTTTTAAAAAGTGGGTACTTTTATATATTCTGGATCTATTTTTAAAATTTTTTCAAAAGTTAGAAAATTACAATTTAAATGAAATTCCAATAAAAACATTTACATATTTAGAAATAAAATATTTATTCCAGTTCAAAAAACCTAAACTGAAAACTTGATCTGGGTATGTACAGAATATTCAAAATATAATTTCCTGAATTGGCTGAAAAGTTCATACCTCATTTAGATAACATTTCTTTAGAGTTATTGTTTCATATGTATATTCACATTCATGAAGCACATATAATCTAGATATTTGTGAAGTTAGCATTGTGAGTGAGGTCTCCAAAGAGAAGTATGGCCATGCAGATTGTTCATCATAAGTCAATTTCAAGATTGAGGCACCAAGGGGACATATAAAAGAGGAGATTGAGTAGTTTACAGTTTTTTTTTATCTCATATATCACAACCACAATTAAATTACATATTGATATATTTACCATTTCATATAAAGAGAGACACTGTTCATAGTGTTGTGTGTTTGAAAAGTGTCATTTTCCAGTTCCAAAATAACCAAGACCTATTTGGATATTCCAATTGAAATGCATATTATTTAGATACATCACCGCACGCTACTGACAGTAACATCTTTTACGAAGGTTATCAACAACTTGGTAGAAATAATGCATCACTTTGCAAATAGCTAGATTATTAGTAAGTTGCACATTATTTGATCACCACCACTACTTCGTTTTTAAAAATAATTAAAACATGAATTTTTCTGCACATTTTCCTTTTAAGATACGACTTTGGGTGCTGAGAAATTTGTTCACAGTTGCCATTTCAAAAAAAGTATTATTTTAGTAATTTAAAAAATGAATATTATATACTCTAGTTATCTCTCAGATGTTTACAAAATATGATTAGAAATTTTTAATGTTTTTTTATGTGTATCGCAATATGTACAAATATATTTTTATACATTAATAAATATTCAAAAGGAAGCTTAAGCGATGTTCATAATTATTTTCTATATTTATCTAATAAAAATCTTATTTTTAACACTTTACAACAAAGTTGAAAAGTGTTTATGTCTTTGTTCATTCTGTCTGTCTGTCTGTCCGTTAGCACGATAACTGCCATAAAAATGACTTTATCAATATGAGATGGGATCTAGGGGAATATAAATAAATCATATCACCTAATTAGTTTTTTATTGAACCCGGGTTGAAAAAATGAAATACATTGAACCCTATGGGACCTAATTTTTCAAACATTTTTTAAGCACATTTAAAATTCACAAATTGCTTCGAAATTTTTAGGAAATATTCACATTATCTCATAAAATATATAAAAAAAAATTTCAGTAAAATATGTTAGGTAGTTTTTTAATTAAATATTATTTAATATAGGGAGAAAAACAAATTCAATTAAATTCTGACTTTTGCGATATCCTCCAGAAAGAAAAAATAGATATATTATATAATAAATATCTTCCCAAGAGTTTAATAATTATTTTGTATATGAGAGAGGCTTCACATTTTAAAATTAATTTGGTAGATAACAATTTTTCAAAATTTTTTTTAATTTTATATAACTTTTCATGATATACTTATTGGACGGCATTTTTAATGTATTTTCCTACATCCTAGAGAATTAAAATTTGGTACACAGCTTAAATTTGTAGAACATTTTATTCTACAACAATTTGATGGATCTTTAAATATAGATCGTATTAGTATAAAGTAGCATGGACTTATTGTCAAAAGTGGCGTAGCGAAAATGCAAAAAAAAAAACTAAAATATCTCAAGAACGGCTAGTCCTGGAGTAATGGGGTTAGTCTTATTCTTTTTGTTGTCAAAAATCACGTATAAAATAGAATTTAATTGATATAATTGAGCACATGTAGTCTTTTATTTTTATATTTAACGATTTTTGCAGGCCATTTCGCAAAAACAGCTTGTTCCTTTTCCCAAATCGTACTAGAATAACCTACAAGTGATTTATATTGCAAATTTTGTTAAATTTGGTATATATATCACTTGTGGGTTATTGAAATATTATGCACCAAATTGTATTAAATTTGGTCCATTAGTTTTTAGCTAGAGTAGATAATGGCAATTTCTGCCGGCCATATCGCAAAGAAGGCAGATTCTTTTATTACGAATCGTACTATAATCAAATGAACATCAGGGTTTCCCACAAAAAACTTACCTACCAAATTTTATTAAATTCGGTCCATTAGTTTTTCTGTTAGAGTGGATGCAATATCCTCACAGACATACAGAAACACACACAGATACACCCTTACACACACAGATGTCTTCCTAAAAATAGTTTTTCGTGTTCTGGAAGTCCCAAAACGTGTAGATCCTTTGAAAATTCGAGTTCCGATCTTCAGCATGATTCCAATACTTTGAATACATACATACGCACACACATATATTATCTGTGTATCTAAATTCCGTGCCTACGCAATTACAATAGTTGTGATTTTAAATGATCACTAAACTTTTATTATTTCTTCAACGAAGCCTAATTTTAACTTATGCAGAATACAAATATCTCAAGCGATTGTAAGGTGAGTTACATAGGAACTGCTGAATTTTTTCACACAAAATTATTTAGTTCTGGAGTCTGGAATGCAAGTTATATGAATGAAATATTCATTGATTTTGCATACAGAATCAGATGATATATATTTCGATACAGTTTTAAATATTTAAGTATAATAAATTACTGTAGTACTGTGATAATGTAAAAGATATCACCACTGAATTTATCACATTTTAGAGATTTTTAAATGAAATTGCATTTCAGTTGGAAAGTGTTTCATAATCAATGCTTATGCATGATTGATCTTTCTTGTATTAACATAAAAAAATCATTACTAGAGCTGTATTTTTTATGATCCTTCTACCCATAGAAATCAATCATGCAGGGATTTCTCACCTATTGAACAAATTTACCCAATTCTTTTTAATTTGTCTACATTTTGTTTTACCATTTTCCCCTACAGTATTAATTTTTATGATTCAAAATTACCCAATTTGTTGGAAATTTCCCACATTCTGACATAACTTTGGGCTTATTTAGTTGTGAAGGCGGAAACATTCTAGATCAAAATTTATAGTTTAAATGAGAGTGAAAAATGCTAGAAAGTTTGTCTTTTATAATATCTGAAATTATGAGTGAGATAAATTAAAAATATTAAAACTTTTGAATTACTAAATTTTACAGACACTTTTTTAATAAAATTTCTATTCAACTTTTAGATGTTCCTCTACATTGTTTGAATAAAATCCCTTATTACAACTTTAAAAATTTGTTACTGCCAGAAAAAAATAATAATAGTAAAGTTAATTTTTCACACATTTTGAATTTATTAGTAATTCTAGTACATAAAGAACTGATATTGGTAGTGTGAAAAAACAAGTTTTTATATGTTATATTTATTTTATGATTGTAATGTTTATTTTCTGCTATTAGTTAATGAGCTATGCTGCTGGTCTATATTAATCCTCTAATGTTTAAATAGAATTAATCCTCTGATATTCAAATAGATTTAATCCTCTTATGTTCACATAGAACTAATTCTCTAAATAGAAATTTTGAATATAAGATTTATTGTAGAATACCTGGCTGCATGTAAAACATTTGAAAATAAAGAGTTTTGTAGTGAATTTATTTACATAGTATGGTATTATTTATTTATAGGATGATGAACTTTTTTCAACTATTCAGGAAATAATACTTTCTTCAAACTTTGATATCATCACACTGCGAAATGTTATTGAAAGAGTAAGTAAATTTGTTAGAACTAACTACTTCTAAAAAATATTTTGATAAAATTGTGTAATTTTTATTTTACTTTCTCTACAATATATTCTATAGGAAAGGAAAAGTATTATGATGGATGTAAAAAATTCAACTTTCATTTGGATGATTTGCAAGTTTTAGTCAATCAACCATTTTCTTTAATAATGTCTATATGTCTTTCTGTCTGGGCACAATATATCTGGAACTGATTGGTCAATCCAAATGAAATGTGCTACTATTTCATAGTACTATTATTTAAATGTAAAAATAAGAGGCATGTTGATTCTTAGCTAAATCGGACCAGGGAAAAGAGATTAAGTTATCAAACAACATATCAACACAAATTGAGATAAAAGAGTTAATATTAAATAGTTATTTTAATTATTTAAATTGCAATTTTTTATTTTAAAGAGAATGTTTTATAAAGTAATAATAATAAAATAATAATTTAAAATATGTCAATTCAGGGTTCCCAGTTTAAAAATTTGGATTTTCTCAGAAAAAAATTTGAGTGAGATTTTTAAAACTTGATAATTTAAATTTTTTTTTGCTTCAATGAAACAATTTTAATGTATAAACATTTGCATCTTGTCACAATTAACAGAATAAGCATTTTTTTACACAATGTACAAAGTAACAATTGTGACAAAATTGTTAAAGTAGCATGTTAAAATGATATAACATGGCAAAATAGCTGGAACGCATAAAACATTTCATTGCAAGTTGGTTGCATTAACAATAAGTAATTCAGACAGCTTTAGCACTAATAATATACATAAATTTATATACATTATTTAAAAAAAAATAATTACTTTGGTATGATAAATTTATGCAACATAGGCTATAGCAATCTGCTTATAAAATTGCAATCAGCCATGCACAGGCTGAATCAGATTACTAACCATGCTAAGAAAATTAGATCATGTGCTGTTATCTATATATTTTTTAAAGAAGCTAAATAAACAAGAATTACTTTTGTGCGAACTAAACACGAATGTGACATGGAGAAATTTAATTGGAAGACTGTGCTCAGGCTACATTTGAGCGTCATCGGTTAGGGCAAAATGTGGTGTTCGAGTTCAGCTTTAGTATAGACTGGAAAGAGTTAAGTCCCACAAGAAATACAAACAATGGCACATATTATTAGAGAAAACATTATCTATGGAGTAGTAACAATAATGCTTCATTATTAAGAAATCATTACCAGTTATTTTTCTAAGATAATTACCTGTAAAAAGAATAAATAACAACAATTTTTGGTTAAGATAAATATGATTTTGTTGAGTATAAAGTTGAATTATTGTTATTCTTACAAAGTTGAGTTTATTAATATTTTCATTAATTTATCTAGGTGTCTGCTCAATTTTCTCAACATGACCTGACTCAACGATATAATTTTATGAAAGAGTGTGTAAAGACGGTAATTTTTTCATGTATTCAAAATGTTGTTACAACTACTTTTTAAATTAATATAAATATTTATGTGAACTGCTTAAAGCAGGGGTCTCTAAAGTTTAGCAAATGGATATGTGGGGGTATGCGGAAAAAAATTATTTTCTTTTTGTATTCCTTAAACTTGTTAAACTTGCGATTTAACTCTGTAAACCCTGGATTATTCTTTTCTCAGTCAGTGATATGGGATATTTTCCTGCCTAAATGGAGTGCATACACAATGCCTATTTTGTTCAATACCTCTCTTTACACCCTTGTAAAGAACCATGTCTTAATAAACTCAAATCATTGGATTTTTATCTCTACAATTTATTACTAGTAATATTCACTAATACCTAATGGTAGGTACCGCATGGCTTTCCTGGTTTGAAGGACTATATGGATATATTTTTAGTGATTGATCAAAAATCATTGAGTTATTGATCAGTAAATCACAATCAACATTATGGACACCCCTGTTGTATATCAATACACCTGATATCTATAATAATAAAAGAAGATGTCTGTCTATCTATTTGGTGTTTTAGTAGAAAATCTAAGAACCCACAACAACAAAATTTGTTACAGTGGTACTCCAAATCACCTTGGAGTAATTTTCTTAAAATTCACATACATTTTTTAGTTATTAAATGTTAAAGTGCCATTTTGAGCAATTTTTTCATAAATTGGTTTTTAGTGATCGAAAATATTATTGCAGAGTTTCTTTCCATATTAACACTACCAGAAAGATTGAAAAATTCTCTTTTAAAAAACCTTTGAATGAAATCTGTATTATCAATAGACAAATTTTTGTGAATATTTTAAAATATAAACTTTTTGTGCTTTGAAGACATAACCGATTTTAATATTTTGATATAAAAAACTCAACTGACAATCTGATCTTCATATTTAACAGGAAGTTAAATTGAATATTATACACTGCTCCAAAACAAAAATTATGTTTCTGGGGTCTTCCATTCATTAATTATGTTCATTAATTACATAATCCGTTCATTAATTACTTAATCTTTTCATTAATTAAGCAAAATTTTTCACTTTATCATTCAAAACGTGGTTTAGCTGTTCAAACTTTTTCAATTTACTGTATGAATATGGCACCAAAATATTCAGTGTCTCACCAGTAGTGCCTGTTGCTGAGTTCATAAAGACATTACATTGTCAGACGTCATGACATCACAACATGGTTTTTGTTTTTTGTTCCAAGAGAGCTTATAATGCATTCTTTTCTTATTTTCCATATATACGTAGTATAATGTATAAGGAAAGCATTGTGACGAAGTCGAAAATTGTAATTCGAGTTTTCGATAGGAGATCACGTTTCAAGCATCCCTAATCACGAATTAAACATTTTTGAGGTGATGTCTCTCTCTCTGTGTGTGTATGGGGGGGGGGGGAAGACGATATCTGGCAAACAAATGGGGCGATTCGAATGAAATTTCGTACAAAAATTACAACCCGTGAATACTGGAAGCCTATTGTTCTTAAACTACGAACAAGTGAAGTGATTCGAATGAAATTTCGTACAAAAATTGCAATCAGTGAATACTGGAAGCCTATTGTTTTTAAACACAATCGAATGTTCAGAACCCCCCTAAATTTTTGAGTGAAATTTTGAAAAAATAATCAAAACCTTTAATAAAGTTATGCAAATATATTTCTTATGTAATTTTTCCTTAGAAAACGATTGACATAAACTTTGGAACTCTAGCATGAACCTTTCTCGAGATATTGCACATTTTTCAAATAAATGTATCAAAAATTCCCATAATAAATTAAAAAAAAAATATTTACTGTTGAGAAACATGTTCACTTCTCATATGTAATATCATGCAATAAATTTGGTGACATCATTCTCGTGTATCTAGCTCATTCCATTCATGAGAAAAGATACTTTGAGTAATACTTTTGTATTTGAATGCCAATAGTCATTTATCTGCCTGCTATAAGAATAACTTATTTCTCCATCCATAACGCTTGGCGAGACTTGGGCGATGTATTTGGCGGAATGTCGCCAATTTGGCGACTTTTTTAAATGTTGTCAAATTAACTAAAAGAACTGGATAGAAATGACGCTAAAGTAATGAAAATGATAACTAATTGATGAAATTCAATATCTTGGAAAGAATATAAGTATATACTATAACAATAATCTTTTTTTTTTTTTTTTTGACTGTAAAAGAAGTAAATTCATTGTATTATATAAGGAAAGTCGTGTGCTGCCCACATCAGATTTTTTTTGAGTGAGTGTGAGTTCTGAAGGTTTGCATTATTTTAACGTTTCAAGTTATAGATAATACATATGTCTATGAAATTGTGTACAAAAATTTTTTGTTTATTTGTGATTAAAATGTAGAATACTTTCTATTTTTTATTTTCTTGTTCAATATTACGATATTCAAAGTTGGAAAAGGGTGTTTAATTTATCTGAACATTGTGTGAAGTTGAAATTCCATCTCATATGGTTATATTAGTGGGTAAAGGCATGTTTAGGTGCTTATTTAGGACAATTATGCTTGTGTGTGGGGGGAGGGGGGGGGGGCTGTGCTGTCTCATATGCATTTACACAGCAGTCCAATAAGCCTTTTGAAAAATTGAATATATGAATACAATTAATGCCTTTTTAAATCCCTGGCAATGCTGATTATATATAGTATTTGATATTTTCATTTCTTGACTTTAAATTACCCATTCTAATATTTTTATTCTGTTTTTTTTATTTTTCTAGATCATTATTGGTACTTCATGAACCATGTAATTTATGTATCATCAGTCGTATCATCTTGATCATGTAGTAAAATGAGCACCATTCATTTGAAACATGTGAAAGTAGCATCAGCCATAACTTGTACAAATCATCTTCATTTTTACAAGGGAATAATTCATCAATACTGCTAAGTCATTGGCATTGTTTTATTTCTATTTGTTGAGTTTGTGTCTGTCTTTTTTGTTTCTCTGTTGCACATAATTTTTTGTTTTGTGAAAATTTGCAGTTTCTTTTATACATTCATATGTTAAAATTCCACGATTTCCCTGTAAGATTTTTCAGTTCTTTTCATTTGTACATTAAATATTTCACCAAATGTGCTTTTAAAATTTGTAAGGGAAAAATTTAGTTTCTAAAGTTTGTATTGTTTTATGTGTACATTTTGTAATTTACTATGATTAATGGAATAAAAAGGATATGTGCTATTTCTTCAATTTACGTTTTTAAAGGTGTTAAAACTTAGTTACTTAAAACTTCGCTTCTTGCTAATTAAGCTGTAAAGCTATCCAAATTATATAATAGGCTACAATAGTTTAGATAAAATAAATAATTGTTGCCCAAGTTATTTAAATCTTAATTTATAAATAATTTGAGTGTATTAAATTAAAAGTATCTGTCTTGCATTATAAAGTCCAGAACTGTCGAGAAATGGGCATGCTTATTATATCTATATATGCTGAGTAAACAAAATTATTTAAACATGTATTAGAATATAATTTACTGTATTTTAATTTCTTTGAAAGCATTTGGAAGTTATAAATATGTAAAAAATATTTATATATATATGAGGATTTTATTCAAGTTTTACTAAAATAATGTTTTAAATGTATTTCATACATCCATCACAATAAACTGTTATTATGTTCTATTTTTTAATGAAATCATTTTGCAGCAACTTTTGTGATGTGAATTATTCAGACATCTATATTTAAGCTGGCAATGTCAATAGAAGTATTATCCCTGATATATAATGTTGATCTATTGATTTAATTTGTAATGCAAAAGAAAAATCAATTTATTAAATGAAAAAGGTCGAGTGTAACATTAGTGGGTCTGGTGTAACTTTCGGATTTAATGTTAATATTCTTAATTTTACATTAACATTTGAATTTCTATATATTCTGCTGCTTTTTCATTTGTGAAAAGACCAGATGTTAAGAAAGTACTTATGAAAGTAATAGGTATACCTTGGTTAACAATAGGAATACATTTCTTAACATGATTGGAACATTAACAGAATTAATGTTAGTAAGGCATGGAGGTAAGAATGCATAACATACAAGTACAGACAGGTTCCAAAATCACAGAAAAATTGACAATACTCAACTACATTGTTTGTAACAACTAATGAGAGTGTGTTACATCTCATAAATAAAATTTTTAAAATTAACTAAAAATGCATTAAATCAATTTTCCTATTCCTTTTATATACAAATCAAATTATGTACACAAATGGAAAACTTTTTTTTTATAGGGAATTGCGTGCATATTTGAGCAGGAAATTAAAATGAGTTAAGCTTTCATGGAAATTAGTCATTTCAATCTGTCTGAGTTAGAAAAGTTAACCATTTAGAAAGTGAATTATTGAATTTTGTTTTTATTTCCCTATAGTGAAATCTGGTAAAGTGATAGAATATTGATCACCTGGCTAAAGTAATCACTTTTCCCAAAATGACTATACAGTACAACCTCGAAAATCCGGACTTTGCCGATTCCGGATTTTCGATTTTTCCGGATTATAGAATTTGAATAAAATTCAGATTTGATATTAACTAAATACACTATAAAGCACTATTTTTAGTAAAAATAATGGCAAAAGTTAAGTTAATCAATTAAAACATATTATTTAATCTAAAAAATAGGGCAAAAGAAATTTCTAAGAAAAAATATACACATTAATAATTTAGAATGTGTGAATGAAACGAAATGATAAAATTCCATTTTATCATTTCATTTAAATATTTGAATTAACATTTGTTATTTCATTAATTTTGGTTTATGGAAAAGCAGTTTTCTTTATCCTGTAGATGGACATTACTTCTGCTCGGTTATAATGCTTCTTTGTTCAAGACCTTTAATTGCATGATCGATTTTTTGCATAAGATTGTCAATGGGTATTTTTTCTTCTCCACATTTATCGTCACTACTTCGATCTTTTATATTTAATATCATATCGCGAATTTCGCCATCATTCAATTTATTTACGATTGGCGCATCATCATCAAAGTGCAGAACTTCCGTTATATCGGCTTTGTCGAGATTGCGCCGGAAGATTTAATGCAGTGCTGAGATTTAATAAAGATCGAGGATTAGGACTTTTAATGATGTATTTAAAGGTGTAAATGTGTTTAAACCGTTTTCGCTATTAACGAACGAAAAACAAAAAATAATAACTTAAAAGTTTTATTTATTATCTAGCATCTATATAATGTTGTGTTTAAAAAGACTGATGACTCTGAAAAAAGTAAAAACTTTATTAGTAATAGTCAAATGTGTAAAAAATATCGCAGTAGATAAAATAAATATCTTTTTCAAAAAAGAAAAATATCTCTCCTCTCAATGATTAATCTAAATTACGATGAGTCATTACTAGGTTACAGCAGCACCCGGACGTGGTGGGGCATGGAAAGCGAAAAAAGAAATTTGCTTAGTTCCTAATTGTAAACACAGCCGACCCCTTTGAGAGGTCTGTGTGTTAATGACCTTGTTGCTCGGTTCTGTGCGATTCGATATTATTTAGTTATTTATTTGCTATTTATAGTATGTAAATATGGCTTTCTAAACAAATAAAGCAATATATACAGTCGATTTCAAGCTGACACGTTCGACGAGAACGAAAAAATCGTCAGATATCGGGAGGGGGAGGAGATTCCAGAATACATTGAAGAATGGAAATCGTCCTACGAAGTGAATAAAATAAATTTCCGTGAGCGTTAATATGAATTCTCGGGATTTTTAGATTTAATTGAACATCTGTGATAAAATGTTACGATAATGTTTTAAAGTGTTTAATATTAAAAATTACATTGTTTCAGAAACATGTCATTTTCAATAATGAGAAAAGGAAATTTTGATAATAAAAATTCCGTATTTAAATAACGATGTATATTTTACGCGAAATAATTCATCAGGAGTTGTGACTTGAATAAGGGGGAGGAGGGATTAACGCTAACAACTCAATTCACGCTCCAACCACGAGCCTATCTATCTACCGCCGTCCATCTAAACTTTCGTTTCATTTCTGGGTTCAGAAAGTGGACCGGAAAATACAGTAAAATAAATAATCTTATGTATAAAATAAATAATCTTACTTATTATATCTTTTTTAAATCCGCGACTTCGTCAGTCCGGGGGGGAAAAAGAAACGAAAATTTGAAAAACGTCTGGATTTTGGAGGTTTCCGGTTTTTGGATGTCCGGATTTTCGAGGTTGTACTGTACCATTTTTAAAAAGTGGTCTGTTTTTATAATCTCATGGTGGTTGGTCTCTAATCAGGTTTCACTGTATATTCATTTTTATGTGACTTCTTTTCTGGAGCTCTACATTGAAAGTTTTTATATCTCTGAAATTTATAGGGCAGCCAGAAAGTAAAAGGGATATTTAAATATATATAAAACTTTAATTGGTAATAATGACATCAACTCTATGAACATGACTTATATACATTTGGAACTCACATCTGACAATTTTTTTTTTTTTGTGATTTTCATTCCATTTGTGTATTTTGCTTTCGTAATTTGCATTATAAGTTTCACCATTGCATGTTTGCACCAATGAAGAAATGTATATTGTCATTTGATTACTGCATTTTATATAAGAAACATTGTTTGAGTTTCTTTGTCAAATGCAGTAGCAATGTTTGTTATCAATTCTCAGAAAATTTTCCCATGGATTGAATATAACTGGTCTCTTTGTGCTGAAGACTGATATAACAAGTTTTGAGGGGCAGATTTACCGATACCTGCAGTAAGCAGCTACATAGGGGCTCCCACACTAGAGAGGAGGATCTCTGAATCTTCCAATATTTTTATTCAATTTGAAATTATAAAATTTGACACAATTATCCAAAAATAATATTCTTTTTTTCCCCTTCAGAAAGTGATAAATTTCAAATAAACAATTTAAAAATCTTCTTTTTCTGAATGAAGTTGCTCCTGTTATAAGCAGTGCTGGATTAAAGTTTCTGGGAACCTGAGAAGCATTGATGCTTGGATTATAAATGGAAATTATATGATAATTTTCTGTTCTCAAATCAGCATTTCTATTTATCATAAGTTCTGGGTCCTATTTCTGTAATTTTACATTTACTTGTAAAAAAATATTGAATCTTTCATTTTATTTGCTTTATACAAGCTAAATTAATAAATTAAATCTATCATAAATATTAAAACTCATAGAATTATGTGACTCCACCTTACACAATATGAAAATTAAACATTAGCATACCTGCCAAATTTTACGCATTATGCGTAAAGTTTACGCATTTTAACTGCCTTTTACGCTTTTACGCATATATTGCTATATTTTACGCATTTCCGCATTTATTTGAATTTTTTAACATTATACTAGGAAATCAATCTTCGGCGAAATTCTCCGGCTTTTTTTTGTTTGAAATTTATCAATTAACCAGACGTGATATAATTCCTCGGAAACACCATTTTTCGCTTTTTCAGCACAGATTTCTACCATTCCCGGGATCGTAGCAAATCTATAATAAAATGCAGGGTAATACCAATCAAATTAACGGAGAGTTACGGCCGCGTGTAATGTAAATGAAGATCTCGATCGCTTATTTTATGAAAGTAATAAATATACTTCAAAGGTTGTCTAATTCAGCATAAATCGCTAAAATGTTATTTTGTTCATTAATTTCGCATAAACACTGCGATTGCGCAATTCAGTTTGTTCTTATGAATCGCCGAGAGAACAAAAGTATATTTTTCCATCCATCTCAATCTTCTAAATATTGCATTTTTGATTGACTGAACTAGCTTATTTTTATATTCTGATTAATTATTACGGTTAATTTCCTAATTATTTTCGCATAAACAGTGCGATTGCGCAATTCAGTTACTTCGCGTGAATTGCCGAGAGTACGTTAGTATTTTTTCCCATCCATCTCCACCATTTAAATGTTGCATATTAGATCGACTAAACTAGCATATTTTCATATTCTGATTAATTATTACGGTTAATTTCTTAATTATTTTCGCATAAACAGTGCGATTGCGCAACTCAGTTACTTCGCGTGAATTGCCGATAGTACGTTAGTATTTTTTCCCATCCATCTCCATCATTTAAATGTTGCATATTAGATTGACTAAACTAGCATATTTTCATATTCTGATTAATTATTACGGTTAATTTCTTAATTATTTTCGCATAAACAGTGCGATTGCGCAATTCAGTTACTTCGCGTGAATTGTTGAAAGTACGTTAATATCTTTTTCCATCCATCTCCATCATTTAAATGTTGCATATTAGATCAATTGAACTAGCTTATTTTCATATTATGGCTAATTATTAAGGTTAATTTTTTAATTATATTTGCATAATACAAATTTTTCTATTTTGAAAAATGGGTATGAACTCTGTGAAGGAATATTTTCCAATAAGTGGTATTAAAGCAATAATTTAGGCAAATGAAAAGGAAACCATTTTGGCAGGAACACAATTCAGTGCTATTTTCTTTTTTTTAATTATTATTATTATTAAAGATCAATATTTGTTACTCTTAGTGAAAACCTGTGTTTTACCAAACATAAATATTTGTTTTCATTATAAAGTAATTTTCACCGGATGAAACATTTATATATTTTTTATTTTATAATTTATTGTCCTGAAATTTTATAAAATTAGTGTCCTGAATTTTCATATTCTACCAGTACTATGCCTGATTTTTAATACAGGTATATGTACATAGTTAAATTCATTAGAAATGTCGTTTGCGCGTGTAGTTTAAAAAAAATCATTATAAATGTCATTCACGCAAAATTTTACACATTCCAATTTTCCCAGGTTGGCAGGTATGCATTAGTAGGTCACAAAATATGATTATACATCATACTTTTAGAGAATAGTAAAGATTAAAGTCCAGGATCATGTAAATTCACCCCTGTAAGACTTCAAAACACATCTTCAAAAGAAGCATTTCATGTGAAAGTCACTAAAATATTATTTTTAACAATCACTGCATCATGTAGACAAAATTGCTTCTGCTTTAGACATTAATGACCCCCACCCATGAATAAAGAAGATAGTCGCAAACATGCAGCATAACTTTTTCTTCAAAATGTAAATAACAGAAACTTAGATAAAAACAAGGACAAAGCATTTAAAAAAAAAGGTCTTGTATTTAACACATCCTAAAAGACGTACAAAATATATTAAGTACCAGGGCGCTTGTGGACATATATACGCCGTTCATCAGTGGCTACATGAATAGTAAAAACATGGAATGTTTATATATAGAGAGACCAGTTTAAAGCAAATTTGCATAAAATATAAAATGCTAAATGAACTTACTAAAAATAATACAAGAAATATACACGGAAATTACAAAATAAGTTTAAACGCTTACGAATTTTAAATTATTACAAGAAAAGAACTAATACAAATTTTAGGAAAATGTCAAGCATAATATTCCTGAGAATGATGTCATAAATAACTTTTAAGAGGTTTGAATTGCATAGAGTCAAGAATGAGTCGCCAAGCATAACTTCAAATTTGAACAGGATCAAAATTACAAATGGATTCACGGTAAATATAAATAAACAGGGTCCCTGTTTATTTATATTTGCCGTGAATCCATTTGTAATTTTGATCTCAGGAATATCATGCTTAACGTTTTCCTAAAATCTCAGGAATATCATGCTTGACGTTTTCCTAAAATCTCAGGAATATCATGCTTAACGTTTTCCTAAAATTTGTATTAGTTCTTTTTTTTGTAATAATTTAAAATTCGTAAGCGTTTAAACTTATTTTGTAATTTCCGTGTATATTTCTTGTATTATTAGTAAGTTTATTTACCATTTTATATTTTATGCAAATTTGCTTTAAACTGGTCTCGCTCTATATATATATAAACATTCCATGTTTTTACTATTCATGTAGCCACTGATGAAGGACGTATATACATCCGAAAGCGTTCTGGCAGTTTTTAATATATATTTTGTATGTCTTTTAGGATGTGTTAAATAAAAGACCTTTCGTTTTTTAAAACACTTTGTCCTTGATTTTATCTATTGAATGCGGACGCGATATCAATCTCGATTAACAGAAGCTTGTTCATTGGCAATTTTAAATGCAGTTGATGATGTGGAAAAGTAAGATTTGTATGTAGATTAAAATAAATCTTCTCAACTCCCTTTACTTTTTGACTTCCTTTAATATTTAGTGGAGATGACGTCGTAATTCTGGGATTTATTATTTTCAAACTATATATACAGATTTTCCTTTTTATTTGTATGCATATTATGCATTATTGAATTGAACAGTAATTTATAGTGTTGTAATTAAAGTAAATAAAAACAAATACTGATTTCAGTAATTTAAAACTACTTTTCTTTATTCAAATGTCTATGCAGGTTTTATTTCTTTTGTTCTCTATGTAAATATTGTAAATATTTGTTACATGCTGTCTAAAATGTTGATTACAGATAATAGTTTAACGTTATGCATAAGCATATTTTAATGTTGCAGAAGAACTTTGAAAATTGTATTTCTAAATTGGTAGTCTCAATGAGGATTATGGAATTGGAGACTAAGTTTATATGCTGCTTTTAAATATTTTCTTTGTACACTTTTTCTTCATTAAAACATTATTCATTTAAATGGTTTGTTGTTTTCTGTTTTTATATAGTTACTAGTTATTGAACTGTCTAAAAATTTATAAAATCAAGTTTGACTAATTTTAATTTAAAAATCTTGAATTTTGCATATTAATGCTAACAATTGACACTAAGATTACTAATAAAATCAGAAATAGAGAAAGAATTAGAACTAAGCTTATTTATAATGCAAATTAAAAATCACTGTCAAACATAAGATACATCTTTCATTTTGTTTCTAAACTTTTCCTGTTTCACATTTCAACATTTTTAATCTCGCTTATTGCATATAATTTAAATATTTATTTTTATTTACTTTAAAATAAGGAAATTTAAAAGCATTTTGCATAGTTTCAAATAATTTAAATTTTAGAATATCTTTGCTTTATCATACTTAAGTTTTAAAATGTTTTGTTGACTTAGCACATTTAAATTTTTAATGTTTGTATTTAGTTTCTAATTTTACATATTTAGGCATGTATAATGTATATCAGAATCTTCCTATCCTCATAAATTTTAAGCAGGCAATTTTTAGAAACAAAATAGTGGATGTTCTTTCACTTGACATTTAGTACAAGAGTTTCTTACTTATAAGTCTTGTGATCGCAATTGCTGGTAACAGATGCCTATGTAATTATCAAATAATAAATGCAAGTATCAATATAAAAAAGTTATAATGCTTATTTAGTTATGTACTAGTTATTTGTATTACTGCCTTGTAACAGGTAGACTCTATCTTGAAATGTTAAACCTCTACCATGAAATTCTGCTATTTACCCCTTGGCTGCTCCATAAATTTTACCCCCCCCCCCCTCCTATAATAAAATTACTACCCTAATTATAATACATGATACAAATTCATGGTATTGCCTTGATAGAAAGCTGACATGAAAATTTGGTAATTGCAATAGTAGTTACTTAATTCTCATATGTCTGCTTTTTATCAAGGAATTAGAAAAAATTGTATTCTCACAAGCAGCAGTCCTATTAATTCTAAAACATGACACAAAATACTACACATTCTTAATGCTCCCAATTTTGTATAGTGAAATTCTTAAAGCAAAATATTTTAGGGAACTGAAAAATAATTTTTTTTAAGCAAATTTAAATTTCACTAAAACATTTGTTTATTGTTAATGGCCAGGCACTTGATTAACTGATCATTCACCCAAACATTGGCTGGCATGTGGGATTCAAACCCAGCAGTCAAGAGATCACAAGGATATGCTTGCCTTAGACCTCTCAGTTATCGGGCCGGCTCAGTAAAATGTTATGCCTTTCGTTTAATCTTAACTAATGCAGTGCTACCCAACATGTATAAAACAGCAGGCCATATTTTTTGTCAAAATTCTTTTGCAGGCTATCTCATATTTCTGCTGATATTCTGTCAAAGACTTTAAGAAAAGAAATAACTAATATATCATCATATTATATTTATCAGAATTATATGTTAAGTTGTAAAGTAAATTTATGCTATTTAATTTGTTTAATAAAGTGCATTATTTCTGCTGATTATGCACATTCAGTAGTGGACGGCCTCTACTGAATAGCCTACCTACTATACTAACATCTGACACGATAAATATTTAAACACAACTATATAAATGCTTGATTTCATACATTTGGATTTTAACTTTATTACTAATAACATTTTTAGTCAATATAAATTTTTTTAAATATTAAAAAATTTAAATTTGTATTAATAATTTGAATAAAATTTAATGCAATAGTGCTTACTATGTATGCATTATTTTCTACAAGTGCAAATTCCTGAACTACATACAGTTAATGTAGTTTTATTTTATTGATAAAAACTTTAATCCAGGATTGGATTTACATCATAAACTGCTATGTTGAATGTGAATTTTATTCGATTGATGGAGTCACCAAAATTTCTACAAAATGCAAGTGGTATATGGTGTTTTCAAACTGATTTTCCATATTAATAAAAGGTTGATAGCTTCATTAATAGTTCAGACGAAATAAATTTAATTCATTCTAATATATAAAATCATGAAGTAAAATTTAGTTTCATGTAACAAGTTAGGATGGATTTAGTGGAAAAGTTAAGTTGTAAAATGTAATATAGATGGTGCCACCAAAAATTCCTATTGCTTGAGGTGGCTTAAAAGATCCCTAATTTAACAAAAGTTTTTAGTTATAATTTAGCTAGTGTGAAGGTAAGTTGAATTTCTATATTCTTTCTTTTGTTAGCCTCTAACCTTCTGTTGAATTTCTCTAAATTAATTTAGAGTTAACAGTCAGAAAGCGCTTGGGTTTGTAGCATACAGTATAAGATCCTGATGAAGATACAGTATGTCCACAAATAATTGTATTAGCTTTGTGTATTAGTATTTTTGGGGGAGTACTGTCATAGGAATTGGATAAATATTCTCTAAAATATAAATGATGTAGTTATATATATATATATATATATATATATATATATATATATATATATAGTACTCCCATGATTCCAAAGGATACAACGCAACAGTATTAATTATTTACCACCGTCACAGTATTTTTTGTCATTAACACTGTATGACTTACCAAATCTCTTGACAAAACTAGAAATATTAACAACAACCTCTAGTCTTTTGAATGTAGAATGATTTTATAGACAAGTGCAATAAAACATTTCTGCATTTTGATGAATTCGTCAATATTGATGTCAATCTCACAACATGGTAGAAAATGTCAAATCATTTCTGAATATTGCTGAATAAGATAATGATGAAAATGATCGAGTCGAATTATATCGAATAAGGTTCATATATACAAGCTTATGTAACAGTGGCCATCTTGACTACCAGTTAAATCGATTGCAGTACATGGTGATAAAAATAAAAAAAAGTTACTCTCTTGTCCTTTTTGTGATATCTTTAAAAAATCAAAACATTCTAAACTACTTTCATGAATGAATGGTACAATTTTTGAAAGCAGAAGCACCTATTTTGCATAATAAATGTTAGCCTTGTAGCATGCGTGCACCATTGAAATTACACACACCCGGTCACTCAAACTGCTGCTCATACCCTAGGGTGAGCCGAGTGGTCTGGGTTTTCGACACAGGCAGACAACAACTGACTGGACTGGTTGAAGTTATAATGGGGGCTTTAATAAGAGCCTTGATACTGAGCACAAGAAGCCATTCAAATAATAGCAAATTTTTATTAGGCAAAAAGTGCAAATCCAAAAGTGCTTGCGAATGTTGTGGCAGTATAGGATTAAAAAACTTGTAGTAGTATTATTCTGTGTTTTCCCCCAAAACACAGAAGATTAAAAAGTACTACATGCACAAATAATGCCACATGTAAGAAAATTATAGTATGTACCAGCATTTTTAAATTATGTATCGGTTATAGCGTCACTCTGTTATAATGTCAAAATTATGGCGGTCCCTTGAATGTCGTTATAACTGAATCAGACTGTAATTATTTCAATTGCTAAATACAGGAAAACTTTTGAATATGATCAAACAAGAGGGAAGCCTAATTTTTCAAGAATTGTAAAAAGTCAAATACTTTATTTTCAGTGAGATCAAATTATAAGAGGAGTATTGCTATTGTTTTCCTGTATAATAGAAATTTAGTTTGTAGAGAAAGGCATAGTCATGCATTAGACTGTTTTTGAATTTTAAATACAAAAAAGAAACAAAGTTAAAAAAACTTTTTTAAAGAAAACAAAACATGGGGCAGGGGGCATACATACTTCAAGAAGTAATTTAAGTAGTCTGATGGTAGCTCTTTGGGTACATATCTCTAATAAGTATTCAAAATTCTGTCCCAAATGATTTTGAGGCAACTTTATGTTAGTACACCTTTTGGCCGATAGATGGTGACAGCTAAATGTAAATGTTAGAGTCCTATTATACTAATATTTATAATTAATATCTATCAAGGGACTCTAGTAAATGTCTTCATAATGATCTTTATCTTTTTTTTCTCAAAATGATTTATTTGACAACGAACCCGATTGAAAATTATCAGGATCTTGAGGTCGTAAGTTGAAATAAACAAGCAATTTGATGTGAAAACATTTGATGGGATGTTTCCAGCGGTCAGATTTTGCACATCAAAATAGGAAAAAAGGAAGTTATAAGATAACATAACTTTAATATAAAAGTTATACATATTTTTTGATAGTAACAGAATTCATTTAATACAACATTTTGATTTGGCCAGAGTCACCTATAGAAATTATGGGACAGGGACCCATCGCACATTTTTATCCGGAGTATCCTCACTTGGTTGGTTGATACAATTATTGTACTTACTCGACAAGCTATAAAACTGATAAAGTAATTTTGTAAATATAACTTGTTTTTAGAAAAATTAAATTTAAAATTCAACCTTACAAAATCTTTTTATCTTAAGTATATAGATTGAGATATCTTAATAGAGATGGCGCCACATGTGATCTGGAGGTTCGAAGAAGGGCGTCGACGGGTTGTAAGTTGCAACTGGTTGGACTACATAACGCTCATTGCGGAGAGAAACAATCAAACCAGTTGGAGATTGCAATGTTACTGGACATTTAAACTGTGTTGTGAAAAATGTGTTCTGGATTAAAGTTATAACGGCCGTACAGTGAATAGTTTTCCGTATGTAACATGCCAGTAAATGAACTAAGTTTTAGGATTTTTTTAATTTATTGTATGTGTTTATAAATAACTTTACTCGTTTATCATGGGTAATTGCTTTAGTCGTTCTGCCAGCAAAAATGCTAAGAAAGAAGTCCCAGGTCAAGCTCCAACAGAAAGAAATATTCTTGACAATTGCCCGACTTCTCTATCCTCCCTAGGTGTCCAAACACATGAACCTTCGTTACCTAATCTTAGGTATACTGCCGATCCCATAGGTAGAACTGGCCCTAGTTTGCCTCCGGTACCATCTGACTCAGATAGTTCTTCTGGATCTAGTGCCAAAGTATTTGTTGCATTATATGATTATGATGCGAGGACAGATGAGGATTTGAGTTTTAAGAAAGGGGAGCATTTAGAGGTTTTAAATGATACCCAAGGCGACTGGTGGTTTGCAAGATCAAGATCAACAAAACAAGAAGGATATATACCATCTAATTATGTAGCTAAGTTGAAGTCTATTGAAGCCGAACCGTAAGTACCATTTATAATATTCAACATATTCCTGTACCATTTATAATATTCAACATTTTCCTGTAAATTTACTTTTAAATTTCCATGCAGATATAACTGCACGAGTTGCAGTTTAAAATTTGAACAGCTCTATCAAAGTTGATACAGTTGTAAACAAATCGACACATGTGCTTAATTTGAAACACCACTGAATAAAAAGTTTTTAATTATAGAAATTTCGTAGGTACCTATTCGTTATGTTTGGTCTAAAAATATACGAAATTTGGATCCCTATAAGCACTATTTGAACATTTTCTTGGAGAAAATGTAAGTATTTTCATAAAGATGTAAGTTTTAAAGCCAAGCAATTTAAGTGTTTTCTTAAAACTTGCCTGTAAAATAGTGAGAATATTTGCATATCAACCAGCAAAAGCACAAATATTGATTTGTGTTTTCATCTTGGAAAATCTAATTTACCCTTTTTAAGCTGTCAACTTTAATTCTATTCTTATAATACTCGGGTTAATGTTATTTATCTTTAATAAGGGTTTTTAGAAGTTAATGATGTCATTTAAATTCAGTGACACCTTGTGTGTATTTCAGGAGTGGGCACAACTTCAGATGTTCAGATTCAAATTTTGGCTATTCTAACATTTTAAGGATATGCATAAAAAAGAAGGTGGTATAAATAACCGAATGATTTGATTCCAATTATTTTCTATGTTTGAATCTGATTATTTTGTATGTTTCTGTTCTTTCATGGGTAGACACAAGCCGTTATTGTTTAAATTCTATAACTGTTTATATAGTTACCCCAAATTTAAAGCAGCTAAGAAAATCTAATCTTAAGTTTCCTAATTTTTTGTTGCTCAGAAATAATGGGATATTCATATTTAGAAATTACAATATTGAAAATTTAAAGTGTCTACTCATTTGTAATTTGATAATTATAGTCAATATGTTTACTTTCAAAACCTGAGACATATAATTCTTGTTTACATGCTCTCATTTGTTAACTATATCAGAAAGATCTTTGACTATGAGCTACGCTTGACCTAGGTAGCTCCAGTTAATAAATCATCTGATATCTAAAGAGTGCAGCTTTAAGTGCTTTGGTCAAAACTTTATACTATTGCCTAACATAGCTATAGCAAGAAATTAAATTAAGAGACTCAGCAGGATTGGTATAGGGTCTTAATGTAAACTGTTAATTAACTTCATATGTACAGATGTTTAAATGACTACAGAAAATCTTTAAACATTATACAATGCAAACCAGATTGGTGACTGTCTGCTTGTTGCCTATATAATTATAAATCCTATAATAGGTAGGTAAATTTTTTTGTTCACATCTTGGATCATTGGTGTAGAAAATGCTTTTAATTCCATAAAGAATCATCTGTACTATTAAGTTTCACATTATATAAAATGATACATTACAATTTTCTGAATGTATGCATATTTGTAGTATATTTTAATTATTTAAATTTAATTTGGTGTTCAATTAAAAACTTTTGCTATTAGAGGGGCAGGTGGGTGGGGGGTGACTCACCCCCCTCTGTTAGCTTATGGCTTTTAAACTTAGCTGTGTATTTTAGTTTACAATATAATAAAAAAGTAACTTTAGTATAAATAAATTCATTCAAACCCAGCATGAGTGTTGGTTTAAAAAGTAACAAGAATATATTCTCTTACAAATTCCAATTCAGTTTTTGTTCTGAGATTCAAGTTCTGCCCCGAATTAACAAATGCTTCATAAAGCCACCAGTTACATTGTACATGTTTTAGTATGCAGAATCTCGAAAAGAGGAAGTCAAAGATCTAATAGGAAGGTGTTACAGTGATGTATTTCATTTTCAAATATGAACTCTCTGAAGAACTAATGTAGTTCAGTTTACTGATGTTTGTGTGTGTTTGTTATACCCTAATTCTGAGACCCAAAATTGCATAAATCTGTGTGTGTTGCCATATTTGAATAAATATTGTTTGGGCCCTGACTGACAGCTCTTCTGGCCTTGTGTTTGAACACACAGGAATAAGAGACAGGCCTGTATTTTTTCTGGTAACACTGCATTTTCCATCTTTATACTATAATCCTGAATATTTGTCTGTCTGATCTTTCCAGCTATACAAATCCATACTTAATTAATGCCTGCTCAACCAAATTTAGTATATGGACAAAATCGACTAAAGGAAGTAAATAGTGAGATTTTGGAGCCAACATAATTGTTATTGGGGGGGGGGGGGTATTCAAGAGAATTAAAATTCATTTCAAGAGTGTAAAACATACTTTAATATATCATAGAGGCATGAAATTTAATTCACAGATTTAATTCAATTCAAAACTCTATTGGCAGTTTATATTTTATGAAAGTTTAAATTTTAGGATGTGCTGTTTCTAACCAAATTGTTTTAATTGTTCAGTGAATGTAACACTCTTTTCATTTTTTGAGCTGAGTACTTCAAATTTGGTACAAAGATACATCATAATAAGATCCTCATGAATAATTGTTTTCAAATATTTATTATTTTAGGGGGGTCTGTAAGAATGTTTGCATTTTTGTGTGAACACAAAACTAATATTTACAAGTAATTTAGATACTTAGAATTTAATTAACACAGGAGTCGTTTTATAAATCGGCAGAAAAACTGAACATTTTTACTTTTATACTTTTAAGGGGATATTGAGAACTATGTTCAAATTCTGAAATACATTCACACAGAAGCTTGGAATTGTCTGTAGATAGATTGTTACACTGCTTTTTAAAAGTTATGTATGCAGCAGTAAATTCGACAAAACAAAAAAAATTTCTGCTTTGATTGACTCCAAATTTCACAAGACAGTCAGTTGAGTAATGTATTCATTTCATGAGTATAATAATAAAATTAAAGGAAATATATTTAGGTATATATTTTTTCCTCTTTAAGTGCTTATTTTGCATTTAGTATGTTCAGAAAAGGTTTTGTATACTATACAAAGAAATAAAACAAGTCTTAATATAGGATATGACCTCCCCTGACTTGACACAAGCTTCACATCAATATTGTATCCCTTCAATCAGGTGATCCAGAACAGTAGAGGACAATAACTGCCATTCCTGTAGAAGTTCACTTTTCAGTTCCTGGAGAGTTGTTGGATGGAGTAAACAGGCAGACAGTTCTTTCAAAGGCATACCAAATATTTTCAATGGGATTGAGGCCTGGAGTTTTGTTGGCCGCTGCATACAAGCAATACCTTTGCTCTCAAGGTACTTGTCCACCTGCCTTGCTTTGTGTGGATGAGCGGCCATTACCATCCATCAAAAATAAATCTGCACTCACTGCTGTAATGTACAGTTTCACAAAGGGTTCAAGCACTTGATCCTGATACCTTTCCACTGTCATAGTACACCCGTGCAGTTTTGTACGATATCATAATAAATGTCTAGTTCATACCAACACATTGAACGTCATAACTAAAGGCTTGATGTTCGACAATGGTGATGAACTGGATGCCTGTTCCTCATTCACGCCAGATCCTTACAGGTTTATTGTCTGAATCTAGGACAGATTGTGAGTCATCGGTGAAGAGTAGAGGAGAGTGGTAATGAATGGGATGCTTTTTGGTTTTTATTTTTGTAATTTTTTCTACTCATTTTTTTACTCAAAATTACATGATGTTTGCTATCCATACCTATTTGGTTGCATGAAGCAAAGTCAAATTTTGAATGGAAATCATTATCAATAAGTAATAGCAAAAAACTGTAGGAATACTTTTGTCCCATTTAACCCCACCCATAGGGTTAAATGGGACAAAAGATCTGGTAACTTTAATATCTTTCATGTCTCTTTGTTCTCAATACCTCATTACATTTTGTCCTTGATTTATCTTAATACACTTTGTCTTCAATAATGGCCATATTATGGGGGGAATTTGTTCAGATTTGTTGTAAACTAAAAAAAATGTGTCGATTTGTCCTTATTTTTAAAAAAACTCTGGTAACTACATAAGACAAGGCTTTAAATTTTCCAAGCAGCTTTACGTCGCCCATCTGCTACTGGAAATATGATCAAATGTAAAATAACTGAAGTGGTACAATTTGTTTTTCCCTAGCCCTTAGAGATATTAATTCACAATTTTTACTTTCTCATACTGTTATATAGCAACAGTATTGTTTTTCCAAAAATTTTCAAATTCGAGATTTTGACGGATAAGTACGTTTTAAAATCTTCTGAACTCATTTCTGGAAAATATGTCTTGTGTGTGTGAGGTGTGGACAGGATAACTCAAGAACGAATACACTAACTGGCATAAATTTTTATTTGTAGATACATTTATTTTAAAAAACTAAAACTAGATAAAATTTGGTACTTTCGTATTAACTGCATGCCAGTTCTGTGTCTGGGCACCGCAGGCGACCATTCCTAATAAACCGGAGACCACTGGGGGTTCCTTCCCGGTGTAGAACTGCCTTTAGGTCGAACCCCTGCCTCTACACAGACCACTGGTACATTCTTTCCACAGATTTCGACCTCCAGGTCGAACCCCCTATTGCTGGCATGCGGTTAATACTTTTGTACATAAAATTTTTAGTAATTCCCATAATTAGAACTCGAATATTTAGATTTTCATTCCATGATCTTTAATGGAAAATATGTATAATACCGGGAACAATGTGATGAAGACTTTCATGGAACAAATACTTCCATAGGAAATGATACATGGATATTAAGATTTTCATTACATTATTTCCTATGGCAAATAACTATAATACCGAGATCAGTGGGAGCAAATGAATGCCCTAGGTACTGCATTCATTTGCCCCACTTCCCAGTTTTCACAAGAGGAAAATAAAAATATTGTACTTTTCTCCATATTGGTATTTTTACCCAGACAAAAAAATGAGTTATTTAGAGTGTTAGGTATAAAAGTAAAAAGTAGCTTTCAAGAAACACACAGCTAAATTATTTCAACTTTAAAAAATATTTATCTCAAACGATATCAAATTTACTGATGGTTTAGGAACTGAAAATTGGAATGGAATATTTTTTCTTTCCTTCCAGGAAGAATAGCGTGTATAAAAAGGCATTTAAGGGGTGGATCGGATGACATTTTTACATAAATTTATGTAACATTTTTCTTTTATTCTGATATTGATTTTGTGAGACTAGAATTAAATACTATGGGATGTGAATGTATGAGAAAGTTGAGTGGAAACATACATTTCAGATATTTTTGAATAATGGCATATGTTTTGAGAAATTAGGGTGGTTTAAGAACCCTGGTAGGAATGTAGATATCCTAGTATAATAGATGGATAGCAGAGACCAAAGAAACGGTCCAAAGATGTTTCTTAGGTGCGTTGAGCCTAAACAAAAGGCCTTTCCGGATGACCCCCCTACTTCCGCGAAGTAATTCAGAAAGGATACCGGGTCTTATAATCCGCACAGTGGTCGATGTTCAAATCTCATTAAAGTAGGAAAAGAAGACGCGGACATAAAGTGATTAACCGTTGACGAGCAGAATGTCAAGAAAAGTAGCCAATCTGAGAAGATTTTTGACGCGTTTTCATCAAAACCACGAGGTCAAGGTGAGAGCTCGGAGTGAGATGTTAGCCCCGGATTTCTAGTATTATGAAAGAGAGAAAGACTCCATCTACTCTTTAGGATATCTACGGGTAAGAATGCAATGGCCCTTAGTATTTGTTCTACCAATTAACCATCGAACGATAGCAGTCTCGCTTGACTGAAGCAGCCTAAATAGGATGTAAACAGCATAATGCTCGCTGTTGTGGATCTTACAATGCGATTTATCTGTCGCAATATCATTTGGATGGCAGGCAGGCAGACAGAATAAGCGAGACTAATTTCAGGAAGAATAAGTTAGCTTGTTTTATTTTAGTTTTCGTTCGATTTCAATTTCTCTACGCTCCTGACAAATTCTTGAATAAATCCATTGTTTATTCTTTGCGATAGGGTCCGACTTTTCCTTTTACTTATTGTGCTACGGGATCGTCCAACTGTGATGAACCAAACTTCCTTTTTCCGATAGCTTTCCGATACATGCTTTGTCCAGTAATTGAATTCCTTTTGTGTTCATTCTAGTCTTACAATTCTTTGTACCTTATGGAATATCTTTATTGTTTTAAATCGTTGTGATCTGGGATTTATCATTTTATCGGAAGCAAGACGGTTCTGCTTTCTTATATGGGTCAGTAGTTTTTACCGAAAGTTACATCGAAGTGAACAGCAAATCTAGATAATGTTTAAATAGTATGTCTATGATAAGATAACCGTAAATCTAAATAATGTTTAAGTACTATGTCTGTGATAAGATTTAACGATCATTTTTACTTTATACCCCCCCCTCCCTCCTACAAGTAGATATTTTGAGTATTCAGAAATCATAATTGGTATTTAAGTAGTATTTAGTTTTTAGCTTAAGAAGATTAAAAAGGATTTAAATTCAACAAATATGAATTGCAAAATCGTCATTTTCATGTGGCTATAACACCAGAAGGGCTAAAAACCAGGAACTAATATTTTCCCTCACAAACTAGAGAAAACAGCTTTTAGCTTATCAACAGAAAAAAAAAAAAAAAATTCCATTTTTAAAACCTTTTTATGAACTTGCACATTTCAAGGTCAAATATTTTGGAAAAGGGGGGGGGGCCCTATCAAAATTTGAATTATTTTTTCTTATTACCTACACTAAGCGTGGTTCTGTGTCTATCTGTACCCCTATAAGAACCAACCCACTTTGTGGTTTTCAGTCTGGTTTTAGAAATATGAGATGAGTAGAAGTGTGGTAGAAAATCACAGTAAAATGAACCTTCCATTCAGTTGACAGTCATAAATGAATTTAAATTTATAAAGTAAAAGTACGGATGCAGCGATAAATTCACTCACACGAAAACATCTAGGTACCTCGGCTCTGAAAGCCTCATTATTTTCGTAGTAAATTCGCCACAGGTTTACAATCAGGGCGCGGTAGCCCATTGGTTAGCGCGCTGGAGTTGCACTCGGTAGGCTCGGGTTCGATTCCAGCCACTGCCAAAACTGCCGCCGTGTTCATACGGAGTACGATCACGTTAAACATGTGGGTCCGAAAGTCCTTCCGTGAGGTTGGTGGTAGGGGAAGGAGGGTTCGGTCCCTGTGGATGCCTCCCCCACTGGGTTCCGGTCTAAATTGGGTGGCACTTCCCGACCGTCCAAACAGTTACCTTACACCTTTCTGGTAGGTCGGACGGTCTGGGTTTCAACAACAACAGGTTTACAATCGTTAGTTCGTGGACTCAGCACTGGGCGCATTGATTATATTTCCCTGATAGACATCAAGGAAATATCTTTTGATATCTAATATAATCCAAAATCTTTTGAACGATTGGTTGCAGACACGTGGTTCTAATTTAAAAATTGCTTTAAATAAGGTAAACAGTTTTCAAATTCAACAAGACAAAATTGGCCGTGAAAACATTGTCAAAATTATGACTTGAACCTCTTTTTCTCAGAGAAACGGCGAAAACATAGATTTTAGCGATCGTACAAAATTTCATTTATTTGCATTCGAAAACTTGCATGCTTACCTGTCTTTAGTAAAAGTTTTATTCAGTCCAGAATTACCTACCTGTCTTTAGTAAAAGTTTTATTCAGTCCAGAATTACCTATAATTGGGTCAGTTTGAGGACCTGCCGGGTACTGGACCATCCAATTCCATAATTACCCGTGGAAACTTTAATTAATGATATCTCGGCTAATTTTGATCGTATATGACAATGGAACATTTTTTATTTGGCTAATTAGATTATGGAAAATATTTTTATGTGAAATTTTTTTCAAGGGGGCCCCATATAAAAAATTACATTTTGTACTTTTTTCCTAAAAGATGTCACATGGTCAGAATTTGTATACGATGATGGCCTACCTTAATTATTAGAACTGTGGGTCTACAGACAATTGTTCAAGATATATTTAATCGTACAATTCTTTTTTATACACAGGGTCCGACTGGGGCTCGGGGCAGACATTCCTCTGGGGCCCCTTTCACCTCTTGACATATATGAAATGAACAAAAAAAATTTTCAAAAACATAATTATATTCTAGAAAAAGGTATACAAAATGAAATTTTAATTATTGGTAACTTTCTTATCATAGCCAACATGCAAAATTAGTGCGGTAATTCCTATATAGTATCTCCGAAATGAATTTTTTTGCAGGGCAAACCTATTCCGGTGACATAATGTATTTTCAGGAAGCAGTCGTTAATTTTTCGATGTTGCACTTGTTTAATTCGGGGCCCCTCTGAAACGGGGATCCAGGCCCAGCTGCCCCTTTTGTCCCCGCTTTAGTCAGGGCCTGTTGTCTGTTGATAGTAAAACTTTCATTCTAACTACGTAATTATACTACTGCTGACACATTTGGGGTTTGTTTAGCATAAAAACAAGCAAGTTACTCATTCTAATTGGTTTGGTGCTTCATGTACGCGTTTGACCCAAACGTCTGGAATAACGACCTTCTTCATCAGACTGGGACCTACGCTTCTTAGGTAGTTGCTTTCCATTGATCCTTCTATTCCCTTTAAGAACGTGTTGGAATCCATTTATTGTTTGGTTCGGCAAATGATGCTTCAAGGCTGTGAGATGTTATTTCTACGGATTTAATGGTGAAGTAGTCGATTTAAATAGCTATGTTTTTGATTTCATATATTTCAGTTGGATAGTGCGTGCATTAAAAAGATCTCTGTCCCTTGGCTTTAGACACACGTCCGGAAAGGATGCCAACATCTAAAATCCGCAATAACTCATCGCTTCCTGATAATTCCGAAACCTAAAACCACGTTAATGGTAATATATAACAATAACAACCCCTGGAAATGAGGACTGCGTATGTAACACAACAGACAACATTTATTAACAAACCGACACATAAAAAAAATCTGATGTGGGCAACACATGACTTTCCTTATATAATGTAATGAATTTACTACTTTTACAGTAAAAAAATAGGTTTTTCTTATAGTAGATACTTACATTCTTTCCAAGACATTAAATTTTCAACAATTAGTCGTCATTTTCATTGATTTAGCGTCATTTTTATCAATTTGGCGAGATTTTCGTTAATTTGGCAACATTTCAAAAAGTCGCCAAGTTGGCGACATTCCGCTAAATTCGTCGCCAAAATATCGCCAAGCGTTAAGCACTAAGAAATAAGTTATTCTTACAGCAAATAAATGACTATTGGCGTTCAAATACAAAAGTGTTAATCAGAGTATCTTTTGTCATGAATGGAACGAGCTAGATCCACGAGAATGATGTCACCCAATTTATCGCATGGTATTACATATGAAAAGTGAACATGTTTATCAATAGGAAATTTTTTTTTTATTTTATATAACTTTTTGATATTTTTTTAAAAATGTACAATATCTCGAGAACGGCTCGTGTTAGCGTTCTAAAATTTATGTCAATCGTTTTCTAATGAAAAATTACATAAGAAATGTCTCTTTGCGTAACTTTATTAGTGGTTTTGATTTTTTGACGATTTTTTCAAAATTTCATTCGAAAATTTAGGGGGGGTTCTGAACATTCGATTGCGTATAAAAACAATAGGCTTCCAGTGTTTACGGATTGTGATTTTTGTACCAAATTTGGTTCAAATCGGTCCATTCGTTCGTCAGTTATCGTCTCCACAGACCCACTGACACACACACACACACACACACAGACATCACTTCAAAAATGTTTGATTCGTGATCAGGGATGCTTGAAACGTGCTCTCCCGTCGAAAACTCGAATTCGAATTTTCGACCCCGTCGCAATACTTTCCTTATACATTATGTATATAAGGAAGGAAAGTAATACAAAATGAGGTGCAAAGAATTAAGCTTCCATCATATTCACCAAATATGTAATACTTATTACAAGCACATGTAATTTTGACATTCCATTGTAACAATCTCTGTAATATAACTGTCGTAGATCTGCCTTAATATAACTGCCTCGTGTTAAGTAGTTCAGTGGCGAACATGAAATGGTAAGTAAAATTAAACAAGCAAAACTTGAAAAAATCGGTATCGTTGATCCAAATGATTACTACTATAGCGTGTCACTCTGCATTTTAAAGGGCGTGACAAAATTTTTCAATTGATACCATACTTGACAATGTACTCCCCCCCCCCGGGGGGAAGGTAGCTTACCCCAAGGGGGGCCAATGACGTCACGAACACAAAAATTGCATCGCAGCTATTTTTTAGGACAATGATTGAAATGATGAAGTCTCGTGATCATTGAGCCATATATGAAAGACCCCTTTATGCATGATTATGTCCTATGATTATACTCTTTTATGCATGATTATGTCCTATGATTATGCTCTTTTATGCATGATTATGTCCTATGATTATGCCCTTTTATGCATGATTATGTCCTATGATTATGCTCTTTTATGCATGATTATTTAAAATTCTGTCCTATGCTGCCATGTTAACGAAATATAAAATTCTGAACACATTTCGAAGTTTTCCCTCGAATTAAAAAAAAAAAAATTCTATCTAGTTCTAGAGTTTTCGATAACAAAGCCGGATATAAAGTTTCGTGAAAATCCAATAATATTTGTAGCAGCCATCGCGTACACAAAAAAATCAACCACAGACGGACATTACTCCAAAAATAGTCAAAACGTCTTCAGGAGGTCTTAAAACATATTGGCATCAAAATCTCGAAATAAAAAATGTTCGTGAAAACAATACTTTCCCAATACTACGTATGAGAAAGTAAAAATGAATTCTGGTATGAGAAGTAAAGTTGAGGTTTTACTGCTTTAAACTCGGCAAATGTTTGTGGATTACTGATATTACATAAATTATGGAGTGAACATTGGTAAACTTGTTTTCTTTGTGCATGTGTAATGTAATTGTAATGTAATTCAAGAGGATCCTTTGTAAGTATAGCTGGAGTGGTGTAGCTGGTAAGAAAACCAAGAGGCTAGAGAAACTTCTGCAGAATCTTGATTTTGCTTTTAGTGTTTAGAAACTCCTGGAAATATACCCAAACTCTCTTGGAAAGCTCGTTAAAATCTCCTGGAAATCGGTTCTTGCATAAAAGTAGGAACCTTGTATGAGGAACATACCCGTAAATGACGATAAAGTAATGTGAAACTACGCAGTGGACACCAACCTATAACACTTGCTACCCCTCCAAACAATCTAGCCATATACCTCAAGAAACTGCTGTTTGTGCTAATGGTTTAAGTACTACATTCAAGGAACTTTTATCTCATTTCTTATATATAGTATATCCCTTTCCTCGAGAGTCTCATTTCTCTCACGGAGACTATTCACAGGAACTCTCCAATATATTATTTTTTAACCCCGCAGCTATCACACCCGAAGAAAATCCGGAGAGGACACATAAATATTTCCGGGTTTTGGGTGGAAGACATTTCTTCAGGGTGTTTCATGCTCAGATCTTCTGATACACCTCCTTCACCCATACCTTATTTTCTACTGCTACAACCATTCGTGAACGAGGTCAATTTTTTTCCCCCTTCTGCTTTAATTTTTATATTTTATTCAGTTTTACTATTTCGTATATGTTCGTTAAATTCTTGACCTAAAAATGTTGTTCGTTAACAGCGAGAAAATCAGGTTTCAGTTAGCATTGTACCATTTAAAAGTTCACAATTTTCTCGTTAGATTCGGAATTTTGTTAAATACGGCCTGGCTATAAGTGGGTTATCCTGCATATAGTTTATAACGAAAGAATAAACAGTTAATGTTACTCTGTCTGTTTAGAAAAAATCAAAGGTAAACTCTTGTCGAAAATCGGAACTTAAAAGAAGGACCTTGCGCAGTATTCCAAATGTAGAAAAGTACGACAAACAAAACAAAACAAAATTATAAGGACAAACAAAACAAAATTATAAGGATTGTCGTTTCACGACAAACAAAACAAAATTATAAGGAAGAATGGATTCTTCACATAAGTTCGATCAACTAATAAATGAGCATTAACAAAAGCAATACATTTTATACACAAAACAAGCACAAGTAGTACTTTTTTGTCCCCGGTGTTCCGTTAAGTTTTCCCCCAAAATTATGTTTTCCACAAATTAAAATTTTTTCCATAAATCAGCTGTCCATAATGGGGAGTAAGGTTTTTGATAGTTTTGGATAATACAAGGTAGGGTCAAAAAGTTCGGAGACTGTGCTGATATCCCCAACCCTGATTGGAGGAGAGGGGAACTATTTTGCCGTGGCATAAAGACACATGTGACGCGAGATGTGAAAAGAAAGAATCAGGTGTTTTTCCAGACAATACGTGTCAGTGAACTGTAGTCGTTCGTGTTCGTCGAAAATGGAAATGGCGTTTGAAGAACAACGTGCGAGTATCAAATTCTGCCAGCGTTTGGGGGAAATCGCCGACAGAAACCTTGCACCTGCACGAACGACTACAGTTCACTGACACGCATTGCCTGAAAAAACCCTGCACTGCGGACCTGCTTCTTCCTTTTTACATCTGGCGTCACATGTTCCGCTATGCCACGGTAAAATAGTTCCCCCTCTCCTCCAATCAGGGTTGGAGATATCAGCACAGTCTCGGAACTTTTTGATCCTACCTTGTATATACATATCTATAAATGCAAAAATTGCGCGTCGGCAGACGATAATTAGCTGAATATTTCAGAAATGGAGCTGAGATTTTCATGAACGCCTGTAATTGTGGCTTTTTTGATAGTTTGCTGAAATGATCAACAAAGTAGCTGACAAAAAAAAGAGTAAAGGTTGCAGAATGTTTTACAGTGTAGGGAGATTTTAAAAGCATGAAAAATCAGTTGATGTAATCTCTATGAAAAAGAAAAACACTCTCTTACTTGTAATACAATGAATACTTTTAATATGTTGTTTAACAAATCCACGGATATGAGGCAGATTATTTTATCCAATGAATGAAGAATGAATGCTTTCCTATCATAACTCTTTAATTTCCCAACATGTGTTTTTTAACCACTTCAACCGTAAACTTTATTATTGTAGTTGAAATGATCGCAGGTTTAGTTGTAATAGCCTACTAAGTAAGTGATTCAAAATTATGCTGTAAATTGCTTTTAACGATGGGCTAAACAGTTTATCCTAAAACCCCAGTGAACTTTTAAGATTTTTCGCGCGACTGAAATTGAGGTTAAAACTCGCCATTTCCAATTTTCCCATCTCAAAAGGCATTTTAACGATTTGCATGAAATGAACATTATTTCTAAATGCGGCCTTGTTGAGGTTCAGTGGTGTTCGCTATAAAATCGTGTAAATGTTTAGCGAATGGGTACTTCGCAGTCAGGTGAAGTTTATACGTTAAAATTGGTGTTTTACATTTTTCGATGTTAGCCGCAATAAAATTTTGTAAATGCTCGCAGTGACTGGATACTCAGTAGTCTTGAATTTTTTTCGTTAAAATTGGTGTGGAACATTCTTGGTGGAATTGTATGGAATGTTTGATAATACTTTAAATAAAAAAATGCAGTATTAAGTTAATTTCTTGTAGAACATTTTTACTTTCTCATACTATATAATAAAGTATTGCTCTATTTTCGATTTTGAGATTTTAATGCCAATATAAGACGAATACGTTTTGACTATTTTTAGAGTGATGACTATTTTTAGAGTCTGTGGTCGATTTCTCGTGTATACGATAGCCGCCATAAATATTAATGGATTTTCACGAAACTTTATATTCCATTTTGTTACCAAAAAATCTAGAACTAGATGGACTTTTTTTTTTTTTTAAATTCGAGCGAAAACTTCGAAATATATTTGAAAGCTATAGATAATAAGAAAGTAAATTGCAGCCCTCTAAAAGCTCAATGAGAATATATGATTGAATTTCGAATCGGATACATAGTTTTCTAAATATAGTAGCTATAATTGTGATTCTGTGATCTAAATATGTCCATCATATTAATTGGAGATTTTAGCGTAGATATTAAGAAATAAGAAAATGTAAATTTGTTTACAGACGAATTTCGACTTAAAATGTGTATCCTACGCACGTCCAAACTTGTATATAGACTTGGTATTCATTTGTAACTTGGAAAAATCAAGTTGTTTTACCTTAATTATTACAATAGGCTCCCTATTATCTGTTGTTAACGAAACAAATGAGACAGAAAACAACGAATTAACTTTAACTTTATTGGAGTTTTATTTTAGCAGGGTTATTCGTTACGGTATTTACATAAAACCTTTCGGCTCCATCGGCTTATGGAGTCGGCGCCGATATAGATTTTAATAGGTTTTGTATCAAATGAGATTTATCTCGACAAGAAAACTTGTGATCCTTTAAGAAAGTTATTTGGTCACCAATTCCAATGTTTTTTATGCCAGCATGTGACTGCAGCCTGTTCATTTTCTCGGTTGTGTCAAACTTTAATGCTAAAATTGTGTTAATATTTAAAAGAAAATCATTATAATACTTTTTTATTACGTTGAGTAATCCTTATAAAAGTGCAACTGAATACGTCTGAAAAAGATAGTTCTAAGTGTAGAAGCGTGATCGCCTGAATATTTCAATCTAAAGGCTACGGGGGGATAGAGGGGGGGGGGGGGGGGAGCTGCTGCCGAATGAAATGCTGTGATCTCTGAAATTTTCTTTTTATCGATTTTTCTGGTTTTCAGTTGTAAGCAGGAGTAAATTATTCGAACGAAATTAGTTTTCTCGTTCTTGGAAATCCGATTGCAATTCGAAAAATCCATTACACGCTTCACGTAACCAGGATATTATTCTGACTAACATGACTGATGCCATTCTTTCTTTTCTATGCGAATATTACGTGGCATTTGAGAAAACTATTAATTTACAAGGTCGGGGATAGAATTAATAAAATTTTAAGCGTATAAATTTTGAAGAAAAAAAAATGTCCATAGCAATCTATTACAAAGATTATAGAAAGAAATTTTAAGAATGCTATAGCATTATGACTTTTATTTGTGTGTGTAATCAGTAGAGTATTTGGAGTCATTTGAAAAGGCGTTTGGGGAGAGTATTCGGCTAAAATTAAGTAATAATTCAGATTTACAATATTATCTGTGAGAAATTTGCTTGTAAATTTTCGAGGGGAATTAACACCCAATTCCCCTTCTTAAATACCCCCCCCCCCCCCCCCCCCCCCTGTGCGTATCAGTCTGATCTCAAACTTTTACTGGTCGTGAGCTCTTTGAAAATCATGTTTCACTCTGCGGGTGCATTTTAGGTGTGAAAGTTTAATTAAAACTTTTTATCTTTGTATATAACATACTAGTATTACTATAAAGGAGTTTAGAACGCTCTTGGTGGTTAGGGTTAACCCATACTGCATTGGAATTTGCTCTACTCTTGGCAATGTGTTAGAGTTATTTGAAAAACGAGGTAGGAGAATTATATTTACAATCACGTTAGATAGAATGAGATAAGCTTAATTTTTAAATGTCAATCGACAACTGGCACCGACCTTTATTGTCAATTTGATCTACATACCTAATGGTATTATTGATTTTAAAAGTGTAGAAAATCTGATAAATAACTGGTTTGTATCGCCCAAGCACCGATAAGTACCGCGGCGCCACAAAAGGCAAGGAAAAAATTCTTAGATCAGTTGGAACCTGTTGTTCCATTGCAAAAGCCGTTATTATATGTAGATTGGAAATGGCGTTTTGTTTATTTTTCTCGATGAGGAAGCAAAGAAACTGCTTTCTTCGTCCATGGAGGTCTCTAACACGATTATAGAAGGACGTCTGGTATCTGTGGAATTCGGGTTAAAAGTTTTTTCAACTTATGAGATTGAGCGATATTTAATCGCAATGTTCGACTTTCTGAGAAACAGAATCGTCTGCATTTGTTAATATGACAATCGCAAATCTTTTTGTCATTCAGATATCTATTCTTTTTCTTTTTTTTCTCTTTTTTTTATTGTAGTATAGGTTGAAAATGAAAGTATCACAACCGAAGTGTGAAATTATTCTAAAAAATCTTAGAAAATATTTTCCCATGTATTTTATAAAAGATGCAACTGCGTTTTGCGCATAATAGAATTATTAACATTGCGATATGTAAATTCAACATTCTTTTGAATCATTTTTGTCAGATTTTTATTTTATGTGGAATAAGTAGAAGACTGTGTGCATGCTTCTTATCGATATTAAGTACTTCAAAGCGTATTTCGAAAAATACTTAAAAAATAAGAACTTTTAAATATTTTTGTATAACAGTAAATTAATTGAGCCTAAAAGTAAAATGAAAACTTCGTTTCTTTTAATAGTTCTCTTCTGTACCCTAAGATTTCAAACACTGATTAAGTGAATTCGTCGACATAAGGCCTGTTCGTATTTACTCTGGTTGGTAGTTCCCTCTGGTCCGTTGGTAAATGTCCTCTGTAACTTTAAATTTTTAGCTTCACAAGTCATTGCCCCTATTGCACCCCCCCACCCTATAACTGTTTTTCTTATGTTCTTGCAGCAAGTTTTATGTATTTTACAATAATTGTTCTTTATTTACATTCTTCAAGAAAGTAAAAGACGAAAAATTCAAAGCAAAATAAATAAACTCTTGCTTGGGTCTTTATTCTTTTTATAATTTATGCAGTAATTTCTGGGGGGGGGGGGGGGGGAAGCGAAATGCACATTTCTTCCCTGGCCCAGCACTATAAGAAAAAAGTTATTAATTATTAGCAAACAGGAGTTATTTTTAAACTTTTACATTTAAAGTCATAGTTACTGTGCAAATATATGCATACTATTTATCATAATTGCAAAGTTACTTTCTTTCCAGATATATTTAGTTAAACATTTAATTCATCTACTTAATAGTATAGGATTTAAAGCGCTTTTAGAATTTTACACGCATGTTAAATATTCACTAACACTGCTTCATTGCTAAGGAGGATATATAAAATTAAAAAGCTCGATTACTATGTCATAGGTAATACATTGCGGACCTCCGCTTTAGGTAGAGCAGACGGATGCTTACCGCGTTATTGTAATTTCCCCGCTTTACTTTCGAAATCGGTTACGAATCGCCGGCTTACGGGGTCTTCTTCCTTCAACAAAGCGGTAAATGTTTGTACACTTCTATTAACATCTACATAACTATTTCATTGTTGCTTCCTGCTGTTTATGCTTGCTTACCGATCGGTGGGCCGAACTCTGATGCCTCATTGCTGAATGTTTTCCACTTGGTTCTTCTTTTTCTGCATTTAGTACGGAATCGTTTTATGTACCATTTTCTATCGCAACCATGGAGTTAAAAAGAGAATGTGTTACCTGCTTTAGCGCTTTCTAGGGCATTTGCTTGAGCCTGTTCAATATCGAAGCAGTTTCTATGCAGAAAAGTGCCAGTTTTTGCATGATCTGTTTCGGTGACTCAAATTGTGTAACCACTTAGAAAAAGAAGGGCAGATATCAGAGTGCCGATGAAATAAATGTTCATTGTTATCGATGTAAGCGTATCGAAACGTTTAGTTTTTATTTTTATTTAACCTGTAATCGGAGGTGACCTGTTTTGGGGATATTGTCGGCGTTTGAAAGACAACGAACGTATTATAAATTCACATTTTAAAAATGATTCTGGATTAAGATTATCGAATACTATTGCATCGTGTATTTAAAAATTAACAAGCAAATATAAAAACTTCGTTTTTGGGGTAAAATCTTTTATTCATGATTCTCCATCAAAAGTATCACGTTTTAAAAATTTTCTCTTTTATATATGTATATAAAAGCGAAGTTGCATATTGGTTGGACTCATTTTCAACTATCTTACAACGATAGGATTATATATTTCTATAAAAGCGAAGAAAGGTTTTTCGCGGGCCATTTCTCAAAGAAAAAAAAAAAAATGCCGATTTTATTTTTCGAGCATCCGCCAAGTTTTAATAGATTAAAATGTTCTACTGGGCTAAGCTGTGTACCAAATTTAAAATCGTTAGGACGTAGAAAATATGTTAAAAATGCCATCAAAGAAGTTGAAACTGGCAAGACAGGCGACCATGACGAATTAAATAAAATAATTTAAAAATTAAAAAAAATAATAATGTGGGTAGCACATGACTTTCCCCACAGACTTGAATTCATTTTTTCTTTATTTCTTTAATAATTCATTAAACTGAGATTTATTGCACAAAATAAGAGGCATTTAAAATTACATCGAATTTGCACTTTTAGTTCAATTTTCGTTTTCATTTGGTAACTGGACTTATTTTCAAAGGCGGCGTTGTAAAAATGCAAAAAAACTGAAATATCTTGAAAACGCCTAACACTATAGAGTAATAGAGTTGGTCTTATTATTTTTTTTTTATCGTCAAAAGTTACGTATAAAATAAGCATTTAATTGATGTATTTGAGCATACGTAATCTTTTGTAACAAGTAACGTTTCTTTGCTATTGGTATCCTGGGAATACAAGAAAATTCGCGAAACTGTGTTTTCCATTCCAATTTTAAATTTAACTTGTATCTATAATTTCGGTTTTATACTGGGTCTCAACTATTTTTTTTTTCCCTAAATTTTTTTTGCTAAGTATCATGGTGTTATATGCAGTTTTATACTAGGGTGTTTATAAATAAGAAAGATCAATCATGCTTAAAGCATTGATTATGAAACACTTTCCAACTTCAATGCAATGTTATTTAAACATGTCTAAAATGCAATACATTCCTCGGTAATATTTTAAAACTTATCACAATACTACATTATTTATTATATTTGAAAACTTAAACCTTCATCGAAAAAAATGAACTTCATTCAAATGACGGCATTAAAATATCAATTACCTGGTTTAAACATCTCTGAAATGTGATACATTCCTCGGTAATAATTTTAGAATTATCATAATACTACGATAATTTATTATATTTGAAAACTTCATCGAAAACAACTGAAATTCATTCAAATGACGTCATAGAAAAAATAACACGCCTGGCTCTTTCTATAAAAGCAGCATTTCATACATAAATAATTTCCCATTCATGTCATTCATCACAATACTATAATAATTTATTTTATTTAAAAATTAAGACCATGGAGCTACAAGTAATTAAACTCTATGCGTAAAACTTCATCGAAAAAAATCGTCCTTCTCTTTGTAAAATCAATGAATATTTCATTCATATCAGCTGTGCAGACTCCATGAACTAAATGATTTTGGTTAAAGAAATACAGCAATTCTAATACAACTCATTCTACATATTTTGCTGTTTACATTTGATTTTACATAAGTGAAAAATAGGCTTTGTTGTAGAAATAATCAAATTTGGATGAGCATTTAAACTCAAATATATTGTAATTGCGTTGTTTCAGTATGTAGATGCACAGAATTTAAGCAAAAATAAAGTGGTTTTAGGACGGATACAACACTCAATATGAATTAAAAAGAACTTTAAAAATCACGATTTTGAGACAAGATGGATGCCATATATCATTTTGAAGTGGGTCACGTGATCGCTTCATGTAAGAGGTGTTATTATTATTTTAATTTTTATTTAAAAAACTACTGAATATATTTCGCTGAATTTTTTTTTATATATTTTATGGAACAATTTTAATATTACCTAAAATTTTCGAAGCTATTTGTGAATTTTAAATCCGCTTAAAAAATGTTTGAAAAATTAGGTTTCATATGGGCTCAATGTATTTCATTTTTTCAACCCGGGTTCAATCCAAAACTAATTACGGTCTGTAGGACCTATGCGAATATAAGTGAACAATATCCTGAACAACATACTAAAATTTCATTTTGATTAAGTCATTTTTACGGCAGTTATCGTGCTAACGGACAGACAGACAGAATGAACAAAGTCATTAACACTTTTCAACTTTGTTGTAAAGTGTTAATAAAAAAATCATTAACACTTTCAACTTTGTTGTAAAGTGTTAAAAAGGGAACAGTGGAAGTTTTTTTTATCCGTCCGTTAATTGTAGACACATAGTTCCAATTGCAAGAATGCTTTAAATAAGGTAGGAAATTATGCGACAGTAATGTAAATAATGTGCGATGTTTTGTAAAAAATTAAAATTTTATACAACCCTTCTGGCGAAAAGAATTAAATTTAAGATATTTTGCAAATACTTTAAAAAAAAAAAATATCGCAAAAGTGCAAATTTAAAACTAAAAAAAAAATGTCAAACTTTCTGACTTATACCACTTTATTGTGGCTTTTTGATACTCTTGCAATCACCGCAATTCGTGAATCTCTGAGCCGATTACGACTTTAATTGTTTCACATATATCCTTTTAAAGGGTTTTAAAACTGTTTTTTATCCACCAGTTTGTCTTTGAAACTATTGGCAGGTAGACAGATGATTCTGGTTAAAAGTTATTTTTACCCTTAAACAGGGTACATGACTTGTAACAGTGATTTTGTTGGTCTGTTAGATGTTTCCTAACAAAATCTACGAAAAAATGAGCATGTCCTTTAATTTTTTTAATCGGTTGCATTCAGAACTAGGAGATCGGCTGAAATCGCCGCAAATCATAATCATGGCACACAGTTCGGCATTACTGAACAGCGTCATAATTTAAACTACTATGTAGCAAAGTTACTAGGATGCTCAAATACAAACTGTGAATCGACAAAATGGTGAAATATTTACATAAAATACATTTGAATAAGTAGTAAAGATTTTAGTAGTTATATGCAACCGAGATTGATTTGTAGAAGTCCCCTTATTTCCCAACGAATTTTTTAATCAGTGATAACTCTTGTCAAATTGGATCGTATTACAGCCAAATTGTTGTCAGTTTTACTAAATACTGTAAGGGTAACATTTTTACTTTGTTCGCTATAAGGACTATATAAAATAATGTTTTGAATTTTTTACAAAAGTATTGCACAGCATTTAAATTACTATTTTATAATTTCCTAGCTTATTTAAAGCAATGGCAACTATGCTACTACAACCAATGGTTTTAAAAAACTTTATATATATATATATATATATCAGGGTGTAACACCCATATATATATATATATATATATAAACACCCTGTGTACTGCAAATATAAGCTTTTTTTCACAGGATATTCAGTCGATCTGGTTATATAAGAATTCAACAGAATTTAGGGAACTACATACTTATCATCTATTAAAGTATTTAAAAGTAATTGTAGCTCTCCCTCCCCGCCCCTTTCTCAGAAAAAAAAAATGTCTTCAAATGCAAAGTATTTGTGGAAATTGTAAAATTTTAATAAATAAAATATTTTTTTAACTAATTGAATTCTGTGCTATTCTGAATTTGTGATTGATTGTGGTGAATGATTGATTCTGAACACGTGAATTCTGTCAGAGAATTGAGATGGCGAATCTCAGTTTTCTGACGGTCGCCAGTTACATAATGAGGTCAGATATACCCTTGTTAGTAAGTTCTTTAATATAATCATAACTTGTTAGGACATCCCACGTTAATTTTTCACCTCAGAGAGCAAATGATGCCCATATTGCGAAAAGTATACATTGCCTTGAAAGTAAAATGTTTATCTTTAACTGCACAACACATCAGGAATAGCATTCAGACTGAACACATCTAATTTCGGACTAAGACAGAATCAACGGATTTTACCCACGTGGAAGATCTGGGACATGGGTGTATCTAGCAAAATCCGCGTCCGAATCAAGGACGTAGCAAGATTTTCAGAAGCAAACTTGTTTACAGCAGGTGTGGTAGAGAGAATGATCTCGGTAACATTGCCGTCACTTCCTGCTAAGAATACAACAGAAAATAATTATCTAAAAATATATTTTTATTGTAGTAATTTGACGTGAAACAATCAGACATCTTTGATTTTTTGTCATCTTTTCCACTTACGCACTTTGCTACCTTTCGCTTATTCTCGCAAGGGGTGACTTTGCCGATAATCAAACCAAGCAGTCGGTTAGGGTATCCCATTCGAGGGGGGGAGGGGTTGTTGTTGAGACCCAGACCGTCCGACCTACCAGACAGGTGTAAGATAACTGTTTGGACGGTCGGGAAGTGCCACCCAATTTAGACCGGAACCCAGTGAGGGAGGCATCCACAGGGACCGTACCCTCCTTCCCCTACCACCAACCTCTCGGAAGAACTTACGGACCCACATGTTTAACGTGATCGTACTTCGCATGAACACGGCGGCAGTTGTGGCAACGTGCAAATCCAGCACGCAAACCACCGGGCTACCGCGCCCGAGAAGTGCCAACAGCACGCGGTGTTCCCAGGTGGTCACTCACCCAAGTACTAACCGCGCCCGATGCTGCTTGACTTTGGTGATCTAACGAGAACCGGTGTTTTCCGCACGGTAGAGCCGTTGGATTGGGGGGGGGGGGGGTTGAATCTCTTAATATTTTATTTGAAATCATTGCAAATGTTTATTCAATTGGACGAAATAATCCTTTGTCTATATTTGCAAAGTAATAAAATGGGGGAAAAGTTAATAAGTAAATTGAAACAGTTAATAAGTAATTCTGACATACCTTCTGAATATGTTATTGGAGAATACCACCGCATAAAATTATTAAAGGAAATATTAAAAATTAAAGCTGAAATTATCTGTGGTTAAAAGTTTCAGGGGGAGATTACCTTTTAAGCCTAAGAAACCCCCCTTTTTTTACATTTTCTATATTAAATTATATAGCATGATAAGAATAGAAATATATATATATATATATATATATATATATATAATCTCAACGTATTTTCATAAATCAAGCAAACCTCATAGCCTCATAGTTTTTCTCAAAACTGCCATTTTGATCCTTCGCGCATTGTTGCATCAAAACTAATCAATCTAAAATTTTACAACTTTATATTCTATCATATTATGTGCGTATATATGCGCTGCACCTATCTGTTACAACTATGTGTACAATCTTTTATATTAAATATATATACTACAATTTTTTTTTTATGTATTTTTTAGTATTTAATAACAAAATTGTCGCAGAATTGGATTTGCTTATTTTTTTTTAATTGTCATAAAATTGTTATTTTTTAATTAAATTAAATTAATTAATTTATTTATTTTTATTTATTTTTTGGGCTGAAGTTAATGCATAACCTCTTAAGAGATTATATTATAAAAACCTGGGAATGCAAGTGTCTCAGTTTATCCAGAAAACTGCAGTACTTTTATCACAAGATACACTTTCAAAAACTATCAATTAATCTATCATAAAAACAAAAATTTTAACCAAACTATTATTAAATATGTTTCTTGTAGTTTTAAATATGTTTCTTGTAGTAATAGATAAAGACTAGCCGAATACCCGTTGAAAATCAACGGTCTCGCAATAAGCAACCCCTGAATAATGTAAATTTTTTAATAATTCGCGTTTCACATTTATTTGACAAATCGAATATTTTGGTGTGCAGAACCCTCTAAAGAAGAAAATATTGGGAAACTAAATTCGAGCATTTCTTCCTTTCGAATTATCTACCCTTACACTACATTTAAGTCTATCTCATCCCGAGGCACTCCTATGATATTATTTCTCCTTTGGAACTTTTTTCTGTGAAGCACATCCATAAATGAACATTTTTGAAAAACTCTGTTTGTCTTGGGTTTTTTATCAGATGATTGGCCCAAATACCAAATATCAAGCCTCTATCACATTTAAAAGGAAGCGTGCCTCATTTATTAGGAAATTCGAACATATTAGTGTGTGCACCCCTTAAAGTAGCAAATATTGGAAATCTAAAATTTCAAACACTCTTCCTTTCAAACTATCTACCCGTACATCAAATTTGAAGTCGCTATCCTATCGAGAAGCATAATTTTCTATCACTTCACCTTTCGAACGTTTTTCTGTGTAGCACCACGTTAAAGAACATTTTTGTCAAACTGTATTCATCTTTGGTTTTTTTTGTCAAATGGTTAGCCCATATACTAAATTTCAAGTCTCTATCACATTGTAAAGGAGGCGTTTTTCATTTGTTCGGTAAATCGAACATTTTAGTGAGCGGAACCCCCTACAATAACAAATTTTGATAAACTGAAATTGCACACTTTCTTCCTTTCCAACTTTTTACCCGTACACTAAATTTGAAGTCTCTATCTCATCGCGAAGCATACTTTTCTAGCATTTCATCTTTCGAATGCTTTTGTGCGGAGTACCCACCCCCTTAACTATACATTTTTGAAAAACTCTATTCTTTTTGTGATTTCTGTCATATTATTTTCCCATATATCAAATATCAAGCCTCTATCACGTTTTAAAAAGGGCGTTTCTCCTTTATTCCAAAAATCGAACATTTTGGTGTGCGGCACCCCCTAAAGTAGAAAGTATTGGTAAACTGAAATTTTACATTTTCTTCCTTTCAAACTATCTACCCTTATACCAAATTTGATATCTCTATCTCAATCCGAAGCATGGTTTTTTATCAATTCACTTTTCGAACGTTTTACTCTGGAGCACCCCCCCCCCCCCTTAAACAAACATTTTTGAAAAACTATATTTGTCTTGGGTGTTTCCATCAAATGATTACCCCATATACCGAATTTCAAGCCTCTATCAAATTTTAAAGGAGCCTTTTCTCATTTATTCTGCAAATCGAATATTTTGGTGTGCGGCACCCCCTAAAGTAGAAAATATTGGAAATCTGAAATTGCACGCATTCTTCCTTTCGAACGGTTTACCAATACACCAAATTTGAAGTCTCTATCTCATCGCAAAGCATGCTTTCCTATCATTTCATTTTTCGAACGTTTTAGTGTGCGGCACCCCCTTAAGTAGAAAATATTGGAAATCTGAAATTGCACACTTTCTTCCTTTCGAACGATTTACCCATACACCAAATTTGAAGTCTCTACCTCATCGCAAAGCATTCTTTCCTATCATTTCACTTTTCGAACGTTTTGGTGTGCTGCACCCCCCCCTTAAGTAGAAAACATTGGAAATCTGAAATTGCACACCTTCTTCCTTTCGAGTGATTTACCCGTGTACCAAATTTGAAGTCTCTATCTCATCGCAAATCATGCTTTCCCGTCATCTCACTTTTCGAACGTTTTGGTGTGGGGCACCCTCTCTATAGAACGTTTTCGAAAAATTCGATTTTTCCAGGGGGTTTTATCGAACGACCGAGCCGTGTACCAAATTGCAAGTCTCTATCTATTCGGGAAGTGCCTAAAAAAAGCGTGACAGACAGACAGACAGACAGACGGACGGACACTTGGCAATTAGTATATACTAGCCGCATACCCGTTGAAAATCAACGGCCCCACATTAAGCAATCCCTGAATAATGTAAATTTTTTAATAATTCGCGTTTCTTATTTATTCGACAAATCGAACATTTAGTTTTGAGGCACCCCCAAAAGTTCAAAATATCGGAAAACTGAAATTGCACATGTTCTTCCTTTCAAACTATCTACCTGTACACCAAATTTGAAGTCTGTATCATATTTCGAAGCATGTTTTTTTTTATCAATTCACATTTCGAACGTTTTCCTCTGGAGAACCCCCCTTTAACGAACATTTTTGAAAAATTATATTCGTTTTGGGTGTTTTCATCAAATGATTAGTCTCTATATAAAATTTTGAGCCTCTACCAAATTTTAAAGGGGCCGTTTCTCATTTATTCGGAAAATCGAACATTTTTGTGTGCGGCACCCCCTTAAGTAGGAAATATTGGAAATCTGAAATTACACACTTTCTTCCTTTCGAACGGTTTACCTATATACCAAATTTGAAGTCCCTATCTTATCGCAAAATAGGCTTTCCTATCATTTCACTTTTCGAACGTTTTGGTGTGCGGCACCCCCTTGAGTAGAAAATATTGGAAATCTGAAAATGCACACTATCTGCCTTTCGAACAATTTACCCATACACCAAATCTGAAGTCATTATATTATCGCAAAGCATGCTTTCCTATCATTTCACTTTTCGAACGTTTTGGTGTGGAGCCCCCCTGTAGACGGAAAATCGAACATTTTTGTGTGCGGCACCCCCTTAAGTAGAAAATATTGGAAATCTGAAATTCCGCACTTTCTTTGTTTCAAACGATTTACTTCCAAACTTAAAGTCTCTCTCTCATCGCAAAGCATGCCCTCCTATCATATCACTTTTCGAATGTTTTGGTATGCTGCACTCCCCCTTAAGTAGAAAATATTGGAAATCTGAATCTGAAATTGCACACTTTCTTCCTTTCGAACGATTTACCCATACACCAAATTTGAAGTCTCTACCTCATCGCAAAGCATTCTTTCCTATCATTTCACTTTTCGAACGTTTTGGTATGCTGCACCCCCCCCTTAAGCAGAAAATATTGGAAATCTGAAATTGCACACTTTCTTCCTTTCGAACGATTTACCCATACACCAAATTTGAAGTCTCTATCTCATCGCAAAGCATGCTTTCCTGTCATTTCACTTTTCGAACGTTTTGGTGTGGGGCACCCCCTCTATAGAACGTTTTCGAAAAATTCGATTTTTCCAGGGGGTTTTATCGAACGACCGAGCCGTGTACCAAATTGTAAGTCTCTATCTATTCGGGAAGTGCCTAAAAAAGGCGTGACAGACAGACGGACAGACAGACAGACGGACAGACAGGCGGACAGACAGACGGACACTTGGCAATTAGTATATACGGATAGATAGATTAAAATAACGCACTTTAAAAATTTGGTATTATGTGAAGAAATGACAGGCACATAAATTTTTCAATATCTCACTACAAACAACGATTTTTGAGCTGGTAAATGTGTCCCCCCCCCCCCAAAAAAAAAGATAAATAAATAAACAGCGTCAGAATGCTGCTGTCAAAAGCAGTGCTTGTTTCTGGGTGCCCTGGGTTGTAGAAGAAATATTGAGAACACAAAATGTAATGGCCTCATATGGGTTCCCAAACATTCTGTTTAGATCCCCGAGCACATAAATCCGTCTCTGATTTTCGCTACTAGTCATCCCAGAGAAATGCTTGACTTATAAAGTATTTTATCTCTATTGGATTTCTTTCCCCTTTTGTCATTTTGAAGTGAATCGCTTCATCCACCAGCCGTTCCACACATTTCTCGGATCACTAGCGTTCTTTGAACAGCGTTAGGCTACGCACACCTCTACTCAACAAGCGTTTACACCTTGTTTTTTAATTTTTCATTTGGCCACCCACTTCCAGTGGCGCATGCATATTTCCATCCCACACCTTTGCACGTTCTGTCGCCTTTCCGACCCCACTCTTTTATCTTTACTTGTAATTTGAGTCTATTATCTTATGTTCGCTGCATACTTTACTACAGAGATCTGCAACTGCAAACGTTTACTATCAAAGGACACCAGTGCTATTTTAAATTCGTCCAATGAGTATCAAGACAGTATTAAATTCTTTTAGGGAGTCATTTGTAAATAAGTATAACGTAGATTTATTACATTAGGTCTGAAAAGACTTTTCGAAAGAAAATAAAGACATTTTCCTCCTCCGGAAGAAATCGAAAATCGAGTTAGTTCTGCCTATGATAAATAGTCCTGCCTACTATAAATTTGCAAAGACTCATCCTTCTAGGTCACCAAGTGTGTGTGTGTGTGGGGGGGGGGGAGCTTCTGTAGAGTCTGAAGAGACAGAAATCTCGCCATTTTCTCCGCTCCCGGGGTGGGGAATAAATTGAAAATCGGATTCCGTTAGGTTCTGTACCGCAGCCGATACTATTGCGAAGATTCAACCTTCTAAGTTAACGGAGGATCCACAAAGACTTTTCGAAACCCCTATTTCCTCCGCCCCAGCTGGGGAGTAATCTGTACCGTAGTCGATACTATAAAGATTTAGCCTTCTAGGTCACCGGGGAGGAGGAGGGCTGGGGCTTCTGGAGGGTCTGAAAAAGCAAAACGTGTTCAACAATTGTACATGGTGATTGAACTTCTGCTGTGTTTTTAATGCAAATGAACTTTTCAGATAGTCTTCAGTTAAGGAATGATGTTGAATATCTTGGAACTGAAATATGCCACGACTCTTCCTTCTGCAGCCAACGACTTGGTGTGGCATCCACTAGAATGGGCGTCTGCCTCTTGAAGAATTTTTCCTTTTAAAAACTTTTGAATGTATAATGCCCGTGATTATTCACCTGTGAAGTTGAAGGGTTGGGGCATACACCCTTTTGTGCATTCATTATTGAAGCTGATTCCTTTTGTCAGCGACCCGATAGAGGAAGTTAACGTATCTGTCCTGCTTAGAAGTACGGAACGCTTTGTTAAATGGATTTCATTGATGACATATTGTTTTCGGAGTTTGTTTTATTTATTCTCTAAAATTGGAAACATCAAATAGTTTTGTAAACCTCTGATGTGAATAGAGTAGTCCACACCACGTGGCCTCAGCCCTAGCAACAGCATAGCAACCGGAAATGTAGGATAGACGGTTAAGACTTAATCTTTGTTAAATTGAATTTTCAAGGATATGAGAACTTCAGTTTTGAAGGTGTCAATATTATCAAATCCTTTCTGAAATCCCTTTTTCACGTCTTCCCGATTTTAATTTAATACTACAGGTTTTTCCTGTTTTGGGAATACAAGGGATTCTAAAAAGGGAAACAGAATCTCTATCACCTCGACTACCACATCCCAAACAGCACAAAAGTGAAAAGTTCGGCATATTTATAAACTTTTCCTTCAAATCTCACGCTTTTCTTAAAAAATCAAATGGATCAAGCCAAAGAATGATCACGTGGTGTCTGTCCTACGAACTCTTTTAAAGCAGACGATAAATAACGTGTGTCGTCATGTTGGAAAGCTCTTATAACATCTATGGTTGGGGCATCTCTGGCTAAAATTGGAGCGTTGTGAAAAATGTAAACATTTTGGACGCTTATATCTCTGAACCTGTTAGATAAAGATGGAAACAAATTTTACTTATTTTTTCGGAAATAGGGTACCGTTTATGTATTTATAAAAATAATTTGAATATTTTTTTTTATTTTGAACTCTTTTTGTTTCGAAAAAACGAAGTATTTGTCTTCATGAGTTTTTGCTTCACTTTGCTTACTTTCACTAGAAATATATTCTAAACTGTAAAATATTGATATAAACAATAAGCGACAAAAATGTTCAGTAGTACATCCAATAATTTCTAGAATGATAATTTATTACAAAGCTATTAATTTTTTTGGGATCGTCTTGTTAAGTTGATAGAGATTAAAAATTGTATCAGTTAAGTTTATATGTCGTCAAGCAAGTTAGAGAAAATAATTTGATATTTTGACGTGTATTCTATGGTTGTAGTATCCGACTGAAATCAGAGCGAAAATTAAAAGTGCTAGCTATGAATAGTTTGCGAGTAATTTGCATCCCTATGAAAGTCTATAAGGATATACAATTGTATTTCGGATCAGGCTTTTAGTTTTCGAAATATGCAGTTTTAATTTTGATAGTTTGAACGATTTTAATGTTTTTCACTGTTTTAAAAATGTCTAAAGAATACAAATTACCCACAAAGAAACATGTTATTCATGCAAAATAATTTCAGCTCAATCGGACTGGAGCCGTTGCCGATTTTTTTTACTTTATAATATATCGGTACCAATGAGCTTGTATATAGCTCTTTGATCTGTACAGTAAAGCCTGATTACAGTAAACTTTCGATAATCCGCCACTTTCAGGATTTCAGCTGTGCGAAATTATCAAATTTGCCGGATTATACTAGTATTTACGTTTGTCGATGACATAGAAATTAACACTCTTAAATTGAGCTGGGTGTTAAACTAAAATGGAATAGAAAAAAAAATGGTTAAAATTTATTTAAAGCAAAATAATTGCTAATAAATCGGATATTTATTTCCCTAAAACATTTTACAGACTGGATTCCACTGTACAGTATGCGAAAAAAATTAAGAAAAACTTCCATGAATAGAAATCTGTATATAAAACAATATAATCTATTTCAGTAAATGTACCTCAGTATAGCCGAACGGACTCGAATGCTCGTTCGACAGGCGTGCCGGACTATCAGTTGTGCCGAATCATTGGATGTCGGATTAACGAAAGTTTATTGTACTTTGGTAGACTAACCACCTGAATAAAGTGACTACTTTTCGTAAGAACCACTCGTGTCCCTTTTATGCTAATTCACATTTTTTTTTCTAAAGTGGCCACTTGTGCATTAAATCTGTTTATCAAAATTCAAGGAAACCTCACCTGTTGAAGTCACCGGTTCTCTGTTTAGAGACAAGAGACTGTTTTCGAACCGAGTTTAGACTATATTACTATTAGGCATAATCAGGGGAAATGTGTAAAATTACAGCCTATATACAGGCTTTAGGCATAAATCTATAAATTGCATGAATTTGCCGGGGAAAAAAAATGAATTTTTTTGAATAAAAATCAAGGTGTTACTTTTCATTGCCACACTCGTCGATTTTTATAATCCATAACATACCTTGCGAATTATTTTGAGATTAATTTCTGCTGAAAATATTCCTTTCTCAGATATACAGGATGTTTTCATCATAGTTGACCTCGGTTTTTGTGTTTCGGCAATGTGCATTAGATGCATACTTCCAGTTGGAATGGTTGCTTACATTAAATGCGAAATTATTTCGTGTAATGTTTTCCGGTGGGTGGTATTTTAACAGAAACTGAGATGTAAATTTTTATACGGTCTCCTAAGAAAGAGTTGCTCTATACAGAAAATAGTCTAAAGAAAGAAACCCAGGGCAATTATCTGCAATATTCATGAAGATATTTGCAAACGTAAATCTACCAAAATAGGGGAAATTGGGATCAGATTTTCCCTCGATTGTGCACTCATGCTGTGGCAGACTCTAAATTGAAACTAGACTTCGCGGGAAACCTATCTGCTCAGTGTTACTTGCAGCTATCCCTGTATTTGTAAAAGGGGGGATCTCAGATTTTTTTTTTTTTATATGCAACAACTTGTTGCAGATAATTGCACTGGATTTTTCTTTTTAGACTGTACAGCTCAATTTTTTTTTAATTGAACTTTTTTGCACAAGAGACCCTATAAAAAATTTAGATCTCCTATTTTTCTGAAAATAAACCCACAGAAAAAAAAATATATGGAAGAATTTAGCATTTAATTTTAATAAACTTTCAAATTGTAAGTATATCTCGACTAAAACCGATTTCCGAAACACGAAAAGCGGCGTCAACTCTGCTGAAACACCTTGTATAATATATCAAAGAGACCAAAGAAATTTTCAGCCGCTCAGACAGTGAGTGAGTGCCCTGCGTTACTTATTGATAACCGCAATTTTATCTCTGTTATCGCTTTCTCACCATTCTGCTTGTTTCCAATCGTCTCTTCAAACTGACTTTAAGACATTTGTAAATAAATCTTGTAGGAGATCGATAAATGGTATCCGGTCCAGAAGTAACAGATGATAAAAATATAATTCGATCCGCGTGTGTTTTATCACGACTTCGTGGTGCAGACTTTAGAAGTCGACAGCACTTCAGAACTACAGAGTTAATTTTTGCAGTTACATTATTAGCAGTTCATCCAGGGCCGTGGAGAGATAATCCAGGCCCAGAGGGGGGGGGGGGGGAGCAACTCACGGATCCCCTATTTTGCTGAGGCCATATTTTCAATGTTCCTTCACAGAGAGCCTAGTTTTGAAATAGTTTGTAGATTTTAGAGAAAATTTAAGGTATAAGACGGCCAGGTTATAAGATATAAAGGGCGAGGAAAATAATAAGTACAAATATTTTTTTTTCTTTTTTCTTCAATAAATCATTATTGAAGAAATAATGATTTAACTAATTTCTTCAATAAATTTTAACATATATATTTAATCTTAGTACCTGTACCACATAAGTTCCGTTGTCGAATTTCAGTTGAAAAATCGATTCAAAGGAGAAAATATTGCTTGTCGCTTCCTTCTATGAATGTTTTAATTTTTAAAATGCGAAAATGTAAAAAAGCCGGGCCCGAGGGGAATCAACCCCCCCCCCCCACTCAACAAGCCTGTTCATCAGTTACACATACAGTGATATTCCGAAATGAAATTTTACACAAAAGAAAAAAAAATGTGCACATTTTTTTCCATGTTTTGATGTACATTTACACGAATTAACCTTTTTCAAATCACTGATAAAGGCTACTACAAATTACTGAAAACTAAATTAAGATAAAAGACTTCATTAGTAAAAGAGCATGTAACAAATAAGTGTTGACTACTTACGGAGACAATAATAAGCCTCCATCGAGATAAATGAGACAGGGCAGTCAAGGCAGGAAATTGTCTCTACAAGAAAAGAAAAAAAAGTACATATGACTTTTTCTATTTACAGACACTGGTGGTAATTCCTTGATAGCTTAAATACAGTTAACTATAGGAGATAATTAGTAACATGTATATATATATATATATATATATATTCATATATATATATATATTCATATATATATATATATATATATGTATTAAAAATATGTATTAATAAAAAATTCAAGTAATATTAACATCACCATAGAAGCAAAATCACGGCCATAATGCCGATAAGAGAAGAGAACAGCACCAGCCCAAATTCAATGATTAGTCAGAATCAAATTCCTCTTCAGGTCCGAGCATTTAACTCTATCTAACCCAAACAAATGCCTGTTTCAGATTGAGCAATAGTGCATTACTATAAATATTCAAACTCAGACTACAGGCATCAAAAAATGAAAAAATGAAGATAGGAAACATTAACACAGGGGGTCCCCAAAACATTGACCTCGGCTTTTATTCCTTAAATATTGATCTTAGACATATATATATATAATAAATTACAAAGTTGCGTAAAAAAAGGTACAGAATTTTATGAAATCGATAAAAATTTTCAGGGGATTAAATTTGAAAAATTACAAATTTTAAATTTTTATACGACCCCCCGTACAAAAACATTTCCATTGAGTAAAATGTGCTCCATACACTAATAAGGTGATGTACAAAATTTCAGCATTTTAGCATAAAATGTCTCAGAGATATGGTTAAACAAAGTTGGTGAGGGATTAATCACAAATTAAAATGTAAATGTTTACAGCAAGAGTGTAAATGACGCAACGCAGAAATGCATCATAGGCAAATAATATCTGTCTCTTAGCTTTATTGGATCTTTGGCATGGATGGAAGACATTTTGAATAAGCGTTGTAATTTTTGTGTAAAGTTATTATTTCTACACAGTATTTCTACACAGTGTTTCTACACAGTGTAGATACTTTTGTACCAATAAATAGCAACATTATTATTTATTTATGTAATCATTGTTTTCTTCGTAATTTGTGTATGACCCCTGAAACGCGATCTGCGGACATGGTTTTTCCCCCTCTGAGAACCTATATCGATGCATCGAAAAGTGGTTTAAGTCACCATTTTTGTCTTTTCATGTCTCTGGGACTTTTTATGATAAAATGCTAAAATTTTGTACATCACCTTATTAGTGTATGGGACACATTTTACTCATTGGAAATGTTTTTGTACGAAGGCCGTATAAAAATTTAAATTTTGTATTTCTTCAAATTTAATTCCCTTGAAAATTTTAATTGATTTCATAAAATTCTGTACCTTTTTTTACGCAACTTTGTAATTTATTATATATGTCTTAAGATCAATATTTAAGGAATAAAAGCGAGGTCAATGTTTTTGGGAAACCCTGTATATATATATATTTAATTTGTTTATCCCAAAGAAAATACAATATTGCAAATTCATAACATATATTTCAACTTTTTACAACTCTCACGTAAAAGACCTATCTTATAAGCAGATGAGGGATAATAAACTATTAATAATCATCATATTTTGCAGTAACAGTTGTATATAATATCTGAAATAATTTTTATATCAACTCATAACTGCGCTATACATGTGTCAACTATGGACATCAATAACATTGTAATTATAGACATTGAAGTTGAAATAAAAAATAAGCAGATTTACACATTTAAAAGAGGTAACTATTTCTATATGGATGCCTTATTTTATTTTTTTATAGGAGAATTCCACGGAATAAGTAGAAGTAGAAAAGTAGTTGGAAGAAGTAGAAAACCTTTTTAATTTGTTGCAGAAAATAGTGAAGTGTAGGGACCAAAAAGAGATAAAACATTTGAAACTTAGTTGAAGTGGCTTGAATGGGCCTAAGTTAAGGAGAGACAACAAGTTTTAAAAACTTAACTTTTTTCCAATTTTCCTGTTCGATAAATATTTGGAAATCCAGACATAAGATGTTTAGAAAACTAAAACTACGAAAATACCAATTTTTAATACTTTCTCGACGTTGAATGCTCTAATTCCCGCAAGAATCAAGAATTATAACCTTTCTCTGTTTTATGGTATAATAAAATAAAATAAAATACCTCTTGCAGACCTAATGTGAAAATAGTTTTTACCTTGGGGCTACAGATTCTACATTTTCAATATAGAAAATGATGACCGATGTACGATAAATGTTTTCGACACGGATACATCTTCCCGATGGGAATAAAAATGTTGTGCCGTTGATCGATAAATCTTGTCGACACATAGCGTTTAAATAATCTCAAATTCTGCCGTCTTTTTATCGCGTTTCGAATCTCGCTCTCTGCATTTTAATATCTGCAGTTTTTCCTCCAGACATTTCTTCTCTTCAAACAAGATCGGTAAAAAAAAAAGTTCTTTTTCCCCTAAAACTTCAGACGCAAATGAGGTAGAGGTGTCTGAAAGACGTGATAGGCATCATCATCTTTCCTATGGGACTGTCTCCATTCGTGCCTTATTGTCTTTTAGTGTCTTCGAGGGGGAGTGTCTATGGGATGTGTGGGAGAGAGATATCGATTTGAGGGACATGTTCTTGGAGCGCGAAAGCTATTTTTACCGTTCTTGCAAGGCAAGAAGTATTTAGTAGATTTGTTGGTCAGTGATGAGAGACAGGGGTGATACGAAATTAGAATATTTCCATTTTACGAGTCAAAATAGGTTCATATATTTTTATATACGAAATTAGAATATTTCCATTTTACGAGTCAAAATAGGTTCATATATTTTTATATACGAAATTAGAATATTTCCATTTTACGAGTCAAAATAGGTTCATATATTTTTATATACGAAATTAGAATATTTCCATTTTACGAGTAAAAATAGGTTCATATATTTTTATATACGAAATTAGAATATTTCCATTTTACGAGTCAAAATAGGTTCATATATTTTTATATTTAAGAATATCTGTAGTGTGAATGTTCATTTGACTTTCTCATTTGTCACATTCCATATTGTTTGATTTACTTCTGTCATAATCAAGCATCAGACAGCAATTTCACTTTTTCATCCTATTGGATACCTATATATATATATATATATAAAGAAAAAAGGTTTGAAGATCCAGTGAAAGAAAAGTGAGAAGCTGTAACACGAAAATTCAACTATCTAACAGGCTTTTGAAATAAAAGTATAAATCAATAAATCTTCAAGCATATGGAAAAAAAATTAAAAAACAAATAAATAAAATAAATATCGAATCAACAAGTCAATGAAAAGTATCTAAATACAAAGGTATGGAATCGAAAAAAGAATAACAAACTAAATCAAGCACAAACGCTATACACGTGGACAAGGCTCTAAGCCTAAATCATGAATTGTTCACTTCTATAAAAATCATAATCATGTCCAAGTTTTTTGTAGAAGCAAATGCAAAAATGTATGTTTCTGAAGAAATAGATAGATTATATCTATAAACTATTTCTACTTGGACGACATACATAAATAAGAAAAATAAAAGGAAAAATGGATACCAAAAAACTGACTGAAAAAACACACTAACCTAGTAAGCACGGGAACACAGAAAGAAGTGACAAGTGTTGCCATTCACAAGGGAATAAGATATACTGTTGCCATTCGTAAGAAATAAATAACAGTAATACGAAAAGACATGTACAAAAGATAATATACCATCAAGAGGGGCAATAATAGAAAGGCCAATGTCTAAGTGGATGTATAAGTAAAATATAATTAAAATAAGAGAAGGGAGATGTCAGGCTAAAATTTAAAGCAATATTAAATAAATAAAATTCAAGAAAATCCAGCTATTCAAAATTTTTTAACTATACCATTTACAAAATAAGAGGGATATTTATATAAATTGCTGGTAATTTTTAGATTATCAATATGTAAAGCATGGAATTTTTTATCAGATAATCTATATATTCTAAAAAGCTGATTAAGAATTATATTTCTAAACAATAGAAACGAGTTGCAAGAATTAAATGGTAAGATTTTATTAATTTTAAAATTAAAAGAGTCTTTTGTATCATATAAATTAGTAACAATTCTATTAGAAGGTTCAACAAAAAGATTTAAATCCAAAAAATTAATATTTTTACTAATAGTAGCTCCATTAGGAATTAATTCCAAATTATCAGGATAGAAATCTATATTAATGACACAATTTTCAGTATGTACTAAATCAGATCATCAACATATCTGTATATTGTATAATCAATTGATGTAAAAAGACTGTTCAAAATGATAAAGATATAAATTAGCTAACATACTGCTACTGCAGCCACCCTGTGGAACTCCTGAGACTTGTAGGTATAATTTATTTCCTTGAAAAATATAATTATTGAAAGTAACAAAGTGAAGAAGTTTAGGAAATTAACAAAACTGGCTTGAGATGTAAGATTAGTAATATAATCATTGTATAGGGTCAAAATTACATCATACAGGTCAGAGATCTTGATATTATTGAAAAGATCTTTAAAATCAAAAGTTTGAAATCCTATTAGATTTTTAAGGGATGTTAATCTATTCTTTAATTCTTTACTATTATTAAGAATAAGGTAATTATTGCTAGACTGACGTAAACTATCATTTATTTGATTTAAAGAATTTAGAAGTAATTTACTCGCAGTAGTAGAGTAAGTATTATGCCCACTAGTTACTGTTTGAAATTTAATGGGAGTTTTATGAAATTTTGGAATAAGCACAATATATGGAAATTTAAGAAATTTATATTTAATATTTAAGTCACTATACATATTGATAACTTTTAATTTAATACTATATATATATATATATATATATATATATATATATATATATATATAATGTGTTAAGAACCATTATGTCATTTGGCACTAAATTTAGGATACCTTCTTGTAATAATTCTTTTAAAATTTTAAAATCAATTAATCTAGATCTTGATAAATATATATATAAATTAGCTTGTAAATACGCTCTGCCATTAGAGGCATTTAATATGTGGAAATTTACTATATTAGAATCAATTAAAAATGCTATTAGAGATATTAAATTGTCTAGATCTTTATATAATATTGATAATATTAAACATTCCATTAATGATTTACAAAGATCCTTTGTTATCACCTATGTTGATAAAGCCTCTAATAATTATGCTATTATCTGTAAAAATTTTTATATTCAATTTCTGTTAGATTATTTAAAAAATAATAGTCTTTTTAAACCTGATTTACATTCCATCAATAGTATTAAATTGAAAATTATCAATATGTATAGTGATTTAAATATTAAATATAAATATCTTAAATTTCCTTATATAGTGCTTATTCCAAAATTTCATAAAAATCCTATTAAATTTAGAACAGTTACTAGTGGCCATAATACTTACTCTACTACTGCGAGTAAATTATTACTAAATTCATTAAATCTAATAAATAATAGTTTAAGCCAGACTAGCAATAATTACCATATTCTAAATAATAGTAAAGAATTAAAGAATAAATTAACATCTCTTAGAAAAATAATAGGATTTCAAACTTTTGATTTTAAAGATCTTTTTAATAATATTAAGATATCTGATCTATATGATGTTATTTTAGCTCTATATAATGCTTATATTACACCTCTTTCAAATCAAATTAAATTTATAAATTTTCCTAAACTTCTTCACTTTGTTATTTTCAATAATTATATTTTTCAAGGAAATAAATTATACTTACAAGTCTCAGGAGTTCCACAGGGTGGCTGCAGTAGCAGTATGCTAGCTAATTTATACCTTTATCATTATGAAAAGTCATTTACTTCAATAGATTATACTTTTTACAGATATGTTGATGATCTGATTTGCTTAGTACATACAGAAAATTATCTCATAGATATAGATTACTATCCAGACAATTTGGAATTAATTCCTAATGAAGCTACTATTAGTAAAAATGTTAATTTTTTGGATTTAAATCTTTTTATTGATCCTTCTAATAGAATTGTTACAAATTTATATGATAAAAAAGACTTTTATAATTTTAATATTAATAAAATCTTACCTTTTAATTCCTGTAACTCGATTCAATTGTTTAGAAATATTATACTCAATCAGCTTTTTAGAATTTATAGATTATCTGATAAAAAATTTCATGCTATGCATATCAATAATCTCAAAATTACTAGTAATTTATATAAATATCCCTCTTATTTAGTAAATAGTATTGTTAAAAAATTTAAAATAGCTGGATTTTTATAATTCTTTTCATAGTATCATATAATTCTATTCATAGTATCTTATATTAGCCAGACATCTCCATTCTCTCTCTTTTTTTTTTTTTTTTTTTTTTTTTTTCATTCACTTCCCACTTCAGCATTACAATTATTTGCCCCTCTTTTTAGTAGCTCTTTTTGTATATTAATACTTTTTCTTAACATTTCGCTTCACAGTTTTTCAATTCTTATGAATGGCAACAGTAAATGGTTTTTTATTTTTTTCTTTACGAATGGCAACACTGGTCTCTTCTATCAGTGTACCCTGTATTGACTCGATTGTACATACGCTGTGCTTTTTCCAGGTATTCATTTTTTCTTTTTTATTCCTTCTTTATGTATGTCGTCCAAGTAGAAATAGTTTATAGATTTAATCTATCTATTTCTTCAGAAACATACATTTTTGTGTTTGCTTCTACAAAAAACTTGGACATGATTAGATTTTTGTAGAGGTTAACAATTCATGATTTAGGCTTAGAGCCTCGTCCACGTGTAATGCGTTTGTGCTTGATTTCGTTTGTTATACTTATTTCGATTCCATACCTTTATATTTTTCATTGACTTGTTGATTCGATATTTATTTTATTTATTTTTTTCCCATTTGCTTGAGGATTAGTTGATTTTTACTTTTGTTTTGTAAGCCTGTTAGATAGTTGAATTTAGCTTAAGTTTTTCTTTTTTTGTTTCCATACCTTTTAATTTGGTTGATTTTCTGTAACTTGATAGCTTGTGTTTTGTATTTTTTATCCATTTGATTGATGATTTGCTGTATTATATTTTATTCTGTGGGTGTTTTTAAAAAAGTTAGGTTTATCGTGTTACATCTTCTTACTTTTCGTTCATTGGATTTTCAAACTTCTATTATTATATATATATATATATATATATATATATATATATATATATATATATAATTTCTTTTTTTTTTTCCCCAAAAATTTTTGAATTCGAGATTTTGACAGATAAGTATATTTTAAGATCTATTGGACCCATTTCGAACACGTTTAGAAAGATACTTCCTCCTCTCTGTGTCTGTCTCTCTCTGTGTGTATGTACGTGTATATTTATGTGTGTATATTTATGTGTGTATGTGTATATTTATGTGTGTATATTTATGTGTGTATGTGTATATTTATGTGTGTATAGGTAACTAAACATGTGTACGCGTACGTGCGAACGTGTCTGTGTGCAAACATGTATGTGTGTCAGGGCCTTCGTCAGCCATATAAAACCGACTACGAACCAGCACTCTCATTGGTTTAAACCTTGGTTTAAAAAATGCTCCTTTTTTAAAAAACTAAGGTAACCAATCAAACTTACTGCGAAGCGAATCAGTCTTATTCTAAAAACTGCAAACAGACTGAATTATGTTTTTTATAATTACAGAAAACAAAATTTTGTGCTGCTAATTCAAAATTATCCTCGAAATGTAAGCTCAACCTTGTTTCATAAAGTTAAAATAATAATTTCTACAAAGATTACAACTGAGTGATTAGAAAAACAACATAAATAGTTGATTAAAAGTATCACCACCTTCAACAAGATAGACAATTGTTACAGCAAAGATAAGGGAAATTTCTCTCTTCGAAACACACAAAATCGAATAACAACAGTTTAAGCAGCTTTTCTATTTTTATTATTATTATTATTATTATTTTTTCTTATTTTTTTTATGGAATAAAATATTTTTTTAAACTAAAAGACCATCTTCTTAAAACCATCTCTTTAATTTCTCCTACTATTAGATTAATTTTATTTTTTAGTTTTCCTACAAATTTTCAAATTCGAGATTTTGACAGAAGAGTAAGTTTTATTATAAGATCTTAGCTTTGAAAATAAATCGTATAGCCTCTTTTTGGGGGGTTGAAGACCCAGACCGTCCGACTCGTCCAGAGGACTAAGAGCAACTATTTGGACGGCCGGCCTCTCTTTTTGGGGGGTGTAATTTCTTTATTAAAAATTCAGAAGACGTTTTCTTAGGAATCGAAATAGACTTGTAAAGATTTTTGTCATTGATTAATTTATTTAATCATTTCCTAATTGAATATACTGTGTCTTCATATTTGAACCTCCCAGTATGTTTTCCGGAGTAAAAATACATTTCATTTTCCTCTTGTCAAAGAACGTATCTCCATTTTCTAGCCGTATGTTATGCAGATGCGTTTTTAATTGGGGCCGCTGCTATTCTAAATATATCATTAGGCGGTGAAATGGGAAAGTGGTTTGACACCAAAAGTAGATCAACCTGATCTCTGCATTGGATATATTTGGCGAATTCAGTTTTCTTTTCAACAGAGCTTTCATGTTTGGTATTTAGTTTTTGAAATTGGAACATATCCAAGGACCAGGTTATAAAAGAAATCCAGATAGTGAATCTTTTTTTTATATAGGCACCTTTAATGCTTTGGTTTCGTCTATAACCACCTATGTTAAATTGAACAAGAAAGATCAATCATGCATAAAGCATCAATTATAAAACTCTTTCCCCAACTGAAATGCAGTTTTATTTAAACACCTCTAAAATGCGATACATTCAGCACTCATATTTTTTAAATGATCACAATGCTACAATAATTTATTATACTTGGAAACTTAAAACTTCATCAAAAAAAGCCAATGCTATAAATCGTCTGCTTCTCTATGTAAAATCAATGAATGTTTCATTCATATGACTTATATTCCAGACTTCAGAGCTAAATAATTTTACGTTATAAAAATTCAGCAATTCTTATTCAACTCATTTTATAATTGCTTGATTTATTTACATTCTGTATGCTATAAAAATTGAGCTTCGTTATAGGAATAATAAAAATTTAGTCCTCATTTAAAATAAAAAATATTGTAGTTGCGTTGGCGCACAATTTAGGTACACAGATAATATGCAAAAAGAAAACGGTTGTAGGACAGATGCAACACTAAATATAAATATAAGCGTTCCTTAAAAATCACGATTTTCACTAAGCGATAAAAAAGAAATGGATGCCATATTTTATTTTGCAATGAATGAGTCATATGATCTTTTCATATAGTATGGGTGTAATTAGTATTTCAATTTTTATTTAAAAAACTACTTAACATATTTTGATAAAGTTATTTTTTTTATGATAAAGTTATTTTCACGGTTGTTATCGTGCGAACGGACAGACAGACAGAATGAACAAAGTCATAAACACTTTTCAACTATGTTAGAAAATGTTAAAAATGATATTGCTTAACCAGTGCAACACTGATAAATTTGTGTGTACATAATTTTTCCTATAGATTTAGTTCAAGTGCATTATATATACATAATAAAAACTCCTGCTGCTATTTTCTCATGGTATTAATTGCTTTAAGACTGGCTCGACAGTGGTTTCTACAAATTTATCAATCAACTTTTGTACAATGTTTCATATAAAATGCGAGGCACATTTTTTAAGAACAAAAAATATTTTGCTTTCATTATCCAAATCTAAAGATTTCATTCTTTAATAAATATCCTGTCATTAAAGTTTTTTGTGTTTGTAGACGCATGACAAGAAAGAAACGTTTTTACACAGCTTACAGTGCATTTTTGAATCTCCTAATGGAACTGTCATTTAGTAGGAGATTATAAGAGCTCCAGTCAAAATCTATGACATTCAGAATAGAGATTTCTTCAATCTTTTGCCAGTTTTCTGCCAAATATAAGGCAGCATTACACGTACAAATTTTCCATGGGCACACAGGGAAGTTGTTACGCGTAATGCTGCCTTTAGTAGGATTTGGAGCTCCTATAACAATATAAGACCCTAAAGGTAGGTTCTGTATAAAGGCTTTAGTTGGTTCTTCGCGGAAAATGTATTCTTTTGAGCTAAGGCTTGTTTAAGAAACTGGATTGATCCTTCCTTACTCACTACGACCCACCACCACCGCTTTCAATGAGTATACACTGAAATTGCAAAAGTACAGTTCAAATACGGTTTTACTAGGCCGGTTGTTTGACTCAAATTCAAAATTTTTATCTGTAGCAAAAGATACACCCATCTTAATTTTTAAGCATTTTGTGTTTCAACTTTTAATTAGGTTAAGATATTGTGTAGGTGCGACTTATTTTAGCTTTATTTTTTGGATTTTCAAAATGCATAATTATTATGTTTATTTTCATTTAACCAATTCGCATTTTCAGCGTCATCACACACACTATTGTATATACGCATTATACAGGGTGTCCCAAAAAGATTGAAACACACTTTAATTCTTTACCTATTGGAGATAAGTGGACAATGTAAATTGCAAAAATGTTGAAAGTAAGGTAGGAAATAAGACTACGTTAATAAAATAGTCCTCCCATTAATTTTCAAAAAGCTACGCATTTTGAATTTTTATACGACCTCTTAGATAAATTTGGTCAATCAGAAATTTTTTATTTTTAATGCAACAAGATCATTAAAAAAACCGCATATCTGTATCTTTAAAATCAACTGAATTATGATAAAGGAAAAAATCTGACTTATGCCATTTTTCCGTACTATGTGAAAGGCTGTTTCATCAGTGAAAATAAGGATCATAAACAAATTGACGATGGAAATTGTTTAGATAAAAAACGTACATAAAAGTACTTAATTATTGAAAAAGTACTTAGTTATTGAAAAGTACTTAAGAATCCGTGATTGCATATTGAGCCTACGCTTAATTCGCAAAAATGTCTCCTATGTATTATCATCCAGTTTTATCTTTTTTATGATATGCCACAAATTTACATTTCTAATTTGATATATGGTCCCCATTCACACTGTTCAATCTTCAATTAAATAGAACTCTCTCATTTTTAAAGATAATTTTCTGATTGACCCAATTTGTCTAAGGGGATCGTATAAAAATTTAAAAAGTGTAACTTTTTGAAAATGAATGAGAGGACTATTTCGTTAACGTAGTCTTATTTCCTACCTTACTTTCAATATTTTTGCAATTTACATTGACCACTTATCTCCAACAGGTAAAGAATTAAAGCGCGTTTCAATCTTTTTGGGACATCCTGTATACTATGTAGGTAGAGGGTCGAATTGGGAAAATTTAAATTACTGGAAAATTTGTGGAATTCTTCTACAAACCTCATGTACTACAAGGAGGACTTCAATATGGGCAAATGATATCCAGTGGAGGTTCTTTTGATGTCTTTTGTTATATGGAATATATTAAATTCCGAAAATTATATTTGTGTGATGTTGAAGTCCCAGACCTCTCGACTGACCCGAGGGTTTTGAGTAGCCGGTTCCTTGCTTAGAGCAGGAATAAGAAGTATCTCTTCTTCGTATCTCTCCTCTAAGGTTCCTTGTGTAATATGTTGCTCTTAAATAAGCCAGTACGAACAGATGGCTTTTGAGCGGACACAACATTCGTGACTACCACCTAGATATCTGCTTTTCGATTGCGGCCTTCAATGGCTGCTGTATGAATTGCAAATAGAGTGCAGAAGACGTGGTATCGTTAGAATTTTTTCAATAAATGTTTAGATCTATTAGAAGTCTTGATTTGGTGAAGATAATAGCATCTTCGTGCTATTCCACGTCTCTGGTGTCCTCAAGGCATATGCGTGACAATCGCAGTCACCGGGATGGCCTTATTAAAAGTAACGCAGTTCATAACCAACTGATCTTGTAGGTTACGTGATGAATGATTGTGTGTGTGTCACAATTTAAGAGGTTTTCCTACGCTTCTGATCACGTTTGCTTTGGATTCGGTCGGCAGATTATCGCCATAATCCCAGATGACGAAATTGTATCTGTATCGATGTTATGAAGTACGTTTTTTCATTGGATTCCGGTTGGACTCATTGGCATACTGTTGATGGAAACATTTTTACGCTTGGTTGCAGTTGTGAGGCGAATCCATGGTATTGGCATGTTGAAAGGGAAATTTAATTAGCGCCAGAAACTAGTGTGGATTGCTTTTGTAATTTTGTCTTCCAATGTGTTGTGAAACTTATTTGTTTTACAGTTTAAGATCAAGGTATAAAATGTAATATTCTTCCCTAGGAACTATGGGGCTATGTTGTTTCAATTATATTTTCTCCAGTATGTTTCGTTTAAGAGGTGCTTTATATTTTGTCACCAAAGCAGAGTTATTGTTTTATAAAAACGCAGTTAATAAAAATTGCTAGAAACCGTTGTAGCAGAGAAGGAATAAGAAATTTGGATTTAATCTAACATTTCAGCAGCGTTTTCTGTGCCTTCTCTTTAAATACAGGTTTCTCCGATATTTAAAACACAACATTTTTAAAAAGTTTGATAATGGATGAATGTAGTGATATCATTTCAATGTATTAACAACAAGTTTCTGTCAAAATTTATAGCGATTATCAAGCACACGCACACACACATGTTTAGAAGTCTAATATTTTTGGCAACATTCGTAGCAGATTTATAAATTTAATGACCATAGAAAATTTATTAAAGAAAAAAAATTAAATATAGATTGGCTGAAATATACATTTCAGTCATAATCAACAACCGGTTTCTGAATTAACAGTTTAACGACCCGTTTCAAAACCATAGGCATAATTAGGATAACGGAAAGGGGGATCAAAGAGCTAGAATCACTCGAATGATTACTCCTCGAAGGTTGTGATAAATAAAAATGGGAAGAAATTAGAGTGCTGGATTTCGTTTTCCAATACTGCAGAGAAACAAATGTAATTTGTCAGCCAAGTGAAGGGGGATTAATTCCTTAACTCCTTATTTAATTCCTTACTTTTACCTCAGCCCAGGGAGGTAAAAGTAAGGAATTAAAACTTCATATTAAGAAAAAACCAATATCGTTTGACACAATTATTCGGGTGGCGCTGGGATAAGATAAGTAGCCCTGTATGTATTTCTATGGCGAAAGGCCTAAAATATTTATTTAAACTGTCAATTTTGTAAAAATAATTGATTAGCTCTATGACAAGTAGAACTGAAACAATGAAGAGTATTTCTACGTATTCAAAATTATTTTACTTTTCAATTTATTTTATGTCCATATATTCTGAACTCTATCGTACAACTATGAAAAAATATTGGTTATAATTATACTCATAATTAGGGAACCCTTAATTTAAAAATAATCAAAGATACATATACTAAATACTACGCCTTTATGTTGTGTCAACTAACAATAGCGGCTACTTTACTAACACTAGCGACACCTAGATATAATTCTCAAAGCATCGAGACATTTTCAAGCGTATCATCCTTAGGAGTTTTATCTCCTTTCTAACTCCATGCCTCCGCTTCTGTCACTGCTAGGAACCGTCTGAATGACAGCTAGGACAAATGGAACCATTTTTTGCAGAATTAATTGAACAGCAGACAATATTAAAAATAAATCTGCGTAATGCTAATAGTTTGAAATCTAATTATTTTCCAACGCTAGCATTTAACTAAATTTATCACAGTATTAATTAAATGAATTTAAATTTCTGTTACGGAGCAACTTAAGAGCATATTTTTCCTTCAGCCGCTAGTTTCATTTTCACCATGATCTGTGGAAGATATAGTCTCAAACCTCTTGTTCTTTTAATTGTTGGAATTTTTGTCCAAACAGAAATGCTGTGCATAAGAATGTTTGCGCCTTTATAACAAATCGCTAAAGTAATTTGAAGTATTTCTAATATTTTTGTAAAATGAATGCGTTACTTTTCGATACATATTAAAAAATTTTTCAACTATGTTAACCGATTTTTTAAGAAGACCGTAAACCTTCTTTTCAGAATCTATGCTTGGTAAAAAAACTGCAGGGAAAAATCCTAAAAATTAAACAAGCTTGAGATTAGGGACTATTTTCCATAGATTAACATGTAGGAAAATAAAACCAGGTTTTTTAGTGAAATGTAAAGCTGCATTGACCCATTCGATATGTTTTATGAAATATAACATTCCTTTTTATTTGCAGATTTTTAACTTTTAAATTGACTATTCTAACTTTTTCATTCGCTCAAACGGGACACAGATTTTAATGTGGGACGAGAAAAATAAATTGTTAATTTTTCTGCAATGAAATGGTACTGAATGAAAACATAATTTAGATCAAGAGAATAATTAATTTTCATGGGTTCATTTCTTGGTAAAATTTTCCTTTTTATACTAAAAATACTGTAATTAACTTTTCATAATGCACTTCCTGAAAGTGCTTTCTTTAGCTTTAATTAATTCTCTGACGATGCTGGGGAAAATAGCACGTTTAATTGTGTGTAAATATGTTGTCTACAGCCTGGCCACCATCTCTTATACCAATCCAACCTGTTTTGCCCCATAAACCGAGGTCAAACAGAATCAGATTCGGAAGCTTCTCAATAATCACTTGTGAACTTGGCTTCTCATGGATGATACGATTCGCTAATAGAAGATTCAACGTTTTAGCAGAAATCAAACTCAATTATCCATAATCAGGATATGATGCTTTCCCTAGATCCTTTGACAAAACTTACTTGGCCCCACGAGCCAGTGATGTTCACTATATTTTGAAGGGATATAAAGTTGATAATAGTCCCAAAGCGACAGGGATTATCAAAGAAATGAAACTTAATTTTCCAAATTATTGAATTATCGTCAGTGTTTTAGACATTTTCCAAAAGTCGCCAATCTGGCGATATTGTTTGAAATTTGTCATTATGTGAGACACACACACACAGAGAGAACTTTTTTTATATATAATATTAAATGTTTAATATTTTTCTCCATTAGCAGTTTTACTTGTTTGTTATGTTAATTGATCAGAGTTTAATAATTTCACGTTCTACTGTTGAAAAAAAAATCCAGCTAATGAATGCAATTTAAAATAATTATTTTTGGAAAAATTCGTCTGATGTAAAATCGTTCAATATGTTAGTTACATATACATATAATGCGTATGTGTTTTTAATGAGTATTTGACAAATTTTTACGAGTATCTTTATATATATATATATATATATATATATATATATATATATATATATAATGAAAGATCTTAATCGTAAATTATGCATAAACTACTGTATGTACAAAAAAAACCATCTCTAGCATATCTGTTACAAATGAGTAACTATAGACCAAGACTAAGGATAAAGATAGAATATATATATATATATTTATTTATTTATTTATTTATTTATTTCCCGAATCCGTCCAGCTCACCTAAAGAGTGTAGAGCTGTTACAATTACTGTACGTAAACTCTGATATTGTTAATTCATAGTATATGCTATATTTTTTTTTTTAATAAAAAGTTAGTGTCATGAATAATTATTATTACTTTTGACACTTAACTTTTATTAAACATATAGCATGTATTATGAATTAGTAATATGGTAGTTTATAGTTAACTATTATTGAAACGCCAAATAAGAGAGGCATCGGGAAAAATTACTTATAAATAGTTTTTCATTACTTATAAATAGTTTTTCATTCAAAGTACAGATAATTTTTATATGAAATTATTTTAATGTCCTGTTTCTGTAATAAATATCGAATTACAATGTTGCAATTTTGATTCATAAAATGCTTGATTGAATGCTTGTTGCATAATTTTTATAGCAATCATGTGACACAGAGAAAGCCATTTTAAGGTTATTTTTTTAGGTTTTCTGATTATAAATCAGCAAATGTTGAGCATACTTCAAAATTTCATGCTTTACTATGATTAAAATTTACTTGCAGTCTTGGAGAGTGGGGGCGGAGAGTCAAAACCTAAAATGTGAAAATAGTTTGAACGCACTATTACGTGCAATTTTAGTTAAGTATCTCTTACAAGTTAGCAGCTCATATGTTAGGAATTATTGGTGCGAGCGTTCGAAAGAAAGGTCATGACCTATGAGTTTCCTCAGTGGCAGGAACGGAAATGGGAGGAAATAATCATTAAGCTTAGTGTGATGAAAGAAGAATTCTTGCAAAATTCTTGTAACATTAACACAAGGATGCACAATTTATTCCACAATTTAATTTCATCGTTATTCCTTAAATAGTTGAAACTGTTTTTATTTGCACCGTGGTAGTGAGCCGTTGTCTATGAGCAGTCTCAGTTTGGAGTTTTGTTGTTAATTGCGAATATTGGTAAACATTCATTTTAACATTGAGACCCCAAAAAATTGACGAAACATATATAAGTTTCATGGAGTTATACATTAGGCAGTCTAAACCATTTTAAATGTTACGTCACCCTATTTCTTTTTTTCAAAGTTTCCAAGCCTTTTTTCTTTCTTTTTTATGTAGGGCCATAGCCAGAAACAAAATCTTGGGGGGGGGGGGGGAGGGGGCTCAGCCTATTTATTTTACTTGTGAATCAAAGGAAACTTTGGAAAGAAATAAACAAATCGACTAGTTAAGAATAAATCAACAATGCGACTACTAATCAAGGAAAATATGTAATTTGACTGCTAATCAGTGAAAATATTACTTTACTTTTATGACTTTTCTCGAGTATCGTAAACTAGTTTTAAATATCATACACTGTGGGGAGTAAATGAACTGGATCTCCGTTTTTATTGTGTTATATGATAGAACAGAATGCTTATAAGAAAATGCAGTTTTTTTTTTCTAATGTAAAAATGGAAATAATTTAATGTACCTTAATTCGAATTCATTCACGAGCACTTACTATAATGACTCATCACACATTTTTAATAATTAACGGTATTTAATAAAATATTTCGCATCCTACCATGAAGGGCGCGGTAGCCCAGTGGTTAGCGCGCGAGAATTGCACTCGGTAGGCCCGGGCTTGATTCCTGCCACTGCCAAAACTGCCGCCATGTTCACACGGAGTACGATCACGTTAAACATGCGGATCCGGAGAGGTTGGTGGTAGGGGAAGGAGGGTACAGTCCCTGTGGATGCCTCCCCTACTGGGTTCCGGTCTAAATTGGATGGCACTTCCCGGCCGTCCGAACGGTTACCTTACACCTTTCTGATAGGTCGGACGGTCTGGGTTTCAACAACAATAACAACAGCATCCTACCATGAAGTTTAGGATACGACACAGGTTTATGTGGTGAATTAAAAATGACAGAAATTTGATGTCACTACTTGCAATTTAATATTTTGGCCTAGCTCGGGGGCCCCGCTTTTACCATAACCATTCATAACTAAGGCGCCATCTCACTCTTTTGAACACCACCATCTCTGAAGCAGTGGAGAAATCGACACACACCCATTCCTTCCCAATCGTTCACTCATTCATTCGGAGTCCTTCACTTTCCCGCGCATTGTCTTGTCCGATCTTTCTTCAGGCCCAGCTTCCTTTGTTGCGCACTTCGGCCAAATTAGCCCCTTTCCTCTCTTGTTATTCCGCGTCCGTCGCCGGAGCTACATGCAGGGAGAGCTCTTACCTTGGACTGACCCAGTTCTAACATTTTCTTAGCTGGGCTCTTTTGTTTTGGAAGTTGTCTACCCTTTTCCTTCACCACTTGCTGCAGGCCGTTTCTCAACTGAATCCTCTGCTTTGAAAAGCTTTTTCTAGGTTTCTAGAAACCAGGAATGTCTCGCTTTGTGGTGTTTCTTCAAGTTTTGTATTCACTGCAGGCAGCACGTGGAGAGGTCCGAGCCACTGTTTGGCCCCCTTTCTGCTGTTGATTACGTTCCTCTCAGACGATAATCAGAATTTATGAGAGATTTGACATTGTCTGTAGATTTTCTGTTGCCGAGATGCTTTGAATATGATCTTGGAATAAAACAAAAGCTGTGTTTTATGTTTAGTACTGTTTACTGTACTGGTAGCAGTCTTTGTACTACTTATTATAACTTAGGTTGTGTTTATTTACCCGATTATAATAATTTTTACTATACTATGTTACAAAAATGAAACAATCGATTCACTTCCCAAATGCATTAATTAGTGTCTACGTTGTCACACTACCTGGGAAACAGAGAAAAACACTTTGAATTGTCAGAAAAAATAAGAAATATTAATCAGGCATAAAGCATTGATTATGAAACACTTTCTAACTGAAGTGCAATTTTATTTAAATATCTGTAAAATGCGATACATTCAGCACTCATATTTTTTAAATTATTACAGTACTACAATAATTTATTATACTTGGAAACGTCATCAAAATAGGGAATACCATAAAATCGTCTGCTTCTGTATGTAAAATTAATGAATATTTCATTCATATCACTTACATTCCAGACTCCAGAACTAAATAATTTTACGTTAAAAAAATTCAGCATTTCTTATACAACTCATCTTACAATCGCTTGATTTGTTTATATTCTGCATGCGTTAAAATTAGGCTTCGTTGTAGAAATAATCACAGTTTAGTGATCACTTAAAAAAAATATAGTAATTGCGTAAGTACATAATTTATATATGCAAAAATAAAGCGGTTTTAGGACGGATGCAACACTAAATATAAATATATGCGTTCTTTAAAAATCACGATTTTCACTAAGCGGAAAAATATGGATGTCATATTTTATTTTGCAATGAGTCACGTGATCTCTTCATATAATATAGGTGTAATTATTATTTCAATTTTTATTTAAAAAACTACTTAACATATTTTGATGAATTTTTTTTTACACATTTTACGTGATAGTTTAAATATTTTCTCTAAAATTTTCAAAGCAATTTATGAATTTTAATTCTGCTTAAAAAATGTTTGAAAAATTAGGCGCCATAGGGTTTAATGTATTTCATATTTTGAACCCGGGTTAAATCCGAAACTAATTGGGTGATATTATTCTTTTACATTATCATATGTCCCACACACCGTCTCCACAACATACTAAAATTTTATTTTGATAAAGTCATTTTCACGGCAGTTATCGTGCGAGCGATTGGACAGACAGACAGACAAACCTAATGAACAAAGTCATAAACACTTTACAACTATGTTGGAAAATGTTAAAAACAGCGTTGTTAGAGGAATTTTTTAAAAAAGACCAAAACTTGGGGAAAGGGCAGGTAATTTCAAAATTTTAGAACATGTTTTATACATAAAGCTAAAATAACTTCCTTAAAAGCAACTTGCAACACAGAATTAATAGTGTTGACCGGTTTTTAGGGCTAGTAACAACCTGTTTCGTCAGGACACACAAGTATCGCACAACCTTCACTCGTTAGAGCTAGCACCGTTGCTAGACAAAGAATATTAAAAAATCACATAAAATACACACACACACATACAAATTCATTTTAATAAAAGGAATGAAATATTTTTGTAGGTTATCATTTTATAAATGTTTGAAAAGCACCACTCAACGTAATTAGAAGCGCAATGATGGGCGTTGTTTTAAGACAGATTTGAAAGCTTTTTTTCGGACCGAGTCGACGTTTAAGGTGTTTTTCTGGACGATCTCGGGTTCTATTTTTGAAAATTCCTTTGGGCTCATATTTAGGCCGTAACTCACATATTTGTATTTCTGATAATTGTCGTATAGAAATAAAATTAGAAAAATTCCTTCTTTTCCAAAATAGTTGGCCAATCAAACTTTTGTTGAAAAGCATGGAAAATATTTCTTGCAAGAAATATAAATTACTGATCTTATTCCAATGATTGCGAGTATGTTCCAGTTCAAACACGATATTCTGAATGCGTACTATTTTATGTAGAAGTTTGTCTTCAAGACATCCGAAGATCTTGCTCGTGAGAGAACCGGTACCGAGGATTTAGCGCGAAAAGTTCGACTCTCGACGGTGCATTGCTGCCTGGGACGCTTGCTCACGACGGAGCGGTGTCGAAATATACTGATCACAGAGGACGGAAATTAGACCATTCTTGGAATACGTTCAAAAACTTTCTTTTAAATTTCACCAAGGTCTTAGAAGCGTAAATAATTCCACGCTAGACAGTATATCCCACTGTACCACCCCAGAAACGCCAGAGCGCGCAATCGCCCTCGGTCGTTACCTGGGCGTAAAGTACAGGATATTTACCTCCGCTGTAAGCGAACTCGTCTAGCATGGTTTTATGTCTGCTCTCATTATTTAGTTTCTGACTTCTAACCCTTCTGTACCCTTCCCTTGCTTTCGGGAACTCGCGACTCGTTGGTTAGCCCCCCCCCCCCCTTTGTCCGCTAGTGTTACTCAAGCTGAAGGCCCTGCGCCCCTCGGGGCGTCCGTTTCCCGTCTTATCTTTCTCTACCTCTACTAGAAGCCCACTTGAGCCTCAGTTTCTTCCTTTAAGATTTAGGGAACGACACGACTTCGGTCGTCCCCCCACCCACCCCCCACCCTAAGCACAACTTAGATTTAAGCTCTATCCATTTTATGAAACACTTTTCTCTTATACCTTTCTCTCTTCGCTAGAAGTTTAAAAGGAGAATCAAATCCTCTCCTTGGCACTTCTTTAACCCCGTCCTTGAGATCACGAGCTTGTCGCATAGTTAAGCCTAACTTTTGAAAAAAAAAATCGAATAAAAAAACTTTATATTCAATTGTTTCATTTTTTCGTATAACTTTAGCTGACTATTGAAGTAATCATGTATATACATATCATAGTTTTCGGGTTATGTTTTATTTTGAAAATTACATGAAGAGATCATAAAAAATTGATTTACATTGATTAAACATTTAAAAAAAAATAAAAATAAAAAAAATTAGGAATTTTAATCAACACAATAATTAATGAAAACAAAGATTAGTAGAAAATATGCAGCAAAGACTATTTACAATAAAATGTAACAATGTTTAAAAGTTTGATTTTGTATAATAATCTTTAAAACAGGGATACACGAAAGACTACGTTGCTAAGACAATGAGTTGCACGAAACTATCATTTTACGAATCTTTGAGAAACAAAAAATTCGCAACTATCATCTGAATAACTCAAAAGTTCATTGACAATACAAATGATTTTTTCTTCGAATAAAAAGCGCCTTCTTTTAACCTTTGCAAATCACTAATTTCTTCTCTAAGCGTTCCACAGAATATCTCTCTATACGCTACGAAAAACACAAAAAATACAAAACGACTGAATACCAAAACTACAGAAACACCTCCATCTCTAAAAAATAAAAGTATTCAGGAGGGCCGGAAACAAGAGAATGTCTGTACAACGTGCAAGAGCCAGCTTAGTTTGTTTACATTACTCACAGTTCTGACTTTCACATCGAACCAAAATATCAAAAATAGAAAACACTTGAATAAATCGAAGATCAACATTAAACTGTAGTGGACATAGGGCTCCATCTATTAGCTGTAAAAAATACTACATTAATGAGTATTACTTCAAATCAAGCTTCCAATTCAAGCGGCGGTGTTGGATAATACTATAAGATTTTAGATAAGTTTATTATTCTCTCCTTAGCGTTTTCGAACGTAACCTTCAGATGTTTATGACAAGCTATCTGTAACCAATTTAATACGAGACAATTGACTTATCCATAACAACTTCCAGTATCCTGTCAAATGTAATGGATTATTGAATATTTGATATATAGCACGCTTTTTTCTTTTCATCCCTGAGAAAGCCTGTAAGCAGGAGTTATTTATGTTTCAATTATATGTACGAATATAATCCCTCAAAATAAGACAGCAAAAATATTTTTTTTTCTTTCTTTTTTTCCCCTGTTGATTGGATTAAGTGTTTCTTTATGTGGAACTGATATCAGCTTTTACATGTTTTTGTTTATTATCTCTATTGTCTCCCCCCTCTACTGGCGGGATAAGTAATTGCTTTTTCTCAACAAAATATGATTGTTGTTGGATTAATATGCTTTTACTTTTGATTTTTTTTTATCGTTTTACTTTCCCTACACATAGTATGTGAAAGTATGTACACATGGTTCGATTCCAGCCACTGCCAAAACTGCCGCCGTGTTCACGCGGAGTACGATCACGTTAAACATGTGGGTCCGTAAGTCCTTCCGAGAGGTTGGTGGTAGGGGAAGGAGGGTACGGTCCCTGTGGATGCCTCCCCCACTGGATTCCGGTCTAAATTGGGTGGCACTTCCCGGCCGTCCAAACAGTTACCTTACACCTTTCTGGTAGGTCGGACGGTCTGGGTAACAACAACAACATAGTATGCGAAAGGAGAATACGCTGTGATGGAGACAGAAATTAAACACGGCACTTATTCATTTGCACGTTTTAGGCGTCCTCCGAAGCGAAATAGCCAATTTTGGTAGAATGATGTGTGTTGAGTCTGTGTAGAAAGCGCAACAAAAGGGCTTCAATTTTTTCAAGAATTTCTACTCATGAAAAATATTCGGAGTGTGCAAAAAAAGAAAAATATATATATCAGAACGTTTCTTATTTGTCCCGAAGAAGAAGGCTAATTTTTATTTTCGAAACTGGTTGATTCTAAATTTTTATTGTGTGCTGTATGTATACGAAAGGTTTTCATTAGAGCGTGAAACCGTGAGAATCTCATATTTTTTTTTAGAATTTCTCTCTCTCTCTCACACACGTTTTCTCACACTATAAAGTAAAACACTTCTCTCTCGCTCTTTGTCTTCTGTCTATCCTATTTTTCTCTTTTGAGTTCAGTGATCACAAGGCAAATTCGCTCCACCAAAATCTTGTTATAAAACATACAAATTATTTTATTTTAATTTTTTGATAATATTTTTAGCTTAAATAAATAAAATTTACTTGAGTTATCCTGTACTAGAATGCCAAGAAGAAAATATTGCAATTTCCGTGTCTGTGGAGTTTTTGATAAATTCTCTAATGTGATATTTTTTATTAAATAACTAATGTGTGCTAAAAATAAATCTATTTCTTGTATGTGAAATAACTTAACCATTGAATTTGGGCCCACGAAATTTGTTAAAGAATTGATTTAGTTTTTCTGCTGTAAGATTGATATTAAAACACAACTATTATAATACATTAGGTATTAATCTTAAATTCAACTATTAGATGAATAGTTACTTATTGGATGAATAATTGAACTATAAATAGCTTTTGGTAAAATTTCAGTTGTCTAACGGAGACTTTCATTTCTGTTAATTTTTCAAAAATTGTTCTTTGTTTAGCGATCGGAGACTTGAGCATTTTATATATTCTTTTCTATTTTATTTAAAAAAATGCATGTCCTTCACAGCCTTGTAAATGCATTTAATCCGGGTATTATGTTTCTTTGTTAGAAATAATGCTTTAAAATGTCACTATTTAAAAAAAAATGTGAAAAAGTATTTTAATTGAATGTTATTTTCAAGTCTTATTTGGCAGGTTAAGCCACGCGGGAAAATTAGATACTCTAATCGGATATCTAACATTACCAACAAATACATCATTAACATAAAAAAAAATGCCTTTTAATTGTCTGTTGATAAATTGATTGTATGGAGAAGTTTGGTATGCTGCCAACTTAGAACATAACTAAGTGAGTATGAACTTTCAATGTAGGATATTGGAGGATTAGGTGAAATTTTCAAAAGTATGTGCCAAAATACTTATTTTAAACATTGAACATTGTGATTACGTTGAAAAAATTTCGAAGTTACTTTGAAGCTCAGTTTATTCTAAATCCCTCAGAGAAGTTTGTAAAACGCTTTTGCGACAGGAAAGATAAATAAAACTTTTTTTTTTTTAGATTATTGCTGATGTACAGGGTGCCCCAGAAATAAGTGCCGGCAATTTTCATTGGAGTCTGTTTTCTTTTCTATAACTGTTTTTAGGATGGCAACACTAGATATTGTTTTCGAACTCTGAAATGTACTTACTGAATCACAGCAGACGATATTTTAAAATTGCGATTGTTCTTTACATTTATCACTATGGATGCAAAACGGCATATGATAATGAAATTACATTTTAAAGCAGAGTCTTTTCCTAGAAGATTATCATCTGTGATTAAAGTCAAAGGAGAGAGAATAGAAATTGGTAACTTCTAATTAGATATTAAATACCTGTCCTTAATTATTTAGAAAGTGTAATGTTACTCTGAAACTATTTATACATTTTAAAATGCATACAATCATGTGTTCATGCAGTTACTTATTTCTGAGCACACTGTAGCTTTGCAGTGCTTGTATTTTGCTTATTAATACGTGTTTACTATGATATGAGTTTTAAATTTAGGGGCCCCGTCCATATGACGAAAGAGAAGTAGAACGAGAAAAAAAATAACAAGAAAGATCAATCATGCATAAAGCATTGATTTTGAAAAACTTTCCAACTTCAGTGCAATTTTATTTAAACATCTCTAAAATGTGATACATTCCTCGGTAATATTTTTAAATTTATCACAATACTACATTAATTTACTATATTTGAAAACTTCATCGAAAAAAATGAATTTCATTCAAAGGACGGCATCGAAATATAAATTGCCTGGTTTAAACATGTCTAAAATGCAATACATTCCTCGATAATATTTTTAAAATTATCATAATACAATACTGCAGTAATTTATTATATTTGAAAACTTCATGGAAAACAAATGAAATTTATTCAAGTAACCTCATCGAAATATAACACTCCTGGCTCTCTCTATAAAAGCAGCATTTCATTCATAAACATTTTTCCATTCATTTCATTCATCACAATACTATAATAATTTATTTTATTTAAAAACGTAAGACCATGGAGGTACAAGTAATTAAACTCTATGCTTAAAACTTTATCGAAAAAATCGTCCTTCTCTGTGTAAATCAATTAATATTTCATTCATATTAGCTATATTGCAGACTCCATGAGCTAAATAATTTTGCGTTAAAGAAATGCAGCAATTCTTGTACAACTCATTCTATATCTTTTAGTATTTACATTTTCCATAAGTGAAAATTAGGCTTCGTTGTAGACTTCGTTGTAGACTTCGTAGACTACGATTGTTTCGAGGACGTTATAAGCTTCCTTCTTCAGTCGTAAAGAACAGGTAGAACAGTATGCGTCCTTAACAACCGCTAAGAACGGATTGCGAGGAGGCAAACGCCGAGAAATTTAAATAGAGCTAAAACACCCACAGCGGATGTATTTACTAGCGGATAGTATCAGTTATTGAAATATTGTACCAAAATAGGTTACAGGAGAGAAGTCAAAGCTCAGAAATGTTCCCAGCTCCTCACCTGCTTCCCTTGTGAGTGTATATTTCTTTATCAATACCATCGAAATCTAATTTATAATGATATTATAATTAGATCGTTCGATGATTGATATTATAATCAGTACGTTCATAGCAGCTGAGGTGCTTTGCGACTATCTGTGTCACGTTCCCTTGATTGCTTGTGTCTGGTTTTATTTTCGTTCTGACTGCAGCAGTTCTGAGGCTGTAAAACCAGCATTTTTATGATTTAAAGGATGCTAATGACTTGAAAGAATAATTTAGGAACATTTTAATTGCCAACGATAGACTGGTGATATAGAGATTTAGAAAGCATTGAAGAAGATAATGTTGAAGTCAGAGAAACAGATGATAACGCACAGATACAGCACAAAGTAAGGAAAGAAGCGGAGAGAATGACGATGACAGTGAAATAGCAAACTATTTTCTCCAGAGAAATTATAGTCGTATGGAGAAAAACTGTCCTATTGAAAACAACAAAAGCCAGAGTTCATAAAACATTATTACTCAATTGCCTGCAGTGAAGCAAAAGGCGTTATTTGGAATAAAGCTTGAAAATGTTTCTTTACTGGTGAAATAATGAGTATTATTCTTACATATACAAATAAATATGTCATTTTACTATAAAGATAAATACGAAAGAATTGGTAGCACAGGAAGTACATTTCTATGTCTACCCATCTATAATTATAGTCTTATATTTAAAGTTAATAATTTTTGAGGGAATTAACTGTTTAAATGTATACAGTTCTATTTTTATTTGATTAATAATTATTTTTTACTGATTGATAAGCATAATTGCTGTTCTAAGTGTTAATAAATGCATATATAGGTTGTCAATTCGATTGTGGCTGATGAAGGGTTAGTGTTACACATCCGGAAACATTTTGAAATTCGAGTTATCTATCATTCTGAATTGCCCACATTCGAATTAAACAAGTTCTACTATATTAGAAAGTCGACTGGAGACTTCAGATATTTTGTATTCCGAGTTAGGTTTAACACTGGATCTCCGAAATCGCTAATCCGCCACTGTTATTTTTGAATTAAATAAGTAAGCCATTTTGTTTTATTTTAGTCACTTTGCCATCCTTGAATTAAGCCTGGTCAACCATTTAACGTACTCTCTTTTCAAATTAAATAAACAAAAAAGAACGAAACTTAACCAGTCTTGCCTTCATTGGATGAAACGGTTTTACCCGCTTGCCTGCTGCTCCGGGATGGGAATGTATGTCAAAGAGCACAAGCAAACTGCACGACAAACATCATTTTGCCACAGCAGGATGTATGTTATCCGATTAGTTTGCTTCTCTGAGAAATGACATTTTTTTCACGCAACAGATTGTAGCGGATTATCGAGGCAATTTTTCCATTCTGTCTTTTCGTATTTTGCTTCGAGCTAAAGAAAGACATTTTGTCTTGATAAAGAAGTTACTGAACAGCCGAATCACCAATATTAGGTCTGAAAATCTTGTGTTATCACTTATATATCCTGATTTTTTTTCGTGTTTGTGTGTGTATTATGGGACTTTATGAATAGGACAATAATACAAGTGAAATCTTAGAACAAGATTTTATAAATGCCATCGCCTCGAGATTTTGCTTTGAGTAATTTTAAAAATGCTTCATATAATAAATAGCTAGCGGATATACTCGCCGTTGCTCGTGATTTAAAATATGTTCACATTTCAATACAATTCTAAATGATATTGTTCTTTAAAAAGAGTTTAATAAAATATTTACTTTAAGTCCTTTAAAAGGAAATATAAGAATTTCTGTTTTCGCTATATAAAATTAGTTTTACACGCAGATCGAAGAATAAAACATCCTGGTCCCGTTTATAAACAAATTTACAAAAGCATGAAGTTTGGTCAATATAATACACGCTAAAATGATAGAAGATATATCCGTGCCATTTTATCTTGCTTCAACCATCGGTTAAACATAATAGAAAGATATGAGTTTGAAAAATCTTAGCCAAAATAGAACAACTAACTGGGAAATTGAAAACATCAATAATTCCGTAATTTTGTATCCCAAGGCGTAAACGCAATCAGAAATATAACACCGTTTATTTATAAAATTTATTTTCCTATCTATTTCTTTATTATTTCAATCTTATAAATTAAATAAAAATCGTTAGCCTTATAAAATTATTATTAAATTCGGCTGCTAAACAATATTATTGTCTTCAAATAAAATTTCGAGAAAAGAATAGTCTGCATAATGCTTTTTTTATGGAAGGTTTAATTTTGCTTTTTAACACTTTACAACAAAGTTGAAAAGTGTTTATGACTTTGTTCATTCTGTCTGTCTGTCTGTCTGTCTGTCTGCCTGTCTGTCTGTCCGTTAGCACGATAACTGCCGTAAAAATGACTTAATCAAAATGAAATTTTAGTATGTCGTTCAGACGGTCTGTAGAACCTATGGGAATATAAATGAATAATATCACCCAATTAGTTTTGGATTGAACTCGGGTTGAAAAAATGAAATAATAATATCACCCAATTAGTTTTGGATTGAACTCGGGTTGAAAAAATGAAATACATTGAGTCCTATGGGACGTAATTTTTCAAACATTTTTTAAGCGGATTTAAAATTCACAAATTGCTTCGAAAATTTTAGGTGATATTCAAATTGTTCCATAAAATATATAAAAAAAAAAAAATTCAGCGAAATATATTTAGTAGTTTTTTAAATAAAAATTAAAATAATAATAACACCTCTTATATGAAGCGATCACGTGACCATGATATGAAAAGATCACGTGACCCACTTCAAAATGGCATTCATCTTGTCTCAAAATCGTGATTTTTAAAGTTCTTTTTAATTCATATTGAGTGTTGTATCCTTCCTAAAACCACTTTATTTTTGCGTAAATTCTGTGCATCTACATACTGAAACCACGCAATTACAATATATTTGAGTTTAAATGCTCATCCAAATTTGATTATTTCTACAACGAAGCCTATTTTTCATCTATGTAAAATGTAAACAGCAAAATATGTAAAATGAGTTGTATTAGAATTGCTGTATTTCTTTAACACAAAATCATTTAGTTCATGGAGTCTGCATAGTTGATATGAATGAAATATTTATTGATTTTACACAGAGAAGGACGATTTTTTTCGATGAAGTTTTACGCAGAGTTTAATTACTTGTAGCTCCATGGTCTTAATTTTTAAATAAAATAAATTATTATAGTATTGTGATGAATGACATGAATGGGAAATTATTTATGAATGAAATGCTGCTTTTATAAAGAGAGCCAGGCGTGTTATTTTTTCTATGACGTCATTTGAATGAATGTCAGTTGTTTTCGATGAAGTTTTCAAATATAATAAATTATTGTAGTATTATGATGATTTTAAAAATATTACCGAGGAATGTATCGCATTTTAGAGATGTTTAAACCAGGTAATTTATATTTCAATGCCGTCATTTGAATGAAGTTCATTTTTTTCGATGAAGGTTTAAGTTTTCAAATATAATAAATTAATGTAGTATTGTGATAAGTTTTAAAATATTACTTAGGAATGTATTGCATTTTAGAGATGTTTAAATAAAATTGCAAGTTGGAAAGTGTTTCATAATCAATGCTTTAAGCATGATTGATCTTGCTTGTTTTTAACACTTTACAACATAGTTGAAAAGTGTTTATGACTTTGTTCATTCTGTCTGTCTGTCTGTCTGTCTCTCTGTCCGTCCGTTAGCACGATAACTGCCGTAAAAATAACTTTATCAAAATGAAATTTTAGTATGTTTTTCAGACGGTCTGTGGGACCTATGGGAATATAAATAAATAATATCACCCAATTAGTTTTTTATTGAACCCGGGTTGAAAAAATGAAATACATTTAACCCTACGGGACCTAATTTTTCAAACATTTTTTAAGCAAATTTAAAATTCACAAATTGCTTCGAAATTTTTAGGAAATATTCACATTATCCCATAAAATATATAAAAAAATTTCAGTAAAATATATTAAGTTGTTTTTTAATTAAAAATTATTTAATATAGGGAAAAAAACAAATTCAATTAAATTCTGACTTTTCGGATATCCTCCAGAAAGAAAAAAGAGATATATTATATAATAAATATCTTTCCAAGCGTTTAATCATTTTGTATATGAGAGAGGCTTCACATTTTAAAATAAATTTGGTAGTTAACAATTTTTCAATTTTTTTTTTTAAATTTTATATAACTCTTCTTGATATAGTACTTATTTGATGGCATTTTTAATGCACTTTCCTACGTCCTAGAGAGTTAGAATTTGGTACACAGCTTAAATTTGTTGAACATTTTATTCTACAAAAATTTGGTGGGTCTTTAAATATAGATCATACATTTTCTTCGAAATGGCTTGCAAATAATCCCCGCTCACTTCTATAAATCATTGTTGTGATATTGTTAAAAATTCTGATGTAGGCAGCACATGTCTTTCCCTGCAGACTCATATTCACGTTCTCTTTATTTCTTCAATAATAATTTGAGTTTATCTGCACAAAATAACAGCCATAAGTATTTTAAATGACATTGAATTTGCACGTTAAACCTAAATTTGGTTCTCATTTGATAGCTGGACTTATTGTCAAAGGTGGCTTAGCGAAAACGCGAAAAAACTAGAATGTCTCAAGAACGGCTAGTCCCAGAGTAATGGGGTTAGTCTTATTCTTTTTGTTGTCAAAAATCACGTATGAAATAGGAATTTAATTGATATAATTGAGCACACGTAGTCTTTTATTTTTATATTTAACGAGTTTTGCGGGCCATTTCGCAAAAATAGCCCGTTCCTTTTTCCCGAATCGTACTAGAATAACCTACAAATGATTTATATACCACATTTTGTTAAATTTGGTATATAAATCACTTGTAGGTTATTGAAATATCATACACCAAATTTTGTTAAATTTGTTCCATTAGTTTTTAGCTAGAGTGGATAAAGGCAATTTCTGCCGACCATTTCGCAAAGAAGGCAGATTCTTTTATTACGAATCGTACTATAATCTAATGAACATCAGGATTTCCCACAAAAAGCATACCTACCAAATTTTATGAAATTCGGTCCATTAGTTTTTCAATTAGAGTGGATGTAATATCCTCATATACACAGACACACAGACACATACACAGATACACCCTTACACACACAGACGTCTTCCTAAAAATAGTTTTTTCGTGTTCTTGAAGTCTCAAAACGTGTAGATCCTTCGAAAATTCGAGTTCCGATTCGAGCACGATTCCAATACTTTGAATACATACACACACACATAGTATCTGTGTATCTAAATTCCGTGCTTATGCAATTACAATAGTTGTGATTTTAAATGATCCCTAAACTTTTATTATTTCTTCAACGAAGCCTAATTTTAACTTATGCAGAATGCAAATATCTAAAACGATTGTAAGGTGAGTTACATAAGAATTGCTGAATTTTTTTCACACAAAATTTAGCTCTGGAGTCTGGAATACAAGTTATATGAATGAAATATTCATTGATTTTGCCTAGAGAATCAGATGATTTATATTTCGATACAGTTTTAAATATTTAAGTATAATAAATTACTGTAGTACTGTGATAATGTAAAAGATATCACCACTGAATGTATCACATTTTAGAAATTTTTAAATGAAATTGCATTTCAGTTGGAAAATGTTTCATAATCAATGCTTATGCATGATTGATCTTTCTTGTTTAATTAACACTTTACAACATAGTTGAAAAGTGTTTATGACTTTGTTTATTCTATCTGTCTATCTATCCGTTAGCGTGATAACTGCCGTAAAAATGACTAACGAACTGCCGTAAAAATGAATATAAATGAGTAATATCACCCAATTAGTTTTGGATTGAACCCGGGTTGAAAAAATCAAATAGATTGAACCCTATAGGACCTAATTTTTCAAACATTTTTTAAGCGAATTTGAAATTCACAAATTGCTTCGAAAGTTTTAGAAAATATTAAAATTATCCCATAAAATATATAAAACAAATTTCAGCAAAATATATTCATTAGTTTTTTAAATAAATATTAAAATAATAATTAAACCCTTTATATAAAGAGATCATGTGACCATTATATGAAGAGATCACGTAAGCCACTTTAAAATAAAATATGGCATCCATCTTGTGTCAAAATCGTGATTTTTAAAATTCTTTTAAATTTATTTTTAGTGTCGTATTCGTCTTAAAACAGCTTTATTTTTGCTTAATTTCTGTGCATCTGTATTCTGAAACAGCGCAATTACAATATATTTGAGTTTAAATGATCATCAAACTTTGATTATTTCTACAACGAAACCTAATTTTCACTTATGGAGAATGTAAACAGATTAGGCTATAAGATGAGTTGTATAAGAATTGCTGAATTTCTTTAACGCAAAATTATTTTGCTCAGAAGTTTGCAATATAGATGATATGAATGAAACATTCATTGATTTTACATAGAGAAGCTGACGATTTAATGGCAGACTTCTTCAATGAAGTTTTATGCATAGAGTTAAATTACTTTTACCTCCATGGTTAAGTTTTTAAGTAGAATAAATTATTGTAGTACTGTGATGAATGAAATAAAAATGTATGAATGAAATATTTACTGCTTTTACACAGAGATCCAGGTGATTTATATTTCGATTACATCATTTGAATCAAATTTGTTTTGTTTTTTCGATGAAGTTTTAAATTTTCAAATATAATTAATTATTGCAGTATTGTGATAATTTTAAAACTATTTCCGCTGAATGTATCGCATTTTAGAGATGTTTAAATAAAATTAGAGGTAGAAAGTGTTTCATAATCAATGCTTTATGCATGATCGAACTTTTTTGTTATTAATATCTCGGTCCTTCAAACTCGAAATGTGGACGAGGTTACCCGCAGTGAAGTACAGAATACAGATTTTCGAGTTTACATATAGGTTACCATATGTTTTGTGATGGAAAAGTTGGTGGTCTAAATTAGAGTTTAAATAATAGTCTAAATTAGGTATAAATTAGTTACTGGTCCAAAGTAGATGGTCTAAATTATTTTCATGAAAGACGAATGAGTGTTAAGTTTACTGCTACGTTTCGCAGGATATAAATATATTCTGAGTTACCGTTTTAAACGACCCATTTTATTTTGTTCAGTTATTAAAGACTCTTTAATTTCCGAGTTATGCAGATTTCCAATTCTGCAGAGATGTTAACGTGATTCTTCATATTCAGATTTTTAGAACTGTGAAAATTATCAATATTAAGTAGAATCCCATCTTAAGTAGTTTACGTTTTACTCGTAAATAGCGGTAGGGGTATCCAGCTGAAGTCGGAGTTTCACGAAAAATGTAAATACTTTAGATGCTTATACCTCCGAACCTAATAAATAAAAATGTGAACAGTTTATACTTGTTTTTATCAGAAATAGGGTACTATTTATGAACATATTAAAATAAGTTCAATAATTTGAACGTTTTCGGGGGGGGGGGGGGGGAGTTTTTGTCCGAACGAGTTTTTGCTTGATTGTGAAATATCTTTTGATCTATAAAAAATGCATGTAGACTGTAAGCGACAAAAAATGTTTAGTCAGATTTCTAAATCAGTAATTTGTTTTTACAAAGCTCTCATACTTTTCGAGCAATCGTCTTGTCAAAGTGGAGACGATTAAAAATTTTCAATTTTTAAAGTTTGTAATGCTTCTATCTGGGAAACAAAGTGCTATGAATAGTAAGATGCAGAGTCATTTGTAGCCCGTTGAAAGCCATATAATGATGCGTAATTGGATTTCGGGTTAGATTCCTAGTTTTCGAAATATAATGATTATGATATCCTGTAAAATGTACTACGCGCGCTAAAACTTGTATAAACTTGATATTAAAAGATTTATAATAACTGAGCAAAACAAAGTCGATCGTTTAAAACGAAAACTTTAAGTAAAATATTCAGAATTTATGTATGTTCTTCGTCTCGCGCATCGGTATAACTTATCCCTCATTCGTCTTTTATGAAAATAATTATAACCGGCTTAAATTTTTCTATCACATAAAATTTGGTTATATATATATATATATATATATATATATATATATATATATATATATATATATATGTGTATATATATATATATATATATATATATATATATGATCGAAAATCTGTTGTCTGTTCCGTACACAATTTTTTACAGATTTTTTTCAAATTTGACATGGTCATTACTTAAATTAAGTTGTCTCAATTATGTATTTTACTTTAGTTATCATGGGTTTATATTACCTATCGTATACCAGACAAATGAGATTGAAAGTAACTAATAAACATATATTGAACTTCATTGAAATTTTATTTTACAATGCAAGACGTATTATTCACGCAAAACCATTTCGACCCCACCAAACTGGGAGCCGCACCTGTGATTTTATATGTGAATGTTTCTAGACATAGAAGATTTTCCGTGAGCTGTTTTATGAGTAAAATGTATGTTTCTCTTTGGATATGGATTCTTTTTACTTTCAAAAGTAAAAGTATTGGAATCGTGTCGAAAATCGCAACTCAAGTTTTCGACGGATCTACACGTTTTGGGACCTCTAGAATGCAAAAACACTAGTTTTAGTGTGACGTCTGTGTGTCTGTGGCTGCGCAATGTATGTATCTACTCTTAATTCAGAAACTAGTGGACAAAATTTCATAAAATTTTATAAGTCACTTGTGAGGGACCTTGGTGTTGATAAGATTTTAGTATGATTCGGGATAAAAGAACCTGCCTTTTTTGCGAAATGGCCCTCAAAAATCGTCAAAATATGAAATAAAAGAATGCTTATGCTCGAATGTATACATTAAATGCTTGTTTTATACGTATTTTTGACGATGAAAAGAATAAGATCAATCCCATTGCTCTAGAACTAACCGTTCTCGATGTATATATATATATATATATATTGCAATTTTGCTACGCCGCCCGGGAAATACGCCTAGCTACCACAATTGAAATCGATAATGAAATTAAAATTGGAAATTCAGTGTCATTTAAAATAATAATGCTTATTATTTTGTGCCATTAAACTCAATTTAATGAATTATTAAAGAAACAAAGACAAAATGAACTTGAAACTGTAGGAAAAGTCATGTTTTGCCCACATAAGATTTTTTTTGACTGATTGTGCTTTCTGAAAGAAAACTACCGACTTTTCCCAACCTTTGTTTATCAGTAAATCAATCTGAAGGAAATGTTATATAATGTACGGTTTTGATTTTGAGCAGAAAAGATAAATCACTATGCAATGAATATTTATACATGACCTGGCTTGTTCAAACTAACCATCCCCAGCATTCATTTTTTCCCACGGATATTATGTCAAGATTATGACAATTCTACAAGCTTTTTGTATGTTTATGTGTGGGAATGGATTGAGATGTAATTCCATGAGCTTTTGGAAAGTGTTTGACTGTATTCCGAATACCTTGCTGCCCTCATTGCTCCAGAAGCGTAGTCATTATGCTTGTTCCACATAATTATAGCTGTATAATTACGTACTTTTCATCTATACACTCAGCATAATACGTTGTATTTTAAAACGCGTGTGCAATTCGGAGCGTATGACCTGATTGCTAATTGAATTGCGATCCAGAAATTATCGCGTGACATTATACTATGTTCTCTGTGCATCGCAGAATTCATTGATAACGAGGAGAGAATAAGCATCTTGAATAGGTATGAAAGCACGCCATCTAGAGGTCTACACGGAGGGGAATTTCAAACTTTCAAACTTCTCCTCCGTGTAGTAAGTACTGTCAGTAAGTAAAATGCACTTTGTGCGAAGAATAATGAAAAATTGAACAACGCATATAAACACAAATAACTCAATGATGCAACTGTTTCGGAGATACGTTGGACCCCCTTCGTCAGTGCGAGAGAACCAACAAACTCGAAGTCAAAAAGACGAAATGAGCCCATTTCATCTTTTTCAGTGTTTGGACCCTGCTCATGTCCAAACAAATTTTCGAATTTTCCAAGTTCATTTGGAAATGGTGTTTATTCATATGTATCAAAACCACGAATGTGTGTAACTTGTATACAAAGAATTATGGTAAAAGTTTTTTTTTAAAACATTTTTATTTGCATTTGTTGAAATCAGTAAAATAATTTTATTTACTCTATTGAATTTAATTTTAAATGTTTTGAAACATTGAATGCGATCGACTTGGAGCGACCCGAGAAAGTTTCATACAAATCAAGCACGACCCGTGAGTCGGGTCGTGCTTGATTTGTCTTGGGTTTGTGCAGACGTCTTAAATGAATTGCAGGTGTGCCACAAAATAATGATGTATGTTTTTTTTTTCTTTTATCTAATAAGACTTCAAGGAAAATATTTCTATTATACATCCATTAACGTCGTTTTGGTGCAGGTAGTACGTTCCATTCACAAACAAGCACTTTTTATGTAACAGTTTTGTAATTTTACGCCAATGATTTCGTCAAATTTCAAGGTTTTTTGGATAGGCATTAATGTTCTATTAGCACTACAATGCATGATTTTTTATGTTTTCACCAAACATTTTTTTTCCTTAATGATTTTGGCTTAAGTATATGTGGAAAAATATTGAAAAAAATATGTAGCTTTTTCTATTCGTTAATTTTTAAATTTTTAGGTTTGGTTCATATATGAATCAGTATGCATTTAGCTACAATTTTCAATTAATATTGAAGAGATAAAAAAAAAATGATTTACCACGATATAAATAATAAGTTTGGTATAAAAATGCTAAATTATACTTTGTTTATAAAGAGAAAATATATTACTTTCCTTATATACATAATGTATAAGGAAAGTATTGTGACGGGATCGAAAACGTTTCAAGCATCCCTGATCACGAATCAAACATTTTTGAGGTGATGTGTGTGTGTGTGTGTGTGTGTGTGTGAGAGAAAAAGAGAGTCTGTGGAAACGATATCTCACGAACAAATGGAGCGATGCGAATGGAATTTGGTACAAAAATCACAATCCGTGAATACTGGAAGCCTATTGTTTATAAACGCAATCGAATGTTCCGAACACCCCTACGTCGAGTGAAATTTTGAAAAAATCATCAAAAAATCAAAACCTTTAATAAAGTTACGCAAATAGGTATTTCTTATGTAATTTTTCCTTAGAAAACGATTGACATAAACTTTAGAACGCTAGCATGAACCAGTCTCGAGATATTGCACATTTTCCAAATAAATTTATCAAAAAATTCCATAAATTAAAAAAAATATATTAACTGTTGAGAAACATGTTCACTTTTCATATGTAATATCATGCGATCAATTGAGTGACATCATTCTCGTGGATCTAGCTCGTTCCACTCATGAGAAAAGATACTTTGAGTAATACTTTTGTATTTGAACGCCAATAGTCATTTATCTGCTAATAGAATAACTTATTTCTCCATCCATAACGCTTGGCGAGATTTTGACGACGAATTTGGCGTCGCCAACTTGGTAACATTTTTAAATGTTGCCAAATTCACGAAAATCTCGCGAAATAGATAAAAATGACGCTAAATCAACTATTATATTTATGTAGAATGGAAAACACTACATTTTTTTACAGCCGTTAAATTGTGTATTGCACATTGACATATTTACATCTGGTGTGGTTTTCATTTCAGTTCAGCATATGTTTGATATTGTTCTGCCTGACACATGTGGGAGAATGTATACTGCAGGTCCTTTCCTTTTTTTTTTCTTTTTGCATCATAATATTTCTGTAAGATACTGCTTGGACTCCCCCAGTTTAGGATGACACACTCGCCAATTTCTGTTATATTTGAATACATAATTTCAATACCATTGAATTGCTATGTTCCTTGTTATATGCCATTTAACAAATTTATTAGTATTGCCAATTATAATATTTTAAGAATTAAAAATTCATTAATAATCTAAATATTCATAGTAAAATTACATTTGTAGGTTAAATCTATAGTAATTGCATTACAGTTGCTCGCGGAATATAAATATCCAAAAAATGAAAAATAAGAAATCATGGTCTTCTCATAAAAAAAAAAAAAATCTGATGTGGGCAACGCATGACTTTCCTCATATAATGCAATGAATTTACTACTTTTTTAGTTAAAAAAAACGTCATTCTTATAGTAGATACTTATGTTCTGTCCATGATATTGAATTTTCTTCAATGAGTCGTTATTTTCATTGATTTAGCGTCATTTTTATCGATTTGGTGAGATTTTTGTTAATTTGGCAACAATTAAAAATGTCGCCAAGTTGGCGACATTCCGGCAAATTCGTCGCCAAAATCTCGCCAAGCGTTATGGATGGAGAAATAAGTTATTCTTACAGCAGATAAATGACTATTGGCGTTCAAATACAAATGTATTACTCAAAGTATCTTTTTTCATGAATGGAACGAGCTAAATCCCCGAGAATGATGTCACCCAATGTATCGCATGGTATTACATATGAAAAGTGAACATGTTTCTCAATAGGAAATATTTTTATTTTTTATTTTATATAACTTTTTGATAATTTTTTTTTAAAATGTGCAATATCTCGAGAACGGTTCATGTTAGCGGTCTAAAATTTATGCCAATCGTTTTCTAATGAAAATTTACATAAGAAATGTCTATTTTCATACTTCATTAGCGGTTTTGATTTTTTGACGATTTTTTTTAAATTTCATTCGAAAATTTAGGGGGGTTCTGAACATTCGATTGCGTATAAAAACAATAGGCTTCCACTGTTTATGGATTGTGATTTTTGTACCAAATTTCTTTCGAATCGGTCCATTCGTTCGTCAGTTATCGTCTCCACAGACTCACACACACACACATACTTTCACACACACACACAGACATCACTTCAAAAATGTTTGATTCGTGATCAGGGATGCTTGAAACGTGCTCTCCCGTCGAAAACTCGAATTCGAATTTTCGACCCCGTCACAATACTTTTCTTATACATTATGTATATAAGGAAAGTAATATGAAATATATAAATAATTTATTTCTCTAATTAATAATATCCTAAGTAGTTATTGAATAAGCATGGTAGGGTGTATGAATCAGTACAAGATACAGGCTGGTACTTGGTATTACAATACTAATTTTTGTTTAGCAAAATGAAATTGAGTCATATGCACCACTGTGTATAGTGAGTTTAAACCTACCCGTTAATACATGGTGATGCATATATGAATCAATCACAAAAATCGAAATTTTTAATATTAAAATTCATTTTAAGTTAAATCAATTTGCAGAAATGAAAATTGCATATCTTGAACTTCGTAGAATGAATTTATTGAAGCTCTTGGAAAAAAATTACTGCCGAAACACACAATATGTTAATATGGGAATCAGAAAGCAATTATTAAGAAATACTGACTTACTAAAACTATACATAACGTGCATCGGTGGTACAATTTACAGAGGCCAACAGCAATAAATTACTGGGAGGGTATTCTGGTTATGGAATAAGTACAGAAAGCAGACTATTTTTTGATTTTTTAAGGCGAAATCAGCTAAAAATTAGATTGATTCATATATGAATCAGTATGCATTGTAGAGTTAGCCATGGCCAAATTTCACGAGATATTTACATTATCAATGAAATTTTGATGTATACTAAATTTTACACGGGATTTCGGATAGCATGTTTATAAAATTTGAGTAAATTAGTTATTGAGAACACTAAATTTTGACTTTATGGTACAGGTTTTGAACACGGGTATAAATGAAGGAAAATAATTTTTTTCTTTCTTAATTTAGCAGACGAATTCATTACACTGCGTATGAGAAGTCGCTTGCATCATATTCTGTTATAGCATGTAGAACTTTGCTCACACACCTTTTTGAGCCCAGTATGTCAAATATCATGGATTCGAAGAATCCTATCCTCGAATTTCGGAGGGTAAGTAAAGATTCACATCAGGGACTCTTATATCTGAAATTTATTTCTGTAAATTTCCAAGACGACTGCTATTCTAAGAAAGACTTTTTTTTTTGTCATCAAATTTGTTCTTTCTTTCTCTCTCTTTTTTTTTTTTACCTACTCAATTCTATTTAGCTTCACAAAAACTCTGTTTGTACCTTCGTTCAACATCTTTGACGGACTCGTTCTCAGCTCCCAGATTACGCAGAGAGCTGAAGCTCGGCACATAGTTTCATCTCGTGAGGCATTTTCATCAATAAAATTTTCACATCATTACACTATGTTGTTGCTTCACTTACGTACGTCATGACTATGTTTTTACCTTTTTCATGCGAAGACCTTTTCAGGTCTTTATGTCAAATTTTCTCCTGATTCTAACGAGTCGTACATAAAATGGTTACGTCATTTAGGTATGCCCATCTTTTACAGGCTTGTTCTCGGCTCTCAGACGACGTAGAGCGCTGAAACTCGACACACACTTTTATATCACGGAACATTTTTATCTATAAAATGCTCACGTCATGTCGTTGCATCATTTAGTTACGTCATGCTCATTCTCGGCATCCAGCGCATGTAGAGAGCCGAAACTTTGCACATTTTCATGTATCAAATTTCTCCGTTATTATGTTACGCCATAACTATGTTCTAGCCTTTATCATGTATTTTCTTTCTGAATTACGGTTCAGTGTCTACGGATGAAATGTTCTCCTGGTTGCTCCACAAGAACGTAAATTATGTAAAATAAATAAATAAATTATAAGAAAGAACACATTTTTAAATATCCTCCCTCAGACAACAGTAGCACACGGAAGAGTAGAAAATAAATGTTAATTGCACACGAAATTAAACAAAATTGAGGGTGTAGGCAGATGCAAATCAAAACAATTCTTGTCAAAACAATATATATATCAAAGACAACGGTTTTAAACGTGTCAAGTGATTTATCTTCGATATTTCCAATGATTTTGGTAAATTTTTGTGAAGACTTTGATATTTCATATTAATCACATGCAAAGGAAAATGTATACAACACATGATTCTTACAAATTAGCAAATTTCCATTTTGTAGAGAAACAAAAACTAAACTAAGAGTTTTCAGGGCTTTCCCCCTAGTTTGATTCCCTTGAAAATCTATAGACCTCGGCGTCTGACGTTGGCAGGTGTCCATCATCCCCCCCACCACCACCACCACCTAAAGGTGGCGAAAAAATTATATTAGTTACTCATAAGATCCATATTGGAAAACGAAATCCAGTCCTGTGACTCTCCTTCCATTTAGACTCCCCACCCCCTTTCACCCCAATCATGGCACCACATATATTCTCAGTCCTTTGCCCATTACGTTTACTGATTGAAATGTTTACACCCGATTTCATTCTTTTAAAAGACATTGTGTCAACAAACTTATAGACAGTGCCGCCGACAGAATATTTCAGGCCTCCAAATGAACCGGCCCTCATCCTTGTTTTACCAATTATTGACCTTTATTTATGTAACCTTAGCACCTATCCAATGCATCGTTTCGGCCCTCCCCTCCGTCGGTGGGCCTGCACATAGACATCATTAAAAAAAACCTTTTTAAGCTATGGATCTTTTAAAATCCAAGAGTTACATTTTTGACCCCATCACAATCACACATGTAGGAACTTGAACTTGACACATATAGGACACACTTGATACATATAGGAAAGCTAAAAAAGTTGAACAATGTTTAGAATAGAGTGTTGTGCACATTTATATTGAACCCAATACTTTTTTCGGATCATCCTCTTTAACTATTTTTTTTTTCTCTCTTGGAAAGCGTCTAATTATACAGCAATGAGAATGTTTTTGGAAATCTCGTGCTTCTATTTCCAATCTTCCTGTTCTTCATTCATGATTTTGTTCGAATTGCAGGTATTCCGTGACCTCTCTTTCAGCTTTCGTGTAGCACTGGGAAGGATCGTTATTGAATTATAGGAAGCAATTCCCAAATTATTTTTTCCACCGGTTTTTGTAATTCGTGGACTGGAACCCCGGATATTCGCATGCTAGAATTAGATATATTTTTTTTTAATTTACTGACGGATGATTGAGTACAGATTCGTGATTTCTAGTTATCTCTATACGTGTGAATATTTGTATCTAGAGACAGACTTCAGATTTTAGCGCCCCTCAATAGGACCAACACAAATTATGAGTCGCCCACAAACATTTATCACGTCCCCCTCCATATTTAATTTTCCCTCTGTAAATCCTTCATGTCTACCACTGTATAAAAAAAATAGTGGCAGGCCTTTCCTGGTGTCCCCACTCCACCCCAATTGGTGGCCCCATAGACATCTACGGGCGGCCCTTCACTAGGCATGAATATATTTCCTAACTCCCATTGTAATTTCCTTCCATAGCTATAAACTCTTAGGATTACAAGTAGCTTTACTGTAATCCTGAGTTCATAGAATTATTTTAAACGGTGGGTGGGGATGAAATAATTCCTTGCTTCGTCACTGGATTTGGAGTACATATTTTTACCAAAAATTTCAAAAGTCCTTGCATTAAGGAGTTTTGTGCTCACTAGTCATTGCCTGCATCGTGCTGACAAAACTTTGACCCAGGGATGGTGATGATTCATCAGTTGAGTATTTATTGCTTTCAAAATTTTAAGTGCCCGAGCTGTTCAATCGAAAATGGAGCAAACTTGAGTCCGCCTGAGTCGAAAAATGATTTTAAATATGCCCACTTCAAAAAATGTCACCAATGTCACATTTTACTGCGCAACACTTCTTATCAAATTAGGGCTCCTATATATAAATTTTGAACTTCTGCTTCCTGTCATAGAAGCCACTCATAAAGAGTTTGACATAAAAAAAAAAATGTTTTAGGAGCTTGAAGAAATTTTTTAGTAACTAAATTAAAATGCATGAGTAACTAAATTAAATTTATGCATACCCTGTATTGTACATATGAGTGGGATACCTTAAATTTAAAACTCAGATTTGAGATTAAAATCTTGTTATTTTATGTACTACTAGATAGCCCTTTTGTGCATTTCTTCTGTGTTTTGAATGCTCTGTTGCAATTAGGTAAAAATGTATCAAACTTTTTAGTTTTTAAAAGATTAAAAACGTTTATGTAAATTTTGTAGAGTAACAGTGGGAATTTCATGTAATTTATTAAAATGAAACTACGTATCAAAGAAATAGGTATGTTTGTTGTGAATTTAAATATAAAATGGTCATTGTAGAGTTAAACTTAAAAATATGGGAGCCTTCAGGAAAAATGTGGCCAATTGGAGCACCCTGAGACACATGATGGAATTGTTCTTTACAGTGACTGCTGTATGCAATGATTTTAATTTGCTGTAGACTTTCGATTTAAACCTTGTTACTCAAGAAGCCTCTATCTGTTAAAATGTTAGATCCCCCCCCCCCTCCGTCAGATTCTTTAAGTTCAATACTTGTGTATTATAAAATTGTTTCTGCTTAAATTTAGAGTATTTTGTGTTAGTTAATTACATTAGGCAATATTACCAGAAGTTTCTCTCAGAAAAATGGACAATTAATAATGTTTTATCCATTGAAGGCACTGTCCCAATATACCCCATTAAGTCTCGCTCCTTGAGGAACACTGGCAGGATTCTGAAAAACAAATATTTAGTAATTATGTATAAGATATTTGAAGTGAACTTTTATTACTTTTTATATTATGCGGATGTGTTTAATATATGTAAGGTGTTTGGTTAAGATGGAACTATAGAAAAATATTTATAAAAATCAATAACTAAAAAGTACCCCATTTTCCCCTATATATTGTAAAAAAAAAAATAAAACACGTAAAGTCTTCAACTTGTTAAATTTTTTGGAATTCCCGCTGCTCTTTTCCTCGCGTGGATGCTAAAAAAAAAATTCTGGTTAATTTACCAACCTTGTCCACAATTGCAGACAAATCCTATGTACGGAATATCTGCACAATTGGTTTATCCTAATTAATAGTGAACAAAATTTGTGTTCGGTCCACTGCATAGGTCAGGTTGAGAAACAATTTATAGAGCATGTTTTCGTCTCAAAAAATAAACTTTACATGGCTCTAACTATTCTACATAAATCACTTCTGTGAGTAACTGAATTTTATTTCAGTTTGTTTAATGAGGCGTGTTAGAATTCATTTTTAGTCATTTGCATTGGCCATTTCATTCTTGTTCTGTCTATTTTCGGAATTCATTAGCTTATACCCACTCAAAAACTGTCATTGAGACGCTGGTAGTGGAAAGGCGTATGAATAAAGAACAAGAGATAGAACGACCAACTTTTCATGTTAAAAACTAATAAGATTATTTTGATATGGGAAAGGCCAGATTAATTTTGAACGGGTCGTTTACGAAATGCATATATGAATATGCGAATAATTACACTAGCCTGCGGAAGAAACTTTTTTTCTATTTTAAGTTTGAAAGTTAACTTTTGTCTAGTTTTACGCTGAACTCGGATCTTTACTAAGACTTTGCGTCCTTTTATTAAGTTATTAGGGTACTTAATTGACTTTCCTAGGAATTCTTCATAGTTCTCTCCTACGGTCGTAAATGACCACTCCTCGAGTATGAAGTGTTTTGGTAATTTTAACCTTTTCTTCTTTTTTTAGGGCGAGCAAATATGCGCAATTTATTAGTCTATTTCCCAACAAGATATTTATTGCAATTTTCTAGAATGGTTCATTTAGAAATTTACACCAAAATTGAAAGGAAATGTTCCTTTTAGAAGCACAAGCACTACATGTCCAATGTCATACATTTATAAATATGCGCAATTTATTAGTCTATTTCCCAATAAGATATTTATTGCAACTTTCTAGAATGGTCCATTTAGAAATGTACACCAAAATTGAAGGGAAATGTTCCTTTTAGAAGCACAAGCACTACATGTCCAATGTCATACATTTATAAATATGCGCAATTTATTAGTCTATTTCCCAACAAGATATTTGTTGCAACTTTCTAGAATGGTACATTTAGAAATTTACACCAAAATTGAAAGGAAATGTTCCTTTTAGAAGCACAAACACTACATGTCCAATGTCATACATTTGTAAATACCCAAATTGTACAAAAAATGTGTGCTGGAAGTGCAACAATGAATGCCAATTTCGAATTTAACATATCGGAGTACATACAAAACAAGAAAGTTATGAAGACGCCTTCATAGTGTGACAAATAGTGTGCACACTTTATTTTTCACGGAACGATTGAGCATTTTTATCTTCTTTTGCACATTTACTTCGTACAGTCATGTAGATTTTCTAAAAAACCGGAAGTAGGAATCCTTAGTGAGCCCCTTACCGCGCGCGCCTACTCCCTTTGGAATGTGACGCTGAATCGATATCAGTCGTCATGTAATCTCTGTATATAGCCGATCCTGAGAAATAGATGTTTCGAGGAAATTGTTAGATCAGGAAGTGGAACTTCTTAGTGAACTTTTAACCTCATTCGGAATTTGATGCTGAATCCATATCAGTCACCATCTAAGCTCTATATGGATATAGATGTTGGAAGGAAAATGTAAGATTTTGAATCTCCAGAGCCACAAGAGGGAATCTTTAGTGATGCCTCCTATTTCTTTCAGGATTTGATCTGATGCTAAATCCGTATCTAAGCTCTGTCTGTAGCCAATCTTGAGAAATAAATGTTTGAAGAAAAGTTTATGAACCAAAAGTATAAATCCTTAGTAAATCACTCTATCTCCTCCAGAATTTGATGCTGAATTCATATCAGTCATCATTTAGGCTCTATCTATAGCCAATTTCGAGAAATAGGTGTTTCAAGTAAAATGAAAAGAATTATAAACCGAAAATAGTAGAAGAACCAGAAATGGAAATCCTTAGTAAACTCTTCACTCCATTCAGAATTCGATGTTGAAGCTATATCGCATCAAGGTTTATAGATACTATAAGTAGTATCTATAAACCTTGATATCGCATCATATAATCTCTATCTATGGCAGATCCTGAAGAATAGATTCTTCAAACAAAAAGTTCTAGTGAAAAAAAAATCCGTCAATAACTGTTTTTCTTTTGCCAGGCATGTTGGCCATTTGTTCAAGTAGCCGGTTTTCTAAAAATTCTCCGTAAAAACTACGTAGTAATAAAATGTTGTTAGTACATAGTTATCTGTGTTCTGTTTAACTAGTTATCTCCCGCGTACAGGAAATACTGTCATATCCTACGTTTCCAAGTCGGAATTCTTTATCGGTCGATTTCTATTTCCTCTCTGACTGGTAGCAATGCTTTCATTTGCGTTTGAAGTTAATTGTGTATACATTCGTTGTATATACATTCGGCGAAATCCGAAATAGTTCTTATCTGATTTTGATCCGTTATTGCGTATTTTAGTTCGTTGGGATATCCTTCGGTTAGGTGTTTTATTAATTTGTCGCGGTTAGTTCTTTTTTATCTCTTTCCTGTTTCATAAGCGTTCTGTACAAATTAGTGATGGGGCGTTCATCTGGTTAACCTCCCATTGTGTTTGTTAACCATGGTGGTCATGGCCGGTTAACCGACATTGTGGTTATTCTAACCGACCACCTAGTTAACAGAAAATGTAATTGATCAGTGGCTTAACTTATTATTTTGTCCTTAATGCTTGGAAAATGAAAGCGAAAAAAAAATTGTAGTTTGGAAAGTTCAATGTAAAAGTGAGCAGAAATATTTGAATATTTTCCAGAATTAAATTATAATAATTGAATGAGTGGCTGAACTCCAAAACTTGGGTCTTTCCACGATATTCTAGATTGGTCCCCTACAACTTATTATTTCCTAAATATTTATTCCGCAATTTTCTCTTGGGGGGGGGGGACTATCTACAAATTCCCCCCCCCCCCCCCTGCCGGACTGAGGAGTTTCGTGGCATTGCAGTTCCGCTCCTGATAGAGAATTACTAACCGTTTAGCATGAGCTATTGTTTTAATTCAGTTGTTTAAATTTATTATTTTTCGGGTACAGCTACATTTTTTTTTCTAACCTGTCTCAGTTTTCATCACTAACGTGGTTTACAGGCAGGTATAACTTACTACCTGTAAACCAAGGTTAAGGAAATTACCATATCTAACATTTAAAATAATAAACAGTCGCTATTGAATAATTTCAACGGAACTCCTTGAAATAGTTCTGCAAATCATCGGCTGGGAGCCGTTATCATTGAGCAGAATTTCACATTAGCTGTGAAGGTGAAGCGTTTCCTATTATTTTTTTCAAGTTCGAAGGATTAAATATAAAGCTGTTCTTACATCATTGTGTGACGTCTTAGATCCATCACTCAATCACCGTGCTATAAGTAATCCAATTTTATGGCCACTCCATAATATCAATATTTAAGCCAAAGTGTGTGGCTTGAAGGCAACAAAAATGATAGCTCTGGGTGATATCCAGTCTTTTTCCACACTTCGCCAGCAAACGATTGATGGGCTGTATTAGCGAGTTCCACCACCGTGACTTCCTGCCTGTACTCACTCCTCCGCATACGTTTATTAGAAGTCTCTTATAGCTGATTCTAGTGGAAATTCTTTCACGCTTGAAGAACCTATCCGAATTTTTTTCTTCAGAAGTTGAGAAAGAAGAATGCTGGAGAGATAACTCGCGAATAAATTGCTGGAGATAACTGTGGAATAATGAATTCGGAGTTCAGGCACCGAGAGCGAAATGCTTCTTTTCCAGAGATAAGAATCCGGAAAATTAGAGCTTTGCATGTGGAAGTGAAATTTTATTTTCGTCAATAGTGGAATTAAATGGCGTTGGAGAAAACAGTTTAAAGAGTTCTGAAAGTTGGGATGAGCATTCATAAAATAGCGTGATAAAGTTTGGAGTTTTTATTTATTAGCGGGATTATTTTTTTTATTCCGTACTTGATGAGTTTTAGTTTCCATTTTTTGTTCTCACTATATACATAAGAAAAGCCAAAGGTATTGGCTTTTCTTATATGTATGTAGTGAGAACATTTATTGTTGTTTGGCACAATTAACAAATTTGACACAATATCTCTTACAAAGTGTTGTCAAGTTGGCTCTAATTCAATTTCTCTGAAAATTAAATTTGATTTCTTTGATAATTCCTGTCGTTTTGGTGAAATTAATTTAATATTCTTGATTCAAATAATAGCGGAATATTCACCGTTTATATGGAACTGGTGCGTTTTTTAGAGGGTCGTATAACATTTGTGATCTATGGTTTTGTTAGGGGGGAAGGGGGAGAGAACAGGACTCGAACTCGACTTATGCCCGGGACGCTGGGACCTTGGAATATGGGGTCCAAAAATTTCTCATGTATGTCTGATATATTTAAAAAATTATTAAAATAACCTAGTATATATTAACTTAAATATCAACAGAATTATTCGTTTAAAACATTGTTACAATAATTTTAGGTTAAATTTATATCGGTGTAATTATCTATATATAAGGGCTGTTTTATAATATTTTGCATTTAAAAATAGACCTATTTACTTTTATTAGTTATAGTTAATATAATATTTATTATATTGATATAATAATAATAATATATTATATTAATAATTATTAATATATATTGAGGATTATATATATATATATATATATATATATATATATATATATATATAAGTAATAATTATTAATATATATTGAGGATTAATACACTCTCTAAATTAGTGCTCGACTAGAACTAGGTAGAAAAAATGGCTAAACTAGAGATATATTTTGTTGTAATTGTGTGATTAATACGAATTATTTGAAATTTAAAACTCCCATTATTTTACTTCATAATAATAAATAATTTATTATATGTAATAAAAGCTTTCAATGGTGTAAATTTTCTATGTTATGTTTCTTATTTTCTATGCAATCAAGAAATATTTTTGATAATATTAAACACATAAAAAAAAAAAAATGATTATTATCTACACGCTGTAAAACTTTTTTAAGAGATTTCGAAGAATCCGTAAGTATCCATTTTAAAGAAGTGTTCGATTAGAAAAGTCTCACAAGTGGTATGAGTCAATTTTGTAGACTGCAATTTTAAATCAGAATCTTTACGAATTTAGAAGTTTTATAATATTTTGCGTACGGGTGGAACGGCGTCAATCCCAACTGAAGAACCTCTCAAAAAGACGGATATTTGTCATACCTTATCCCAAACAGTTCGATCCCCTTTTGCAGACATTGGCGTCCATGGACGCCAATGTCTGCAAAGGGGGATCGAACTGTTTGGGATAGGGTATGTCAAATGTCTGTCTTTTTGAGAGGTTCTTCTTCGTTTGAGATTGACGCTGTCCCTCCCGCAAGCAAAAGGTTCATTATAGAGGATGTTTACACACTTTTGAACGATTTTGATAAAAGTAATAACGAAAAATTAAAATTATTCACAAAAATATTATTTTGCAATCAGATCAGTATATGAATTGTCTGCTGATAGCGTCTACATGAACATGCATTGGATTGAAGGTTATGCCCTTGCTCTTTCCGAAGAAAAATATTCCTATTCTGTAATTAAAAAACGCTATGAAAATTGTGAAATTAGAAATTCTAAATGCAAATAAGCAATATTATTAATAATAAAATACCACTACAAATGATAAGAAACATGTCCTTATCTTGGAAATATAGATGTTAGTTGATAGTCCAGAGAAAGGGCTATGCGATAGTATATGTAATAAATAAATAATTTATTTAAAATCTTAATTATATTGCAGGAAAGTCTCTTTTGAAACGTGTAAACATCCACTGCATTTAATTAGATGCAGCATGCGTTTCACTGTTAGTTATACCTTTATTCGGGTATTGACTAACAGCGAAACCATCATTCCTCACTATATACCTGTATCACTGGCCAAAAATATGACTTTTTTTTTCGCCCTCTAAAGGTTTTGCTGTACTACAATATGTCACAAGAAAGAAACTAGAAATTGATAAAATCTGAGCTCCCTCTCACGACCCGGATACGAGGTGAGATCTCTTCCAGGAGACGGAAGTTTTGTGTGAATGTCTTAATCCTACTTTACCTTGAACTCAGTGTGAAAACACTGATGCAATTTAAATTGCCATACTGCCATTTTGTCAAAATAATTACAGTCATACTGACCCATACTTTGAATGTCTCTGTTCGGACACAATGCAGTGGCCTTGGAGGTCTGACTTGATAGAGGACTTTATGATCCTATCACCTCGAATGAAAACTTTTGATTTTGGGTTGACTGTAATTTCTTGTTTTGGTGCACGCTATGCATTTTGTTTTCTTGGGGATTTGAAGCAACTTTCCAGTTTCTTGAAACGTTCTTGCGACTCTTGCATATTTTCAATTTCGATAAGCAACTGTTAAAATACGTCTGTCGCAAGAAAAGATGCGGTCTGGATGGTGTCTGCTCGATACTCGGAATGTTTTCCATATATATATGTCAGATCCATGGCAATCTATTATTCCTCCTGATTACTGTATAGTCTCGCGCCGAAACTTGGTGCTCCATGAAGTTATGTTTGGGGATATTTATCATACTTGTTCAATTTCAAATTTTGTTCGTAAAATGTGTGTTTAAAAATCACATACAGTTTAAGTAACTATGTATTTAAAGAAATTGATCATGATAAAAATCATATGCTTTCTCGGAATACGTAACTTTCAGCGTGAAAGTTAATTAAAAAGGCTGTTTACCTGTAACTAATTAAACTTTTCTCTTAATCTAATATTTATATAATTTTGCAACAATATTAATTTCTATGCAAATTTTACAGCATTATCTAAGAACGTTTCACATTAACATGGGCTTCATGCCACCATTTTAATTGATCAAAGTCAATTAAAAGTTAAATAATTTAGGGTTATAAGATATAATCAAGGACACTTGGTATTAGAGTATATTGTGATATTTCGCTTATCAGAAAAGAAATTGTAGTCGCAATTCAAGTGGATTCTTTGGAAACACTGCGAAAACATGCAAGTTCAAAAATTAGTTTTCATTAATGTCCTATATTCATGCTTGCAGAAATGCTCATTAGAATCTTTGAAAGAATTTAATATTGTCTTGCATAGGAGTAGCCAGGATCTCAAAAAGAGGAAGGTTAAACAAAATGGGGGGAAGGGGTACTGGATTTAGCTTTTCCGTCTGGAAAACAAGCAATTTGTCTGCCATATCTAACTACACATATGCCATGTTCACCGACTGTACATGTACAAGGTCTTGTATATAAGGTCGATGTCTGTTTGGGAATTAACTTAAGGTCGATGTCTGTTTGGGAATTAACTTAAGGTCGATGTCTGTTTGGGAATTAACTTAAGGTCGATGGCTGTTTGGGAATTAACTTAAGGTCGATGTCTGTTTGGGAATTAACTTAAGGTCGATGTCTGTTTGGGAATTAACTTAAGGTCGATGTCTGTTTGGGAATTAACTTAAGGTCGATGTCTGTTTGGGAATTAACTTAAGGTCGATGTCTGTTTGGGAATTAACTTAAGAGTATTCAACATGGGGCTGGGAGGTTGCACCCTAATATAGTAAACGGTTGCGGTTCCTGATTATATACATAAATGTATGTATTCTACGAAAAATAATTTTAATTGAGAAGTTGATATAGTTTGCTACATTGTCTGTGAATTACAATCCCTACTACTTTCTGTAACAGATAAAATAAGAAACTGGCAAATGTGTTTGCAAGTATTACCTTGGTATCATATATAGGTTGCATGGCTAAGTTCTAAAGATCATATTATTTGTAGTATACAGTTGAAAAAATATCATCGCAAAGCTCCAATAAGTTATAAAAACATCTTCGGTGCAATTCCCCCCCACTTTATAAAAACAGAGTTGTCGATTGCAGAAAACCTTTCCGATGCAAGATAGCACGTGACCAGCTTTTGTTTACAACAAAATTGGAAACAATTTCCTGTCTTCCTTACATTGTAAACTCCCAATTTAGAACATGCATTCGGGAAATAAAACACATCGCGAGGGACTGATCTAGCCCATCTCACAATGGCGATCTCGACGGGAATACACAGGAATTAGAAGGAATTCCTCAAGATGCCAACAAGAAAGGCAAACAATGGGCCCTGGAACTAGGAAGCGTAGGATATGACCGTAGCGTAACACGAATAACCCACATATCAGACTCGACACCTTAGCAGGTAATGAGGCAAAGATGGTGTACACTCGCGCTTGCTGGGTGAACGGATGGTCTTGTGCACCATCCTCATCCAGAAGATGGATATCGACGTTTTTTCCACGAAGAACATTTTTTGGTGGGAGGAATGGAAGTATCTTAGAACAATAAAAGTGGAGTGGGAACTGATAGGGATTGATAAAGTGACGCTTATAAAAGAAACAAGGGTATCCAAAAAGGAACATTCTGAAAATTAGAGAGAGATGGGACATTCTTTGGCTCCAGTGGGTTTAGAATGATTAAAATAGGAATAAATGATAGAGGTTAGGGTACCTTGCATGACTTATTAATTCGTTGCAGTCAGTGGCATAACTAGATTTCTGGCACTCTGGATCAAATAATTTCAGGGCGCCCTTTCTCATAATACATACATAGTCTTTGGTCCCTAAGCCAGAAATATACTCAGCGCAACAGCGCTCCCTTTTTGTTCAGTTACAATGAGAGATGATCGCTCCGTCCCGCTGCATAACGGTGCGCCACTGTTTGCAGTACGGTAGTGAGTCACTCCGGTTCCAAAAATGCTGATTCGTGTGGGGAAAAAATGATAATTTTATTTTACCGATTCATATTGAAGTCTACTAATTCAATTCTTTTATAAAAGTAGTGGTTTGTTATATGTACAGTATTTTGCAAAGTGTGATTAGCGGTCCACTGGTAGAGCGTGAATAAATAAAATTGTTTGCTTGATATTATGTATAATATAGAGAAAGAGAGATAATTTTTCTTTGATATTCTATTTAATAATCACACAGAGAATAGCATGATTTGTCTTGAATTAAAAATGATAAAATATGTATGCAAAGAAATTGGGTCCAACTGTATATTCTAACCCAATAAAGTAAGAAGAATTATCTAAAATTTTAGTAAAATTTCAAAATTGAATTATTAATTTATTAATGTAGCAAAAAGGAATCATTTTACAACAAATTACAACACAAAATGGAAAAGACTTATCTATATATATATAGAAGAAAATTACATTTTTTTCATATTAAAAGCTCAAATATATATCAACAGTCTTCAAAGCTACTGCGAAAAGTAAATTTCTGTCGCCAAATTCACCAAAACACCGTTGAGTTTCCGTTTCTTAAAGATGTGCCAAAAGTTAATATTTTGAGATATTTAATGGTTATTTGCAATATCGATTGTGTTTTGATAAATACTTAATTCAAAAAAGATAATGCTGACAACTTCCTGCACCCTTATAAGAGTTTAGCTGTGGCTTGGTTGTCTTTTTCTAGGAATGATTAAATCTACCGGAGTATCTTTAATTTGAATTTCTTTTTAGATTTTTTTAAAGTTTGTTTTCGCGACGAATTAGTCATCTGGAAGTAGTTCCAAATAGAGCGGAAACTAGTCACCATTTTTATTCTTTATCAAGAGAGACAACGTTACTCATTTCTCAGAATGTCCCCGCAAGTGATTATTTATTTTATATTGCGCAATGGATAATTGAGCATCGGTTAATAAAGCTTTTCTTTTTATTTTTAACTGAAATCCTTCTCAAAAATTAACCACTTCCTTTCTTAATTTCTTTGCCATCCTAGAATTTTTTTGCTATCATTTCTGGGAAAAGAGGTTGCATACTTCCCACAACCCCGTGTTCCCCCGCGATGCTTCGTACGAAACACCCTAGAAATATATATATTTTTTTTCTGTTGCGATAGATGATTTAGTATGTACGTGCTACTACCCTTAAAGGGCCCCTCTGTAGTTCGTAAAATGTTGTGGAACGGTAAGTACTTAAAAGAGAGAGATTTTCCTGGGATCGTTCGTTAGAGGTGTGCTTGAGCAAAGTTTGCGTCTGTTCCATCCATCTAAGTGTTTTCGAATTTGGCATGGTGATAGAAATTAGCGGTCCAATTATACAAATCCACAAATTATAAATCAGTCGGTAGAGGCAGACCAGTGAAAGAAAAAAAATCTGATGTGAGCAGCACATGACTTTCCTTATATAATGCAATGAATTTACTACTTTTACAGTAAAAAAAAATTGATTATTTTTATAGTAGATATTTATATTCTTTCCAAGAAATTGGAATTTTCTTCAGGTAGTCGTCATTTTCATTCATTTAGCGTCATTTTTATCCATTTGGCGAGTTTTTCGTTAATTTAGCAGTATTTAAAAAAGTCGCCAAGTTGACGACATTCCACGAAATTCGTCGCCAAAATCTCGCCAAGAGTTATGGACGGAGAAATTAGTTATTCTTACAGCAGATAAAGACTACTGGCGTTCAAATACAAAAGTATTACTAAAAGTATCTTTTTTCATGAATGGAACGAGCTAGATCCACGAGAATGATGTCACCCAATTTATCGCATTGTATTACATATAAAAAGTGAACATGTTTCTCAATAGGAAATATATTTTTTTTATATGATTTTTTGATAATTTTTTTTAAATGTGCAATATCTCGAGAACGGTTCATGTTAGCGTTCTAAAATTTATGTCACTCGTTTTCTTATGAAAAATTACATAAGAAATGTCTTTGCGTAACTTTATTAGAGGTTTTGATTTTTTGACGATTTTTTCAAAATTTCACTCGAAAATTTAGGGGGGTTCTGAACATTCGATTGCGTATAAAAACAATAGGCTTCCAGCGTTTACGGATTGTAATTGTTGTACCAAATTTCGTTCGAATTTGTGCATTTGTTCGTCAGTTATCGTCTCCACAGACACACACACACGCACACACACACTTTCACACAGACATCACTTCAAAAATATTCGATTCGTGATCAGGGATGCTTGAAACGTGCTCTCCCGTCGAAAACTCGAATTCGAATTTTTGACCGCGTCACAATACTTTCCATTATTGTATATAAGGAAAGTAAAAAAAAAGGAGTTGGTTATCAAATAAAGCAGTGGACATCAAAACTAAGAAAAATTCTACACCCCCCCCCCTTTAGTTTTAAATAAGATTTTCATTTGGTCTTGGGTAAAGGTCATAATTTCAAAAGATTTTAAGAGATACTCATTAAGGCTGAATATTTCTCCAAAAATATGAAATTTCGTTTAAACTGCTATCGAAACTAATTTGCAATAAAAATATTGCGTAATTAATATAATTTAAAGTTGATGAAAAATATAACAATCGGTTTCAAAGCCAAAGAAAGACCTTCTTCATCAGGATGAAGCGATAGAGCTACCACACCAACAATAACTATTATACATTCAACTATTTATTGACAGACGCTTTCTTATATCTGTTGTGATAAACATGCTGCCTAGACCAATTTGAATAGAATAATTAAAATATTAATAGTTATTGCTTTAAGAGCTTAATAAAAAATTCACAAAATCAATTACTCCATTCAAATCAAGATCCCTGCAACAAATTTTCACTGGTCGGATTCTCATGTCAAACAACTAAATTTTAAAGGGCCAAATAAACAAATTAAATAAAATTATAAGATTATAAATTTCGTGTAGTGGTATTGACATGAGAACCTAAAAAAAAAAAAGTACAAATATAAAGTGAATTATAACCATGCACAATAAATACAATCCTCTATTTTAAAATGTAAAAAAAATTCATTTATTATTTATGAAGATATTCATCAGAATTTCTTATATAGATTTTTTATAATATTCAATAGCTATGAATATTTTAAATTAAATCTGATTTTAAACAAATTTACTAATTATATATACGTATTAGTATATGTAATATAGATTTCATCTTACAATAATTTTAATAGAATAAAGAACAACTTTACTCAGTTCTGCAAAAAAGAAAAATATGTACAAAATAAAAATAAAAATTGATGTGGAATATAATCATCACTGAATTCATTTATAATACCTCCAACCATTTTTTACATAATCATATTTCAGCCATTCACTTTATGAGACAGTTATTTTTTGTATTTCAGATCATTTTAATTACACAGCACACCACCTCATTTTATGTAAGATTCCAATTTATACTCTTCGCTGAAAATCTGCTTTGAGTTGATTTTAGCAGATATCAAGAACATCGCTTTGATTATGCGTTTAAAATCACCTTGTTCAAACACAAGAAGTGACGAGTTAACTTCAAGCTCATCATAATATCTTTTACTAGTGCGGTTGCTCTGTCTCTCTAATCTGAATTTCTCTATTAAAAAAGCTCTTTGTTGCCTTTGAAATTGGTTGATACATTTGTATCAACTTTTAAAACGGTTATTAACAAAATATTTTTATTGCAGATTCCTCAAAAAACTCAATAGCTGAATTTGTGATTATTTTCCTACAATGCGTAATAGGCAAAATATTGTAATATATTGTATATTACAATATTTTGCCATTATTTTGTATATTACAAAATATTGTATAGGCAAAATATTATAATTCAGACGAAAAATCGAATTTCAGTTTTTGATAGTTCATACGCTTTGTGCACCCTGGAACATGAATCGACAAGTCTATCAAAAATTATTTTCAGATTTTGTGGAAATTTGGTATATAGACTGGGTCTTTTGAAACAAATCGGAAAATAAAATGTCCTATCTCTTTCTTTTAATCGGAATATGTCGGATTTTGGTTCGCGGAAATAGGAAAGAGCTGAAACAAAAGAATGTAATCATAAATGATTTTTTTATATGTAATTTTCGATAAAACAAACGAAATCACTCTTAATTCCCTAGAACAAGCCGTCCCCAGGCTATCCCCCCCCCCCCCATCTCAATTTTTCCAAGTTGATATCTATTAAATATTATCGAGTCAACTTTGACTTAATTGTTTGGTATTGATTGAAAATATACATGAGTGTTGATTTCATGTGTTATTTTGTGCGATAAAACTATATTTAATTAAAAAAAAAAAATTAAGATTTTAAAAGGGAAAATAACTAAATAAAAGGAGAAAAAAATAATTTGAGAGTATATCAGGAAAGACGCGTCTGCCCATATTTGTTTTTTTTTTTCTCCCTAGGCTCTTAATCTGTTGTTTTTATTGTCTCTTTTTTCCTGAAGAAGGACTTTGTTTTTTTTTGTCTCCAAAACAAGTTACCTTTAATCAACTATATGCTGCCCTAACCAACGAAGTTTTTAATGCTCATTATATTTAATTCATTAGTTTGAGCGATTTTTTTTTGTTTTTGTTTTTATAATCGTGACTAATGTTATTAAAATGTAAATGAGAAGTAACTTGTAAAACTCTGTAACAACTACAACATCATGCTGCACTTTTTGTCAAACATTCCGCCATTTTGGAGTCGATTAGAGCAGATTTCATCGTTGATTGCCTGTGCATGGCCAATCTATCCTGAATGACAGGCCTGGATCGCGTGTTACGCCATTTCCCTGCCGGTGTTCAAATATTTGGTATTTTTCAATTACACGGTTCGAAGAAACTTTTCTCTTTAACGCCCGGGCCAGTGGTAGGAAATTACAATGGTAGTTTTTTCTTCTTTTTTTAAATTAAATTTAACCTACTTCTAATTTATAGTTATTACTTTCCTTATATACATAATGTATAAGGAAAGTATTGTGACGGGGTCGAAAATTCGAATTCGAGTTTTCGACGGGAGAGCACGTTTCAAGCATTCCTGATCACGAATCAAACATTTTTTCTGTGTGTATGTGTGTGTGTGTGTGTGTGTGTCAGTGAGTCTGTGGAGATAACTAACGAACGAATGGACCGATTCGAACAAAATTTGATACAAAAATCACAATCCGTAAACACTGGAAGCCTATTGTTTTTATACGCAATCAAATGTTCAGAACCTCCTAAATTTTCGAGTGAAATTTTGAAAAAATCGTCAAAAAATCAAAACCGCTAATAAAGTTACGCAAATAGACATTTCTTATGTAATTTTTCATTAGAAAACGATTGACATAAATTTTAGAACGCTAACATGAACCGTTCTCGAGGTATTGCACATTTTTCAAAAAAATTATCAAAAAGTCATATAAAATAAAAAAGAAAAATATTTCCTCTTGAGAAATATGTTCACTTTTCATATGTAATACCATGCGATAAATTGGGTGACATCATTCTCGTGGATCTAGCTCGTTCCATTCATGAAAAAAGATACTTTAAATAATACTTTTGTGTTTGAACGCCAATGGTCATTTATCTGCTCTAAGAATAACTTATTTCTTCATCCATAACGCTTGGCGAGATTTTGGCGACGAATTTGGCGGAATGTCGCCAACTAGGCGACTTTTTGAAATGTTGCCAAATTAACGAAAATCTGGCCAAATAGATACAAATGACACTAAATCAACGAAAATGACGACTAATTGTCGAAAATTCAGTATCTTGGAAACAATATTAGTATCTACTATAAGGAAAACTTATTTTTTTATACTGTAAAAGTAGTAAATTCATTACATTATATAAGGAAAGTCATGTGTTGCCCACATCAGATTTTTTGTTTTTGCAGAAGTGAATTATATGTTTTATCTTGTTTGAATAATGTCCTTATATCTAAAAAATATGGACTATCTATCCCAATTGTTATTAGAATGAAAAAATATGTAACTATTTCAGCTTTTGTGCTCAAATTATTCTATTAAAGCATTTCATAAAAAAAATTTTTAGAAGTTTTTTTCCCCCTTCTCTTTACTAACAGCTTAGTGACGCCTATAGGTGCATTTGGCAATGAAAAACTAAAAATATCTTTTTCAGATGTTGCACTCAAGTTATTCTATTAAAATCATTCTATAATAATAGCTGTCCGTCTGTATGCTTGTGCCGTCAGTATGTTTGTGTCGACTTCGGACAGCAACGAAATTTGGTACAGAGCTACTTCAGGACCCAGAACAATACGGTTCGACGAGATTTTTTCTTTTAATTTTAATTGGTTATTTCATGTTGAATAGCGATTTTGAGCGATATTCACACAAATCAGTTCTTTGGCGATCGAAAATATTATTTCTATCTCGACATCATCGGAAAGTTTCGAAAGACATTTTTTCTAATATTGTTTGAACCGAACCCGTAAGATATATCCTTCCATATTTCTTTATTTATTTATTTTTAAATACATCGAAATATGTATTTTTTAAGTTGTCTGATTTTCTTTTCGTCGTATCTGAAAATGAAAGATTAGCACAATTCTGTGCTTTTGCAAAAATAAGGACGCGTATCTTCGCCACCCATGGAAAATATTAATCACTAGCATCCATAGTGAGCAGGGCTACTTCTATCCCAAATCGTTATCAGAATATACAAAAATGTAATTTTTTTATCAGGAGTAAGCAGGGCTACTTCTATCCCAAATCGTTATCAGAATATACAAAAATGTAATTTTTTTATCAGGAGTAAGCAGGGCTACTTCTATCCCAAATCGTTATCAGAATATACAAAAATGTAATTTTTTTTATCAGATTTCGTTCCCAAGTTATTGTATTAAAATATTTCGTAAAAATTCTTTAAAAGTTTCTTTTTTGAGTTAACAACAGCTCAGTGGCGCTTGTGGAATATATATGTAATATTAGGTTGGAATAGTCCAAGGGAAGAAACCTTTCTCAATATCACAAATCTACTTTATTAGATGACATTAGAATCAGAAGTAGTTACATAGATTGGCCGAGCTCCTGCTCATCGACTGAACTCCTCTGATCATCGACATCGGGAAAGACTTAAAATTTCTTTCTTTATTCAAGGCTCCAATGGATTAGACGTATGCAATGTTTTTCAGGTATTCTTGTTTCCTATTATTTTTCAATCTTTATGCATGTTGTCCAGGTTATCAAGTTTATAGATATAATCTATCACTGATATCAGAAACATGCATTTTGTGTTCATTTTTATGAAATACCTGGACTTGATAAAGAGTTTTATCTAAATGAACAATTTATTATTAGGCCTAGGGCTTGTCCACGTGTAAAGCTTTCATGCTTGGATTTTATTTGATATTATTTTATCGATTCCTTTCCATTGATGTTTTTGATTGTTTTCAGATTGATGACTAGTGATTCGCATTTATATTTTCCACTTGATTGATGATTCTCTGTTTGATACTTTTATTTGTTAGGCATTTTGTAATGTTGGGATTTTTTGAGTTGAAAATTCTCTCTATTCTTTCATTGGATTTTTAAACTTTTGTTATATATATATATGTGTGTGTATATATATATTATCATAACTATCAGGAACCTTACACCCCAGTAGGGACAGCTGATTCCCCTGAAACTTTCAGTAACATGTTTGCAAATGTTTCGCATTGTAGGTTGATAAATCGGGATTTTAAAGTATTTGCAACTCCAGTGGACTCTCTCACACTCATGTATGTTTTTTGTGTTCAATTCCTTTCTGTATAAGATCTTATACATCAAATGTGGAAAGCAATCTTATTTTATGAGTTTCAATCTGTTTTTAGATCAAAGGTCCCGGTTAACAACCTTTTGTTTCTTGCTGTAATTTCAACCGCGGCATTATTAGCCCCTGAAGGGTTCTTGAACTAGTTTATGAACCTCTTGGGATTCTGCTGGAGTCGTTTTCGGATTTCGTGGCGTCTTCGTGTGGGACGAAGGCCATGCGTCGTTCGCAAAAATTTGATCTTCTGGTGTAATGTCAAAAACGTAAAATATGAAATGAAAAATCTGGTGCGTTCAAATTTTTAATATATTAATAACGTAGTGTTGTCGGGATTAGTAAATGGTGAAAAATCCGACTTTTTATAATTTGAGAGACAAATAAGATATCTACTCCTCGACCTATAAGAAATTCCTCCATAAATTGCTTACTTGTTGAACATCACTGCACATTATCACTAAATACAATGTATAATGTTATCAATATGGAAACAAGTAGTCATTGCATCCTTGCTTCGCGCGTTCTCATTGGCTAGTGGTCACTTAATGGGACACCTGCACATGTAATCAAAGTTGCCTATAACCACGTTTTATTGTTGGCAGTGAAAGGATATCAAATTGTGTAATTATTGTTTTTGAGAGGTAAAGTGGTGTAATTTCTTGGAAAATCTCTCACTATCGTCACCCCCCTCATTCGGATTTTTGAATTTTTCTTTGATCTGGAAGCTGAGACTGATTGAATGAGACCAAAACCGAGATTCTGGATCGAGTGGAAATGATCAATTGTTTTGAAAAGTGATTTATTATTATTATTCCTTTGTATTGTCACCCTTACTTCAAATTTTCCAAATATTAGATTTTTTGTTGACCTGGAAGCTGAGACGGATTGAATGAAACAAAATCCAAAATTCTTGTTAGACTGGAAGTGCTTGATAATTAAGCAAAGTTGTTGTTCTTTTAGTTTTCTTTTATTATTCCCTTAAACCGTTACGTATAAGAATTTTGAAAATTTTAGATTTTTCCCCTTAGTCTCAAAGCTGAGACGAGTCGAATGAAACCAAAACCAAAATTCTAGCTTTATTGGAAGTACTCGATAATTTTGATACATCACCCCCCCCCCTCACTCACTCGGTGAGTTCAGCAAATATTTCAAAGCAATAACATCATAAACAGTGCCTCCGAGAGAATTTTAGGGCCCCTATACAGTGCTGCCCCCTACTACTACCTATTTTACAAATTATTGACTTTTTTTCATTTAAATTTTTCATGCGATTTGACCACTATGGAATACATCCCTCCTCCCCTTGTTTGCGGTCATGATATTAAAACCCTCTTGTTGAAATAAGTGTTGTGATGTTAGAAATGCAAACTCACCATAACACTTGTAATCATGCATAGAAAACTGCTTTTTTTACAACGAGGACATTTTCCCTCAACTTGAATGTTGTGATGAGTTTAGAAATTCGAACTCACCATAACAATAAGATTCAGCTTAGGGCCCACAAAACTATTAATTCGTCGCTAAAGAAAATGTAACAATTTTAATCGCTTAATTTGTCTACCTAATACCATGCCCACTAACTCTTTAATTTGCCATTGAGATAAGACATTATCGAACATTAATTTTCTGTCTTTCTCTCCAAGAAACCTTGACAGAATACAATTGAGTATTTGCTCTATCTGCTCCCGAATCAAAGTGTGCCTCATAATCTTTATCCCTCTTGTCTTCCTCGTTTGGGTCTGAATCATATTTATCTATCTGCTCTGACTGACCCAAATAATTTCCAAACGAAGGACATTTCGTTAAAGAGTTGATGACTATCTTTATTCTAAACCAGAATTATAACCTTGCCTCTTTTTGTATTGTTAGTATGGCGGCACTTCTGTTCTCACGCGTATTAGGTGACTTTTGTTTGTGTGTAGGCTTGTGTCGAATGGCGTGTTCTTTTACCTGGTGGGTTTCGTCTTCCAGCGATTGTTCGAAAGTGTATTCGATGTCCAGGTGTATAAGCGGCAGATTTATGGAATTGGTTCGTGGTATCAAATGAAGTTGACAACAATGCTGGGAAGAGTAGTTTATCTGACTTTTAAATGGTACAGTGAATTGACTGAATTCCACACGCAGTATTTTTCTCCCCTCAGCTTGTTCATGTCAAATTGATTAGGATGCGCAATTATAGACGATCATCGGGTTATTATAAATTTGAATTTCTCAATGTTTTGCAAATCAGGGGCTGATTTACAGTTTGGCCGCACATAGACAGCATTTTACCCTTTGACCAAGAATTTGATTTGTATTTTGAGTGGTAAATTGAATATCGGAACCAGACGTGACCACGGCCAGATCATCCGCAAAGGCCTGCAGGTAGAAGAGGTCGTTGTTAAGGGTTAAGATACTATTGAAATAGATATTCCACAGGATCGGAGAAATTACCGAACCCTGTGGAGCACCCATAGAAAGTAATTTAGAGAGGGACAAATTGTTACCGGTAAAAGTGATAGAACGGGAGGACAAATATGAATAAATAAAAGCACGAAAAGGGAGAGGGGGGTTAATTTTTTCAAAAGTAGAGGGAAGAACATTCCAATTTAAGCTGTCAAAGGCCCCGCAGATGTCTACCGTGGTAAGGGAGACATGATGGACTGATCGAAGGGATTCAATATGTTTAACAAGCTTGAGTGCAGCATCTTCACAGCTGTGAAGCTCCCGAAACCCAAATTGGAGGGGATGGAGAGCACCTTCTGAATTCAACCAGAAATTTAATTTATTGATAAAATTTTTTTCAATGACTTTGCCAAATGTAGGGAGTAAACAAATGGGGCGGTATGAAGTACAGAGAGCGGGGACATACTTCTTGTGCACTTGATCTGAGTCGTTTTAATAGTGTAGTGAGACAATTCTGCCGATTTCAATTACACGGGAAATATTCTATGCGAAAGGAGATTTATTCGAATTGTTTAATTGTTATTAGCTATATTCTTGCAGTTATGTAAAATAACCGCGTCGTTAGCGTAATAACTGCAAGAATTTCCTTTTGCTTCTGGCCACTGTGCTGCCGAGTATATATTACCAAGTCAAAGGTTGTTACCATGCCACCCAAGAAAAAGAAAGACCGAAAAGAGAAAGTATATCCGGGAAAGAAAAAGAAATGCTGGGAACTCGGTTTGCGTGAATGATTTTTTTTTTCTTTTCTTGTTTCATTTGCTCAGTGTTTTTTCGCTGGGATACATGAATGCAGGTGCTTAAAGCGAAATATATTTGCGAGCTTATTTGACAAGTGGTTTTTATTGCAAAACTTAAGTTTTAAGAAATTGCCATAAGAACTTAAAATCAAAGAAAAAAAATGTATTTGTGGGAAGGGGGGTTATTTCTTTGATTGGTGGCATTTTAATAAAATGGATTAGCGTTTGATTAAATGTTGAAAATTATTTTTTTCTAAATGTAGAATATCTCGTACTATTATTTATATATCAAAGTAAGTAATAAGGGTTTTGTAAGTAATAAGGTTCAAAATATAAATGTTCAGTATGACATGTTTTATTTTATACATTAGCATGTTTTATATTCGTGAGTGGTATAGATTGATATAGGCAAGTTTTATAAATATATATATATACAATTTCCAATAATTAATGTTTGAAAACACCTTTAAACTCTAATTACTTTTAATTCTGAACATAGTTTGTTTTATGAAATTTCTGTTTCCGTGAACTGTTTTATAAAAGTTTTATGATGAAGTAAAAATTCGACTTTTGAAATTTAGAGAAATCTACACGTTTTGGGCGTTTCTAAACACTTTTTTTTTTATTGTTGTTTTGATAATGATGTCTGTCTGAGGAACACGATATCTTACGATAGAATTGAGCAATTCGGGTGAAATTCGGTGTGATTATTTGAATTGGTGAAAACACTAAAAAACATTAGAAATCTATTCAGTTTTTGTTCCAATGAATCGAAAGGAGCAATTTTTTTCGAAAATTGAAAAAAAGTTATCAAATATATTAAATAGTCATTGAAAATATTTTTCTTTTCATTTAAAAAAAAATTGCATTCATAATCAATTTTTTCCTTTCTCACGATGTTTCACTTTTTATTCTAAAACGTCAAAAATCATAAAAAAAAATAAATACTATAACTAATACCAAGTTAATTTTTGTATTTGCTTTTTACCAGAAATTTAATTGAAATTATCGCTTTAGACTCCATGAACCATTCTCGAGATATTAAATTTATTTCCCCTACATTGCCACGAAAAAGTGAGCGATTGTGCGTTTCTTTCTGCCTTTTGATTTTCAGTGAGATTCATGTAAGTACATTTTTTTTTTCTACCTACAAAACTAAAATTTTTATTCATGTTGAGTCATATACTTGACACATTGGATTTTTTTTTCTCTTTTCCCTCGAGAAAGTTCTGGTTGGTGGTCAATGGTTGTTCCAAACGTTCGTTACAACTTGACCTATTTCCCCCATACACCCATTAAACAATAGACCTTATTTGTTATTTAAAAAGTGATGCCACCATTATTAGAACAATTTTTCAATTACAACACAGCACATAATAGCTGCGTCCAACTTAAAACAAAGTGATACCATAACTGATAATTTAGCTCCAATTATAGTACTCTGCAGAAGGGAGTTGCCACTCCACAGTGGTGCCATTTTTTATTGACCCGGGCTCATTATCCAACATTCCATCCTGCTGATGATTAGAGCGTTTATGAGTTTAGCCTCGGCAGGGCAGTGAGCCCTGCTTTTCTCTATCCCATCTACCCCTCTCTGACCTTAAAGATAGAATGAATAAATTTATGAGAGAGCTAGCCTATTGATTGCCTCTGGCGTGAGCATTGTGAAGCTGAGACATCATTAACTGCATATCAGAGTTAAGAACGTTTTCCCGCAGGGTGGGACATTGTTCTTGTAAAAATAGAAATATTGAGTGTATCAACTATTGTATCCTGGCATGAATGGAGTGATAAATTATCGAAAAACTAGCCATATGTATAGTTTTAAAAAGTTTTATACGCTGTAGATTTCGTTGTTACAACTTTGATTTCATCCTATTTGTGGGCAACAAGGAATTTGGTATTTTCTTACTTTATATTCTCTATTTTCTGTTTTCTAAATATGTAACGCGAACATACGATCTGATTCCCTTTAAAAACAGCGTTTCCCAAACTACGGTAAACGTACCGATGGGGTTACTTAAAAGGGTATAAAGGTATAACGGCCCTTTAACACTGTCATTATAATGGCTACTGATTTTAAATGTAACGGGCGTAAAATATAACGGCTACTGATTTTAAAGTCTATACTGTGGCCCAGGTATGAAAATAAAGCCCCCCCCCCCCCCTAGAATATTCCAAAAATTTAACTACTACGAAATCATAACGGAGATTGACCAAATTAATTTACTGGGTAAATTTTTATAAAAATGGTACGAATAAAATGGCAAGCGGTTACATCTATTTAGAATCTATTTGTGTACACTTAAATTATAAGAAAAAAAAATATATGCCCGGATTTTAATGACACAAAGCTTCCGGAAAATGCGCTTAAAATATGAAAAATGTCTTTAAAATTTACGAAAAATGCTTTAAATCGAAATTATGCCCTTAAAAATTGAAGGAAAAAACTTCAATTATATCTCAAATGCATATTATAGATCATCTTTAGAAAATATATAAACGAGAATTGAATGTACATAAAAATGAATGACTTAGAAAAATGTAGAAACAGATAACTATCTGTTTTATATATATATATATATATGAATTTTAATTTATTGTAACCCTATCATCACATGTAGATGTATCAGCATTGCTCTGAATTATTAGATGCTTTTTAACATTTCCAATTATTTCCCTCCAAAATCATCTGGCAACCATGGGCTTGAGTGTAAGTCAATGTACACTAAATAAGATGCAAATAATATGTAAAAGCTTGGTTCTCGTGCAAAATGAGGCAGGAAAATTTCTTTAAAAGAAAAAGAGGGAGGGGGGCTTCATAAATGAAAAAAAAATTGCAAGGAAAGGCTTCAAAACCCTTAAAAATACGTTTCAAAAATTCAAAGCAAAATGTAAATGTCATTAAAGTCCATGGACCTACTAAAAACATTTTTTACATATCAAACTAAAAGAATCATGATGCTGTTATACAAAATGACCAATTATTAAAGAAATTAAGCTTTTCCGAAGAAGGGGTACTTTACTTAAATCAATATATAAAAAAGTTGAAGGTTTATAAGCCAAGCAAATAAGGTTAATATGCAAATAGGGGTACGTCAGCAAGCCTTAAACGAATGTTAAAAATTTGGGGGAACCAGGGTGCATACGGGTGCTTGAAAATTGGGAAAGTACTTGAATTTTAGATTAACATTTTCAAGTCCTTGAAGTACTTAAAAATTTCCATTTTCTTGGTTAAGCCCTTGAAAGTGCTTGAAAAAGACAGGGTTACTGGTGCTCTGCAGATTCACAGCATTATGTTTTTTCTGAAAAGTTTTACTTTCTCTGAAAATTTCCCTAGCAGTTAACGCTGTCGCTGAAATTTTCCTAAACAACTTTGTTTTTTCCCAAAAATTTCCTCAACGGCTTCAACATTAAACAATAATGTTAGTTTGCTATTAATATTCCTCCCAGAAACTCATACAACTTCATACTATGGAAGAAATGATGTCCTTGAAAAATAATTGCTTTGTACTTGAAAGTCCTTGAAACTTTTTTCAAGGAAAATGTACTCATTCTGGGGAACACTTCCTTAGAAAAGAACTCATTCATCCTAATCTTAATATATCCTCCATGTCTGTATGGTCATCTACTACTTTTGCTTACAAAACTATACTTATAGGCTTAGCTAGAATATCGGAAAGGTGGGGGATGGATTTCGTTTTTCCAGTATGGACTATGGAGAAATAATGTAATAGTTCAGAGCCACCGCGGTTGACTCTCATTTTTTGTCATTAATAATCAAACATTATATTTACATACTCTATAATGCTGAAATAATTAATTTTCGCAGGCTGTTATTTTTCTAACAGTATCGATTGTTATTCCCCCCCCCCCCCACACACACACACTAATAAGTTTTTAACTTCTTCCGCATATTTTCGTTTCTCGCTGTTTATGCCGCGTTTCGAATAAAATTATTTTCTCATTTGAAGACAAGCTGTTCTTTATTTGCCGTCAAATTTTCTCGATTTGTTCTGCTTCATTTATTCTCAGAAAATGAGAAAAAAAAAATCTTTCACTCTTGCAAGGCTAAAAGAATTAAAAAAAGTTTTATTTATTTATTATTTTTTTTCTTCTTTTTTTGTCATTGCGGGAAATGTAAATTCTTATTTTCATTTAAGTTCTCATAAGTGGAGACGTATTTTGGAAATGGTAATTTTTGTCAACTCTGACTTTTCTAAAACTATACCTCAACTACAACTTATATATTTTTAGATGAGGGATAAGATGCGATTTGTGTAATGGTATAATTTTTGATGTTAAGATCCACCTCATAATATCAAAATATTTTCTTTTAAGGGCATTTACCTAAAATAGACAGAGTTAAGGGGGCCATCACATTGTAATTTCTTTAACATATATATTATATAGAGAATATATTGGAATAGAGTCGAAAATTCGAACGCTAGATTCCGGTGAATTACATGTTTTGGGTATCCTGAGATACAAATCGTACATAAACATTTAAAATCTAGAACTTGGTCGATTTTTTTGTAATTCTTACGATTAAAACTTAAATTGTTCGATTAAGATTTGAGAATTATTCGATTAAGATTTGAGAGTTATTCGATTTTCGTAGTGTATTATTTCCTATAAGAAACAATTAATTGTTAATGATAACAATTGTTAAAGATAATAATAACAATTATTAATGGTAATTGGAAAATGGCAATTTTCCGAGCAGTGATTGTAGAACACAGTATACAAGGTTGGATCAAAAAGTTCGGAAACTGTGCTGATGATATCTGCAACCCTGATGGAGGAGAGGGGATCTATTTTACCGTGGCGTAGAGGCACATGTGACACAAGATGTGAAAAGAAAGAAGCAGGTGTTTTTCCAGACAATGCGTGCCAGTGAACTGTAGTCATTCGCGTTCGTCGAAACTGGAAATGGCGTTTGAAGAACAGCGTGCGAATATGAAATTCTGACAGCGTTTGGGGAAATCGCTGACAGAAGCAGTGCACAGAATTTGATATTCGCACGTTGTTCTTCAAACGCCATTTCCATTTCCGACGAACGCGAATGACTGCAGTTCACTGACACGTATTGTCTGGAAAAACCCTGCACTGCGCACCTGCTTCTTCCTTTTCACATTTCGCGTCACATGTGCCTCTACACCACGGTAAAATAGTTCCCCTCTCCTCCAATCAGGGTTGGCGATATCAGTACAGTCTCCGAACTTTTTGATCCTATCTTGTATATGGGAAATTGATAATTTGCACTACGATAGGGATGCTAATGGTAAGAAAGATTATTTTTTCTAATTGTGATTATTATAATAGACCTAAGTAATGTTATAAGAAAATCGAGTAATGACACCCACTCGTGTTTTAATTGATAATCCATTCTTATTCTTAATCTATATTTCCTGTCGTTGTTCAAAGAAATCATTAATGTGTTTCATTCCAATGATTATATCCTTTTTCTTTTAGATGGTACTTCGGTAAAATCAAGAGGATAGAAGCCGAAAAGAAACTTCTGCTCCCCGAAAACGAACACGGAGCGTTCCTCATCCGGGACAGTGAGAGCAGGAGGAATGATTTCTCTCTTTCTGGTGAGTGGATGGTGATGCACCACCGTTTAGTGGTGTTCCATTTTCTTTGTAAAATTTTATGTTATTACAAAGGTTGAATTAGTTATACGTTTAAAGAAGTAAATGTAGTTTGTTATGGGTAGAATATTGTTTTGCTGTTGTCATCCATACCTCTCTGGGGAACCCTTTTACGTGCTCGATGTACTTTTTTTTTACTATAATAAAAGGCAAGGGTTAAACTAGTTGAGTCGTACGAAAACATCGATATTTGATGTTTTTTTTTTGTTTCGAACTTTCCAACATCAATATTATTGATACCTTCAATATCAAAACATCGATGTGTTGAAGAGAACTGAGATTTGACAAAAAAAAAAAAATTGGTTGAAAGTTTAAAGCATATTATTCTGTGAATAGGAAACGAAAAAAAAATCAAACTAGTAGAAAAGATTATTAAGATTTAATTTAAACAATCTGAATTATATTATATGTCATAATCTGGGCAGCACAACTTTCCCCACAGACTCTATTTTTTTTTTTCCTTTTATTCATTATTTATATTCATAGTATTGTGACGGGGTCGAAAATTCGAATACCAAGTTTTCGGCATGTTTCAAGCATCCCTGAACTCAAATCAAACGTCTTGTGACATCTATCTCTCTGTGTGTGTGTGCGCTCGCGCGCCACCTGTCTAAAGGACCACTTTTTTGGGCTCTTGTAAGTGGCAGTCATATATATACAAGTTTCATACTAATTTATTTCCATCATCCAATATTGATGTACATTTTATTGGCACTAATGAAATAATAGTTGATTTAAAACATGCATAGTTGTGCTTAAAAATATAATTTGCACCGTTCCAATATGTAATACATTCAGACCAAGAGAATTTTGCTTTATCTCAGAGCATATGGAAGTGCCTCATGACCTCTATAGGCTGCACAGGAACATCCAGTTGGAAATGCTTGATTATTCTTTTTAAAATATCACCACAAATCGAAATAAGTTACAGTGTAACAAATGAGATCAACCTAACATATTTAGCAATATACAACATAGTGCTTATGGTTAGTTTGTGACTAGAAACCTGTATGCTCTCTCCTTCAATTCCTTCCTACTCAAGTTTTGCAAGAAAATTTAAAAAAAATCTGAATAGTTATCACAATTATATTCATTTCAACTGGCCACAATTATAGCATGTTACCCTTCATTTTAAAGGGCGTGACATTTTTTTTAATTGATGCCAGGTTTGACAATGTACCCCCCCCCGCCCCCCCGAGAGGGGCTAATAATGTCATGAATACAAATTTGTACTTAAGTTGTATTGTGGCTAGTTTTCATTCACTACATTGATTGAAACTGTTAAATTTCTTAATCATTGTGCCATAAATAACCCATTTTAGGCATAATTTTGTCAAATTTTGACCTGTGCTGCCATGTTAAAATATAAAATTTCGAATCAATGTCGAGGTTTGCTCTCGAATTTCAAAATATTCTATCTAATTCAAAAACTTTAATAACAAAACCAGATATAAAGTTTTTCATGAAAATCCATTAATATTTTTGGCAGCTAATGTGTGAATAAGAAATCGACTGGGACATCACTCTAAAAATAGTCAAAACGTATTCAGGACGTCCTAAAATATATATTTACATCAAAATCTTGAAAATGAAATTTTCGTGAAAACAATATTTTCTCTATACTACCTTCTCTAGTATGAGAAAGTAAATATATTTTTTTTAGAAAACTGAAAGCTTAGCTGTAATTATGTAATAGAAAGTTAGTATGTTCCTAGTTAAACATGTGTTAATAAAAAATTTCAAGGCCTCAAAAAATTAAAATAATTTATTTTGCTGTGTTGTAAATCATTGATAATTTGGTTATATTTTAAATATACTAAATTTTTCATGCTATTAGCTGAATTAATGTTATTTTGTACTTCTTTAGTGAGAGACGGAGACACTGTGAAACATTATAGAATTCGTCAATTAGATGAAGGGGGTTTCTTTATAGCCAGAAGAACAGCTTTCCGAACATTGCAAGAGTTGGTAGAGCACTATAGCAAAGATGCTGATGGTCTATGTGTTAATTTAAGGAAACCATGCATACAGGTATGTTTTACAATATTTTTGTATTCTTTATGCTTATACAATAATTTACAGAAAATTTTAAAATTACAGCATGCTATATAATGTATTATATGTTGTATTACATGGATCACAAAAATCACGCTATAAAATGGAAAATATTTCTTAATATTTTTTGTGCATGTTAGTAAATTCAACAAGGAAGGACTAGTTCAGACCAAAAAAATAGTCGTTAGAAAAATCTATTATTTTTTTCAGAAAGACACTATGGATCCGAATGTGATATAAAAACACAATGTAATAAGTTGAGATTTCTGGATATCTGCTATTCCAAATCAGATCATTTTGTGCAAATACAGTTTGCTGATATTACATGAGAGACAGGTTTTGTATGCTGTATTAAAAAAAAAAGTCAAAATTGAAACTATTACACGACACATCTTTGTAGTATTTGTTTTACATGAATAAGATGCTTAAAATATTATTAAAGTTCCCCATTGCTGCTATTAACTCTCAGATTACTAAGCTTAAAAAATCTTCTGATCTTCCCCCCACTATTAAATCTGCTGTTTACAGTACTTCCCCACCAATTACCTCAAATTTTCAGTCAAATTAATTTTCTTAAAGTGAATCATCCAGTGTGTCTTATTGTGTCTAAGTTTAATAACCCCCCCCCCCCTACCCCTTATGTTTTAGAGAAAGCTTTAGCTAATTTTCTTAAACCATTTTTTAATAATCATGTTTATTCTATTAGTTCTACCGAAAATTTCATTAAGCATCTCTTTAATACTAATTTTGTTCCTAATTGTACCCTTCATAGTTTTGACGTTTTTCTTTTTCCAAATGTACCCGTTTCTACTGCTCTTAATATTATTTTTGAAAAACTTCAATGCCAGAATTATGCTATTCCCTCTATCGATGGAATCACTTCTGCATTGAACATTGTCACTGAGACAAATATTTTTTTTTTCAGGAAGATATCTTTTTGCAAAGTACGGCCCCTATGGGTAACCCCTTGTTTAGCATTTTGGCTGAAGCTGTGTTACAGGAGTTTGAGAATGATATTTTGCCTTTTTTATCCCTTAAACCTATTCTTTGGTGCCATTATGTGATGATGTGTTTATTAATTGGAACCATAGTTTGAGAGACCTTGATCTTTTGCATAGTATTAATGATTTTTTACCCCACTATTTATTTTACAGTTGAACATGAATCTAATTGTTCTTTGTCTTTTCTCTTGGCTTTCATACTTGTGTTTTTTGTAAGCCTACGTTTTTTAATTCTTGTATTCTCTCTAATTCTTCTCACTCCATTTCTTCTAAAAAAAGCCTCTTTCATTACTTATTTTAATCGTGCTCTTAACATTTGTTTATCTATTTCGACTTTAGTTGCTGAAATTAACTTTATCTTTAATCTTGGCTATAAGGCCGCTTACTCCTTCGATTTCCTTTACAAAACCTTTTCCTTCGCTACTATGATTTTATTGTTCCTAATACTAATCTTCCCCTTTTTCTGACATCTTGCCTTATAAATCTAGTCTTCCTATCCATCTGGTGATTTTTCATCCTCTGATTCATTATGTCATGAATTTTAGTTTACCCCCCTCCTCACACACACATACACACACATTCTACCATCACTGTATTTAATCATATTCGTTCTGATAAAATTAAGGATAAAAAATAACTTCATGCATCAGGCCGGGGTGTACATTGTTCCCCTATTATCTTCCAAAAGTAATTATAAGTTCTACATTAGTAGTACTAAGTGTACCATCAGTATTCATTTATCTGAGTATGCTCGCGATATTAAAAATAAAAAACTGTCTATGGCTCTTGCCCATTTTGTTATTAGCGATAATTTTCACCTTATGTGTGATAAAACTTTTCTCTTTATTAGCTGCAATAGCCCCTGTTAATATATTACTTTATGAATCCCTTTTCATTTATATTTACCATGATTCTATTTGCAATTTTGATCCAGTTCAGATATCGAGTTATGCTTGGCGTCTCATTCTAGACTCACTGCATGTTAAATGATTGTATTATTTTCTGGATATATAGTACTTTTTTATTTGCTTCTGACAATATTTCTATTGGTTACCCTGTATTTTATGATCTCTTATCATTTATGAATTTTATAATTACATTATATTTTTAAATGTATCGATTTTAAAATGATTAATACACAAATCTTGTCTCATGGTTGTCGCCTGTATATTAGAGTTCATGCTCATCCCCTACAATTTACTTTGCCACTGATGAAGGACGTCATGTCCGAAAGTGCTCTGGTTGTGTAATTTTATGTACGTCATTAATGGTGTTTTTCATTAAAGACATTTTAATTAACCAACTTTGATTGTCCTTATTTTTAAAGTTTAAAATATCATTAATTGAAATACCAGACTTGGAAATAATGCTGTTAAAAAGTTAAGTTAAAAAAATTATTTTTTACATTCATTTTTAATTTATTTTGATACATTTTTTTCATTAACTTTTGATTGGATTCATTACTTTTCGTTTTAAAAAATAATGAAAATGCAGTTAAATTTACATATTATTTTCTTACTTGTTTTTTGCACCATTGTCTTTTGGATCACTGAATTATGATGTCATCATCTGGCCTGAAAGTTGTCCGAGCTTGGCATCAGAAATGCTGCTCATGTTGCTGGGACAATCTTAGTCTATTCCCACAGCCCATTATTGATTTATTTACAAAACTTGTAAAAAATACTACAAAACTTAAATTTGAATGCTGAATTGCAAAAATAATGTTTTAATTTAATATAATTTAATTACTTTTCTGAATAATTTAATTTTAATCAATTACTTTTAGTATGATATAGCTTTTAATTTAATTAGTTACTCTTTTGGGGATAAGCTTTTACTTTTATGTAGTTAATATTGGTAGCAAATTTCCCAAGTTTGCTGAATACAACTGCATAATTCAAACATTTCTAAATCTAGACACAAAGCAAATCCATCAAAATTGCTGAGGACAAAAAAAAAAAGCAAAAAAAAAAAAAAAAAATGTTGAAATGAAAAACATTTTAAAGTTGGAAAAAAAAAAACACAAACAGATAATATTTTGAATTTCAAGATTATATATGTAGATTTTTCTTAAGTTTGATGCCAATTGCATTGGTCTTGAATTGTTTGTCCATCTAACATATCTACATTTCTGTAATGACCAAAGTGCGTTTTGCTTGTAGCTACTTCAAAGCAATGTGCAATATTTTCATTATTTGCAATGTTGTTATGGGACAAGGTAATCTAAATGTATTGGACAAGCAGTTTGAAGATTGTTTCAATAAAGATGGTTTTACTCAAAGCAGCTTTGGTTGGTTTGGTGTATAACCAAGCTGTAAACCAAATCATGTGACTACACAAAAACTTTTATTTTTAATGCAATCTGCAGCATATTATGTAAATACTGTTTTTCATCTCTGAAATTTATTCCAACAGGTTGAGAAACCTACTACGGGTGGTTTGTCTCATAACACAAGGGACCATTGGGAAATAGACCGAAGCTCTCTAAACTTTGTACGAAAGCTGGGACAAGGACAGTTTGGAGAAGTGTGGGAAGGCCTTTGGAACAACACAACTCCAGTAGCCATCAAAACATTAAAAACTGGTAACTTTTTCAGTTTAAAGTATTTAGCTACATTTAATTGTAGCAATTAACATTTAATAAAGTAATAACTACATTGTTATAATTATATCTTTCTTTCTGTTATAAGTTTTAAACTGTTTTTTAGTTTAATTACATTAGTTTTCACTGAGATATTTGAACTTTATATAATATATATATATATTGTCATAACATGTGGTCACAGTGACAGAAATGATGCAAATATCACTGAAACATTGTGTTGTGTAACTGTGCATAAGGAAGCACAATGTCAAGAATTAAAGGCAGTGTGATCAAGGCAAATATTAAACACATAAATTAATTCTTACCGATTAGAAAGATTTAGAATAATCTCAGCCATGCATTAGTAGGGGGAGAATGGACATGTTTTATTAAATAGGCTGTTGATACAAAATAAGCAAATAGTATTTCATAAAGCTGAAGTGCAATAACTCTGTAAACAAGAATTTTAAGTCAGTTTAATATTTATTTGCTTTATTTGTTCTATCACCACAGAACAATACAGGCTTCCAGGATGGACTCCAGAATAATTGCTGTAAACATCATATTTGTAAATGACTTTAAATATAAATAACATCAAATGGGAAAGAAATTTAACCACACTCCTTTTAGCCAGCAATGTTAACATATGTTATTCATATGCATAGAAATATATAAGGAAATCACATTATGAATCAATTTCATTAAAAACTCTCCAAAGTTATTGGTAAGCAAATTTTAAATATTTCAAGAATTGATCAAATTAATTACATAATAACCTGAACTTACTTCTTACTCAAATTAAGTATAATTATTGACTAAAGAGGGCACTCTCTTTTATACAGGATCTTCTAAGAACAGTATGAAACATATCTTGAGCTGAAATACAACATTCTTGAAAATACTAATGATTTCCATCAAAATATAACACACTAATCTCTTGTTCCTTCCGAGAGGTTGGTGGTAGGGGAAGGAGGATACGGTCCCTGTGGATGCCTCCCCCACTGGGTGTCAGTCTAAATTGGGCGGCACTTCCCGGCCGTCCAAACAGTTACCTTACACCTTTCTGGTAGGTCGGACGGTATGGGTCTCAACAACAACACTAATCTCTTGTATACTACTACACTAAGTGCACAAATTGCAAACTATTTCTTTGGGGAACTGGAAGAACATGCGCAGGAACCTTTTGAACTCCTAATTTTTTACCTGTAGAAGGGCACATCACTGAATTTTAAATAGGTTTTCTAGTTTTGGGGATAAATCAATTTTCCAAAAAAATTATTTTTGCATACTTTTCTACTAAAGGAACCAAACAAAATTCATATAAACTTTAGTATTAAGCATATTTGAAATATGTATTATTAATTATTAAATTAATCATAAAAATTAATAGAAATAGCTGTTGATTTTGACACCATTCGATGCCGCTATGTATGACATCGGTATACATAATTTCAGTTTCATCCATGCAGTATTGGTTATCAAATTTTATTCAAAATTCGATGATTATTATGCTTATCTGGGACGATTCCCAAAGTGTCATAAGAAATTGCTCATATAAAATAGTAAATAGATGAATGAAACTGAATTTAATATAAAGTTAGGAGTTTTGCCGGTTTTTGTAATGTTTTGTATTTTATATTGTGTTTGATGTGTAGAAAATGTTTTTTTGTAGGGCAGTCAAAATACAATATACAGGGTCATTTTTGGCACATCCTGTGATTAATCAGACTGAGCTTTTAATTTTAAATGGATTCTGAACTGCTTCACAAACTCTCTTATGCAGGGGTCACCCCCTCTCTTGCAAGGATGGGACCCAACACTCTCAGAACGGCGGCAAGTGCCAAAGCAGACTTGAAAACTTTTGGGATATAGGAAACTTTGGTGTCAAATTGCTGGTTTCTTGCATTCAGTGGCTGTCTTAGTCATCTAAATGTAGAGAGCTATATCCTCCTCTATTGAGGATAAGCAAGGGATAGAATTAGGGAGCGAGCACATGCCCCAGATGCCAGTGGCACAGGATGCCAATTTTGTGGAATAGGGGGGTGCCAAACTCTGGCTTTTCCGTGGCTGAAAAAAAATCCTAGCTCCACCACTAGGATAAGAATAATTAAATTATAATAATTTCTTTGAAATTTTACTCTATAAATATTATATTAAAAACCTAAAATCGATATTAGAAACAGAACATAGGAGATTTAAACCGGGAAATTTTAACATTTTTATAACAATCAAATTATAATTCATTGATTAATACATGACAGTTTTCTCTCAAGAAAGAGGCATGCAATGGCTTAACAAGAAAGATCAATCATGCATAAAGCATTGATTATGAAGCACTTTCCAACTGCAATGTAATTTTATTTAAACATCTCTAAAATGTGATACATTCAGCTGTAATATTTTTAAAATTATCACAATACTACAATAATTTATTATATTTGGAAACTTAACTTCATCGAAAAAAATGAACTTTATTCAAATGACATCATTGAAATATAAAGTGCCTGGCTCTCTATGTAAAAGCAGTAAATATTTCATTCATACACTTTTATCCCATTCCTTTCATTCATCACAATTTTACAATAATTTATTTTACTTAAAAACTTAAAACCATGGAGGTAAAAGTAATTAAAAATCAAAAACATGGAGGTAAAAAGTAATTTAACTTTAAAAATAAATGGAGATAAAAAGTAATTAAACTTTAAAAATCACAATTTGACACAAGATGGATGCCATATTTTATTTTGAAGTGGGTCACATGATGTCTTCATATAATATGAGTGTAATTATTATTTTAATTTTTATTTAAAAAATTACCAAATATATTTTGCTGAAATTTTTTTCATATATTTTATGGGATAATTTGAATATTTCCTAAAACTTTCGAAGCAATTTATGAGTTTTAAATTCACTTAAAACATGTTTGAAAAATTAGGTCCCATAGAGTTCAATGTATTTCATTTTTTCAACCCGGGTTCAATCCAAAGCTAATTGGGTGATATTATTCATTTATATTCCGTATGTCCCACAGACTGTCTGAACAACATACTAAAATTTCATTTTAATAAAGTCATTTTTATGGCAGTTATCTTGCGAACGAATGGACAGACAAACAGACAGAATGAACAAAGTCATAAACACTTTTCAACTATGTTGTAAAATGTTATCAAAAAAGCAGGCTAAAATAGCATCATACTAAATCAGATATAAAGTCAATAATGGAATATCAGATTTTGGATAAAACATTTTAATTTTACTACACTTATTGGAAGTAAACCTTGTATTTTTTTTTTTTTTTGAAAACCATCTATGATTAGAAACATTGAACACCGTACCTAACTCATTTGTGTTTCAAAAATCACAACTATCTATGTCTAACACTAAAACAAAACTTTCCCAAAATGTAGGTGAAAGTGACTGAACATTACATACTGCTGGAACCAAACTGTCAGATCGGAATTCACCCTTTGTGTTGCAGAGTTTAATTTTTAAATGCACCCTTAATGGTTTTTAAGGATTCTCTTGGTCAATTTTGGGATTTTATTCATTATTTTTTTTAATCTGCATGAAAGTTGTCGGTGAACCTGAATATATAATGACCAGTGGGGGTTGCCCTTGAAGATTTCGAAGTTACTGCCAAAATAGTTATGAAGATGACCTCTTATGCAAATTTTAAATATTGATATTTATAAAAGACATTAATTGATATCTTCTGCTTTGTTCTGTGATATAAATTGGCAATTGCGGTAAGGTGTTTTGTTCTCACCCTCCCCTCCCCCCCCCCCCCCACACACACACACACTTTGACAACTGTACATGTTTTATCCCTTTGGTATCAGAACATGGTGACTGACTGCTATGAAAAAATTCATATTGCTGAACAAAAGTATAACAGCATTGCTGTTAATGCAGAGTTGATATTATTAGTTAACATGAATAAATTCACAATCATTTCTTTATCTTGAAAATTATTTTAATATACCAGATAATTCTTTGCAACTTGTCTTAACAGCTTGACCCTTGTTGCAAATATCTGCTTTATTTTCAAATGTGCCATGTACTATTATAGTAATTTTTCAAATATAAAATTTATGAAAGGTTTTTAATGTATATTTGGTATCAGAACATGGTGACTGACTGCTATGAAAAAATTCATATTGCTGAACAAAGGTATAACAGCATTGCTGTTAATGCAGAGTTGATATTATTAGTTAAAGAAATGATTGTGAATTTATTCATGTTATCTTGAAAATTATTTTAATATACCAGATAATTCTTTGCAACTTGTCTTAACAGCTTGAAATATACCCTTGTTGGAAATATCTGCATTATTTTCAAATGTGCCATGTGCTATTATAGTAATTTTTCAAATATAAAATTTATGAAAGGTTTTTAATGTATATTTGGTATCAGAACATGGTGACTGACTGCTATGAAGAAATTCATATTGCTGAACAAAGGTATAACAGCATTGCTGTTAATGCAGAGTTGATATTATTAGTTAACATGAATAAATTCACAATCATTTCTTTATCTTGAAAATTATTTTAATATACCAGATAATTCTTTGCAACTTGTCTTAACAGCTTGACCCTTGTTGCAAATATCTGCTTTATTTTCAAATGTGCCATGTGCTATTATAGTAATTTTTCAAATATAAAATTTATGAAAGGTTTTTAATGTATATTTGGTATCAGAACATGGTGACTGACTGCTATGAAAAAATTCATATTGCTGAACAAAGGTATAACAGCATTGCTGTTAATGCAGAGTTGATATTATTAGTTAAAGAAATGATTGTGAATTTATTCATGTTATCTTGAAAATTATTTTAATATACCAGATAATTCTTTGCAACTTGTCTTAACAGCTTGAAATATACCCTTGTTGGAAATATCTGCTTTATTTTCAAATGTGCCATGTGCTATTATAGTAATTTTTTAAATATAAAATTTATGAGCGGTTTTTAATGTATATTTGCTGTTACAGGTACAATGGACCCCAAAGATTTCTTAGCAGAGGCACAAATAATGAAAAAACTTAGGCATCCCAAATTAGTTCAGCTTTATGCAGTATGTACTCTTGAAGAACCCATCTACATCATTACAGAGTTGATGAAACATGGTAGTTTGTTAGAATACCTCCAAGGTAATTGCATACTTTTCTCAACATATATATTTTTCACATTTTAATTGCAATATAGGTAGGAGGAAATATCTTCTAGGGATCTTAAAAGTAAATACTACTGATTTTTTACTGAACTAGGGGCTGCACTCCATGCTGACTCTCAATATAAATCATTAATATTAAGTATGTATCAAATTATGTATCAAAATTAATATTAGATACATAAAAATTAATTTACAGGAACCAAACTACCTGTATTAAAAAGATAATTAAGTGAGCTTTTTGACGGTGTAAAGATTGAAAATTCAGGATAATTAAATAATTTGCTGAAATGAAAAAACGAAATTTTCACTGCAATTCAAAAATAGAAATTTTAATGTGATTGTAACCAAAATTGGGAGCAACACATGAGACAGTATTCTAAGCCATTATTATGCAAATTGCAAATCTTTTGATGCCATAGGACCGGTAACTAACCTTGGCATAAATTTTGAAAGGGTTTGTTGAAAGTGGCTATAGTTAATTTTTTTTTTAATATCAAGATATACATATTAAGAGTGATTGTACAGTGTTCCATCCAGTACTAAGAATTCAGAAGCTTCTATTTTAATTTAATTTTAATTTTTTATTTTTTCATCTTAGGTAAAGCCCGAGCTTTGAAACTCCCCCAACTGATCGACATGGCTGCCCAGATAGCATCTGGAATGGCTTACCTTGAATCTCAAAACTATATCCATAGAGACTTAGCTGCAAGGAACATTCTTGTTGGAGAGAACAATATTGTAAAAATAGCTGATTTTGGATTGGCACGTTTAATCAAAGTAAGTCCAATGAAAATTTTGTTTATTTATTGCATCTGGTATGATTTAAATTGATTATTTACAACTTTGTTACTTCATTGTCTCAAGTTTCAAATACATTCGTCTGCTTTGTCAGTTTTCGTGTGTGTTAAGCTTTTGTTGTTTTTCTAACAATTAAAGTATGATGAATATTCCCTTAGAAATATCTCAATAAATTACATTCCAGCCTTAGCACTTCACTTTTAAAATATAATAATTATATAAAAATTAACCAGCAGGTTGTAAATAATAGCCTCCAGCCTGCAAGCCACATGCTTGCAGGTTGGAGACTATTGTTCTATAGTTAAGGTGGCCCAACATTATCTTATTTCAGATTGAAGTAAATCTTCAGATCTGTACAACCTCTTTATTCTTCCTTATTTATACACACGATAGCATTCTGTTCATTGTGTTACTAGCTAATTGAAAATTGCTGCCATTGTAGGGTCTTTGGGAAAATCAAAACTCAGTATTTCTTCGAATTAAGTAATCTATTGTTTCACTGCGGTATTAAGTCCCCTATTTTGATATTATCTGCAAAAACTAATGTCCCAACTGCTATTCTAACCAGATATTTCTTGACAACGCTCTATTCATTGATATACTAGTAGTAAAGTCTTTCCATCTATAATTAAAGTGGGCATTAAAGGGTTCATAAAATATACATTAGGTTCAAGATATAATTTAAGTCATAATGATATTTTTAAATTTTATAGTGAGGAGTAGTATGATCTTGTTTAAAACATCTTTATTTTATAACATACTAGAATGAATTAGCTGGCATTCCTCAGTTTCTAAATATGGGCCCGCTACACATTCAGATATAGATAACACTACTTGATTTCCAAATCACTTGTTTAGAACCAAAGTCATACCTGTGCTCCATAATTTTATTCTCAACCATGACAATTTTACAATGTGGGTGTAATATGCCCTAAATAAGTGCACTGAAAATACTTGAAATTGCAAAAAAGAAAAGTTTCTTTTAGTTAGGAAAGTGAAATTTTTATTTTGTTATTTAACTTTAATTTTTTAAGGTTTTAGTTTAAAAGTTAGAATTCTATATTTTATTATACAGCTTGTATTTCACCATTTCCCAATGGTTAAAAAATAAAATTGCTTTCATCTGCTGAAATAAATTGATTTTGAATGCATAATATAAAATTAAAATTTTATATGTTATTTTCAAAAGTTTGTCTGATTTAAGTCAGATTTTTAAAACACATAACACTGAAATAATTCTATTTCCCCAAAATTTTAAATTTATCTTTAAAGACTGCAAAATTAGAAAATTGCAACTTTTATAGCACTTAAGGTCTAGACCAAAATTCTGAGAGAAAGGCCATTGGCAAAAAAAAAGCATTGTTCTAAAAAAAAAGTTCTCTCATTCGAGCAGAATTGTTTGTTCAATAAATTAGATTTAAAAATGATGAAAATGGCAGAATTCGTAATTTTTAAACTAATTCAAATTAAAAAGAGAACTTGACAAGATCTGACATCCCAAGAAATCAGCTACCCCTTGTACTGAATTTGTTGGCTATCCGAAGCACCAATTTTCTGCTACAGGTGATATACACACTTACACATGTATCTTTCACTAATGTAAGACTACAAATGTATTTGTATAACAAGTTATTACTATATGTGCATGCAAGCAGATTCTAAATTATGTATCTATGCTAATTATTATTGCATGTTTTTTAAATTGCCATACATGGTAATTTATTTTACAGTTTAGAGAACAAATATCAATATCCTTTTCTATTTATTATTTCAGGAAGATGAATATGAAGCTCGAGTAGGTGCTAGATTCCCCATCAAATGGACTGCACCAGAAGCTGCAAACTATAGTAAATTTTCTATCAAGTCAGACGTGTGGTCATTTGGTATATTATTGACTGAGTTAGTTACATATGGCAGGATTCCATACCCAGGTAAGATTTTATATTTTGTTACCACTTTATTTCATAATTTTTCTTTAACTCCTAGCGTATCGCAAGATAATTACATTCATGGGATTGATTTTTAAAAGCATGGATGCTCTCACTGATTTAGGGTTTTTATGTTAAGCTTAATGCATATTAGAAGATGAACAAATACTAGCAAATAAAAAAATACCAGAGCAGTGACTGTTAGATGGCAGATTTCAACTTTGATAATCTCACTAAATCAGTGTTTACTTCTAACATGGTCATGCCTAGTATAAAAATAATAATAAAGTGGGTGTTATAAATTCTAAAAGTAAATCTAAATTAATGAAAAATTATCAAATTTATCATGTTGTATAATGGCATGTGTGATAATAATAGGATAAAAATATGCTGCTTTTAACTTAATCATAAAATACCATTGATCTCTTGACATCAATAATTGGTACTACCTTACATTTGATATTTTAATTTTTGTATGGATGCTTAATGGTATTGACATGACAATGGCCTGGTGTATTTAAACAATGTGCAATGCTCATTATACTTTTATAAAAGTTAGTGTTTGCATATAGTAGTCCAAATGGGGCCTTTCAAGGGAACAATGTTTTAAAAATTCACAGACCACTTTTACTAAAAATATAACTTGTGTAAACATATATATATATATAATTATCCATAAAATAAATATATGATGTAAATTTGCAAATTTTAACATATGGGATTTATGTTTTTACACAGAATATTATCTGAAATCTCAGATGCACAATAAAAAAAACTTAGAAATAATACTGTAGATACTGGCTATAACAAACCATCAAGGAACTATAAAAAATATTCAATATGCTTGAAGTTCATTATAGACAAACTATTGACCCTTGCAAGTACACTCTTCAATTACAATGTATTTAGACTTGGAAACATGATACATGATGTTAATTTAAGAGTTTTATTTGCTGTGTTATATAATTTGCTTGTTTCTGCTGCTCACTGACACACACACACACATACACACAGACATCACCTCAAAAATGTTTGATTTGTGATCAGGGATGCTTGAAACATGCTCTCCCTTTGAAAACTTGAATTCGAATTTTTGACCCCGTCACAATACTTTCCTTATACATTATGTATATAAGGAAAGTAAAAATGTCTTTTTCACTTTCTTTATATACATATAATGTATAAGGAAAGTATTGTGACGGGGGTTGAAAATTTGAGTTTTCAACGGGAGAGCACGTTTCAAGCATCCCTGAACACGATTCACAGGTTTTTGAGGTGTGTGTGTGTGGAGACAATAACTGGCGAACAAATGGACTGATTCGAACGACATTTGGTACAGAAATCACAATACATGAATACTGGAAGTCTATTGTTTTTAAATGCAGTTGAATGTTCAGAACCCCCCCTAAATTTTCGAGTGAAATTTTGAAAAAATCATCAAAAAATAAAACTTTTAACACAGTTACGCAAATAGACATTTCTTATGTAATTTTTCCTTAGGAAACGATTAACATGAACTTTAGAATGCTATCATGAACCATTCTCAAGATATTGCACATTTTTCAAATAAATTTATATTTTGGCGACCAATTTGGCGGAATGTCGCCAACTTGGCGACTTTTTTAAATGTTACCAAATTAATGAAAATCTCGCCAAATAGATAAAAATGATGCTAAATCAATGAAAATGATGACTAATTGATGAAAATTCAATATTTTGGAAAGAATATAAGTATCTACTATAAGAATAACCTATTTGTTTTTACTGTGAAAGTAGTAAATTCATTATATAAGGAATTATAATTGCATTATATAAGGAAAGTCATGTGCTACCCACATCAGATTTTTTTTTTCTTGTACACTACAGTTATATTTATATTACAACTGTTTTTTTTAAACTAATTAAATATTTAAAAATAATTATTTTCAGAGCCATACTATTTCTAAAATATTTTTGTGAATGTGAGCAGTAGAAGTTAATGGATTACTTCAGACAGCATTAATGAAGTAATTTACTAATTTCATTGCTATGGAAGAACAGATTACTTCATGCAACAGCAATGATCTAATGTTTGATTCTAAAAAGTTTTCAGGATAATTATTACTTAAATTTGGTTTACTTTGATCACAATTTGCTACTCATGAGTTTGCTATAAATGCAGTCTAATAACTGATGATGATTTATAAAGAAAGATGACCTTGAAGAAAAGACTGCCAAAGCAGCTTTTATTTTTTTATCACATTTTGCTTTGGATGGTCAATACATTTCTTCATATTTCAAACTATTGTGTTTAAACCGCAGATGAAGGATTCCCAAATGGAAAACAGGCTAATTAGTCATTGAATCCTAGGGATAAAGAGATAAAGATGTTAATTAATGGGATGTTTAGTGTAGTATCTGTCCTGACCTATGAAAAATATAGTTTCTGTTATAAACTTTACGTTTATATTGTCCATAACGTTTGGCGAGATTTTGGCGACAAATTTGGCAGAATGTTGCTAACTTGGTGACTTGTTTTAATGTTATCAAATTGACGAAAATGTCACCCAATTGATAAAAATTCGCCAAATTGATGAAACTGACGCTAAATCAATGAAATGACGACTAATTGATAAAAGTTTAATATCTTAGGAAGAACATAAAAATAGACTATAAGGACTGCGGCACAAGATCGACCAGGGTGGCGACGCAAGCTAAAGGCCTTATGTGCCACTAAGCATGATGAGTTATGATGATGATGATAAAAATAACTCATTTCTCTGTCTGTCCATCTGTAACACTTGGCGAGAAATTTAGCAGGACGTTGTCAACTTGGCGACTATTTTACATGTTGCCAAAGGGATGAAAACATCACAAATTTGATAAAAATGACACCAAATGGGAAGTAATGTTTGCAAATTCTGATTTCAGTCATATGACGAGCATACCTTCTAGTGTATAAGGAATGCTCTTCTCTCCCTTTGTCTTAAACACTTGGGGATGCATTTTGGCAAACTTGGCGAATAATCTAGCAAAGTATCACCAACTAAGCAATATTTCGCCCCAGATTGACGAAAACATCGTCAAAATTGCGAAAATGATGCTAAATTAATGAAAATGATGTCTAATTGATGAATTAATTATTAAAATATTTTAATATATAGACTATACCGTTTACTGAGAATGCTATCAATATTGATAATTGTTTATTTAGAGTTGCATGAAATATGTTAATTGGATACTTTGAAATAGTTTTACAGGTTGTCATCCAGAAAATCGCCAAATGTACAATTCAATGTTAAAAACACAGTACTGAGGATCTTATACATTATTTTTTTACTGTAAAATGAATAAATTTATTGCATTATATAAGAAAAGTCATGTGCTGCCCACATCAGATTTTTTTACTTTATTAATTTGGAGATTTGAAATTTCAAAAAGTTTGTTCTTTTTGGTCATACTTTTGCAATACATTCTAATCCTTTTAAAAGGCCAATGTTAATATTTAACAATACAAGGTTTGTTTATTTCTAATAAAATGTATACATAAATACTGCTTTTCACTGAAAATCCTGTCTAATACATGGCACTATTTAATTTTTTTAAATATATTTTGTATTTGGAATTTTTTTAATTTGAAAAGCATTTTGTATTTTATGCCCTAAAACCTATGTATTTTGTATCGAAAATACATTTTCAATGTATTTTGCCCAACTCTGACTGTTCCCAATATTTATGGACTGTTTGTTCTCAATGTTTATCAACTGTTCCCAATGTTTATCAGCTGTTTTCAATGTTCCTTTGACTGTTCCAAATGTTTTACTTATTAAATATGCAGTTGTTTAAGCTTTTAAATGTCCTTTGAAAAGGTCCTTGCATCATATATGATGCATATCATATTAACAAAGCTCCATGTGCATCACTTATGGTGTACGAAACAGGCAAGTGACAGAAACTAATCTTTGAAATTCATTGATTCTTGCAAATTAAGTGATTCTAAAAAAAAGAGAGAGAGAGAAAGAAATACTCCAGAAATGCAAAATGAATGTAAATGTTATCAATATCTGGTGCCTTTGAATTACATCAGTGATTCTCAACTTTTTTTTTACTTACGGCAAGCACATTGTTTCACTGTGTGGAAAATTATAGCACACTCGTACGGTAGGTAGAAGCACTGTGTTAGTCATTTTACTTACAATTTGTTTTACTATTTGTGGTTGTATTGCATTTCAATTCATATTATTTACAATTTAATTGTTCTTGTATTAATAAATAACGCTGTTAAAAATATTTTATACTTATTATATATTTCTTTTTTCCATTTTAATAAAAATATTTGTGTTATTTTTCTCGTGACACAATCATGTAAGTCCGTTGCACACCCTTTGAGCATTGCACTACGTGTATAGGATTTTTGTCAAAACTATACATGGAATATGATGTTGGGTATGGTATAAAAATGAAAGTTCATTAAACCCAGGTTTGCAATAACCAGTTTTTGTTGTATGAAGATTTAATAACATGAAAGTCATTTTTGATCTGAAGTCAATTCCTTAACCATATATTTGTATATTTTCAGGTATGACAAATGCTGAAGTTTTACATCAAGTTGAACATGGCTATCGTATGCCATGTCCACCTGGATGTCCTCCAGCTCTGTACGAGATAATGCTCGAGACCTGGCACAAGGACCCGATGAAGCGGCCAACATTCGAAACTCTGCAGTGGAAACTGGAAGACTTCTTTACCTTAGAGGGTTCTGAGTATAAGGAAGCTTCCATTGCCTACTGAATAGATTCTTGAATGGACTGACTGCATTGTAAGCGACTGGAATAGTTGCATTGTAATGTGAATCTTCATATAATTTATTATTGCACCACTATGCAATGATTTTGTGTTGGGTTAATTATGTGCATATGGAAGGAGTGGCTCAAAAATATTTCATTTATCAAAATTTTGCTTTGTTTTGTGCCAAAAAATGTCCTTAAATTGCCTAATTGTGCATTAAATTTCCACCTATGCAGTATTAAAACTTTCCTTGGATGCCTGTCTACTGATAAATTAGCTTAGCTTATTTAGAGAAATATTTTTGTACCATTCCTTTAAATATTTTGCTCAATTTGTCGGTATGTGCAAATTTCAATATTTTATAAATGACATAAAGTAAATTCGTTAATTATTCAAACTGTATTTTTTTTTATTTTCCTGTTATAATTCTCCAAAGGGGACCTTTGAAAGTACACGGATGAAAGTACTTTTTGTACTGTGTTATATTTCAGTACTTTTGTGCTTATTTCCCATGTGACAGAATCATTTATAGTTTTCCTATATTTTTTCAAATTGTTAATATTTCTCTTGTACATATTTCTTTTATATTATTTTAATAAAAAAAAAATTAAAGAATTTTTACTAAATGGATGTAGATTTCTTTGAACTTAATATGTTAGAATTTATAGGTATATTAGGTTTTTAGTTAATACTATTAGATTAGTTTAACAATATTAAATGTACAAAATTTTTGGAAAAGACTTCCCATTAATGAATTTGAAAATACTGTAAATAACTTATTAATCATAGGTTTAATTTCAACAATAGTATGAGTAAAATTTGAGGATGCATAATTTCTTGTATTGTGACTTTGGGTCTAACAGGTTTCATGAATGCACTTTAGTGACTACCAAATGCAGTGGCGGATTGACAATTTTGGGAGCCCTATAATAACCTTTATTCGAGGCCACTATAATGTCGTTAATTTTACCTGATAATTTTTTTTTTTTTAGGAGGGGTGGGATTGAGATAAGGCATATTCCCAATTTTATTAGAACTTTAATTATGTTCAATTTATTTGAAGTTTTTTTTCATTTTATACATTTTGTATAAAATATTACTTTCACAGGACATTTGTACTTTCTTGAAAAAATTGCAAAAACCGTTAGAATCAAAAACATTTTCACACTTATTTTCAGCATTTAAAATCGTGAAACATTTAACAATCAAGGAAATGGGATCCTTAAATTATTCCTACATCTTTTCTGTTGCACATTGTCAGTGATATTAACCTCTATTCTTGCTTAGAATTGACTCATTGCACTTAAGAAAATTGGGTACATAATTTGCTTTTACAAAGATCTTATAGTTTTCGAGTTCGCCTTGTCAGAATAAAGATTTTTTTTAACCCAGGCTGCCAAGCTTACCTAAAGGTTTAGAGCAGCAGTTAAACCTATAGCCAGAAGTAAAAAAAAAATTGAAATATTTCCATTTTTAAAGCTTCTAATCTTTAAAATTGAAATATTTCCATTTTTAAAGCTTCTAATCTTTATATCCTGAAAAATAAAAGTGCTAACTATGAATGGTAATGAAGTAATTTGTAGCCTTTTGAAAATCCTACGAGAATATATAATTGGATTTTGGATAGGATTATTTGTTTTCAAAATATAGAGGTTATAATTTGGATATTTTAGCTAGCTATGAATGCAAATAATTTGCAGCCCTTTGAAAGTTCTGCAAAGATAGGATATATAACTGGATTTTAGATCAAGTTCTTAGTTTTCTAAATATTATGATTATAATTTCAATATTTTGAAAGGGTGGTTATGTCAATATTTTAATATTTTGAACTACTTTCATTTTACAAGACGTTATTCACACAAAACCATCAGACTGAAGATACCATCAATTTTTTGTATTTCCTGAACCCATTTATACGTGTTTTTATATGGAAAACTTCAAAGTTTGTCTGATTTTAAATCTCTGTTCCCCTTCTAAAATCACAGGTTTTAAAAATTATGTCCTTGGATATAGTTCTTTATGTTTTTCTTTCTTTCATGATGTAAATTTTCTTATAGAAGTGAAAGATATTGAAATATAAACATGCCTTGCACTTATAAGTGAGGGTAAAATCAGCAGTAATAAAATACAAGCTTCTTTATATAACATAAGAATTCTTTAAAGGCAATATGAAAAATCTAGATGTCTAGGAACCCTCTTGGTTTATTGTACCTGAAACTTAAGCTTCATAGTAAATCCGCCACTGATATGATACTAAGCTTTGCATTCAAAGTAACTCTCAATAATGTTTTTTGAGAATGGACTGTTTGCTGTCTGAAAATAGCTAATAACTTTATTAGGGTTTTATTGAAAGTCTTTTGCATGTAAATTATATTACAGAAATTATTTTTTTATAACGCAGTTGTGCTTTGTAATTGAAACATTGTTAGAAACTAATGAATCAAAATGTTTTAAATTTATCTTTGGTACCCCTGAAAAATTATTTCTAAAATGTTCACTTTACTGTCAACACAGTGGCAAAATTGCAAAACTATAAATTTTTTAAGGCTTTATTTTGAAGAATAAGTTATATTCTCGGTCTTAAAAGCAAGCGCTAGTCATGCAAAAAGTGGTTTTAAAGCAAATGTATGGCCTTAGACTTATATTTGTGGGTGTATATGAAGAAAATTCCTATTTCATGAACTAAAGGCATATAATTATGGGATAATATGCATTATGTTTTATTGAACACTGTATTAGTTTTTCATGGTGAAAGTAGATGCTTGAATATTAGCTCTGTTATTCATCTAATTGTGTCAGCTTTTAATGATTGAAAATTTATAAGTTATATTTCCAATATAACAAATACCATTACCAGACGGGTTTAAGACTTACAAGGGATATAACTACTTATGAGAATATAAATACACTTTCATGATAGAAGCAGACATGTGAAAATTAGGTGATTACAATTGTTTTAAGAGCTATTAATTGTTATTTTCTTAACTTTCTTTCTGAGTTGCATTGTCTTTTATTACTTCTATTTTTATGCTTTCATCATATTTTACTCCTATTCAGTTTCTATTTTTAAGTTTTGTTTTCTATGTCTTCCTCTAATGTCTTTTTTCTTATTTTTACCAGTAATTTAACGATTTTATAATCCTAACTAATACTTATCTTTCAGTTTTATTTTAAATCTCATATCAATTCAACCTTATTTTCTCTCGTCCAGCAGGACATGGGTGTAAATGAAAGCTGCTTTATCAGCTTGAGCTGAAGTATTTATAGCCATGGTTTTAATTTCAATGACTGATGTACCTATTTTATTATTTCTCCTTTGATGAATTCTTTGCCAGTTACTTACATAGTTGTATTTAATCTTTTGACTAATACACTTCATAACTTGAGGTAGAAGACTCATAATGTCTTTGAAACAATTGTAATGCATAATTTTCATTATGTTTGCATCTATCAAGGAAATATATAAAATTTGTATTCACATTTTATTCTGAAATATTTTCAAAAAGAGACTTTTTAACTATGGTATAATTTTTCATAATTACATTAGAAAGTTTTAAATAAGCTAAATGTAAATAAAGTACAGGATGTGACTAGTTTCCAGTTAAGGATTTATTTTACAGTACATCATTGCTAATTATTTAATTAATGCTATTGTTGCTTTCAGTAGCATCACTAGAAAAAAAAATTTGAGGGGGGGGGGGGGGGGGGGTTAAACAGTGGTCAACATCATTTCATGACTTCGATTCCCGGGAGGGTTACTAGTGTCCTCCCACCTCCTTGGCAAGGCAACTGGTCGTGTTACCACTAATGATTGTTGCTTAATAAATTGCCTTTTTCTAATTTTCTGCTCAAGCATTTTGCAATCTTGCCATTGTATCAATATTTCATCCTCGACTATTGCAAGAGGGAAGTATTTACTTTTGCATTCCATAACTTAATGTTAACTTTGTATTATATCATCTTTAATGTGATTTAGTTTTACTGTACAGAAAAAAATAATTGCATTTTATTTTGTTCTATAGTAAGAGTTTAATTTTATATGAATGCATTTTTAGTTGTTTCATCAGTGATAAAGAACGTGTGAAATAGTTTATCATGAGCAGTATGTGTCTAAAAGTTGAATTATATTAAACCATAAATACAGTCGATAAGTAATTTGCAAAGTCATTGTAAATTTGCATCAAATGCACTTATGGAAAAATACAAATGATGCATAATTTAAAAACTGATCTATTTGCACTGTATTTAGAAATTTTATATAATGCTTAGAAGTTCTATAAACGCCCTGCTTGCAAACCGAAATTGTATAAAAGATAAATGCTATTTCTGATATCACTTTTACAAAATGAATTAAAAGTATCGTGATATATATAATGTGTGGTTTGACACATTGCAGTGACCAAGTTTGATGTTATAAAGGCATTAAACTGTTGAGAGTTGATGTTGTTTAGTAAGACCTGTAAGAGGATGTTTTATGGCTTGTGAGAGTGATTCAGACAAAGTTCTAAGGGAGATTTGAATGTTGTTCAAGGATGAATTGAAGTTCAGAGTGTTATTTTGCAGTACTTCTGAAGGTTGTTAGGAGGTTATGACCTTCAAATCTCCTCCACTTGCACACCTTCACAATAATCATATGCTAGAATTCATAATGTGATTCAACTGAAATTTTTGTTAAACCGTTCATACTGAACAGATTAATTTTAAAACCTGATTATTATTGAAATTTTGTTATGTTGCATATGTGCACTGCATTAGGAACCTAAATATGTAAACTTAAAATAAAAACCAGTTAAAATAAAACGTAGTGTAAAAATACACAAGCAGTTGTAAACTGAGCTCAGAAGATCTGATACCATTGCAGATTTTTATTATTATTATTATTAGTAGTAGTAGTAGTAATAGAACATTCCTGATCTACTCTTGGTATATCTCTGTAAAAATGTTAATTTTTTATAATTCGATTATATTTCAGTGATTTATTAAATATTTTTGATATATTGCATGTGCTTATGTTTTTCTCCTCAGAACTCATCTTTGAAATAGTGCCTTCCATATAGTAACCACAATCTTGCTCTCTATACATTGAGATCAGTTCCAATCTCATCAGAGCTCATCAGCAATGAATGTTAACTACACTGGAAGCATGAAATTTTGCTGAATGTTGTAATGCATGTATTATGCAATATTTTCACTGCCAGTGCAGCTAATAGCTATTTGGTGGTGAGCTTTTTTGACTATTTGCGTTTTTTGTACATTTATCTATATTTTGTATCCAATGCCCATATTATTTGTTGGTTACAATAATAAAACACCTTTTTTTAATTATTATTAAAATTTTACAAAACAAAGTTTTCTGTTATAAAACTATTACCGTCGGTGATAGGGTATAAAAATCTTTGCTAGAATAATTTGGTAGAAATTTGCAATATTACTTTTTCAATGCATAATGAATTTATTTAATGTATACAGTGAAACCTCTAAATAATGGACAAAATACATGGTTCTCTGATTATCTCTTATTGAATTGTATTTTACAGTAATTTAATTTTCTTAATATTAAAATATTCAAGGTCCCATAATTGTCCTTTATTGAGAGGTATATTATACTTTTATTAAGTTTAATTTTTATTATAAATGAACTGAATGTGAAAGGGTGTATAAAGTTACATAAATAAATTCCGCCAATCTACTCCCCTACACTACTTGTGCTTCTAAAATCCCTGTGCGCACATAGACTATGCACTTTTGTAGATTAATTTTATTAATTATTTTATAAAACTCTTAAATACATACTGTATAACCCCTTTACAAAACACAATTACTCCACAACCCCCCAGCAAAACTCTCAATTCCCTGAACAGTGAAATTACTATATTTTGAATCAAGAACCTAAAAGTAATAGTGTCCACAAAGCAACAGGTATTATAAAAAATTAAATTTCAAGAGAGATTGAATTAATGCCAACTTGGAACCATGATAATTAAGTCTCCCAAGTGGTCTATGTCACACTATATATCTTTTTAAATGTATATTGTAAAAATACATTTTTATCTGGAATTTTGTTTCAACTATGATTTTAATTATTTTATCTCAACACTTTTATAGCATTTGCAAATATAAATGTGGAAAAGCAAGAAAAATGTCAGACAATTAGTGTAATTGATAATTTTTTGTTGCTCATAATAATTATCACTTCTCGGATTGTTATAATTGCGAGATTATAATTTTACCATTCACAATCTTAACACAGCCTGAGTTCAAATTAATAAGAGTTATTTCTTTTTAATGTATAAAGCAAAGTAAAAGTTAAGTTAAAACAGAAATAATAGTGATACTTTGTTATTGCAATTTACCTAAATCTAAATTTTAAACTTATGATAAAGTAAAATTTCTATAATCCTATTATGTTTGTAATTAATCCTGAGCTTGCAGTTATATTCTTTGTATCTATGTGTCTGAAAATTTATATTTGAGATTAATTAATATTTGTAACCAACTCGGCTTCTTATGATAGTAGAATTACTTAATAATAGAACCTGTATGAAATATACAGGGTGTTTCTAAAGTCGTGCAACCCATATTTCGTTTGATATTTCCCAATACAAAAAAGACAAAAATATGAAATATTCACAGTAAATAATTTAATGTCTGCATAACATCATGCATTACAACAAATGCTCAAAATACAACCATTTGCTGCCAAGCACAGCTCTACTCGACGACAGGTATTTGTAGCCACATGATACAGCATATCATTGGGAATGGATGCAATGATGTTGCGGATGTTGTCCTTTAAGGCTTCGATTATCTTTGGATTGTTTGCGTATACACGTTCTTTGAGATAAGACCATGGAAACAACGCCACCTATTGTGCATTATATGATTTATAAATAGCGCGAAATTCAAACATCTGTCTCTATATTTATGAGAGATACCAACCGAAATGTGGGTTGCGCGACTTTAGAAACACCCTGTACTACTGTGTTGAAGGTTAAAACCTAGAAATTACTTTTTATATTTTAGTTATCATAGCTAATGTAATAACTTAATTCATTCCTCTGTGATTTTAAACCATTTCTTCACTTGTAGCATTTAATATTGGACCAATATTGTATATCTTGGTATTACATTGGAAATATTTTCAATGTAATCCCAATATTTGGCAAATATTGGGGTTACATTGGCCCCCAATATTGGCTAAATATTTTCATTACAATATTACGTCAATATTGGTGTTACATTGTAAATATTTCCAATAAAATTCAATATTGGCATAATACTGTTCCAATATTTTAAACCAATATTGGGCCAATTTTGTCAAAATGTCCACTTTTCCATATTGGTCCAATATTTCCAATGTTGGCTGCCAATATTGGATTGCTACTAGGGTTATTGTTATAAATGTGTTAATATATTCCAACAGTATAGGCAAGATTTACCATTAATTCTCCTTGGGGTTCATGTTGAGAAATTAAATCCAGCTCTGTAAACAAGATCCTGTCTACTCTATTATTTTCTGAAAATTAAAATGTCTTGTTAGTAATAGCATATAGTTGGTAAAATGTATTCATATTTATATGAATACTTCATATGCTGTTACAAATGAAGTATTTTAATTTTCAAGTTATTTAAGACAACAGTTTCAGCAATTTTTTTATGTATTAATATATATTTGAACTGCCAAACCTGCATCGTACAATATTGAGCACAACATAATATTGATCACATCTGCTCGACAAATCTTTGTGCAAATACATGAAATATACTTGAAATGTGAGGGGGAAAAAAATCATAGTTTGTGAACAATCCTTGATTCCCCCCCCCCTTTTTTTTAAGATAACTATACTACTATTTTTATAAGCTGTATTGTCCCAGCAAGATTTTATAATTGGAAGAATTTTCAGTGGTCTAACAAAGCTGCATCCAATAAGTATTTAGTTTTTGTTTCATACATTATACATATATATTTCGTTTCTGCTTCGTAATTACTGTGGTATTTCTGGCATGAAACCAAATACATTGTGTGATTTGATCTTAAAATGCTTTTGAGGTCTTGAAATGTTCATAACTATTATCTATAACATAAGCATAACAGCCCTAAATCACTAGAATGGACAATGCAGGCTGTTTGACTCTATAATGTTGTTGTTAAAACCCAGACCGTCCGACCTACCAGAAAGGTGTAAGGTAACAGTTTGGACGGTCGGGAAGTGCCACCCAATTTAGACCGGAACCCAGTGGGGGTGACTCTATAATGTATAGTATTATAGCAAATCGTACAACTTTTTTTTTTTTTAATAAAAAATTTTGCCATGAAAGGTTTTCTGTTATAAAAATATTACTCTTGTTGGTGATGAGGTATAAAAATTTTGGCTAGAATAGTTTGCTAGAAATTTGCAATATTACTTTTTCAATACATAAGGAATTTGTTTAAGTCGAAAGTCCAGACCATCCGACTCATCCTTGGACAGGAATTTGTTTAAGTGAAACATCTAAATAAATCAAACTATAACTTGCAGTATATTCTGTTGTATAAAGAGTGCATTAAAATCCAAATCCTAATACAGTAAAAAACATCACTGGGCAGATTTTAAATTGACTTGGGCTCATCAGCAAGAAATAGGCTGCAAATGCAGAGAAAATTAAACCAACCATGCAATTTTACAAGTCTGACGGCTAACAAGGTTTAAAATTATGGAAGCATTCCATAAGAAAGCAAATTTGCACCATATTGGAAATTTTCACTACACAAAAACTCGGGAATTAAACATAAATGAAGACAAAAAGCTAACAAATTTTGAAAAAAGACAAATAAATGAATGAAATAATTCCAAATATATAGGGATTGAGTGCAAACAAGAAAAAATAAGAGTAGTTTGAAGGTATTGTGGACTTCGATAACCCAAGGCAATATTTCATATCCACTAAATAAACATGGAGTTCATTAAATTGTGAAGGGCATGAAACTATGTTAAAGACTAACCCCCCCCCCCCATAAGTATTGGTCATTCAGAAGCATTGATTAAGCAAGGATGAACATTTTTGTGTTGATGTCTCATTGAACTTTGTATATTTTAATCAATAGGAAATGCCTAATAATAGGAACCTCAGATTACTGAGACTTATAAACAATTATTTCACACTGACTGCTGAGAGCAAGAATCTGAAAAATAAATAATTCGCTAGACAATAGCAATTAAAGGTTGAATAATGTATCAACCTGTTTCAAAGGCAAAAAAGATCAAATCAGACAGTGTTGAAGACCCAGACCGTCCGACTCATCCTGAGGACTAGAGCAACTATTTGGATGACCGGAAATCAGAGTGTCAGTACTAATGATACTACTGCTCTGATTTATTTCTACAAAGAAGACTATTTTTTGTCTTTGAAACCGGTCAGTTGATGCCTTATTTGTTCAACCTTTTAAACAGAGACTTAGTCAATTCATCAGACAAACTCATCTGTACTTCAAATGTGGTGTCAATTAAGAGGTCAGTGTTTTTAACCCTCTTGGTTCATTTTATGTGCACAAAAGCTGGTTCATTAAGACCAGTAGCTTAATTTAAACAAACATTTGAGAGAGATTAGTTGGTATTTGTCTATAATTACAAAGTGTAGATTGATAATGTTATTTTGGAGAAATTTACTTTAAAATTTTCAGTTTGGGGATGGGTTTGATGCCTAATTCTTTAAAATATGCCTAATTCTTTATAAAGTAGGTTCCAAACCATGGTCAATTAAGAGTCGGGATAGTTACTTCAATATAGATATTTAAAATTAGAACTATGTCAATAAAGATATATAAAATTATAAATATATTAATATTATATATTTTATATATTTTTAACAAAGATGTAAAATTTTGCAATTTGAGGATGGTTTGAACCTTCATGACCCTCCCACCCTATCCTTAATTTTTCACAGTCCAAGACTTACAATTTAAAGTGGATTCTGAATCAGAGTCAGTGATTAATTTGAATCTCTTCAATATAGATGTCAAGAATGTATTCCTTTGAATACATATCTGACTCAAAATTTTGTTGAAGTATAAAATATTCCATGCTATTCTCTATAATTAAAGCCAGTAAAATATCATTGAACTCCCATTTATTCTTTGTAATTTCATTGCATTAAATATCCATATATACTTTGAGCTCAGATTATGACTGTATAAAAATTACTTTTTTATGGAAATTTGTTGCATATTTATTGATTTTGTGTGTCCTTTATTTTCTGAAAATTATTCCGAGAGATTTTTGTCTTGCAAATTTTTAAATGAGTAATGACATTGCTTCTGAAAGTTGCTTCTACTTGGAAAGATATTAATTTATCCAACACCTAAAGCAACTTTTGTAAATTCTTGCTAAAGTTGAGACTACTTTTAAAGACATAAATCTATACATGTTACTATGTTATTTCAAGAAATAGATTTTAAAACTGTTACTGTTTTCCATCCCATTTACCATTCCTCGCTAAATGTTAGGTTATTGTAAATTTATTAATTCATTTTTGCTGATTTTATTTGTAGATTCCATTTTAATTCCTATCCTTGAACATTTTTTTTAAATAAAGGTTAAAACTATTATATGTGTGTCATTTCACATTTCTTTATACTAACACAATTTATATATATTGATAGCCACAGATTGAGTTGGTTTATACTGACTAGGTCATAGGAAAGAGTATAGATTAGACTAATCTGATGCATTTTAGGGTGTGACCTTTGTGTAATTCATGAAAACATACTACATTTTGGAAAATTTAGCATATTTTATAATTACATTTTACAACAATGGAAGCATATTTATTTATAAATAAACTGAATATTAAACCTCATATGCTGAGGTGTATAAAAAGTTATGTAAAATATGTCCTCCCATATGCTGCCAACAGCTCTTGTGTTAAAATGTCCGATCAACTATTATTAATTATTATGAAAGAATGAAATGAAGGCTGGTGACTCCAAGAGAGCCCTGCACATCGACCAGAGATCTATTGTACTACCCCAAACAAGAAGATCTCTACAAAAAGAGACCAGTAGCCGAAGCAAAGATAAGCAGGCATTTGACAGGAATGTCATTCAACTTCCATGGTTCAATCACATTAATTACTATACACCTATAATCTTTGATAAGCACTTTTTCCATAAGACGTTTACTTCTGTATGATTTTACTTTCATTCGCCCAAACTTTTTGAGTAAAATACCACTGAAAAGAATCATTTTAATTTTGACAATTGAGTGAAACTATTGGTCCATTTAATTAATTTATTGGTCAATTTAAATTATTAATTTAATGTATATAATAAAATTCTGAAGTAACTTGAAACTTATGTAATTTTATTGATAGTTGAGTCAATTTTATTTTCTTCCAAGATGCACTTCTATTAAATGATATTATTTTTTTTAGGGGGCATTGGTTGGCCATTTTAAAGGTTTTACTGTAATTTAGATCAAGAATATTGAATTAATAATATCCTCATCGCAACAAGGATTAGCAAAAAATGCAATTTAATTTTCCATTATCACCAACTAGTTAACATTTTCCCAAAATTGACAAGTTGGTGATATTGTGCAAATGTGTTACCAAGGGAGAAAGACATATTTTCTTTTCTTATGTATATGAGCATCCTTATATACACTAGGATAGTTTAATGAAGTTCTTAACTGATGACTTAGATGCTCAAACTTTCTAAAAGTCGCCAAGTTGGCTAAATTACACCAAATATGTTGTCAAGTTCGCCAAGCGTGACACACAGATATATTAGCTTTTTTTTTAGTATTTACTACATTAAAATAAGTTTCATTGTTGCACTGAACTTCTATTCATGTATAATTTAGTGGCTTAAGTAAAGCCACTCAATGATAGTACACTCATATCCAAAAAGTTAAGCAACAAAGTGAAAACAGCGGATAAAAAGTAAAGTATTTATTGGAATTCATTGAGATTTCCACAGATCATGGGGTATAACAAAACACACTAGCTTGGAGAAATGCAAAGAAAATCGTTTAATAATTAATAAAATAATAGAGATAAACAAAAACATAAGAGTTTAGGCGGCAAAAACAGTTCATTGGGGGGAAGCTTGTCGATAGGAATGTAATGACCTCTGCTGAAAACGCCCAAAAGCGTCGATTCATGCCAAGAATAAGATTATATATGGCGGTTTGGGGTATCTGTGCCCATTCACGGAGCAGACATGTTCGTAGCTCCCGACGGGGAGGGCCATAAAGAGAACTTTAACACCTCCCAAGCATGTCCCGTACATGCTCTATGGGATTCAAGTCGTTTGATTTCGATGGCCCTTTCATACGAAGCAGTATTTCCGATTCTAAATACTGACCGACAATGCGAGCTCTGTGAACTCACGTTTTATCGTTCATAAAAATGGCATCAAGACCCATGGCCGCAAGAAATGGGAGAACATATTGAGCAAGGATGTCATCTCTAAACCGCACTGCAGTCACTACAGCGAGGGAAGATCAGTGCGGATGCCGACAGCAATCCCTACCCAAACCACCGCCTCTGTATGCGTGCATTTCGCAGATGTTACTGTCGTGTTAACTAGTTCCGTTCCAGGCGTTCTACAGATTAATAACCGTCGGGATTCATCCTGTGCACCAAACCGTGACTCATTCGTGAAGAACACAGTACCCCCCATTGGGAGCCCCTCTGTGCAAGGGCGTCAGTAGGACGTAAACCACTAGTCGTCTTGCATACAGCTGACCTACATGTAGCCGTCTGTAAAGAGTTTGCCGAGATATCGCTCTTCCTGCCGACGCTGCAACGTCCGAGAAACAAGCTGGTGTGCAGTAATTAACTTGTGGCGTCGTGCTTGCAGATACAGAAAACAGTCATCCTGAACGGTTGTAACCCTTGGACGTCCACTTACTGATCTTCGCGACACTGTTCCTTTACTTTGACATCGGTTCCACAAGCGGCAAATGACGGAACGATTGATATTTAGGGCTCAGGCTACTTCGACTGTCGCTGGGCTTCTTCGAGACGCCCTATTACCTCCCATCGCCTGGAGTTACTCAAATGATGTAGTTAGTCTATTCATTATTCAAAATTTGGTTATTTCAATTTTTCTTCTGGAATCCAGAACTCTGAGATACAGGCTCTGCACAAAACATGTCGTTTTTATACATAATACATTTCCTTGTTAAAAATGTTGTTATGCAAAATGTTTTCTGCGTGCGTGCGCCTGTCATGTATGCAAATTTTGTGGCTACACGTTGTTTCTTTCGCGAAATAAGATAATTTTTTCGTTTGTTGCTTAACTTGTGGACATGAGTATATGTTTCAGACCTGTTATTTTTATTCGTGTATATTTTAGTAGTTTAAAAGTTATGCCAGTCAATGAAGTGACAGATATATTAAATCTTATTTAGTTCCAGGTCTTTTCAAGGTAAGTTCAGTAATGTTTTCTGAAAGGTTTGAATAGTAATTACATTTTATTACGTTTGATGAAAATTGTATTTTATTTGTGGCTACACGTTGTTTCTTTCGCGAAATAAGATAATTTTTTCGTTTGTTGCTTAACTTGTGGACATGAGTATATGTTTCAGACCTGTTATTTTTATTCGTGTATATTTTAGTAGTTTAAAAGTTATGCCAGTCAATGAAGTGACAGATATATTAAATCTTATTTAGTTCCAGGTCTTTTCAAGGTAAGTTCAGTAATGTTTTCTGAAAGGTTTGAATAGTAATTACATTTTATTACGTTTGATGAAAATTGTATTTTATTTGGGGTTTATATAGTAATTGAGATTTCTTATGGTTTCGCAAGGTTACAATTAACAATGCTGACTTTATAGGCATCGAGGCACTATGAAAGTTTTCTGTCCCATAATTTTTTCATTTTTTAATCTGTTGGACATCGTAATTTTTGTTGTGTAAGGTATCTGTTAAAAAAACACGTCATATTGTCTAAACAATGTTTATTTCTGGTAAACATTCATTTGTTTTAATCATTTTTTACTTTTTGATTTCGTATACAAGGTAGTCCTTAAGCACTCCGATAACTTTATAAAGAAAGGCTCACGAGTGTTAGGCCCATCTACAGTAGAGTGACTATACCTGATCGAATAAAAGGGATTGCAGCGCCCCCGTCGGATTATATCAAAATTTAGGATAACGAGCTCTAACAAAGCGAGCTAGACAAAAAAAAAAACAGTTACAAAGTTGTAAAGAATTGTCTATTGAGTAGAAATCGACACTAAAACTGTTAGAGAAAGCATTTATTGAACACAATAGGGTGATTGGCAACTGGCTGTCTGATCCAGGAATGCTGAAATAATCAACACTTACATGCGGAGAAATCGAATGTATAGCCTGTGCAAAGTACTTAAAAGTACGCACTCATCCAGCAACAATGCGCAGTTGAGTTCGAGGGGGAAAAAAATGAACGAGACGAAATTGAAGAGGGACTGGAGGGAAATTCAAGGAGGGGGGGGGGGGGGGGGAGCTCAACAGTCTTAAAGGAGGGGCTCACCAAAAACACGATTAATCATTAGCATTTATAAACCATAACAGTTACTATTATATATTTCAATTCATATAAATTATTAACAAATAATTGCATATTTATATATATTTGCAAGCTAAGAGCTGATTATTTAAATATCCATATAGCTACTATACATCAATATTAATATATAAGGATTACAATTGATTTTAATGTAAGCATTAACTAGTAATAAAGCTGTTAATAATTTGTAGAAACATTTTGAAAGTCAATACAAGTTAAAGCGTATTATTAACTCTTACCTACTTATAAGTTGATTTTGACTCTATAATGTATAACAGTGAACCCCACAATACTACAAAGTATCCTAAATACTATTGTCATAATTTTTAAATATTTTTAAATTAAATATGTAAATATATGGATCATCGATATAATCGCAAATTCATCTAAATTAAAAAATATTTAAAACGAAGTAATTTATAAAAAATATCTGAAAAAAATTTATGCAAAATTTGAATGCCATTTTATATGAAATTTCATATCACTACTAAAAATTTAATATTTTTATCAGTGGGGTTGAGTATACCTCTTAGGGAGGGGGGGGACCTAGCCCCCTCTGGCCACGGCCCTGATTTCAAGTGTCACTGTGTTACAGGCCCTGATGATACGACATTTTGACAAGTATTTATTTTTTTTCCTTAATAAAATATGTTAGGGACACGACACCAACCAACAGGTATTTATTGTTTTCAATATACGAGTTTTATGCACTCCTGGTGTCGTTTCCTACCCATTATACAGTGCGTCATAATTAGTTTTTTCTTCTACCTCGTTTTGTTGCCGAGTTCTTTATCTTAACTTTTTAAATTCTCCACTATGGACGCTGCAATCACCTTGATTCGATCGAGTATGGCCACTTTACTAGATCTAGCGTGCGCACTCATACACATTTCCTTACAAAATTCTTGGGGGTACTTAAAGACTTTCTTAGTACCCCTGTATACTTTCATGCACATAAACAAGAAATAAGTACACTTGTAATTTCCACAGTGAACATTAATAATCACAAGCAAAAAATTTTGGACGGAAATTGTACAAGCACAAACACAAGGTTTTGCTCCCCTTGATTACATTAGGAAATATGTAAAATCAGCAACTTCACATGCTAGTGATATGTATTTTCACAACATAAAACATACATTCAATAAAGTTTATCATGCTGTATTTGTTACTAGGTTGTCAGGGGGCAAGATTTGATTCTTTGACGACTCACAACTTTGAAAATAAAAATTCTTGTCTTCAGAGTTGCTATGCATTGTTCTGATAAAATTTTTCATAACGTCTTTATTAAACTTCAATAAATCTCAGTTTCTTCGTTCAAGTGATTTGCATAAATTTCTATTGCGAATAAATAGTAGCTCCTTTAATAATTTTCAAATGTTTTCTCTAGAAAGAACCACAAGTTTCCGGTAAACAATATTGTTTAAAAATAAGTTGTGCTCAACATTTTTCTACATCGAGATTTATTTATTGCTATAAAAATGAATTGAAAATTGACTGAGCTAACTTGATGTATTTTATAGTCTAACGATGCGCTGTTAAAGTTCTTAAAGCCATAAAGTTGTATTTTATTTTAAAAATTTTAATGTAAATAAAAGTAATTTAGTATGTTTAATATATTAAGGGGTGACGAGTTCGAGGGCCACAAAAGTTACTATTACTTTAACAGTTTACACTTTTAAAAGGCATTTTCATATGTCAATTTGTTTTTATAAAATTTCATTAAAAATTTAATTTCTGAAATACTGAAGGAAAATATCAAGACCATATGTTTTATTTCCACTCTCGTCCCGGTAACCGACAATTAGCAAAGTTTTTAACTTTATTAAAACGTAACTTTGTTAAAACGTGTTAGGAACGTAAAAATTACTTTATCCTCTAAACTGTTCGGTGTCACTGTTTACAACTTTATCTGATAATTGGGCATGTGCTTATGGAGGAAAGGTCGACATTTGAATCACGGGGGGAAATGCAAAATGCCTCCTAAAAATGCTTGTTAAATAAGTTAATAGAATCTGTCATTATGGCGATACAATCTGAACATATTCCCAGTTATTGAATTAGAAAGTCCATCCTCCCTTGGCATTATAGCAAAATCTAGCTTTTTCTTGCATAGAGAACACTTAAAAGGCAGTATTAAATGTCTCGAGCTGGAGGTATCTTTAGCTCAACGCACAGTACTCGGCACTCGCTTACCATGCTTTGGCCATGAAATCAAATTAAGCACTGCGAAGTTGGTATTTTGTATTCGCGCTAAGTTGCTGACCTCAGATGAACACAAAATATTCTTCAGTCACTGTTATTTCCAATTATTCAGCATTCGGAAAATTATATTGTATTGTAGAAATACATCCTAGGTACTCTCCACGAGATGCTGATAAAAAGCAGTTGAATGAAGAATTCAAAATCCATGCACTTTCTTCCTAAGTCACATGAACGGTAACATAATTCCTTCATGGTTCATCACGGCCTCATGACTGTCCTTTTTTTTTCAATTTATAGCCCGCACGTCTCGATCTGCTACCTAACTGTAACTTCATTCGGCAAAACTTACTGGGAGGAGGAGTACCATAGCAAAAGCTCATAAGGCAGTATTAAATGTCTTGAGCTGGAGAGATATTTAGCTCAACTCTATAATTCTCGCTTTGGACATGGAATTAACCCCGATACTGCTATGCTTGTATTCTGCGTTTACACTACACTTAATAAAATATTCCCTAGTTGTTAAATTTAAATGTGCTTTGTTTTTATGTTATTTTATACAAGAATCCCGTACTAATGTATCTTTTTTTTTATAAATATTTAAAAGTTGATCTACGGGGATGTATTGTTGAAATCTGGGACAGAGATATTCATGAAATTTTAGATATATCTGTTTTGGTGTTGTGAAAAACAGTTATACATTTGGCAATTCATTGTATACTTTTTTCAGATTTTAGATAAGTGATGTAGCTTATAACAGCACATGTAGCTATTTCGGAATAAAATCTGGGCATGCGCACACCTATATCGTCACCTTTCAACTGCGTACCCTCTACAAGACAGTAAACATACACTTATCTTCACTTTCAAGTATCCATTTACAAACTCGAACAGTGAAATTATATTCGGTGCTGAACCATTCTGCATACGGTTCTCTTATTTCCAACATTGTTGGATAATATTTTCCCATTTACTCCATTCTTTACTCCACTTCCTCTCATGACTTGAACCCTCTACAAGTGCGTCATCTTCCTCGGTCTTGGCGACTCTTCTTCGTCCCTGAAAACGTCGACCACGAACCCGTCTTTGTCCGGATTGAACCCATGATTGACGCTTTCATAGATGGATAGATTAGGACTTCTTGAAGAAGTCGATGCGAAGATGACTGGTTGCATGCTGACCTGCCCGTGCTGTTTGGCAGCAGTTGATACGACTATTTTATACACCTTCGGCATAAATATGACGATCATAATAGCTGTTGCTGTTGCTACTAAACCGAAACAAATAGTGAATTCATTCCAACGTGAGTGCAACAAGAAGAACAGCAAGTACCAGATTAGCCATACTACACACACTGCTATGCTTCCGAAATGAAGTAAAAGACCCTCTCTGTTGTTTCGACGACTGCGAACGCAAAAGGGCGAAGCGATTAGCCATACGAGGCTTAATAGCATTGAATAAGATAGATATCCTATTGTGGATTTTACACCAAAAGCACATTTGAATTTAACACTCCTGATATTCCAGTGCGAGATCCAGTAGTACACCGCCATTGCAATCTGAGCTGCAGCAATGAAACAGTAAAGTGCGGCTTGTAAGAAGCCACTGACGTGTGCATGAATGCCATCCATTTCTGCAGCTATCAAAAGAAAGCAACGTGATAAAATTGGTGCCAGCATAGATATGTACGCAAGGCCAACTACTGTTAGACGTCTGTAGCAAGTGACGTTATCCTTATGAAACATGAACAATACAGTGCAACTGTAGGAAAATATAACTGATACAAGTAAGATCACATTTGATATTTGCGAACCTTCTTCAAAATCTTCGCGACATGAGTTAGCGACAAGGAATATGGCTGTTAGAAGGGCGATAAGAATCCCCACGCACGAGACTGTTAAAAGGATATTCACCCATGTCTCGTGTTTCCAGTGGTATAATCTGCTGAACAAGTCTTCAAGATCCGTTGCTATGGAGATATTGTTAAAGTTTTCGCAAACTTCTCGGCAATTCTGCTGACAGTAGAATTCTGGTATCTTAAACCATCCCGAGCCCATAGATCGAAAAATATTTAGTATTTTCTTGTCCCAATTAAGAAGACCATTATTATAGTGACCGACCTGAAACAAACAAAATACATATGAAAGTACAAAAGTCAACTGAACTAATATGACTTACTTCAGAAACAAACTGAAAATAAAGATAAAAAGCATCTATAATTCAATATTTTCTAATTATAAATATTCCCATTAAAGGAAAAAATTAAAATATAAATTTTATAAATAATATTACTAAAATAGGAGAGTTTATAATTGATAATTATATGGCATACTCATAGAACTCGCCTGAAAGTGGTGTTCCTAAAGATACTCTCATGTTGTAGATAACACGACCGGATTCGCTCTTTTTATGTACTCTTCAGCGTAGAACAGACGATATCTGCAATAGTAGCAAGAAAACTCGCTATGTAACATAATTTTGAAAACCTCTTGGAGATCCACAAATTCAGTTCTATCACGCAGCTTGCATCAAATTTCATAATGATTGAGCTCAGGTTGCACAAGGTGGACATGCAATCACAGCGCAGTCGCAAAAATTTAAAAAAAAAAATTGTGGAAAAGATCACATTGAAAACTAGAAAAATCAAGCTTTAGCCAATGTTCGATATAAGGAATTAAACTAGGTCTTTTCTTCTTAAAAGTAGCAGCTAAATTGTTTCTCAAGAAGAATTATTTGAAGCAGATATCGTAAATTTCTGAAATGCTGTCCTATCAACATATCAAAGCTCTCGTTTAAAAACCAGAATTTAGAACAAAATAGAATGCATATCTTCCAAATATTATATTACTTTTTCTACATATATATAGTATAATGTATGGGGAAAGTATTGTGATGGGGTCGAAAATTCGAATTCGAGTTTTCAATGGAAGAATGCGTTTTAAGCACCCATGAATTCGAATCGAACGTTGAGGTGATGTCTATTAGTGTCTGTGTCCGTAAGTCTGTCGAGGCGATAGAACGAATGAAGCCTTTCGGAACTAATTTGGTACGACTATTACATACTGGAAACCGTATAAATTTTAACTGCAAATGAATGTTAGCCCCCCTCCCCATTTTTGAATGAATCATGATGGTTTTAATGATCTTTTAAAAAATCAGAACGTTCAATAATGCTAAATAGATAGTCATTTTATATGAAATTTTTCATTAGAAAACGAATGATATGAACTTTAGAAAGCTTGCATGAACCGTTCTCTAGATATTATACATTTTTCAAATAAATGTACCAAAACTAAAATATGACGTTTCTAGGTTCGCACATATGCAATATATGCGATAAATCTGTTAACATCATTTTCATGAATCTAGTTCGTTCCATTCACGGGAGAAGATATTTTTGCAATATTTTTGTATTTTGATGTGAAAGAATTCGCTAATAGTCATCTATTTTATAGGATATTAATCCCATGAAGTACTCGTAGATGTCATGTCGATTGCCTTTCGATGAGGATTTTGCATGTGAGTATGAATAAATCTATCTATTTGAACTAAAAATTTTTCCAAAAGCAGAAAATTGAAAAAATAAGTTAACGTTACGCAAATTTCAATTTACATAATATTCATTCAATATCGAAAACATTGTGCAGTGGAACTTGTACACTATTATTTCGCTGTGAAATCGGTAAAGCCATTGCAATATGTAGAAAAGTCATGTACTGGCCACATCAGATTTTTTCTTTTTTTTCCCCCCATATGTGTGCGTACGTATATGAATACTCTCGTATCTTACCTGTATTTCTTTGTCTTTTGAGAACTTTACGACGGCCCGTTGGTAAGTCCATATTTCAATTCCACTTACTGGTGGATCGACATCATTTACAAGGGATGGTTCTGTTGTTTCGTTGCCATCGGTCTTCAATTTCCCCGCTGAAAGTAAAATAGATATTAACACTACGATCAAGAAGTGTGCACAATCTGCAAGTAAGGTTTCTTATACTGTTTAACAGTGGCGGTACGTACACAGGCACTGTGGGAGCGACAGTGCTCTCTCTTCCTCGCAGCCTGGCGTGCAGCTTCCTACTTGCGCATGCGCATAACAGTGAAACACCACGCCGCTGGAACTGTGAAGCGTGGTGTTTGACTATAGTGCACATATAGGAAGCTGCACGCGAGGCTGCGAGGGAGAGCGAGCACTGTCACTCCCGCAGTGATGCAGTGCATATGCACTCACCGCTACTGGTGTTTAAGGCACAGTTTTGATTTTGTTATTAATTATACCTAGAATTTTTTTTAAATATCTATTTATGTTTTTTTTATTTATTTATTTATTTCGCTAGCAAATTTATTTGATTATTATATCTGATATACTTCACTGTCTACAGGGTGATTAAAAGAAGATGGGCCAAACTTTACGAGGTGGTAGTACATACCAAACCAAGTACTTTTCATCATAGTTTACCGGATCGGAAATGAAACGTAAAGGCGCCAGTGGGAGCATAATAGTGAAACCGATGACGTGAGGCGAAAACACAAGAATGACTTAGAAGTTATAAAATGACATTTAATAAACAATACTTACAGTAATGACTTAATAGAGCGACCGCTAACCTGAATGCACGTCTCACCGCGGCGATGGGGGAATTGGCGAACTCCTTCGAACAGATCAAACATGTCGCGTACTTCGGCAGCAGCGACCGAAATTCTACCGACGAGTTCCTCTTCAGATTCAAGGGGAGTATCATAGACGAGACTCTTGAGATATCCCAACAAAAAGATGCCAAGACACAACAGACAGATCGGGCTATCGTGGGGGGTCAAGCTATGGGACCACCTCGCCCAATCCAGCGCCTTGTAACGCTTTTACTTTTCATTTCCGACCCGGTAAACTATGGCGAAAATGTTTGGTGTGTACTAACACCTCGTAAAGTTTGGCCTATCTTTTCTGAATCACCTTATATATTCAACAAGGAATATATTCTAATAAGCGCTGTATGACATTGCCAGAATGGTGTAGGGGTCCAACACGTCATCGCGAATCAAGAGGACTCGTGCTCTGCTCAATTTCCCATTACAATCACTATATTACAAAAAATTATTGTTTTACTAATAAATAACAGTAGAACCTTACAAATTTTAATTTTTGACGTGAATAACATCTATGGTTGAAGTTTCTCCAACGGAAAAACAGAACGTTGCGAAAAATGTAAATATGTTGGAAGCTTATATTCTCGAACCTAACAAATAAAAATGTAAATATTTTTTGTTTTCACGGAAGTAGGGTCCAGATTATGAATATATAAAGATAATTTTAATATTTTAAACTTTTCTTTTTTCGAAAAAACGAAAAACTTAATGTAGTCTCGAGCAAGTGCTTTTATTCATTTTTCTTTCACTCGAAATATAAAGTAAACTATAAAAGATAGATAGAAATAGTAAACGTTAAAAGTGCGCACTAAAAATTGAGTATTAAGATCGATATTTATTATTAAAAATAGCTGTTACAGTTTTCGAGTAATTTTGTTAAGTTGAACATTGAAAATTTTCCCATTTGTCAAGTTTGTAATGCTTATGCTTCAAAACTAAAAGGGCTAGCTTTGAACAATAACCAAGAATTTGTAGCTCATGGATAGCCCTACAAGTGTATATAATTAGATTTTGAATAGAGCTCTATTTTTTTTTTCCGAAAAATTAAACTTAAAAAGTATTTGTCAGAACGGATATTTTTCTCCCCCCCCCCCTACTTTCACTGGAAATATATTTTCGAAGCTATAAAAGACTAATATAAATAGTAAGTGACTAAAATACGTCTGAAGAAATTTAGTTTTTAAATCTATATTTATTTTTTAAAAAGGTCTTATAGTTTCCGTCTCATCGCCTTGTCAAGTTGAAGAAGTAGGAACATTTTACGTTGTTCAAATTTATAATGCTTACGCCTTAAAAACTATGATAGCTATAAAAAAATAAGCAAGAATTTGTAGTTCTTTAAAAGCCCTATATGTGCTATAATTGTATATAATCAGATTTTGGATAGAGCACGTTGTACTTTATTTTTAGTAAGCTTTTGCACATTCTTGCAAAACTTCTGTCATGGACTTACTGAGCCGCAAGGTTTCGTGTAACCCTGGTTGGAAGTCACCGTTGTAGAGAAATTGGGGAAATTTATTAATTTATCGAGAAATGGGATCCAGCTCATCTCTGATATCATCGATACTTTTTACTAAGAAACTATACTGATAACATTTTATTTTGCACACAAATATAAATCGCTGACGGAGGAAAAAACTGATACTCACAATTTATCATATTCCTAAGCAGCTCCTCTACAGATTCATCCACCATAGTTTTCTGCAAATTGCTGTGTCTCAACTGATCACCACATCTTGAATCATTCAGGACATTACCGCTCATATCCTTCTTGCAACTATTCATGTACTCGATGTAACTCGGCACCAAATTCAACTGCTTTATTTTCTCGCTAAATTCGTACATTTCTTCGATGTTGGAGTCGAACGCAGGAAATTGTTCTATGGATTTCTTGAACAGAACGACTGGGTGCTCGGGTGGGAATAGATTGGGCAACATATTGTCTTCGGTGTCCACTCCGGTGAGTAGCCAGTACTGGATGGTGCTATTAGTCGTCAAGGACATTTCGTACATGTCTTGCAAGTTGACGCCGGATCCCAGGATGACAGCGACTTGAACACCAGATGCAGTTATCTCGTGGAATTTCATTCGTAGGAAACCATCGGATCTAGACGTAAGCATACATGAATAAGTAAAAAACACTTTCTACAAAGGATAAGGATCGCTTGACCAACGTATTTAAATGCAAATACGACAATGCAGTATACAGTCAGGGCTGTAGCCAGAGAGACTGGAGGGAAATTTAAGAGGGGCTTAACAGCCTTAAAGGAGGGGCTCATCAAAAACACAATTAATCATTGGCATTTATAAAACCATAGTTACTATTATATATTTCAATTCATATAAATTATTAACAAATAATTGCATATATATTTGTCAGCTAAGATCTGGTTATTAATATCCATATAGCTACAGCAATCAGTATTAGCATCAATATTAATATATAATAATTGCAATTGATTTTAATGTAAACATTAACTAGTAATAAAGCTGTTAATAATTTGTAGAAACATTCTGAAAGTTAATATAAGTTAATGCTTAATATTAACTCTTACCTATTTATCAGTTGATTTTTGACTCTATAATGTATGACAGTCAACCCCACAATATTACAAAAGTATCCTAAGTACTATTGTCATAATTTTAAAATAAATATGCAAATAAATTGATCAACAGTATAATCACAAATCCAGTTAAATTAAAAAACTTTAAAACGAAGTAATTTATACAAAAATTTCAAAGAAATTTTTTATGCAAAAATTTAAATGACATTTTATATGAAATTTCATATCACTACTAAAAATTTAATATGTTTGTCAAGGGAGCTAAGTATACCTTTTGGGGGCTTAGCCCCCCTCTGGCCCCTTCCTGGCTAAGACCCTGTATACGGCTGTTTCGAGGATACGCTATTTGCTTCCATTTCGTCGTTTTGACTTCGGGTTTGCTGGTTCTCTTTCACTGACGATGGGGATCCAGCGTATCTTCGAAACAGCTGTATGCTGTATTGTCTTCTTTGTGCTTAAATACGTTGCTCCAATTTTTCGTAAGCATAAATGATTTGGATAAAAATGTGTCGAATGAAAAATATCTGGCGAATGAAGCTCCATTCAACTTTTTAACATACTCATTTCATTTATATTCCATAGTAGCCATTTGCGGACAACATAACTAGTGGCCGCTAAATATAACACCTATACACTTAATAAAAGTTGAAAACGTTTAAAATGGATGCACAAAAGTAGATTTCTGTAAAGATGGAAATTACGGTATGTAAAATAACAGTTAGTCTCCGATCAATATAAGTTGCCTCATTTGGAACATTTTCAGACAAAATCTAAAAATTAATCATTAATAAGAAATATTTTAAATAGTTTGATTAGAAGAATAGTCAGCAGACGATTTCGGTATTCAACGCGTAACTCTGTTACTATGGTTACAAATGGAATCAAAAACTGCATAACTAGCAAAAAGCCGGGCTTTGATTGGACTAACGCATATGAAGTATGCGAGCTGTGAAAGATTTCAAATTAAAACTTAATTTAAGAGAAATTGTTGTGAAATTAGAAGTATAAAAAATTGATTTCAATATTTGAGAATTCTTATATGAAAGAGCATATAAGTTTTTAGAATTTGAATATTAGATTAAATAAATCAGAATACGGGAAAACAATGAAATAAAAGTAACGCAATTGAATCGAAAAAACGTATTTAATATACAGGAGCACGTTTAAATCTCAATACATGCAAATGCACACACTTTGATTAGCTGTATAAAAGTTGTTTATTTGTTATTTGCAGGAAGCGTAGTAAGCATGCGCGATTTAAAAATGGGCATTTCGCACTGTTACAGTTCGTTTTGATATTTGAAATTGTAATTCTATAAATCTGCATGCAATTTTACGTATGTAAGTAGAATTTCATTTTCCTAGCTATTGTAGTTTTCGAGGAAAATGGATAACGAAATTCAGGGCAAATGTTGATATTCGCTTCGTTAGGAATGGAGAACTTCGTTTCACTCGTCCGTAATGAAATATATAACATATAAATAAAAATCGTTTGCTATAACTATAAATTAAAATGTCTCAAGAACGGTTGGTTTTGCACAGAGAGTTAATTAAAGAAACGTTAGACATTTTTTTTCTGCTGATAATGATATAAAAACGAATTTTATGTGTCCAGCTGTTCCCGAGTTATAGCTGAAAGAATATTGGAACAAAACTTTTTGAAATTTACAAATGTTAACAACGAAATTCTAAGAGTTTAGATTTTTCTCATTGTTGTAGGTAAGTTCCGTGTGTATGCAAAGTTTCAAGTTTGAGCCAGTAGTGCAGCGAGGAAAAGGGGTTCAAATGGGATCTGTCGCCTCAGGGTCTAATTTATTTATTATTAAAATGCAGTTTTGTGTATTCTTACAATTTTCTTGCGTATTTAATTCGTGCCCCCCCCCCCCCATATCTGAATTCTACCTGTATGATATGTATTGTCCAGGTCAATACTATAATATATAAAAGTAAAACTCTAATGTCGCCACATATGAGTATATAGACTATCCGAACATACTTTAATAAATTTACTTATAATAAATTTAGAAAATTTTGCTTATTCTCATTTATTCATATTCACGTTTAAAATGTGCGTCACAATATTATTGACAATGAATTAATGTCGCGAATAATTAAATTCAGCACTTATGGGCAATTTATTAGCCAAAACAAAGTGATTTATTTGTATTCACGTATACAGTCCCCATAAAAATGACGGTTTCATGTAATCAATATAACAAATTTGCAAATTTATCAGCGTCGATACTTGCGTCGATACTTCTCGGAACTTACTAGTTGCAGGGGAATGGTTTTAATATATTTATTACATTATATTTCATAAGTTTACTCACTTAATTATATTTGATATATACAATGAACTTCAGTTATAAAGTCCTTGGTTTATACCGCGGTTTTAGGTATAATGCGGGTGCAAAATTCCATTCGCTCGGCCTCGTGTCTCATTATGTTTTGTACACGCCTATGGTTAAACAAGACAATAGTGCTTCATTTGGTGATGAGTTACAAAGATAATTGTACATTAGTGGATTTATATTGTCGCGCAGGAACCAATCTGGTAAATTATCACTGATGAACAAATAACTGCTGTAGTAAGTAATCAATCAGAATATTTAAGTGTAAGGGCTCTTTCTAGCGATTCAGAGGCCGAACTTGAACATAACAACATTTCTACGACAGAAAAGGCTATAAAGGATATTGATACTTTTCTGGGGTGGTTTGGAGCGCAGAAAGAGCAACTTCGTCACTATGATCAATCCAATTAACTCCCATAAAAAGAAAATTATGAGCAAAAAACAAACTTCCTATAAACAACTTAAAACGACTTAGAAAATCATTATGACTTTCGCAACACCGTAATGACTGGAACGGTTTTAGTTATTAACGAACTTTTAGTTATTTGCTTATTACTGGATGGCAATATTACACTGGTGTCCAGAATTATCTTTACATATGCAAAAACGCAAATTTTTCAACAATTATTCAATATAATTGAATGGATATTTTTGGGTATTATAACACATAATTACAAACTAAAAAATCTGATGTGGGCAACACATGACTTTCCTTATATAATGCAATGAATTTACTACTTTTACGGTAAAAAAAATAGGTTATTCTTCTAGTATATTCTTTCAAAGATATTGAATTTTCGTCAATGAGTCGTTATTTTCATTGATTTAGCGTCATTTTTATTCATTTGGCGAGATTTTCGTTAATTTGGCAACATTTTAAAAAGACATTCCTCCAAATTCGTCGCCAAAATCTCGCCAAGCGTTATAGACGGAGAAATAAGTTATTCTTATAGCATAAAAATAATTATTGGCGTTCAAATACAAAAGTATTGCTCAAAGTATCTCTTCTCATGAATGAAACAAGCTAAATCCACGAGAATGATGTCACCCAATTTATCGCATGATATTACATATGAAAAGTGAACATGTTTCCCAACAGTTAATATATTTTATTTAATTTATGGGATTTTTGATACATTTATTTAAAAAATGTGCAATATCTTGAGAAAGTTCATGCTAGCATTCTAAAGTTTATGGCAATCGTTTTCTAAGGGAAAATTACATAGGAAATGTCTATTTGTGTAACTTCAATAAACGTTTTGATTTTTTGATGATTTTTAAAAAATTTCACTCGAAAATTTAGGGGAACTTTGAACATTCCATTACGTTTAAAAACAATAGACTTCCAGTATTCACGGATTGTGATTTTTGTACCAAATTTCATTCGAATCGCTCCATTCGTTCGTCAGATATCGTCTCCACAGACTCACTGACACACACACATACTTTCACATACACACAGACATCACCTCAAAAATATTTGATTCGTGATCAGGGATGCTTGAAACGTGCTCTCCCGTCGAAAACTCAAATTCGAATTTTCGACCCCGTCACAATACTTTCCTTATACATTATGTTTATAAGGAAAGTAAAAATCGAATATGAGTACATGTGCATATGATACAAAACTAATTATAAAACAATTTGCAACTTCCATCAATGTCTGCCCAGCCTCTCAACGGCCAACAGCTCGCCACCTCAAAGATTCTTTTGAAATGATATTTTGGAGCTATAAAAACGGTTTAGAGTTGATAAACACTAAAATCAAATACTGAATGGCAGAAGTTCGCAGTAAAACATGCTTCAAGCGCAGCGCTGTTTAGTTTTACGTATGTTAAGACAAGTTTAAGCACCAGTATAGGTTATTATACTATATGTCAAACTATTTATGTTATATGTTAAATAAAATTCTTATCAACAGAATGTTTTTTAGAAGAAACTTGAGCTATCTCTTTTATTTTCTAATTGCTTAACGAATGATTCGGAATTGTATCAAAGAGAGAGAATTAACACTAATTATATGAAATTTGACATTCTTTCTGATCAAAAGTGATCATTAAAATGATTTATTTTTTAATAGAAATGTTCGTTACAAAAGGTTGTTTTTCTGTAATCTAATAAGGAAAATTAAAAGTCCACCTGTTTGTCTCGTCATCACAGGATGGCGGTTGTACCGAATTTCAGGAAATTTTGGTGGGTAGCCAAAGTAAGGCTCACTAAATTCTGTCCTTCTGTCTTTTGATCCTTGGCTATTTCCCCACTGTAAACGTGATCCAATAATTTTATGAGCATTCTAACAAACGGTACACAATTGTTATTTCAGTTTTCAAACTAGCATGGCATAATCGTTTCTTGAGCCTCTCTATGCAATAAATGTAGTTCAAAACCCGATAACGTGAGACGATCGTTGTTTGTGTCTCAATCTCTAAAATTTTGGAAGCTTTTTAAATAAACGAAATAAAAAGCAACTTTTTAATCTGCAGACAAAATGTAAAGAATGATTTTTTTTTATTTGACATATTACTATTATATATTTGCATGCAGTTTTTTTTGAGCAGCAATAGCAAAATTTTAATTATTTGTTTTTTACTGAGTGGCAATATTAAGTTATTTGTTATTATCAACAACCTCCTTTATCCTTTACGTTATTTGTTCCATGCGAAGATATAGTATAATATATAAGTAACACCTTGAAATGATCCAACTAAAGATTGACTGGTCTATCATGTAGCGGAAATTTCACTCACTGCTGGAACGAATCCTTTAAAACCGTTTTTGTTGCTGGCTGAGTCAACGCGCAGGAAAACAAACGAGTCAATCGGGTGCTCTTGTGAATCGGATGCTCTTGAAACCACTTGTGAATGTCGTATCTATTGACCTTTTTCCTTCTTTCTTTCTCTACAGTACATGATAATGTATAGGGAAAGTATTAGAATCGTGTCGAAAATCGCAACTCGAGTTTTCGACGAATCTACACGTTACGATCACTCTAGAATCCGAAAAAACTATTTTTAGCGTGACATCTGTCTGTCGGAAAATATATGTTTCCACATTAGCTGAAAAACTAATTGATCAAATTTTACAAAATTCCGCAAATACGTTACTTGTGGGTAACCCTTGTGCGGATTAGATTTTGGTGCGATAAAATATATATATACAGGGTTGATAAAATAAAATTGGGCCGGAAAAGTTTTCTAATGATCTCCTTGCTGTTCAGATTACGTTTTCACGAAATTCCGTAAAAACTTTTCCGGACCAGTTTTATTTTGTCAACCCTGCATTTACATATACAGGGTTGCCAAAATAAAGCTGGCACGGAAAAATATTTTCGGAATTTCGTGAAAACGTAATCTAAACAGCAAGGAGATAGATCATTAGAAGACTTTTCCGGGCCAGTTTTATTTTATCAACCCTGTATGTATGTATGTGTGTATGTGTGTGTGCGTGTGTATATATATATGTATATATATGTATATATAGTATATATATATAAATATATATATGTATATACATATTATTTTTAAACAACAGGTTGGTATCCCACAAGGGGGGTGTGCCTCATCATTGTTAGCTAATCTGTATTTATTCTTCTATGAAAAAAACATTAATCCTAGCTTGCATAATATGCACATGTTTAGATATTTAGATGACATTTTATGTGTATCCCCAAATAATAATATCCCTATAGTATTAAACTTTTATCCAAAAAATTTACAATTAAATGCAAGTAATAATGACACAAATGTTGCAAACTTTTTAGATTTAAATTTAAATTTACAAAATTGTAATATGGTTATAAACTTGTATGATAAAAGACAGGATTTTAAATTTAATACATCAAAAATTCAACATTTTGACTCTTGTCTGTATATATCTGTATTTAGAAATATTATAATAAACCAGGCTCTTAGAATCAATAAAATTTGTGATGAATATTATAAATTAGCGCACTTTATGGAATTATTGAGTACAGCGACTAATAATGCATATCCCCCCAATTTTGTTATTAAAATTATTAACTCAGTGTATCAAATTTCACTCGATAACATCCTAGAAAACATTCCCAATTATAGTGACTAACATACAGGAGAGAGAGAGAGAGAGACAAAAAAAATATATATATATATATATATATATATATATATATGTGTGTGTGTGTGTGTGTATGTTATATATAATTATTTATTAATTATATAAATAAATAAAAATGAAAAATAATAAACTAAGTCAAAAACATTAGAAAAATCAAAAAATCGGAAAATAAGATGCATTAACATTAATGTTTTGAATTTTATTTTCGCAAAAAAATGTAACTTTTGTCAGTATTGAAACTACGTTTTGTGCGCCCTTATAATGGTGTATAGTGGCATTCTCGATTATCCAGTTTTCCTATGAATTACTTGTTTAGTAGGAATTTTCATCTATGATTCATATTCATATTCAGTTCTGCATGTTTGGGAAGTTGTATTCTGAATTGCTTGTCCAGTTTCCAGCTTAGACTCACTGGACGGGTTTGGGAGTATTTCCGTGAACGTTCGTACTGCCTCCCTGGTAGAATTTCGACTTGTTCATTCCGGTGCTTCTAGATTAAGTTGTTGAGGTTGATCGTGTATACACGTGGTAGAAGAGGAATGGTTCATGCTGCATGGTAATATAATTTTCTTAATGTATCCTTTTTTCATTTTTTCATTTTTTGATGCCTGTAGTCTGAGTTTAAGCATTTATAGTAATGTTAATGTACTATTGCTTAATCTGAAACAGGCATTTGTTTGGGTTAATTAGAATTAAATACTCAGACCTGAAGATGAATTTAATTCTGATTAATCATCGAATTTGGGAAGGTTCTGTTCTTTTCTCTTATCGGCATTATGGCCGTGAATTTGCTTCTATGGTGATGTTAATATTACTTGAATTGTATTTTTATTTTTTTTTATTTTTACATAATTCTTATTATTACATTTCAAATATATATATATATATATATATATATATATATATATATATATATATATATATATATATATATATATATAGTTGAAAAACTAATTAGCCAAATTGCACAAAATTTGGCAGATATGTCACCCGTGAGATTAGAATTTGGTACAATTCGGAAAGAAAGCCTTGCCTTTTGCAAAATGGCCTGCAAAAATTGACAAAACCTAAAATAAGACTACGTATGCTCGAATGTATCATTTAAATGCTTGTTTTATACGTTTATACTTGTTTTATACTTGTTTAATTTTTCGTGTTTGTGATGTACACCACAGATCATGCTCGTAATTGGGCATGAGCGAGTAAGGCTATGCTTAAGAGAATCGCCTGTGGTAATTTATTAAAAATTTATCCATAAAATATAATCCGAATAAGTAAAATAATTGAAAATTTGTAATGATATTGCAAATCCTTTTAAACGTTTTTATAATGTGAAATATTTTAGGGATGTAAACGAAGTGTCTAACGGAAGTGATATCATATTGTTACGAATAAGTAACAAAAAACGCTTGTTATAATGTGAAGGTTTGGTTGTGAACTTTGGCGACACATTCGGTGGGCGTTTCTATGAATTCGGTAAAATGTCGATAATTTGGCAACTTTTGGCGAGCTCCGGAAAATTCTCGAATCTCACAGATTGCCTACGAACTTTGCGAGTTACGTGCTTTTTCCAGAACTTTATACAGAGTGCATACAAGCTCTTCATCATTCGGTTGGGTAGTTCACGTAATACGAGTGCAAAGAGGATCAAATTTCAAAAACCAAAAGATATTGAAACATTTCCCTAGATACCTATTGTCACAAACAACACACATCAACCTTTCCCCATTCAAAATATGGGAAAGGAGCGACGTTTCACATCAATCTATAACGAGTAACAGAGTTACTCACTATATTTTTATAAGGTTCGTTTATAAGATTTTTAAAGAAGTAAGTTTATTATGGGATGTAAGGAGAGTCATACGACAGTCATAGCAGATTTAATGTTTTTTTATTCTTATCGTTCCTAAGCCAGTTTGTAGTAAAAGCTAAAGCATTAAAAATTTTGTTAATTAATACTACAAAAAGCTAGGCTACTCTCCTGAATACAGTATTTAGAAAGATTTTACCTCAATTTAAATATTGTAGTATTATCTCGCATTGACTTCGTGTTCTTTTTCCGGTTAAAAGCGTTGCTTGACTATTTCCCACCCCCTTTATTATTATTAATATTTCTCATTTTGCATTTAGATATATCAATTCTGTGATTTATTTTTATTTATTTTTTTTAGCGGTTTTACTTTCCTTACAATGCATGGTAATGTATAGGAAAAGTATTGGAATCGTGTTGAAAATCGCAACTCGAGTTTTCGAAGGATTTGCACGTTTTGGGTCCTCTAGAACACGGAAAAAACTATTTTTAGCGTGACGTCTCTCTCTCTCTCTCTCTCTCTCTCTCTCTCTCTCTCTCTCTCTCTCTCTCTCTCTCTCTCTCTCTCTCTCTCTCTGTGTGTGTGTGTGTCCACTCAACTCAACTAATTGACCAAACTTCATAAAATTTTGTAGGTAAGTCACTTGTGGGTGACCCTGGTGCTAATTAGATTTTGGTATGATTCGGGATAAAAGAACCTAACATGTTTTGCGAAATGGCCTACAAAAATAACGCCGCTTTTAAAAATACGTTTAGTTATTAAATGAAAACAAAAATTGAATTAAAAAGTGCAAATTCGGTGTCATTTCAAATAATTATGCGTGTTATTTTGTACAATTAAACTTAATTTGACGAATTATTGAAGAAATAAAGTGAACATGAAATTGAGTCTGTAGGAAAAGTCATGTGCTGTTCACATCAGATTTTTTTAATTATAGAATAGGAATATTTTTGTTCGGAAAGAGCAAAACCATTAACTTTGGTCCAAAGCTTATTTATACGTGCGCCATTTTTAAAGTAGACTCTATTTAAATTCAGCAGACGATAATTTAGTTTTTATATAATAATCATTTATTTGTCAAATGATATTCTTTTGAATTTTATGTTTTATAATTTTTTATCAAAATTCTTATAAAATTGTAAAAAATATTCTCTGTAATACAAAAAGACTAGAAATTATCAATAACTTAAAAAGTCCATTTTAATTATACAAGTTAGTAGAATTAAAATCACCTATACCACATTCTACAATTAAATTATTGAACACTTTCAAAAGTAAAGAAGCACTACATGTTACCTGTCTTTAGACAACATAGATATAGACGTTGCAATGCATATATTTTGCTTGTCTGCTTCTTCGTGAAATTCTGTTTCAAGAGATTTTGTAGATGCAAACACGCTAACCACCTTCCATTTCAGTTCTGCCAAAACTTTCGTCATGGCCTAAAAGAAAATAATTTTAATTTTAATATCTATTTACAAAAAAATAATTATAAAATTGTAATTGCAAAAGTTTGATTAGTTTAAAATTCCATTAGTTATAGGAAATGTAAAATTACTTTTACTTTTACCATTGATGGAATATACTTTTATAGAGAACTGGAGAAGGCGGATGTTTTGTGTTTTTTAAACGGGTTGATACCTTTTAATCAATATTTTATACTGTAAATAACGAAGCATTTTTATTACACATGAACAAATTTTTATGAGAAATTTTTACATATTTATATAATATGCAATGAACTGAGTGAGTGAGTGAGTGAGAAGGTGATTTATCAAAATCGAGCTCTTCCTGTAAAAGTAGAGTCTACGTTTCAGTGTCATTCGATCTGTTTCAGCTTTGTGACTCTCGCACGACATGTTGACATTTTGGATACAAGTGTCAGTCACGTTAATAAGTTCTTTAAATGCAGCGCATAAGCAAATAATCCTGGTCACAGCACCAATGAAATTTGTTGCATATCATTTTTCAGTACTCGAGAGCCATTGGAGATTTTCATACCCCACCCTAGGTGAAGGCATCAAATGTAAGTCCTTTCATTTAAATTTTGGTAAGGACGATTTATCTTATGACAGAGACCAAGGAAAAACTTTAAAATTTAAAACAATTCACATTAGAGCTGACGGTTTAGAGAAATAATAATTAGAAAAAAAACCCCAAAACCGCTTTGCTTAATTATCGAGCACGTCTACCAGAACTTTTGGCTTTAGTCTTATTTTATCCGTCACAGTTTCCAAGTCAACGAAAAAAAATTCAATATTTGGAAAATTCGAATGAAGGGTAACGATGAAAAAAAAAATAATACAAAAAGTTCGAAAACTCTTTTCAAAATGATCGAGCATTTCCATTCGAGCCAGAAGCTCGATTTTGGTATTCGATCCGTCTGAGCTCCCAGATTGAAATATATATATATATATATATATATATATATATATATGAAAATTTGAGTTAGAAGTGAAGAGACAAAAGGGTTCTCAAAAAATTTACACCCCCCCTTTTCATTTCAAAAACAATAAATACACAATTTGATATTCTTTCGCTGAATGTTCCGTTTAACGACCATTATAGCCATTGAGAACGCCCGAAGCGAGGGTGAAATAACAGGTTTAACTGTATTAAAAAACGATTGTTTCGCATGTAAGTCTTTTTGATGGGAACAAATGCAACCCACTCCCACTGTCGGAAAAAACCGTTTTCAAGATTTTACAGTCTTTTGAAATCAGTGAGCTGGCATCATTCCAAAAACCACCCATTCGTTAAATGAAAAATCCTCTAAAAGCCAGAAATTCAAGTGTAATGTAAAATATGTATTCACTTTAAATATAATTAAAAGGCGAAACGCGAACTATTTTAATAAGAAATTTCAGATTAAATGTAAACGTATGTATAAGGAAAAACCATGTGTTGGTCATATACTATTTTTAACACTTTCCAACGTAGTTGAAAAGTGTTGATGACTTTGTTCATTTTGTCTGTCTGTCCGTTCTCACGATAACTGCCGTAAAAAAGACTTTATCAAAATGAAATTTTAGTATGTGGTTGAGACGGTCTGTGGAGCATATGGGAATGTAAATGAATAATATCAAGCAATTAATTTTGGATTGAACACGGGTTGAAAAAGTGAAATACATTGAATCCTACGAGACCTAATATTTCAAACTTTTTTAAACAAAGTTAAAGTTCACAAATGGCTTCGAAAATTTTAGAAAATATTCATATTATCCCATAAAATATATAAAACAAATTTCAGCAAAACATGTTCAGTAGTTTTTTAAATAAAAATTAAAATAATAATTTCACTCATGTTATATGAAGAGATCGCGTGATCCACTTCAAAGTAAAATAGGTCATCCATCTTTTTTTCCCAGTGTAAAAATCGTGATTTTTAAAATTCTTTTACATTTATAGTGCTACATCCGTCCTAAAACTGTTTTATTTTTGCGTATTTTCTGTGCATCTATATTCTGTGCCAACGTAATTACAATATTTTTGAGTTTAAATGATCATCAAACTTTATTTATTTCTACATGCAAAACTTAATTTTAATGGATGCAGAATGTAAACAAGTGATTATAAGAAGAGTTGTATAAGAATTGCTGAATTTTTTTCTCGCAAAATTATTTAACTCTGGAGTCTGAAATAAGTGATATGAATGAAATATTCATTGCTTTTATATAGAGAGTCAGACAATGTATATTTCGATAACGTCATTTGAGTAAAGTTCATTTTTTTTTATGAAATTTTAAGTTTTCAAATATAGTAAATTATTGCAGTATCGTGATAATTTAAAATATATCAGCGCTGAATGTATCGCATTTTAGAGATGTTTAAATAAAATTGCATTTCAGTTGGAAAGTGCTTCATAATCAATGCTTTATTCATGGATCTTTCTTGTTTACCTTTATCTCTTCCTTTAATGAAGTAGTCGTCAAGGGAATGTACGGAATTCCAACGGATGTCAAGAAGCTTTTAATGCTCAATTCTATCTCTGAATTTTTTGGACCTATAACACCTAAATAAAATAAATACGGTATAAACAGGAGACAAAAATTATTTTCTTTAAAACATAATATATGTGGGCTATTTTATAAAACTCACCTACATATCGTCTGCCAAAACAAGCCGGTGCAAACGCTTTTGCATCCATGAGAGCATAAATTAAGTGATGGAGGGAAGCTGAAGTGTTGGAACATGTGTCGTAGATATCAAAACCTATGTCAGAGAAAACGAAAAAAAAAAGTGAAGTTAGAAAATAAAAATTACAAATGGATAACATATTATAATTTATTTGTTATAAATGAAATGTTAAAAAGCAGTGGCATAAGGAAATCGTAAAGCATCAGACTATATAAGATCTAAAATTTGAAGTCAGAAATGTAGGTTCCATTCCAAATATAGAAAAAAGATAATTGTTTCAGTAACTCAATGGATTAGCTTCGGCTCAAGGTATTTTAATTTTAATGAGGGTGCTTTATATATATATATATATCTGGGAGCAAAAACCAGGCTTTAATCCCCAATCGAAAAAAAAAGAAAGAATCGAAGGAAAAGGGGAGTGTTACGGAATTGAGAAAGTTTAAAAACAGCATAAATGAGTGCTCGCTTCGAGGCTCTTTGGGTGCTCGCCAGTGTTATTTATTCATTGTCAAATCTTGGGAAATGAGAGATAGAATTTTTAATAAAATAAAGGGGGTTTCCATAAATTTAGAGTAGAAAGTAGTTTTTTGAAGTGGGGGTGCTCTTTAAATATTTACGCGGACCTTGAACGATGAACTGCACCAGGTTCTGGAAAATATACTATAGGGGGAGGCATAGCCACGGGGGTCCTAGGTGTCCATTACAAATTGCTCAAACACTCCTTTTTAATCAACAACTGACCCTTATTCCAACAATTTTCAGTCTCTCTCTCACTCATTTTTTTTTTTTAAAGTCGTTATTTTTTTTTTATTTTTTTTTTTACGGATTTATATATCTGAGATCCCCCCCCTCCCCATCCCAATTGCATAGCACCCATCAACGCCTAGCATACTCAATTGTGATAGCCTGGCTCCGCCTCTGTCAATATTCACTGTCATAATTTAGGCAATCTCCTGATATATTTTCTTTATATTTTCGGCAAAATTATGTCGATATTCCATGTGCGTTTATTTCATATTATAAACATTTATTCCATGATGCAATGAACTTTACAAAATAAAATTGTATTTTATCAAAATAATAAACAAAACAATTTCGTATACAAGTTTCTACCAAATCTCAGTTAAAAACCCTTGAAAAGGACTTGCTTATTCTAACAATTTAAATACTATTTATATTCTGTATTATTTTGTCACTTTTGATACAATATGAGAATCTTTTCTATCTCACTATTCATGAGGGAACTGTATAGAATGCTTCTAAATGGTTTTGGATCCATACGTAGTATTTGGGTTCGTTTAGATGATGTGCATCTCTGCAATAAAAGCGACCATATATATATTAATTTTTGACTCAATGTACAATCTTGAAAACTAATAATTTCTTCTCAAAATGTTTATATTCATCTTTAATGTCACAAAATAAATGGGTCGCCGATAAAGGTGGTAAAATCACCTCATTATTATGATTGGTAAACTGTAATTAGAGTTGCATCCGGGGGGATTTGTAAAATCTGGGAATTTTCAGTCATTGCACTTTGCAGTGTTAAAGAAACGTATATGACCCAAAATAAATATTTATTTTTTATACTCAGAATTGTAAAGAGCTGAAGCATGGAAAATTGTGAGAGATTTGTTAGATTCAAGAAAAATATTTAAATTATATGAGTTTCTTATTATATATAAGTAAAACTTAAAATTAATTCCACAAAAATTGTTATTTAATTTGTCAATTTTTAAAAGTAAAAACACTCCTAATGATGAAAAATACCTATTACAATGTGATTTATTCATTCATATTCATTTAATATTAAACGATAATAAGAAATCTACAGGGTGTCCCAAAAAGATTTAAACGCGCTTTAATTCTTTACCTGTTGGAGATAAGTGGGCAAATAAACTGCAAAAATGTTGAAAATAAGGTAGGAAATAAGACTACGTTAGTGAAATGGTCCTCCCATTAATTTTCAAAAAGTTACACTTTTTAAAGTTTTATACGACCTCCTTAGACAAATTAGGTCAATCAGAAATTTTTTATTTTTAATGCAACAAGACCATTAAAAAACCTCGCATATCTGTATCTTTAAAATCAACTGAATTCTGATAAAAGAAAAAATTTGACTTATGTCACTTTTCCGTACCATCTGAAAGGCTGTTTCATCAGTGAAAATAGGGATCATAAACAAATTGACGATGGAAATTGTTTAGATCAAAAATACGCTAATATGTGGCAAATTTTTTATCACAAATGCATATACATACAGCATTACACAGACAGAGATCATATAAAGCAGTGGTACTCACTACGCGGTTGGGTATCCTATGTATTATCATACAGTTTTATCTTTTTTGTGATTTGTCACAAATTTACATTTCTAATTTGTAATAGGTTCCCCATCCACAATGTTCAATTTTCAATTAAATATATCTCGCTGAATTTTAAAGATACAGATATGTGGTTTTTATTAATGATCTTGTTGCATTAAAAATAAATTTTTTTTAATTGATCCAATTTGTCTAAAGGGGTCGTATAAAAATGTAAAAAGTGTAACATTTTTTGAAATGAATGAGAGCCTGCATCATTAACGTAGTCTTATTTCTAACCTTACTTTCAAAATTTTTGCAATTTACATTGCCCACTCTTACTTCCAACAGGTAAAGAATTAAAGCGCGTTTCAATCTTTTTGGGACACCCTGTATATTGGTCTCTATAAAAAATTTAATAATTTTATGACTAATAATAAAATTTGCACATTTTCAATAACATTTTTGTAATTTAAAATTCTTAAAAATGTTATTTCAATAGACTTTACTGTAATGCAAATGATGACTGATTAATGCAAATGTTTAGTAAATTTGTCTAAATGGCGATCCATCATTAATGTTTAAACTGCGTAAGGGGCCGAATTAGCCAGAACATATAAGAAACGCGTAAACAAATTTATTCACAGCAAAGTTTCCAATGCTTCCAAAATTCTCGGGTTTTTAACACTTTAAAACATAGTTGAAAAGTTTTTATGACTTTGTTCATTCTGTCTGTCTGTCGTTAGTGCGATAACTGCTGTAAAAATGACTTTATCAAAATGAAATTTTAGTATGTTGTTCAGACTGTCCTTGGGACCTATAAGAATATAAATGAATGATATTACCTAATTAGTTTTGGGATTCAACCTGGGTTGAAAAAATGAAATACATTGAACCCTACAGGACCTAATTTTTCAAACATTTTTTAAGCGGATTTAAAATGCACAAATTGCTTCGAAAATGTTAGGAAATATTCAAATTATCCCATAAAATATATAAAAAAAATTTCAGCAAAATATATTTAGTAGTTTTTTAAATAAAAATTAAAATAATAATTAAACCCTTTATATGACGAGATCACGTGACCCACTTCAAAATAAAATATGGCATCCATCTTGTTGTTGATGTTGAGACCCAGACCGTCCGACCTACCAGAAAGGTGTAAGGTAACTGTTTGGACGGCCGGGAAGTGCCACCCAATTTGGACCGGAACCCAGTGGAGAAGGCATCCACAGGGACCGTACCCTCCTTCCCCTACCACCAACCTCTCGGAAGGACTTTCGGGTCCACATGTTTAACGTGATCGTACTCCGCATGAACACGGCGGCAGTTTTGGCAGTGGCTGGAATCGAACCCGGGCCTACCGAGTGCAACTCCAGCGCGCTAACCAATGGGCTACCGCGCCCTGGCATTCATCTTGTGTGAAAATCGTGATTTTTAAAGTTCTCTTTAATTCATATTTAGTTTTGTATCCGTCCTAAAATTGCTTTATTTTTGCTTGCATTCTGTGCATCTACATACTGAAACAACGCAATTATAATATATTTGAGTTTAAATGATCATTCAACTTTGATTATTTCTACAATGAAGCCTAATTTTCACTTTAGGAGAATGTAAATACCAAAAGATGTAGAATGAGTTGTATAAGAATTGCTGCATTTTTAACACAAAATTATTTAGTTCATGGAGTCTGCAATATAGCTAATATGAATGAAATATTCATAGATTTTACACAGAGAAACAGACGATTTTTTCGATGAAGTTTTAAGCATAGAGTATAATTACTTGTACCTCCAAGGTCTTAAGTTTTCAAATAAAATAAATTATTATAGTATTGTGGTGAGTGAAATGAATAGAAAACAGTTTATGAATGAAATACTGCTTTTATAGAGAGCCAGGCGATTTAAATTTCGATTACGTCATTTGAGTAAAGTTCATGTGTTTTCAATAAAGTTTTCAAATATAATAAATTAATGTAGTATTGTGATAATTTTATAAATATTACCGAGGAATGTATCGCATTTTAGAGATGTTTAAATAAAATTGCATTGAAGTTGGAAAGTGTTTCATAATCAATGCTTTATGCATGATTGATCGTTCTTGTTATTCATGCTTCTTAAAATTTCAGTGTTTTTTCCCTTTCTATTTGTAATTTAACGAATTCAATAGAATAACATTTTATTTTAATAGAATAATTTTAAACAAACTATAGCTATGTTTGTATCGCATATCAATTTTTTATTAGCTCATTGTCTCGGTTTTATCAACTTTTCCGTAATGATTTGACAAAAATGTTACTCTATGTACACATTTCATGAATTTTTTTAGATTTCGAGACTCTTATCCACCTGACTGATGGAAGGGTACGTTTTGGAGGGTTTCAAATAATATTCTCGTTTCTATTATAATAAATGATGAAGCTTTATCTGCAGTTTTATGATTAAGTTTTAATTATAGAACATCCAGTCAAGAACAAAATGTAATCAAACCTTTTCTTTGTTCTACAATAAAAAGGCTTAATGAAATGAGCGTATTAAAATAGTTTATCTTCCAGAAATATTCAAAAGTAGGGAACAATTGTTATATATTTAAAGAGACATATTACTTTCCTTATATACATAATGTATAAGGAAAGTATTGTGACGGGGTCGAAAATTCGAATTCGAGTTTTCGACGGGAGAGCACGTTTCAAGCATCCCTGATCACGAATCAAACATTTTTGAAGTGATGTCTGTCTGTGTGTGTGTGTGTGTGTGTGTGTGTGTGAAAGTATGTGTGTGTGTGTGTGTGTGTGTGTGTCAGTGAGCCTGTGGAGACGATAACTGACGAACGAATGAACCGATTCGAACCAAATTTGGTACAAAAATCACAATCCGTAAACACTGGAAGCCTATTGTTTTTATACGCAATCGAATGTTCAGAACCCATCTAAATTTTCGAATGAAATTTTGAAAAAATCGTCAAAAAATCAAAACCACTAATAAAGTTACGCAAATAGACATTCCTTATGTAATTTTTCATTAGAAAACGATTGGCATAAATTTTAGAACGCTAACATGAACCGTTCTCGAGATATTGCACATTTTTCAAAAAAATTATCAAAAAGTCATATAAAATAAAAAAAAATATTTCCTGTTGAGAGACATGTTCACTTTTCATATGTAATACCATACAATAAATTGGGTGACATCATTCTCGTGGATCTAACTCGTTCCATTCATGAAAAAAGGTACTTTGAGTAATACGTTTGTATTTGAATGCCAATATTCATTTGTCTGCTGTAAGAATAACTTATTTCTTCGTCCATAACGCTTGGCGAGATTTTGGCGACGAATTTGGCGGAATGTCGCCAACTTGGCGACTTTTTGAAATGTTGCCAAATTAACGAAAATCTCTCCAAATCGATGAAAATGACGCTAAATCAATGAAAATGACGACTAATTGTCGAAAATACAATATCTTGGAAAAAAATATAAGTATCTACTATAAGAAAAACCTATTTTTTTTTACTGTAAAAGTAGTAAATTCATTACATTATATAAGGAAAGTTATGTGTTGCCCACATCAGATTTTTTTACTTTCCTTATATACATAATGTATAAGGAAAGTATTGTGACGGGGTCGAAAATTCGAATTCGAGTTTTCGACGGGAGAGCACGTTTCAAGCATCCCTGATCACGAATCAAACATTTTTGAAGTGATGTCTGTGTGTGTGTGTGTGAAAGTATGTGTGTGTGTGTGTGCGTGTGTGTGTGTGTGTCAGTGGGTCTGTGGAGACGATAACTGACGAACGAATGGAACGATTCGAACCAAATTTGGTACAAAAATCACAATCTGTAAACACTGGAAGCCTATTGTTTTTATACGCAATCGAATGTTCAGAACCCCCCTAAATTTTCGAATGAAATTTTGAAAAAATCGTCAAAAAATCAAAACCAATAATAAAGTTACGTAAATAGACATTCCTTATGTAATTTTTCATTAGAAAACGATTGACATAAATTTTAGAACGCTAACATGAACCGTTCTCGAGATATTGCACATTTTTCAAAAAAATTATCAAAAAGTCAAATAAAATAGAAAAAAAATATTTCCTATTGAGAAACATGTTCACTTTTCATATATAATATCATGCGATAAATTGGGTGACATCATTCTCGTGGATCTAGCTCGTTCCATTCATGAAAAAAGATACTTTGAGTAATACATTTGCATTTGAACGCCAATTTATCTGCTGTAAGAATAACTTATTTCTTCGTTCATAACGCTTGGCGAGATTTTGGCGACGAAATTGGCGGAATGTCGCCAACTTGGCGACTTTTTGAAATGTTGCCAAATTAACGAAAATCTCGCCAAATGGATAAAAATGACGCTAAATCAATGAAAATGACGACTAATTGTGGAAAATTCAATATCTAATAAGTTATATAATATATAAATATATAATAATAGTTATATAATATATGTCGAAAATTCAATATCTAATAAGTTATATATATATATATATATATATAACTTATTTCTTTGTCCATAACGCTTGGCGAGATTTTGGCGACATAATTGGCGGAATGTCGCCAACTTGGCGACTTTTTGAAATGTTGCCAAATTAACGAAAATCTCGCCAAATGGATAAAAATGACGATAATCAATGAAAATGACGACTAATTGTCGAAAAGTCAATATCTTGGAAAGGATATTAGTATCTACTAGAAGAAAAACCTATTTATTTTACTGTAAAAGTAGTAAATTCATTTCATTATATACGGAAAGTCATGTGTTGCCCACATCAGATTTTTTACGTTGGGTTCGAGTATTCGTCTGAGCGCTTAACGTATGTTCTTGTGCATTGAAATTATTTGAAATATCGTTGCAATTGCTATTAACCCAGGAACTTAACGAATTGGATATCACAAGGTTACTATATTTATAGGCACTTAAAGATAACTCAGTCTGAAGGTGAAGAAGGATATTCCACTGGTATCTTTCCCGGGGCATGTTCATAGATCTTTCAGTGTTTTTTGTATCTTCTATGCACATGATAAAAGTATGTGGTAGCTGCGGTTTCTCAAATGTGTTTCATAAGCGATGACATATGTCACAATGCATAGAGGAATCCAGAGGAACTGCCTTGCTGTCTTTCATCTATTTAAATTGCACGGAGATAAGTTCGAGCTGATACACGGAAGGTGTGAGGAGTCAGGATACGAATCTGACATGCCGTATTTATTCCTGTCTTGCTCTTAGTAATCTAACTGAATGAAAAGTGGCTGAGGTGGGGAGATGCACGAAAGGTCAGTTTGGTTGGTTTCAGACTGGCTTTTAGATATGAATCACGTTGACAACATCTGTTCTGCTTTACTCTTAGCAATCTATTTAGATTGTACATTAGTTAATGCAGTTAAGATGCGCAATAGGATTGTATGGAAACTGGTCTCAGATCGGAGACGTACAGACCGCATCTCTGAATTTTTTGTTCCGAGTTGCCCCGCATTATTAATTTAAGTATTCTACTGCCGACATCATATCGCGAAAAGAGGTCTAAGCACATCAAAGGAAGTGCATAAATTTGAGCTATTTTTGCGTTATGTAAAGTAAAACAATAACATTCATAAATATGGAAGTATAAATATTTAAATGAATTTTAATTTATAAATAAAAATACAATAATAAAATGTTGAAGTATTTTCATTGATAGGCATCTTGTAAAATTTCACAACTTATCAATAACTTTTGTATTGGTGTCAGGAAAAAAAAATCCCGTCCACACTTTCATATATATTTTTTATTTCTTCTCTCATCAAATAAAATTTGTATGTTTAGGAAAAAGTAGGTTAAAAGATGAAAATGTTTAGAAGGGCTATCTGTGATTTTATTTACATTATTTTATCTCTGACCTTTTCAATACACAATCTATAAATATGCAATGCACACTGTTATCATAAATTGCAGATTACCTTGGAATTTAACTATGAATGCAACACGTATTTCCTAAAAAGAAAAACAAATGATCTGAAAAGCGAAATTGATTTTCTGGCGAATTTAATGTAAAATGTCTTATAAGCTACTTTGTAAATTAATAAAATATGAAAAGCAATTGCATCTATCAAAAATTCTCCAAATATGAAAAGATATATATATATATATATATATATATATATATATATATATATATATATGAGTTACTACTTACATTCTAACATTGGATTTACAATTTTATATATATATATATATATATATATACCAGGAATAATGTCAAATAATACAAAAAGATTTTTAGCTATGTTGAGGGTTTGATGCCGATTCTATTTAAAACATAAGTCTTTAGGGTTAGTTTTATAGCCGCTCAATTTATCCATTTCTTATTCTGTCTACTGTAAGACTGAATTTAAATATCAAAGTTGGTAGGAAAAATATCGTTTTAGTATCTAAAGCTTTTTTTTCCCCTTTAAATTTTAAAGGTTTAGGTTAGTTTTAGGTTATTCCTCTTGATAATTACTTCTTAAGCCAATAAATACTCGGATGAATAATTAAAATTTTTCCGCAGAGTTGCGTTCTGCGCACGTACCAAGTTATATTAGCATAGATGATGTTCGGATGATGAGAGGAAATGTATTGCATATATTTTCACACCCCATCTTATGTTCAGATTAATATATAGTCAAGAAAAATGCGTGCATCCTCTTTTGAATGTTTAGAATTTATGCCCGTCTGACGATGTTACTCAAAATGTCTTCACATGCCTGATTATATAGGCCAACGGCCCTACCGTACTGAAAACACCGGTTCTCGTTAGATCACCGAAGTCAAGCAGCATCGGGCGCGGTTAGTACTTGGGTGGGTGATCACCTGGGAACACCGCGTGCTGTTGACACGTTTTGGGCGCGGTAGCCCGGTGGTTTGCGCGCTGGATTTGCACGCTGCCACAACTGCCACTGTGTTCATGCGGAGTACGATCACGTTAAACATGTGGGTCCATAAGTCCTTCCGAGAGGTTGGTGGTAGGGGAAGAAGGGTACGGTCCCTGTGGATACCTCCCCCACTGGGTTCCGGTCTAAATTGGGTGGCACTTCCCGGCCGTCCAAACGGTTGCCTTACACCTTTCTGGTAGGTCGGGCGGTCTAGGTCTCAGCAACAACAACATGCCTGATTATCATCAAGCCGTTACTTCTAAGCTTGATTTTCTTGAACATGTTATGCATACGAATCTCCGTTTGAAGAAATGATGAAATGGTTTAAAAACATCAAACATCTCTGCCATATACACGAACATACATGTTTAGTTAAAAAAAAAACAGATTTTATGATTAATGTCACTTTATCGCAAATTTCGATTTCTTCCCTCAGCATTCATAGGCACGGGTGGTGGTGGTAGGGGTTGCTTCTGCGCCCCCATTACAAATTGCACAAACACTCCTTTTTAATTAACACAACTTCCCCTTATTCCAACAATTTTCAGTTTCTATCTAGCTTTTTTTTTTTTTTACGGATTTATATATCTAAGATCAGCAAGTCGATTGGTCTGGGTTTTCAACTCCCAATTGCATAGCAGCATAGGGGGTAGCCTTGGATTGCATTCCGTTTGCAGATAACAGTATTCATGGACTGGTTCTGCGCTTATTAATTATGTGCAGTAAGCGTGGAATAGCTGATACTTTCATTTAGGAAAGCCAACTGTAGGTAGGTTTTGTAAGTATGAACTTGGCCGTTTCCGCGTCGTATAGCCTGCTATTAATCTTTAAGAAATTTAAAATAACAGTATTCATGGACTGGTTCTGCGCTTATTAATTATGTGCAGTAAGCGTGGAATAGCTGATACTTTCATTTAGGAAAGCCAACTGTAGGTAGGTTTTGTAAGTATGAACTTGGCCGTTTCCGCGTCGTATAGCCTGCTATTAATCTTTAAGAAATTTAAAATAACAGTATTCATGGACTGGTTCTGCGCTTATTAATTATGTGCAGTAAGCGTGGAATAGCTGATACTTTCATTTAGGAAAGCCAACTGTAGGTAGGTTTTGTAAGTATGAACTTGGCCGTTTCCGCGTCGTATAGCCTGCTATTAATCTTTAAGAAATTTAAAATAACAGTATTCATGGACTGGTTCTGCGCTTATTAATTATGTGCAGTAAGCGTGGAATAGCTGATACTTTCATTTAGGAAAGCCAACTGTAGGTAGGTTTTGTAAGTATGAACTTGGCCGTTTCCGCGTCGTATAGCCTGCTTTAATCTTTAAGAAATTTAAAATAACAGTATTCATGGACTGGTTCTGCGCTTATTAATTATGTGCAGTAAGCGTGGAATAGCTGATACTTTCATTTAGGAAAGCCAACTGTAGGTAGGTTTTGTAAGTATGAACTTGGCCGTTTCCGCGTCGTATAGCCTGCTATTAATCTTTAAGAAATTTAAAATAACAGTATTCATGGACTGGTTCTGCGCTTATTAATTATGTGCAGTAAGCGTGGAATAGCTGATACTTTCATTTAGGAAAGCCAACTGTAGGTAGGTTTTGTAAGTATGAACTTGGCCGTTTCCGCGTCGTATAGCCTGCTATTAATCTTTAAGAAATTTAAAATAACAGTATTCATGGACTGGTTCTGCGCTTATTAATTATGTGCAGTAAGCGTGGAATAGCTGATACTTTCATTTAGGAAAGCCAACTGTAGGTAGGTTTTGTAAGTATGAACTTGGCCGTTTCCGCGTCGTATAGCCTGCTATTAATCTTTAAGAAATTTAAAATAACAGTATTCATGGACTGGTTCTGCGCTTATTAATTATGTGCAGTAAGCGTGGAATAGCTGATACTTTCATTTAGGAAAGCCAACTGTAGGTAGGTTTTGTAAGTATGAACTTGGCCGTTTCCGCGTCGTATAGCCTGCTATTAATCTTTAAGAAATTTAAAATAACAGTATTCATGGACTGGTTCTGCGCTTATTAATTATGTGCAGTAAGCGTGGAATAGCTGATACTTTCATTTAGGAAAGCCAACTGTAGGTAGGTTTTGTAAGTATGAACTTGGCCGTTTCCGCGTCGTATAGCCTGCTATTAATCTTTAAGAAATTTAAAATAACAGTATTCATGGACTGGTTCTGCGCTTATTAATTATGTGCAGTAAGCGTGGAATAGCTGATACTTTCATTTAGGAAAGCCAACTGTAGGTAGGTTTTGTAAGTATGAACTTGGCCGTTTCCGCGTCGTATAGCCTGCTATTAATCTTTAAGAAATTTAAAATAACAGTATTCATGGACTGGTTCTGCGCTTATTAATTATGTGCAGTAAGCGTGGAATAGCTGATACTTTCATTTAGGAAAGCCAACTGTAGGTAGGTTTTGTAAGTATGAACTTGGCCGTTTCCGCGTCGTATAGCCTGCTATTAATCTTTAAGAAATTTAAAATAACAGTATTCATGGACTGGTTCTGCGCTTATTAATTATGTGCAGTAAGCGTGGAATAGCTGATACTTTCATTTAGGAAAGCCAACTGTAGGTAGGTTTTGTAAGTATGAACTTGGCCGTTTCCGCGTCGTATAGCCTGCTATTAATCTTTAAGAAATTTAAAATAACAGTATTCATGGACTGGTTCTGCGCTTATTAATTATGTGCAGTAAGCGTGGAATAGCTGATACTTTCATTTAGGAAAGCCAACTGTAGGTAGGTTTTGTAAGTATGAACTTGGCCGTTTCCGCGTCATATAGCCTGCTATTAATCTTTAAGAAATTTAAAATAACAGTATTCATGGACTGGTTCTGCGCTTATTAATTATGTGCAGTAAGCGTGGAATAGCTGATACTTTCATTTAGGAAAGCCAACTGTAGGTAGGTTTTGTAAGTATGAACTTGGCCGTTTCCGCGTCGTATAGCCTGCTATTAATCTTTAAGAAATTTAAAATAACAGTATTCATGGACTGGTTCTGCGCTTATTAATTATGTGCAGTAAGCGTGGAATAGCTGATACTTTCATTTAGGAAAGCCAACTGTAGGTAGGTTTTGTAAGTATGAACTTGGCCGTTTCCGCGTCGTATAGCCTGCTATTAATCTTTAAGAAATTTAAAATAACAGTATTCATGGACTGGTTCTGCGCTTATTAATTATGTGCAGTAAGCGTGGAATAGCTGATACTTTCATTTAGGAAAGCCAACTGTAGGTAGGTTTTGTAAGTATGAACTTGGCCGTTTCCGCGTCGTATAGCCTGCTATTAATCTTTAAGAAATTTAAAATAACAGTATTCATGGACTGGTTCTGCGCTTATTAATTATGTGCAGTAAGCGTGGAGTAGCTGATACTTTCATTTAGGAAAGCCAACTGTAGGTAGGTTTTGTAAGTATGAACTTGGCCGTTTCCGCGTCGTATAGCCTGCTATTAATCTTTAAGAAATTTAAAATAACAGTATTCATGGACTGGTTCTGCGCTTATTAATTATGTGCAGTAAGCGTGGAGTAGCTGATACTTTCATTTAGGAAAGCCAACTGTAGGTAGGTTTTGTAAGTATGAACTTGGCCGTTTCCGCGTCGTATAGCCTGCTATTAATCTTTAAGAAATTTAAAATAACAGTATTCATGGACTGGTTCTGCGCTTATTAATTATGTGCAGTAAGCGTGGAGTAGCTGATACTTTCATTTAGGAAAGCCAACTGTAGGTAGGTTTTGTAAGTATGAACTTGGCCGTTTCCGCGTCGTATAGCCTGCTATTAATCTTTAAGAAATTTAAAATAACAGTATTCATGGACTGGTTCTGCGCTTATTAATTATGTGCAGTAAGCGTGGAGTAGCTGATACTTTCATTTAGGAAAGCCAACTGTAGGTAGGTTTTGTAAGTATGAACTTGGCCGTTTCCGCGTCGTATAGCCTGCTATTAATCTTTAAGAAATTTAAAATAACAGTATTCATGGACTGGTTCTGCGCTTATTAATTATGTGCAGTAAGCGTGGAATAGCTGATACTTTCATTTAGGAAAGCCAACTGTAGGTAGGTTTTGTAAGTATGAACTTGGCCGTTTCCGCGTCGTATAGCCTGCTATTAATCTTTAAGAAATTTAAAATAACAGTATTCATGGACTGGTTCTGCGCTTATTAATTATGTGCAGTAAGCGTGGAATAGCTGATACTTTCATTTAGGAAAGCCAACTGTAGGTAGGTTTTGTAAGTATGAACTTGGCCGTTTCCGCGTCGTATAGCCTGCTATTAATCTTTAAGAAATTTAAAATAACAGTATTCATGGACTGGTTCTGCGCTTATTAATTATGTGCAGTAAGCGTGGAATAGCTGATACTTTCATTTAGGAAAGCCAACTGTAGGTAGGTTTTGTATGTATGAACTTGGCCGTTTCCGCGTCGTATAGCCTGCTATTAATCTTTAAGAAATTTAAAATAACAGTATTCATGGACTGGTTCTGCGCTTATTAATTATGTGCAGTAAGCGTGGAGTAGCTGATACTTTCATTTAGGAAAGCCAACTGTAGGTAGGTTTTGTAAGTATGAACTTGGCCGTTTCCGCGTCGTATAGCCTGCTATTAATCTTTAAGAAATTTAAAATAACAGTATTCATGGACTGGTTCTGCGCTTATTAATTATGTGCAGTAAGCGTGGAATAGCTGATACTTTCATTTAGGAAAGCCAACTGTAGGTAGGTTTTGTAAGTATGAACTTGGCCGTTTCCGCGTCGTATAGCCTGCTATTAATCTTTAAGAAATTTAAAATAACAGTATTCATGGACTGGTTCTGCGCTTATTAATTATGTGCAGTAAGCGTGGAAATAGCTGATACTTTCATTTAGGAAAGCCAACTGTAGGTAGGTTTTGTAAGTATGAACTTGGCCGTTTCCGCGTCGTATAGCCTGCTATTAATCTTTAAGAAATTTAAAATAACAGTATTCATGGACTGGTTCTGCGCTTATTAATTATGTGCAGTAAGCGTGGAATAGCTGATACTTTCATTTAGGAAAGCCAACTGTAGGTAGGTTTTGTAAGTATGAACTTGGCCGTTTCCGCGTCGTATAGCCTGCTATTAATCTTTAAGAAATTTAAAATAACAGTATTCATGGACTGGTTCTGCGCTTATTAATTATGTGCAGTAAGCGTGGAATAGCTGATACTTTCATTTAGGAAAGCCAACTGTAGGTAGGTTTTGTAAGTATGAACTTGGCCGTTTCCGCGTCGTATAGCCTGCTATTAATCTTTAAGAAATTTAAAATAACAGTATTCATGGACTGGTTCTGCGCTTATTAATTATGTGCAGTAAGCGTGGAATAGCTGATACTTTCATTTAGGAAAGCCAACTGTAGGTAGGTTTTGTAAGTATGAACTTGGCCGTTTCCGCGTCGTATAGCCTGCTATTAATCTTTAAGAAATTTAAAATAACAGTATTCATGGACTGGTTCTGCGCTTATTAATTATGTGCAGTAAGCGTGGAATAGCTGATACTTTCATTTAGGAAAGCCAACTGTAGGTAGGTTTTGTAAGTATGAACTTGGCCGTTTCCGCGTCGTATAGCCTGCTATTAATCTTTAAGAAATTTAAAATAACAGTATTCATGGACTGGTTCTGCGCTTATTAATTATGTGCAGTAAGCGTGGAATAGCTGATACTTTCATTTAGGAACGCCAACTGTAGGTAGGTTTCGTAAGTATGAACTTGGCCGTTTCCGCGTCGTATAGCCTGCTATTAATCTTTAAGAAATTTAAAATAACAGTATTCATGGACTGGTTCTGCGCTTATTAATTATGTGCAGTAAGCGTGGAATAGCTGATACTTTCATTTAGGAAAGCCAACTGTAGGTAGGTTTTGTAAGTATGAACTTGGCCGTTTCCGCGTCGTATAACCTGCTATTAATCTTTAAGAAATTTAAAATAACAGTATTCATGGACTGGTTCTGCGCTTATTAATTATGTGCAGTAAGCGTGGAATAGCTGATACTTTCATTTAGGAAAGCCAACTGTAGGTAGGTTTTGTAAGTATGAACTTGGCCGTTTCCGCGTCGTATAGCCTGCTATTAATCTTTAAGAAATTTAAAATAACAGTATTCATGGACTGGTTCTGCGCTTATTAATTATGTGCAGTAAGCGTGGAATAGCTGATACTTTCATTTAGGAAAGCCAACTGTAGGTAGGTTTTGTAAGTATGAACTTGGCCGTTTCCGCGTCGTATAGCCTGCTATTAATCTTTAAGAAATTTAAAATAACAGTATTCATGGACTGGTTCTGCGCTTATTAATTATGTGCAGTAAGCGTGGAGTAGCTGATACTTTCATTTAGGAAAGCCAACTGTAGGTAGGTTTTGTAAGTATGAATTTGGCCGTTTCCGCGTCGTATAGCCTGCTATTAATCTTTAAGAAATTTAAATTAACAATATTCATGGACTGGTTCTGCGCTTATTAATTATGTGCAGTAAGCGTGGAGTAGCTGATACTTTCATTTAGGAAAGCCAACTGTAGGTAGGTTTTGTAAGTATGAACTTGGCCGTTTCCGCGTCGTATAACCTGCTATTAATCTTTAAGAAATTTAAAATAACAGTATTCATGGACTGGTTCTGCGCTTATTAATTATGTGCAGTAAGCGTGGAATAGCTGATACTTTCATTTAGGAAAGCCAACTGTAGGTAGGTTTTGTAAGTATGAACTTGGCCGTTTCCGCGTCGTATAGCCTGCTATTAATCTTTAAGAAATTTAAAATAACAGTATTCATGGACTGGTTCTGCGCTTATTAATTATGTGCAGTAAGCGTGGAATAGCTGATACTTTCATTTAGGAAAGCCAACTGTAGGTAGGTTTTGTAAGTATGAACTTGGCCGTTTCCGCGTCGTATAGCCTGCTATTAATCTTAAGAAATTTAAAATAACAGTATTCATGGACAGGTTCTGCGCTTATTAATTATGTGCAGTAAGCGTGGAATAGCTGATACTTTCATTTAGGAAAGCCAACTGTAGGTAGGTTTTGTAAGTATGAACTTGGCCGTTTCCGCGTCGTATAGCCTGCTATTAATCTTTAAGAAATTTAAAATAACAGTATTCATGGACTGGTTCTGCGCTTATTAATTATGTGCGGTAAGCGTGGAATAGCTGATACTTTCATTTAGGAAAGCCAACTGTAGGTAGGTTTTGTAAGTATGAACTTGGCCGTTTCCGCGTCGTATAGCCTGCTATTAATCTTTAAGAAATTTAAAATAACAGTATTCATGGACTGGTTCTGCGCTTATTAATTATGTGCGGTAAGCGTGGAATAGCTGATACTTTCATTTAGGAAAGCCAACTGTAGGTAGGTTTTGTAAGTATGAACTTGGCCGTTTCCGCGTCGTATAGCCTGCTATTAATCTTTAAGAAATTTAAAATAACAGTATTCATGGACTGGTTCTGCGCTTATTAATTATGTGCAGTAAGCGTGGAATAGCTGATACTTTCATTTAGGAAAGCCAACTGTAGGTAGGTTTTGTAAGTATGAACTTGGCCGTTTCCGCGTCGTATAGCCTGCTATTAATCTTTAAGAAATTTAAAATAACAGTATTCATGGACTGGTTCTGCGCTTATTAATTATGTGCAGTAAGCGTGGAATAGCTGATACTTTCATTTAGGAAAGCCAACTGTAGGTAGGTTTTGTAAGTATGAACTTGGCCGTTTCCGCGTCGTATAGCCTGCTATTAATCTTTAAGAAATTTAAAATAACAGTATTCATGGACTGGTTCTGCGCTTATTAATTATGTGCAGTAAGCGTGGAATAGCTGATACTTTCATTTAGGAAAGCCAACTGTAGGTAGGTTTTGTAAGTATGAACTTGGCCGTTTCCGCGTCGTATAGCCTGCTATTAATCTTTAAGAAATTTAAAATAACAGTATTCATGGACTGGTTCTGCGCTTATTAATTATGTGCAGTAAGCGTGGAATAGCTGATACTTTCATTTAGGAAAGCCAACTGTAAGTAGGTTTTGTAAGTATGAACTTGGCCGTTTCCGCGTCGTATAGCCTGCTATTAATCTTTAAGAAATTTAAAATAACAGTATTCATGGACTGGTTCTGCGCTTATTAATTATGTGCAGTAAGCGTGGAGTAGCTGATACTTTCATTTAGGAAAGCCAACTGTAGGTAGGTTTTGTAAGTATGAACTTGGCCGTTTCCGCGTCGTATAGCCTGCTATTAATCTTTAAGAAATTTAAAATAACAGTATTCATGGACTGGTTCTGCGCTTATTAATTATGTGCAGTAAGCGTGGAGTAGCTGATACTTTCATTTAGGAAAGCCAACTGTAGGTAGGTTTTGTAAGTATGAACTTGGCCGTTTCCGCGTCGTATAGCCTGCTATTAATCTTTAAGAAATTTAAAATAACAGTATTCATGGACTGGTTCTGCGCTTATTAATTATGTGCAGTAAGCGTGGAGTAGCTGATACTTTCATTTAGGAAAGCCAACTGTAGGTAGGTTTTGTAAGTATGAACTTGGCCGTTTCCGCGTCGTATAGCCTGCTATTAATCTTTAAGAAATTTAAAATAACAGTATTCATGGACTGGTTCTGCGCTTATTAATTATGTGCAGTAAGCGTGGAGTAGCTGATACTTTCATTTAGGAAAGCCAACTGTAGGTAGGTTTTGTAAGTATGAACTTGGCCGTTTCCGCGTCGTATAGCCTGCTATTAATCTTTAAGAAATTTAAAATAACAGTATTCATGGACTGGTTCTGCGCTTATTAATTATGTGCAGTAAGCGTGGAGTAGCTGATACTTTCATTTAGGAAAGCCAACTGTAGGTAGGTTTTGTAAGTATGAACTTGGCCGTTTCCGCGTCGTATAGCCTGCTATTAATCTTTAAGAAATTTAAAATAACAGTATTCATGGACTGGTTCTGCGCTTATTAATTATGTGCAGTAAGCGTGGAGTAGCTGATACTTTCATTTAGGAAATCCAACTGTAGGTAGGTTTTGTAAGTATGAACTTGGCCGTTTCCGCGTCGTATAGCCTGCTATTAATCTTTAAGAAATTTAAAATAACAGTATTCATGGACTGGTTCTGCGCTTATTAATTATGTGCAGTAAGCGTGGAGTAGCTGATACTTTCATTTAGGAAAGCCAACTGTAGGTAGGTTTTGTAAGTATGAACTTGGCCGTTTCCGCGTCGTATAGCCTGCTATTAATCTTTAAGAAATTTAAAATAACAGTATTCATGGACTGGTTCTGCGCTTATTAATTATGTGCAGTAAGCGTGGAATAGCTGATACTTTCATTTAGGAAAGCCAACTGTAGGTAGGTTTTGTAAGTATGAACTTGGCCGTTTCCGCGTCGTATAGCCTGCTATTAATCTTTAAGAAATTTAAAATAACAGTATTCATGGACTGGTTCTGCGCTTATTAATTATGTGCAGTAAGCGTGGAATAGCTGATACTTTCATTTAGGAAAGCCAACTGTAGGTAGGTTTTGTAAGTATGAACTTGGCCGTTTCCGCGTCGTATAGCCTGCTATTAATCTTTAAGAAATTTAAAATAACAGTATTCATGGACTGGTTCTGCGCTTATTAATTATGTGCAGTAAGCGTGGAATAGCTGATACTTTCATTTAGGAAAGCCAACTGTAGGTAGGTTTTGTAAGTATGAACTTGGCCGTTTCCGCGTCGTATAGCCTGCTATTAATCTTTAAGAAATTTAAAATAACAGTATTCATGGACTGGTTCTGCGCTTATTCATTATGTGCAGTAAGCGTGGAATAGCTGATACTTTCATTTAGGAAAGCCAACTGTAGGTAGGTTTTGTAAGTATGAACTTGGCCGTTTCCGCGTCGTATAGCCTGCTATTAATCTTTAAGAAATTTAAAATAACAGTATTCATGGACTGGTTCTGCGCTTATTAATTATGTGCAGTAAGCGTGGAATAGCTGATACTTTCATTTAGGAAAGCCAACTGTAGGTAGGTTTTGTAAGTATGAACTTGGCCGTTTCCGCGTCGTATAGCCTGCTATTAATCTTTAAGAAATTTAAAATAACAGTATTTATGGACTGGTTCTGCGCTTATTAATTATGTGCAGTAAGCGTGGAGTAGCTGATACTTTCATTTAGGAAAGCCAACTGTAGGTAGGTTTTGTAAGTATGAACTTGGCCGTTTCCGCGTCGTATAGCCTGCTATTAATCTTTAAGAAATTTAAAATAACAGTATTCATGGACTGGTTCTGCGCTTATTAATTATGTGCAGTAAGCGTGGAGTAGTTGATACTTTCATTTAGGAAAGCCAACTGTAGGTAGGTTTTGTAAGTATGAACTTGGCCGTTTCCGCGTCGTATAGCCTGCTATTAATCTTTAAGAAATTTAAAATAACAGTATTCATGGACTGGTTCTGCGCTTATTAATTATGTGCAGTAAGCGTGGAGTAGCTGATACTTTCATTTAGGAAAGCCAACTGTAGGTAGGTTTTGTAAGTATGAACTTGGCCGTTTCCGCGTCGTATAGCCTGCTATTAATCTTTAAGAAATTTAAAATAACAGTATTCATGGACTGGTTCTGCGCTTATTAATTATGTGCAGTAAGCGTGGAGTAGCTGATACTTTCATTTAGGAAAGCCAACTGTAGGTAGGTTTTGTAAGTATGAACTTGGCCGTTTCCGCGTCGTATAGCCTGCTATTAATCTTTAAGAAATTTAAAATAACAGTATTCATGGACTGGTTCTGCGCTTATTAATTATGTGCAGTAAGCGTGGAGTAGCTGATACTTTCATTTAGGAAAGCCAACTGTAGGTAGGTTTTGTAAGTATGAACTTGGCCGTTTCCGCGTCGTATAGCCTGCTATTAATCTTTAAGAAATTTAAAATAACAGTATTCATGGACTGGTTCTGCGCTTATTAATTATGTGCAGTAAGCGTGGAGTAGCTGATACTTTCATTTAGGAAAGCCAACTGTAGGTAGGTTTTGTAAGTATGAACTTGGCCGTTTCCGCGTCGTATAGCCTGCTATTAATCTTTAAGAAATTTAAAATAACAGTATTCATGGACTGGTTCTGCGCTTATTAATTATGTGCAGTAAGCGTGGAGTAGCTGATACTTTCATTTAGGAAAGCTAACTGTAGGTAGGTTTTGTAAGTATGAACTTGGCCGTTTCCGCGTCGTATAGCCTGCTATTAATCTTTAAGAAATTTAAAATAACAGTATTCATGGACTGGTTCTGCGCTTATTAATTATGTGCAGTAAGCGTGGAGTAGCTGATACTTTCATTTAGGAAAGCCAACTGTAGGTAGGTTTTGTAAGTATGAACTTGGCCGTTTCCGCGTCGTATAGCCTGCTATTAATCTTTAAGAAATTTAAAATAACAGTATTCATGGACTGGTTCTGCGCTTATTAATTATGTGCAGTAAGCGTGGAATAGCTGATACTTTCATTTAGGAAAGCCAACTGTAGGTAGGTTTTGTAAGTATGAACTTGGCCGTTTCCGCGTCGTATAGCCTGCTATTAATCTTTAAGAAATTTAAAATAACAGTATTCATGGACTGGTTCTGCGCTTATTAATTATGTGCAGTAAGCGTGGAATAGCTGATACTTTCATTTAGGAAAGCCAACTGTAGGTAGGTTTTGTAAGTATGAACTTGGCCGTTTCCGCGTCGTATAGCCTGCTATTAATCTTTAAGAAATTTAAAATAACAGTATTCATGGACTGGTTCTGCGCTTATTAATTATGTGCAGTAAGCGTGGAGTAGCTGATACTTTCATTTAGGAAAGCCAACTGTAGGTAGGTTTTGTAAGTATGAACTTGGCCGTTTCCGCGTCGTATAGCCTGCTATTAATCTTTAAGAAATTTAAAATAACAGTATTCATGGACTGGTTCTGCGCTTATTAATTATGTGCAGTAAGCGTGGAATAGCTGATACTTTCATTTAGGAAAGCCAACTGTAGGTAGGTTTTGTAAGTATGAACTTGGCCGTTTCCGCGTCGTATAGCCTGCTATTAATCTTTAAGAAATTTAAAATAACAGTATTCATGGACTGGTTCTGCGCTTATTAATTATGTGCAGTAAGCGTGGAATAGCTGATACTTTCATTTAGGAAAGCCAACTGTAGGTAGGTTTTGTAAGTATGAACTTGGCCGTTTCCGCGTCGTATAGCCTGCTATTAATCTTTAAGAAATTTAAAATAACAGTATTCATGGACTGGTTCTGCGCTTATTAATTATGTGCAGTAAGCGTGGAGTAGCTGATACTTTCATTTAGGAAAGCCAACTGTAGGTAGGGTTTGTAAGTATGAACTTGGCCGTTTCCGCGTCGTATAGCCTGCTATTAATCTTTAAGAAATTTAAAATAACAGTATTCATGGACTGGTTCTGCGCTTATTAATTATGTGCAGTAAGCGTGGAATAGCTGATACTTTCATTTAGGAAAGCCAACTGTAGGTAGGTTTTGTAAGTATGAACTTGGCCGTTTCCGCGTCGTATAGCCTGCTATTAATCTTTAAGAAATTTAAAATAACAGTATTCATGGACTGGTTCTGCGCTTATTAATTATGTGCAGTAAGCGTGGAGTAGCTGATACTTTCATTTAGGAAAGCCAACTGTAGGTAGGTTTTGTAAGTATGAACTTGGCCGTTTCCGCGTCGTATAGCCTGCTATTAATCTTTAAGAAATTTAAAATAACAGTATTCATGGACTGGTTCTGCGCTTATTAATTATGTGCAGTAAGCGTGGAATAGCTGATACTTTCATTTAGGAAAGCCAACTGTAGGTAGGTTTTGTAAGTATGAACTTGGCCGTTTCCGCGTCGTATAGCCTGCTATTAATCTTTAAGAAATTTAAAATAACAGTATTCATGGACTGGTTCTGCGCTTATTAATTATGTGCAGTAAGCGTGGAATAGCTGATACTTTCATTTAGGAAAGCCAACTGTAGGTAGGTTTTGTAAGTATGAACTTGGCCGTTTCCGCGTCGTATAGCCTGCTATTAATCTTTAAGAAATTTAAAATAACAGTATTCATGGACTGGTTCTGCGCTTATTAATTATGTGCAGTAAGCGTGGAATAGCTGATACTTTCATTTAGGAAAGCCAACTGTAGGTAGGTTTTGTAAGTATGAACTTGGCCGTTTCCGCGTCGTATAGCCTGCTTTAATCTTTAAGAAATTTAAAATAACAGTATTCATGGACTGGTTCTGCGCTTATTAATTATGTGCAGTAAGCGTGGAATAGCTGATACTTTCATTTAGGAAAGCCAACTGTAGGTAGGTTTTGTAAGTATGAACTTGGCCGTTTCCGCGTCGTATAGCCTGCTATTAATCTTTAAGAAATTTAAAATAACAGTATTCATGGACTGGTTCTGCGCTTATTAATTATGTGCAGTAAGCGTGGAATAGCTGATACTTTCATTTAGGAAAGCCAACTGTAGGTAGGTTTTGTAAGTATGAACTTGGCCGTTTCCGCGTCGTATAGCCTGCTATTAATCTTTAAGAAATTTAAAATAACAGTATTCATGGACTGGTTCTGCGCTTATTAATTATGTGCAGTAAGCGTGGAATAGCTGATACTTTCATTTAGGAAAGCCAACTGTAGGTAGGTTTTGTAAGTATGAACTTGGCCGTTTCCGCGTCGTATAGCCTGCTATTAATCTTTAAGAAATTTAAAATAACAGTATTCATGGACTGGTTCTGCGCTTATTAATTATGTGCAGTAAGCGTGGAATAGCTGATACTTTCATTTAGGAAAGCCAACTGTAGGTAGGTTTTGTAAGTATGAACTTGGCCGTTTCCGCGTCGTATAGCCTGCTATTAATCTTTAAGAAATTTAAAATAACAGTATTCATGGACTGGTTCTGCGCTTATTAATTATGTGCAGTAAGCGTGGAATAGCTGATACTTTCATTTAGGAAAGCCAACTGTAGGTAGGTTTTGTAAGTATGAACTTGGCCGTTTCCGCGTCGTATAGCCTGCTATTAATCTTTAAGAAATTTAAAATAACAGTATTCATGGACTGGTTCTGCGCTTATTAATTATGTGCAGTAAGCGTGGAATAGCTGATACTTTCATTTAGGAAAGCCAACTGTAGGTAGGTTTTGTAAGTATGAACTTGGCCGTTTCCGCGTCGTATAGCCTGCTATTAATCTTTAAGAAATTTAAAATAACAGTATTCATGGACTGGTTCTGCGCTTATTAATTATGTGCAGTAAGCGTGGAATAGCTGATACTTTCATTTAGGAAAGCCAACTGTAGGTAGGTTTTGTAAGTATGAACTTGGCCGTTTCCGCGTCGTATAGCCTGCTATTAATCTTTAAGAAATTTAAAATAACAGTATTCATGGACTGGTTCTGCGCTTATTAATTATGTGCAGTAAGCGTGGAATAGCTGATACTTTCATTTAGGAAAGCCAACTGTAGGTAGGTTTTGTAAGTATGAACTTGGCCGTTTCCGCGTCGTATAGCCTGCTATTAATCTTTAAGAAATTTAAAATAACAGTATTCATGGACTGGTTCTGCGCTTATTAATTATGTGCAGTAAGCGTGGAATAGCTGATACTTTCATTTAGGAAAGCCAACTGTAGGTAGGTTTTGTAAGTATGAACTTGGCCGTTTCCGCGTCATATAGCCTGCTATTAATCTTTAAGAAATTTAAAATAACAGTATTCATGGACTGGTTCTGCGCTTATTAATTATGTGCAGTAAGCGTGGAATAGCTGATACTTTCATTTAGGAAAGCCAACTGTAGGTAGGTTTTGTAAGTATGAACTTGGCCGTTTCCGCGTCGTATAGCCTGCTATTAATCTTTAAGAAATTTAAAATAACAGTATTCATGGACTGGTTCTGCGCTTATTAATTATGTGCAGTAAGCGTGGAATAGCTGATACTTTCATTTAGGAAAGCCAACTGTAGGTAGGTTTTGTAAGTATGAACTTGGCCGTTTCCGCGTCGTATAGCCTGCTATTAATCTTTAAGAAATTTAAAATAACAGTATTCATGGACTGGTTCTGCGCTTATTAATTATGTGCAGTAAGCGTGGAATAGCTGATACTTTCATTTAGGAAAGCCAACTGTAGGTAGGTTTTGTAAGTATGAACTTGGCCGTTTCCGCGTCGTATAGCCTGCTATTAATCTTTAAGAAATTTAAAATAACAGTATTCATGGACTGGTTCTGCGCTTATTAATTATGTGCAGTAAGCGTGGAGTAGCTGATACTTTCATTTAGGAAAGCCAACTGTAGGTAGGTTTTGTAAGTATGAACTTGGCCGTTTCCGCGTCGTATAGCCTGCTATTAATCTTTAAGAAATTTAAAATAACAGTATTCATGGACTGGTTCTGCGCTTATTAATTATGTGCAGTAAGCGTGGAGTAGCTGATACTTTCATTTAGGAAAGCCAACTGTAGGTAGGTTTTGTAAGTATGAACTTGGCCGTTTCCGCGTCGTATAGCCTGCTATTAATCTTTAAGAAATTTAAAATAACAGTATTCATGGACTGGTTCTGCGCTTATTAATTATGTGCAGTAAGCGTGGAGTAGCTGATACTTTCATTTAGGAAAGCCAACTGTAGGTAGGTTTTGTAAGTATGAACTTGGCCGTTTCCGCGTCGTATAGCCTGCTATTAATCTTTAAGAAATTTAAAATAACAGTATTCATGGACTGGTTCTGCGCTTATTAATTATGTGCAGTAAGCGTGGAGTAGCTGATACTTTCATTTAGGAAAGCCAACTGTAGGTAGGTTTTGTAAGTATGAACTTGGCCGTTTCCGCGTCGTATAGCCTGCTATTAATCTTTAAGAAATTTAAAATAACAGTATTCATGGACTGGTTCTGCGCTTATTAATTATGTGCAGTAAGCGTGGAATAGCTGATACTTTCATTTAGGAAAGCCAACTGTAGGTAGGTTTTGTAAGTATGAACTTGGCCGTTTCCGCGTCGTATAGCCTGCTATTAATCTTTAAGAAATTTAAAATAACAGTATTCATGGACTGGTTCTGCGCTTATTAATTATGTGCAGTAAGCGTGGAATAGCTGATACTTTCATTTAGGAAAGCCAACTGTAGGTAGGTTTTGTAAGTATGAACTTGGCCGTTTCCGCGTCGTATAGCCTGCTATTAATCTTTAAGAATTTTAAAATAACAGTATTCATGGACTGGTTCTGCGCTTATTAATTATGTGCAGTAAGCGTGGAATAGCTGATACTTTCATTTAGGAAAGCCAACTGTAGGTAGGTTTTGTAAGTATGAACTTGGCCGTTTCCGCGTCGTATAGCCTGCTATTAATCTTTAAGAAATTTAAAATAACAGTATTCATGGACTGGTTCTGCGCTTATTAATTATGTGCAGTAAGCGTGGAATAGCTGATACTTTCATTTAGGAAAGCCAACTGTAGGTAGGTTTTGTAAGTATGAACTTGGCCGTTTCCGCGTCGTATAGCCTGCTATTAATCTTTAAGAAATTTAAAATAACAGTATTCATGGACTGGTTCTGCGCTTATTAATTATGTGCAGTAAGCGTGGAATAGCTGATACTTTCATTTAGGAAAGCCAACTGTAGGTAGGTTTTGTAAGTATGAACTTGGCCGTTTCCGCGTCGTATAGCCTGCTATTAATCTTTAAGAAATTTAAAATAACAGTATTCATGGACTGGTTCTGCGCTTATTAATTATGTGCAGTAAGCGTGGAATAGCTGATACTTTCATTTAGGAAAGCCAACTGTAGGTAGGTTTTGTAAGTATGAACTTGGCCGTTTCCGCGTCGTATAGCCTGCTATTAATCTTTAAGAAATTTAAAATAACAGTATTCATGGACTGGTTCTGCGCTTATTAATTATGTGCAGTAAGCGTGGAATAGCTGATACTTTCATTTAGGAAAGCCAACTGTAGGTAGGTTTTGTAAGTATGAACTTGGCCGTTTCCGCGTCATATAGCCTGCTATTAATCTTTAAGAAATTTAAAATAACAGTATTCATGGACTGGTTCTGCGCTTATTAATTATGTGCAGTAAGCGTGGAATAGCTGATACTTTCATTTAGGAAAGCCAACTGTAGGTAGGTTTTGTAAGTATGAACTTGGCCGTTTCCGCGTCGTATAGCCTGCTATTAATCTTTAAGAAATTTAAAATAACAGTATTCATGGACTGGTTCTGCGCTTATTAATTATGTGCAGTAAGCGTGGAATAGCTGATACTTTCATTTAGGAAAGCCAACTGTAGGTAGGTTTTGTAAGTATGAACTTGGCCGTTTCCGCGTCGTATAGCCTGCTATTAATCTTTAAGAAATTTAAAATAACAGTATTCATGGACTGGTTCTGCGCTTATTAATTATGTGCAGTAAGCGTGGAATAGCTGATACTTTCATTTAGGAAAGCCAACTGTAGGTAGGTTTTGTAAGTATGAACTTGGCCGTTTCCGCGTCGTATAGCCTGCTATTAATCTTTAAGAAATTTAAAATAACAGTATTCATGGACTGGTTCTGCGCTTATTAATTATGTGCAGTAAGCGTGGAGTAGCTGATACTTTCATTTAGGAAAGCCAACTGTAGGTAGGTTTTGTAAGTATGAACTTGGCCGTTTCCGCGTCGTATAGCCTGCTATTAATCTTTAAGAAATTTAAAATAACAGTATTCATGGACTGGTTCTGCGCTTATTAATTATGTGCAGTAAGCGTGGAGTAGCTGATACTTTCATTTAGGAAAGCCAACTGTAGGTAGGTTTTGTAAGTATGAACTTGGCCGTTTCCGCGTCGTATAGCCTGCTATTAATCTTTAAGAAATTTAAAATAACAGTATTCATGGACTGGTTCTGCGCTTATTAATTATGTGCAGTAAGCGTGGAGTAGCTGATACTTTCATTTAGGAAAGCCAACTGTAGGTAGGTTTTGTAAGTATGAACTTGGCCGTTTCCGCGTCGTATAGCCTGCTATTAATCTTTAAGAAATTTAAAATAACAGTATTCATGGACTGGTTCTGCGCTTATTAATTATGTGCAGTAAGCGTGGAGTAGCTGATACTTTCATTTAGGAAAGCCAACTGTAGGTAGGTTTTGTAAGTATGAACTTGGCCGTTTCCGCGTCGTATAGCCTGCTATTAATCTTTAAGAAATTTAAAATAACAGTATTCATGGACTGGTTCTGCGCTTATTAATTATGTGCAGTAAGCGTGGAATAGCTGATACTTTCATTTAGGAAAGCCAACTGTAGGTAGGTTTTGTAAGTATGAACTTGGCCGTTTCCGCGTCGTATAGCCTGCTATTAATCTTTAAGAAATTTAAAATAACAGTATTCATGGACTGGTTCTGCGCTTATTAATTATGTGCAGTAAGCGTGGAATAGCTGATACTTTCATTTAGGAAAGCCAACTGTAGGTAGGTTTTGTAAGTATGAACTTGGCCGTTTCCGCGTCGTATAGCCTGCTATTAATCTTTAAGAAATTTAAAATAACAGTATTCATGGACTGGTTCTGCGCTTATTAATTATGTGCAGTAAGCGTGGAATAGCTGATACTTTCATTTAGGAAAGCCAACTGTAGGTAGGTTTTGTATGTATGAACTTGGCCGTTTCCGCGTCGTATAGCCTGCTATTAATCTTTAAGAAATTTAAAATAACAGTATTCATGGACTGGTTCTGCGCTTATTAATTATGTGCAGTAAGCGTGGAGTAGCTGATACTTTCATTTAGGAAAGCCAACTGTAGGTAGGTTTTGTAAGTATGAACTTGGCCGTTTCCGCGTCGTATAGCCTGCTATTAATCTTTAAGAAATTTAAAATAACAGTATTCATGGACTGGTTCTGCGCTTATTAATTATGTGCAGTAAGCGTGGAATAGCTGATACTTTCATTTAGGAAAGCCAACTGTAGGTAGGTTTTGTAAGTATGAACTTGGCCGTTTCCGCGTCGTATAGCCTGCTATTAATCTTTAAGAAATTTAAAATAACAGTATTCATGGACTGGTTCTGCGCTTATTAATTATGTGCAGTAAGCGTGGAGTAGCTGATACTTTCATTTAGGAAAGCCAACTGTAGGTAGGTTTTGTAAGTATGAACTTGGCCGTTTCCGCGTCGTATAGCCTGCTATTAATCTTTAAGAAATTTAAAATAACAGTATTCATGGACTGGTTCTGCGCTTATTAATTATGTGCAGTAAGCGTGGAGTAGCTGATACTTTCATTTAGGAAAGCCAACTGTAGGTAGGTTTTGTAAGTATGAACTTGGCCGTTTCCGCGTCGTATAGCCTGCTATTAATCTTTAAGAAATTTAAAATAACAGTATTCATGGACTGGTTCTGCGCTTATTAATTATGTGCAGTAAGCGTGGAGTAGCTGATACTTTCATTTAGGAAAGCCAACTGTAGGTAGGTTTTGTAAGTATGAACTTGGCCGTTTCCGCGTCGTATAGCCTGCTATTAATCTTTAAGAAATTTAAAATAACAGTATTCATGGACTGGTTCTGCGCTTATTAATTATGTGCAGTAAGCGTGGAGTAGCTGATACTTTCATTTAGGAAAGCCAACTGTAGGTAGGTTTTGTAAGTATGAACTTGGCCGTTTCCGCGTCGTATAGCCTGCTATTAATCTTTAAGAAATTTAAAATAACAGTATTCATGGACTGGTTCTGCGCTTATTAATTATGTGCAGTAAGCGTGGAGTAGCTGATACTTTCATTTAGGAAAGCTAACTGTAGGTAGGTTTTGTAAGTATGAACTTGGCCGTTTCCGCGTCGTATAGCCTGCTATTAATCTTTAAGAAATTTAAAATAACAGTATTCATGGACTGGTTCTGCGCTTATTAATTATGTGCAGTAAGCGTGGAGTAGCTGATACTTTCATTTAGGAAAGCCAACTGTAGGTAGGTTTTGTAAGTATGAACTTGGCCGTTTCCGCGTCGTATAGCCTGCTATTAATCTTTAAGAAATTTAAAATAACAGTATTCATGGACTGGTTCTGCGCTTATTAATTATGTGCAGTAAGCGTGGAATAGCTGATACTTTCATTTAGGAAAGCCAACTGTAGGTAGGTTTTGTAAGTATGAACTTGGCCGTTTCCGCGTCGTATAGCCTGCTATTAATCTTTAAGAAATTTAAAATAACAGTATTCATGGACTGGTTCTGCGCTTATTAATTATGTGCAGTAAGCGTGGAATAGCTGATACTTTCATTTAGGAAAGCCAACTGTAGGTAGGTTTTGTAAGTATGAACTTGGCCGTTTCCGCGTCGTATAGCCTGCTATTAATCTTTAAGAAATTTAAAATAACAGTATTCATGGACTGGTTCTGCGCTTATTAATTATGTGCAGTAAGCGTGGAGTAGCTGATACTTTCATTTAGGAAAGCCAACTGTAGGTAGGTTTTGTAAGTATGAACTTGGCCGTTTCCGCGTCGTATAGCCTGCTATTAATCTTTAAGAAATTTAAAATAACAGTATTCATGGACTGGTTCTGCGCTTATTAATTATGTGCAGTAAGCGTGGAATAGCTGATACTTTCATTTAGGAAAGCCAACTGTAGGTAGGTTTTGTAAGTATGAACTTGGCCGTTTCCGCGTCGTATAGCCTGCTATTAATCTTTAAGAAATTTAAAATAACAGTATTCATGGACTGGTTCTGCGCTTATTAATTATGTGCAGTAAGCGTGGAATAGCTGATACTTTCATTTAGGAAAGCCAACTGTAGGTAGGTTTTGTAAGTATGAACTTGGCCGTTTCCGCGTCGTATAGCCTGCTATTAATCTTTAAGAAATTTAAAATAACAGTATTCATGGACTGGTTCTGCGCTTATTAATTATGTGCAGTAAGCGTGGAGTAGCTGATACTTTCATTTAGGAAAGCCAACTGTAGGTAGGGTTTGTAAGTATGAACTTGGCCGTTTCCGCGTCGTATAGCCTGCTATTAATCTTAAGAAATTTAAAATAACAGTATTCATGGACTGGTTCTGCGCTTATTAATTATGTGCAGTAAGCGTGGAATAGCTGATACTTTCATTTAGGAAAGCCAACTGTAGGTAGGTTTTGTAAGTATGAACTTGGCCGTTTCCGCGTCGTATAGCCTGCTATTAATCTTTAAGAAATTTAAAATAACAGTATTCATGGACTGGTTCTGCGCTTATTAATTATGTGCAGTAAGCGTGGAGTAGCTGATACTTTCATTTAGGAAAGCCAACTGTAGGTAGGTTTTGTAAGTATGAACTTGGCCGTTTCCGCGTCGTATAGCCTGCTATTAATCTTTAAGAAATTTAAAATAACAGTATTCATGGACTGGTTCTGCGCTTATTAATTATGTGCAGTAAGCGTGGAATAGCTGATACTTTCATTTAGGAAAGCCAACTGTAGGTAGGTTTTGTAAGTATGAACTTGGCCGTTTCCGCGTCGTATAGCCTGCTATTAATCTTTAAGAAATTTAAAATAACAGTATTCATGGACTGGTTCTGCGCTTATTAATTATGTGCAGTAAGCGTGGAATAGCTGATACTTTCATTTAGGAAAGCCAACTGTAGGTAGGTTTTGTAAGTATGAACTTGGCCGTTTCCGCGTCGTATAGCCTGCTATTAATCTTTAAGAAATTTAAAATAACAGTATTCATGGACTGGTTCTGCGCTTATTAATTATGTGCAGTAAGCGTGGAATAGCTGATACTTTCATTTAGGAAAGCCAACTGTAGGTAGGTTTTGTAAGTATGAACTTGGCCGTTTCCGCGTCGTATAGCCTGCTTTAATCTTTAAGAAATTTAAAATAACAGTATTCATGGACTGGTTCTGCGCTTATTAATTATGTGCAGTAAGCGTGGAATAGCTGATACTTTCATTTAGGAAAGCCAACTGTAGGTAGGTTTTGTAAGAATGAACTTGGCCGTTTCCGCGTCGTATAGCCTGCTATTAATCTTTAAGAAATTTAAAATAACAGTATTCATGGACTGGTTCTGCGCTTATTAATTATGTGCAGTAAGCGTGGAATAGCTGATACTTTCATTTAGGAAAGCCAACTGTAGGTAGGTTTTGTAAGTATGAACTTGGCCGTTTCCGCGTCGTATAGCCTGCTATTAATCTTTAAGAAATTTAAAATAACAGTATTCATGGACTGGTTCTGCGCTTATTAATTATGTGCAGTAAGCGTGGAATAGCTGATACTTTCATTTAGGAAAGCCAACTGTAGGTAGGTTTTGTAAGTATGAACTTGGCCGTTTCCGCGTCGTATAGCCTGCTATTAATCTTTAAGAAATTTAAAATAACAGTATTCATGGACTGGTTCTGCGCTTATTAATTATGTGCAGTAAGCGTGGAATAGCTGATACTTTCATTTAGGAAAGCCAACTGTAGGTAGGTTTTGTAAGTATGAACTTGGCCGTTTCCGCGTCGTATAGCCTGCTATTAATCTTTAAGAAATTTAAAATAACAGTATTCATGGACTGGTTCTGCGCTTATTAATTATGTGCAGTAAGCGTGGAATAGCTGATACTTTCATTTAGGAAAGCCAACTGTAGGTAGGTTTTGTAAGTATGAACTTGGCCGTTTCCGCGTCGTATAGCCTGCTATTAATCTTTAAGAAATTTAAAATAACAGTATTCATGGACTGGTTCTGCGCTTATTAATTATGTGCAGTAAGCGTGGAATAGCTGATACTTTCATTTAGGAAAGCCAACTGTAGGTAGGTTTTGTAAGTATGAACTTGGCCGTTTCCGCGTCGTATAGCCTGCTATTAATCTTTAAGAAATTTAAAATAACAGTATTCATGGACTGGTTCTGCGCTTATTAATTATGTGCAGTAAGCGTGGAATAGCTGATACTTTCATTTAGGAAAGCCAACTGTAGGTAGGTTTTGTAAGTATGAACTTGGCCGTTTCCGCGTCGTATAGCCTGCTATTATCTTTAAGAAATTTAAAATAACAGTATTCATGGACTGGTTCTGCGCTTATTAATTATGTGCAGTAAGCGTGGAATAGCTGATACTTTCATTTAGGAAAGCCAACTGTAGGTAGGTTTTGTAAGTATGAACTTGGCCGTTTCCGCGTCGTATAGCCTGCTATTAATCTTTAAGAAATTTAAAATAACAGTATTCATGGACTGGTTCTGCGCTTATTAATTATGTGCAGTAAGCGTGGAATAGCTGATACTTTCATTTAGGAAAGCCAACTGTAGGTAGGTTTTGTAAGTATGAACTTGGCCGTTTCCGCGTCATATAGCCTGCTATTAATCTTTAAGAAATTTAAAATAACAGTATTCATGGACTGGTTCTGCGCTTATTAATTATGTGCAGTAAGCGTGGAATAGCTGATACTTTCATTTAGGAAAGCCAACTGTAGGTAGGTTTTGTAAGTATGAACTTGGCCGTTTCCGCGTCGTATAGCCTGCTATTAATCTTTAAGAAATTTAAAATAACAGTATTCATGGACTGGTTCTGCGCTTATTAATTATGTGCAGTAAGCGTGGAATAGCTGATACTTTCATTTAGGAAAGCCAACTGTAGGTAGGTTTTGTAAGTATGAACTTGGCCGTTTCCGCGTCGTATAGCCTGCTATTAATCTTTAAGAAATTTAAAATAACAGTATTCATGGACTGGTTCTGCGCTTATTAATTATGTGCAGTAAGCGTGGAATAGCTGATACTTTCATTTAGGAAAGCCAACTGTAGGTAGGTTTTGTAAGTATGAACTTGGCCGTTTCCGCGTCGTATAGCCTGCTATTAATCTTTAAGAAATTTAAAATAACAGTATTCATGGACTGG